>JANAVB010009399.1:11079992-11679992 GCA_029216955.1 Iris pallida
ATATATATATGACTTTCTAAATATAGGTTATATGGAAACCTAAGTTAGTAGCCTATGGCATTAGGGGCTAACCCTAATTGACCTAATGACCCAAATCCTAACTAGTTGACCCTTGTTGACTAAGAGTTGACCAAAGTCAACCATAGGTCAAACTTGACCTATTTAACCTAGAATTGACTAGGATTAACCTAAAATGACTAGTTTAACTAGTCTGGCCATGTTTGACCTAACTTGACTAGTAGACCTAGTTGACTAGATGATTGACCTTTGTTGACCAAAGTCAACTATAGGTCAACCATGACCTAATTGACCTAGAGATGGCTTGGATGAACATAGGACTTGTTGACTAAGATTTGACTAAACCCTAGGCTATTAACTAGTTGGTTTAGGTTTGACCTATATATAAGTATATTATTGTGACTTGGGTTTTGTGGAAAGACCTATGTAGATTAAGATATGTATGGGTTAAGTTAGATACTTAGAGTTGAGTCATGACTTGAGATTGGAATATGGGATTAGCTTGAATATAGGATTAAGGTAGGTATTATATATATATGTATTTATATGTGGTATACTTGTGTAGGTATTGGTTATACCTTGACCTTGTGGGGTAGTACCTTAGATAGTCTAGATTGAACTAGCTTGACCATATTGACTAGTATTTGACTAGTCTGACTATTGATTAACTAAACCCTAGATAACTTGACTAGTTTGACTAGAATATTAACCAAGAGTTGACTTTAACCTAGATTAGACTAATTTGACCTTATTTGACCTTGTTTGACTTTATTTAACTTAGTTTAATTTCCTGTGACCTAGTATGACTTCCTGTGACCTAGTTTGACTATTAGAGTTGACCAAGAGTTGACTTTTTACCAGATTGACCTAGAATCATGTAGTATGCATTGTATACTCTATTTTTACCATTGTGGATACATTGTGACTTGTATTGCTCTGATTAGGAGCCATACACCTCTCCTCAGGCAGTATATTCCTCCTCAGACATTCAGTTATCAGACGAGTACATTCTCTGACCGTTTTATACTTGCCAGGATTTATATTCTTGCTCTAGATTACTTTACTTGATGCTGACACGATTGTTATCACGGATTGGTACTATATGGATCTTTTCATGAGATGTTATCCCCCTCGGGAGCATCAGATACTTTTGCCACGTGTGTTTCACTTACATCATGTATCTCATGCTTCTATTATCATGTATCTTCATGTATCAGCTAGTGACTCATGTACTCTCATGATCACCGAGCCTTCATGAATGTTCATGAATCACTCATGTATCACCCATTTATGGGCTTATCACGAATCTTAACATAACCTGAATGGATCCTTGTGTATTGATTGGGGAAACGGGGGAGTAGAAGTGGACATGTGAATAATTCCAAGTAGTGTAATCAAGTGCAAACTCAGTAGTGTAATCATGTATAAATTCTAGCCATTCATATGCCTATCTTGTACTCTACATCACTAGCCACTTACAGTTCTCTATATACAGTAGATATTTCCTTTACAACTATCTCTTTTACTACATGTATCTTCCTTCAGCAGTTCCTGTATTTTACTCTATTGCATGCTTTATATTTCCTATCATACTATGCACTATGTGAGATGTATTATGCTCGTTCATGTCCTGACTGGACCTGTTGAAAATATTACAGAGGATGAGGAAGAGGCCCTGGTGTCTACCTATTATGGAGCAGGACTAGATGACACTTATGTTGTGGACCCTCAGCAGGATCCACCTGCAGCTGAGGATGTTGCCCCAGTAGTCTAGGCTAGTTTAGCTAGACAGTCATTTCTATATTATTATTTTGTCTCACATTCTGAGTTGTATTTTGAGATGTTGAGATGTATAGACCCTTAGACTTATTTGTATATTGGGTTGACATTCTGGATGTTATGTTATCATAGACACTTAGACCTATTTTATCTATTGTACTGTTCTTTTTGAGTTACTGTCTATCTATCTATCTTTCATTCTTCTACCCCAGATGTGATTGAGATTGTATTCTGTTATGTCACCTTCATTCGGAGAGTATATACTGTACATGTACCTTTATATTGTTAGATGATTGACCTAGGACAACGTTCTACCGCCGACACTGCGGCGTAGGCTGGACGTACCCACTTCTCGTGCCCTTACTCTAGGGTACGGGTCGTGACAGTATCAAACTTCCAACTAGATGGAAGAATGGTTACGAATGGATTTCCAGTTTGACATCCCTTCTATAGGCCTTCGTATGGCGAGTTCAAGGTTCTACTCACTTACAAAATCAATTATCATGGGAAACACACTAATAATACTCCTAAAGGATCCATATTTTAAGGAGATGTATGAGGATATGGGTTCTTTTGTTCGTAGTCATGGATTCTATAGGAAGCCAAGGTACTGTTTATTTAACATTGCTCATATATCGATCATGTCTCATCAAACAGTAGGAAGGGTCTTGGTTAAACATAACTGAAAATAAGTTGGTATATCGGGATTCATCCTTTCTATAACATAGGCCATGAAGAGATACGGTTCAGTAATTTATGGGAGGAGGATTAGTGGACCAAAAGAAAGGGGCTACATAATAGGTGTTGGGACCTATTTCATAATGTTTGGTTTAATAGTCCAAATATGGTGGCATGGATGGGTTAAATAGGTTCCGTAAGCCTTGAAGATGTGCCTCCCATGACTTTTGTGGTTAAGTAGCACGAGAAGACACAATTGCGTGGCATACTAGGGACATATGCGTAGTGGACTTCGAGTAAATCACAACCATATATTGGGTCGTATGGTTCGAGTTGAGGTTGAGGCTCTAATGGGAGTCGAAAAGTATACCAGTATTATGGTAAGGGTTATAGCTAGTCCTTTTTTTTTTTACCTGAAAGTCGTACCATAAAATAGAGTACAAGGGGACAGGTTTTGAGTGGGACATGATATACTTAGATGAAGGTGGACTCTCTAGAGCTTATATATGAAATTTGTTGGAAGGTAACCACTGGCCTCGTGCTCCGAATATTAATGACACGGCCGGGGACACAAAATGATCTAGATGGAAAGTGGAAGTCCATGGGGCTTTAATTATCCTCCTAGTGGAAAATTATTCTAATCAATCGGTAATCCTTGTATATTCTAAAAATTTAGAGGGCGTACAGTCTACCCACCTTAGAAGTTAAGTCATGGTCTTAGGAATAATGAGGTTAGAAGAATTCCAAGGTCTGGGTATTGTACCTCGATTCTCGGTAATAAAGAACAAGGTACGATATAATGGAATATGGTAGATATAAGTCAAGTCAAGGATCATTCCTCGATAAATGGAAAACGAGTGTGTACAGTGACACATGGTCAACGAAATAGATGAACTTACACATCCATAGTATACAAGAGTTATCGTCGGGGTAACCAACTCTAAGGCACATCGCATGAAGAGAATTCTATCAACTGAGTCGTGAATCTCTATTGGTGTCAACCGGCCATACTATTGTCACAAGAGTTGTAGTGATCATGTATTATTGTTGACAACTGGTAGGTCATAATATGACAGGATATTTAAGCTATGGTATCGGGTAAGCTAGTAACTGTGGGGTTTCCATACTAGTTAGGCTTTAATAATAAATTTTACGTGACTAGGGAAATACTTGTTGGAAACCAATCTCGGGATGAGTGCCTACCATAGTCACGGTAAATTATTGTCCTTAGCCTTGTCTATTCATCTCATGTCTAAACTGTGGGCTTTGGTCGAGGGACGGTTGAGTCAAGGCTTAAGGGTTGCTAGCTAAGGCAAGCTTCCAGCAAACAATTAGAGGCTCACAACATTTGGTTTCTTGAGAAGAGATAGTCTCCTAGGTTGGCATTTTGACCAAGGGTAAAACCCTACTCATTCCCAAATTCAGATGGTTATAAGGTCTCAAAAGTAGTTTGTGTCACTCCCCGCTCCCGCAGGAGCGATCGTCCTCGCTAAGGCGTGATGCCGCACGGGCCTAGGTTGCGTCCGTGCAAGGCTAAGTCTAGAAACGGCCGATTTGAGCTAGGCCACGGAGTCGCACAGAGTGTCCCCATTTGCAGCGGAAAGTAAATGAACACAAATTGAAGCGAATTCAACTCTTTATTGATATTCAAGAAGTTTACAAGCGGCGCTAGGTCGATATTACAAATCGCTCAAGCTCTCTCTCTCTGAAACATAAAAGGCGTGCCAAGTGGCTTACAAGATGGAATGATTCATGGCGATGTTTCGATACATTATGTACTGTATATAGTGCTTCAGCTCCTTAAAACGCTCCAAGGCTCCAGAGATAGCTCCGCGCCTTAGCGCGTTCGAGGGGAGCTCCGCACCTGCCGACGTTTCCTGCTTCCTGCAAGCAGACTGTGGGGTTATCAATACATTATTATGCACTGGTGGGGAGGCTAGCTCGCCCACAACACTATCATTACCAAACACGTTCTATTTACTTTTGTGCATCTCTATCGTTCATTGTCTTTCTAATCTTGCCTTAGGGTCAATTTCATGGCACATATCATGACCTATCTCGTGTTGCTGAATTCAAGTGTCGCATGGAATTACATGCACGACTTACCCATACTTACCGTCCGGCCTTCCCTGTCTAAAGCAAATCAAGTTAGTCAACAATTCATATGAAATAACATAACGTGCCTCCTGTAAACTTTCAATATCAAGGGCGTGTCCCTGCCTCGGGTTCTAGCACGTCGTAGGTGTGTTCTCTAATTCGTTATCATTTGGTATGATACATTTCAAGCCATTTTCAGAAGGTGCTTTGTTCAGATTAACTTAGACTACTTTGATTTCAATGCAAGGACTTGCACGTAGATTACCACCAGTAAAGCCCACTTAACTCTATATGCACCAGTCGCTGGCAGCACAAGCCATTTTGGATATATTCTCCTTTGGTAATTTCTCACCTATCACTGTGTGCGGCTGGTTCACATCTGATAGTCTTTTCAAATTACCCCGCACTTACGTCTCCTGGGTGGCCAAGCCCCCCCCAGTTAAGCCCGTAAGCCCCTTTTGATTCCGCCTAGGCCGGCATATCCCCCCTTTGATCATGCCGCGAAATCCCTTTTTCTTTACGGTCACAGCATTCGCCACCCCTCGCTCGTGCCGTTTGTCCACGACCATTTCGTATTAACTTGTCTTTTTAACTTAACGGCTGTCTCTGAGCCGTAGGCTAACCCTTAGCCTTTTTACGTTATCGACCAGATTGGTGTCCGTGCAGCGCGGGTAGCGAGCCCCGTTGCACGTGCCCGTCACACCTGTCGCTAACCATTCTTTCCATCTTATCTTTCATTATTTCTTTCTTTCTTTCTTTCACTTGTTCGTTCATTCATTGATTCATTTACATATTTAATCATTCATTAATTGGTTAATTCATTCGTACATTACGCAACTCCCAGTGCGGGAGTCGCCTTGGCGACCCAACGGTCCCATAATCTTTCAATGTTGCTATACTCTACTCGGAACGACTATGTTGATAGTCTTCCCATTTCATTGTTGTAATCCATTCATTGTTTCATTATTGAACACAAGCTTGTGCCTTAGCACGAGCGTGGAGTGCGGTACGAGGGTTCTCATATTTCCATATTCCTTTTCCATATTCTATACAAGCATACAAGATGGGATTAATTCCTTAGCTAGGTGCATTGGGTCATTTATTAGCATGCACAGTGTTATCGCCTAGCGATTTCAGTGATAGTGTCCGTATTGTTATGTGTCTAGGCTAAGCAAAGACGGGTTCATCGGAGCCACCCACCTTAGCGATGTTCGCATCGGCCGAGCGATACTCCGAGCGCGCCTTTGAAAGTCTAAGTCTGGATTCATCTTCGGCGGGCCAATGTAAGCCTTGCATCGATTCTTCTTCAGGTCGATGCCAACTCTTCGGGTCGACGGCTCGTTTGAGTCGTTGTACTTGCCGTTTGAATCGGCGTTCCGCTAGGGCGGAGCGGGTCACTACAGTTTGAGGGTCGAGAGGAGAACGAGTAACTCAATCTCATGACTGGCCGATGCTAGTTACACTTGTGTATACAACTAATATAACCATATGGATACTCTGTATCTCTCCACCATTACGAGCTTCTGTCCTTCCAAATCAGTGGAAGACAAAAACAATAAAGAGTTCAAGGAAGATTTTACTGAATACAATTTCGTGATTCAAAGGTGAATGTATAATTTCAAGAGGAATTGTCAAAGCAGTCGCGGAGGAGATCCTAGAGATATCTACATCTCAATCCACGTTGGGTAATTAGAAGAAAAGCGAAGCAAATGTATCGTGGTTGATCAGACCATAATACACTGATTCTGATTAGACAATAAGTTAGTAGGCGTCCCCAATAAACATATGTCTTGAATCAAGCTCGATAAAGAGTAAGCTTGCAAAACTAGGCTGTGATAGCAACATTGGTCAAAATAGTCAAAACACAAGTATGCGAGATTTCCGAAAGAAGGCACAAGTAGTTCGAGTTTTGTGAGAATCAACCTTACCCGGTGTTCTTGCTTATACAGTCTTCCCACTATCTTCTTATCCATAAGGCCTTGGTTAACTAATGGGGTATTGACCTCCATATTCTATATTCCAGGTAACCTATTGGTGTCAGTCAATTACCTCGTCGATAGATCACAAGGACTACGGAGTGCTAGGTCGGGAGGCATGCTATCCAATATTGGCTCAAGGATATCTACGATCAAGAGAGGACCACTAGCCATAGTTTGGCAATATCCCATAACCTATATTTTCTTAAAATAATTTCACCTCTAGGGATTGTGTCTCGCCAGTGTGCTGCCGGCTGTAGTATTTCCATAGTCTCCAAAATTTAATTAAATGGCGACAGTGCGCTGCTGTCTTGCCATTATGAGTTAACTACCATTCCTTTAACTATATCTGAAAATATTCATGAGCTTCTAGAGAATCGAACAAGTCGACCATGAAATGTAAGCATTTGCTCTATCAATCATAACCCTTAAAATAAAGGATTGAACAGGAAAGAAATATCTGAGGACAAAGAAATACAACATCCTAATATCTATTCCATGTGTATTCCAACCACAGAGGAAAACCTTTGGATCGAAACTAACTTGAGGTTCATCTATGAATATCATAAAATAATAACTCCTAGGGCAAAATTAGGAACTAAATAGGCAATTTGACTAAGATATGAGGATGATATCTAAGAGGCAAGGAGAAGGAATTAAATAATTCATCTAGGTTAGGTTATCACTTCTATGAAGCCCCGTCTCATCAAGTGAATAACCTATCCACCTTGGATCATATCATCATATCAAGAGGAAATAGTGTATTTATGGAGATATGACAAACTATCAATATCCATAACCCTTATCTACATTGCAAGGCCTAGACTACCCATCGGTAAATTTGTATAAGGGACTCCTAGTCCTAGTCACTCTCTTAAATTAAATTAATTCTAATTCGTGAATGAGCATTTTCGAGTTGCAGGCTCGCAATAGTATAACTAACTTAAGTACTATCACGAGTTCGCATGATTTGCGAAGACAGACCTGCATGGGCCACCACAAAAACTTGTCACGACCCGCACCCGTTTTTTTCTAAACGGATACGAGACGTGTCCAAGCCAGCCTATGCCGCAGTGTCGGCAGTAGAATGCTGTCACGGCCATGAAGATCAAAAATCACAAATAATGCTCATTCACAAAATTAATTTAATTTACAAGATCATAAGTTTTACTTTTGTAGAAACACAAACTTGTACAAATATAGAATGACTACTACTCAACTATCTAGCAAGTCTCTAGGCTTCTGGCTGCAAGTATCCCCGTATCTACCATGCTAAGTAAATCCACGGCTAACCTGAAAAATATGGTTTCCAGTCAGGAATGGAACGAGCACAATTTACTGAATGCAATTTCAAATAAAGAAAATGACTATAAAACAAAGGTTAGACATCAATCATGAGTTTTGAAAATAAACAGTAAAGCCGTGAGAAAAGACAGAAAATCAATAGTAAATAAATAGACAAATATACTTTCCCCACTGTTAGAAGTACCTTTGATATGTGATCGGTCTCGAGACAATTATGCGACACGGTCTACACGGTCTAAAGTTACACGGTCTACAGTTACACGGTCTACAGAAAATATTGCAATAAAGAAACACTGTCTACAAATTAATAATCACGAACTACACAGTTTAAATGTAATAATAATCACGGTCTACACTGTCTACTTTGTAATGAATAAATCAATGTCTACACTGTCTACTTTGTAATAAATAAATCACTGTCTACACTGTCTACAAAAAATAAATGCAACACGGTCTACACGGTCTACATGGTCTAAGGTCAGATCACACATCCTTGGTACTTCTCATTCCCGACTCAACAATTTATAATAGAAAATAAGCACATAACCGATGACTAATCAATGAAATATAGTAAAGATCAATATCGAAATGCAGACAATAAACTGTACTCGCCTGTGGTCCAGTGCTGGTGAAACCGATGATCCAAATCACTCAATATGCCACAATAGTCAAAACCCGTACAACAGTCCCCTGAAGCTGAAATAGACAATACCAATGATCTCAGAATAGTCCAATTAGCTAGGATCGCCTGTCCTTAAGTCCAATTCTGGACACAGGGGCAAAACGGTAATTTCGGGCCAAAACGGTGTCCGTCGTTGGACCCGCTTTGCACCGAAAAGCATGCCAGAGTCAACGGTCTCTAAAGTCGTCAAACTACGTGTCTACGGATCCGATTTTTCGATACGAACCTAACCGTATGTCCAGAGTTGGATTCTAGCAGGTCGTGCACAAAATCGTCCGTTGAGTGGAACCGCGGGGCCCACAAAACGGCGTCCGATTCAACTATCTCAGAATTATACCAAACTTGGCATACAGGACCAGAAAAATGATACGGTCCAGTTGGCGCAAGTTTTGTCTCGATCTGACGAACGTGCACAAAGTAATTAAGAAATTTGCACAGAGGCCGATACGGGGAATTTTGACGGATACGCGTCAAATTCGTCATGCACACGCGACCAATTTGAATTCCGTCAAAGCCCACACGACCACGAAGCTGTTATGCAGCTTTCGATGCTTACGGTGCACGACCATGTCGCCCGGATTGGCGGGACGCACGTCGTGTGGGTGAATTTCTAGTTTTTTTCGAAAACTATTTTTATAAGTTTTTCATGATTTTCAAATCGATATTTCCTGATGCATAATAGATGAATTTGAAATTCGTGAACAGCGTTTAGAAGTCGTATAGGTTGTCCTTAAACCTGTTCAGGTAGTTCTTCAGTTAGTCGATGGATCGACAAGTTTTCGCCTTCCAAAGTTGTGGTTTGGGCTGAGGTACGGCTCTGTTTACGAACAGATTTTTGTCGACTTTTACGTCGATTTATCTGACAATCTAGTTCGGGTAACCTAAAACTAATTAGAGGATATTGAAGTCGGTTAGGTTGACTACATACCCGAGGAAACGGCTCATCAAAATGATGAGTGTGCACGACGAATGACCGTTGCGAAGTTGGCCCGACGCTCCGTCGCTACTGCTGTCTGTTTGCACTGTTTCTCGCGCGCGACCGGCATCCCCGCGCCCTCGGCCTTACGCGACGGCGCCCAGGGTGGCGCACGCACCCAGAGGGGGGTCGCCAGGGTGGTGGCGCGGTGGTGTTAGGGTTTAGTCGATCTCTCTCTCCCCTCTCTATCGATATATATATCGACGCTTTCACCTGTTTCTCGTGTGTGTGGGTCGGGTTTAGGAGCAGTTGCTCCTCTGCTAAGGCTCGGGTTTGAGTCTTGGTGTGAAGTCTCGGTTTATTCAACCTGATGTAGGGATTTAGCAGGCCACTCCCAGTTTGGCTCAGCTCACGCTGGGCTGGGTTTGTTTCCCCTTTCTTTTTTTTGTATATATTTGTTTGGCTAGGGTTCGAATACTACTTATAGCCAGAACATCCCTCCATTGCAATTGGCCACCAGTTGTTGGTTCTTTCTAATCCCGACCGCAACAACACTGTAGACTTGGCCTTTGACAGCAACGAATGGAGTGGAGGCATTCTCACATAATTTATGAATGTATATATATATATATATATATATATATATATATTTTTATATATATATATTTATGAATGTATATGTATGTATATATATATATATATATATATATATATATATATATATATATATATATATATATAGGCATTCTCACATAATTTATGAATGTATATATATATATATATATTATATATATATATATATATATATATATATATATATATATATATATATATATATATATATATATAAGTCCTATCCAAAAATGCCATAAAATTTTAATAACAAATTAAAATAACTTCTTAAAATCAAACATATTTTCTATCATACTCTCCAATAATTCAACAATAAAATCTAAATAATTTATAAGTTATTTTATAAATATCTTTCTCTAACAATTTATAATTTCTCTAATACACAAGAAAATATGTATACCCGTATATAAATTCTAATAATTGAAAAATAACTACTTTCTAATATTTGCAACCAATATATATTGGAAAATAATACTAGGTTTAATTAAGAACTATGTCGCTCATAGTATATAATTAACTAAAATCGTATAAAATTTCCTAATCAGTTTCTAAAGCCAAAAATAATAATGATGATAATAATTGCACCAATTATTCTAAAAATAGAATTAATTCTTTGAAATAAAACTGAAATTTTGTAAAATAAATTTAAATAAGAAAAAGGACTTTGGGCATTCAGGGAGTTTACAATGGACCATATATACGAGTGGAGATAGAGATCTTGGAGACCGTCCTTATATTCCAGATAGATTAGATAGTACTTTTATCTAAATATTTAGCGGTTATTTTATTTGAAATTTGAATAGTTATTGTGAATATAATTTTATGATTAAATAATTATGTTAATGATTATCATTGAGGTCTAGACAGCGTACTACCGCCGATACTGCGACGCAGGCTGGACTTGGACACGTATCAAAGTTCTCTTGAAGATTGATCATTCGTTATGATACGGTCCTTCTTTAGTCTCCCCGCCTTGCGTCATACATCTGGTACTCTAATGTGGCCTCCAACTAATGTACTTTGAAGGTTTTAAGGGACTAGAATTGGCTTCAGGTGCGGCTCATATATGCTTTGTAATACTTCTTTTAAAAAAAAAATACCTGGATAACTCTCGATGCTAATATTTTAGAGTTACAAGCATAACATGCATGTACACATGGAATGTTGACCCAACCGGTCACAGTCAACTTGATTTTGTTAATTAACACAAACTTCAAGTCGATACATGAAATATAAGACTTTAGAAAGATGCATTAAATCAATTCATAAGCGGTGAATCAGTCGAGTCAATTTTATATTTTATTATGTATCTTCTATTTATTGATTCTAGGATATTTATGAGTCGGATCGCACTTGCAGTTAGTCGTATCTCCACTCAAATAAATCCTATCAAATAACCCCAAAATGATTTCACCCAAAAATTAATTTTGCTTGAACAAAAATCTGCCCATTACATTCTGGAATCCAGGAAACCGAACTCGGTGCTCCTAAAAACCCTCCTGGTCAGCATGAGCTACCTATTCTTTGGCACCCAATGTTCAAATTTGAACGTTATGACATCCGAGTTCTGCCTGAACTCTTCCCAAAATATTACTATAAATAGTTAATAAACTTTCCATTTCAATCGTCAATTCATTCTTTCTTCTTCTATATTCTATAAAAGCCATTCAATCTTCAAATCTCTAAGGCAACTCCTATTCTTCTAAGTGCCATTGTTTTTCGATTAGAAGTGATCGAGTTGTACAAGCTTGGCATACAAAAGCTATTTTGTTTAGAGTTGAAGTCGTCGTGCCCTTCGGATAAAAGCACGAGGTATAAGAAGCCGATGTGTGCTTCGGATTAAAGCAAGTGGTGTAACATCTATTTCAAAAATAGTAGATTAGTTTCGAACAAGGGTTCTCGGACCTGGCGTATTCCTCCCAGAGGGATACCATGATAAAATTCTTGGTGTTTTGAGTTTTCTCTTTATTACTCGGTTGTTTACTTATTTAACTTTCTTGTACATAGTAGTTATACTTTGCCTTCTCAGTACTCAATTATTTTAATATTGGGGATATCACTTCCGCTACACTCTATTCACCCTCTCTAGAGTTGCCATCGATCCCACAATTGGCATCAGAGCAAAGTTTCTTTTAAGTGGACTGACACTTCTAGAGAAATGGCAACCATGAAATCCATATATACTAACAATAGTGAAGGCCAATCAACAAATAGGCCACCCCTATTTGATGGCACAAACTACACGTATTAGAAGACACATATGAGTTTTTATCTCAAGTCACTTGATTTCGATTTATGGTCAATTGTTATTGATGGTTACAAGAAACCAGCTCGAATCGTCATAGATAGAAGCTTGGTTGAGAAACCTCATGACAAATATACTGATCATAAAAAAAGAGAGCAAGTCTTGATACAAAAGCTATACATATTTTATTCTATGCAGTGGATAGAATAGAATTTAATAGAGTTTCGACATTTGCCACGTCTCATGAGGTTTGAAAACTTTTTGAGGTAACTCATGAAGGAACTTCACAAGTAAAGGAATCCAAAGTCTCAAGACTTACACAAGAAATGAGGCATTCAAAATGAAGCCTAATGAGACTATCACCAATATGTTTATTCGTTTCTTAGATATTGTTAATCCTTTATATTCTCTTGAAAAAGATTACAACAATCATAAAAAGATAAGCAAGGTGCTTCGAGGGCTAAATAAGAACTGGAATCCTAAGGCAACTGCTATCATTGAAGGAAACGATCTCACAATAATGACTTACGAGACACTAATGGGAAAGCTTATGACACATGAGCTTGATCTAAAAGAATTTGAAGAGTCAACACCAAAGGAGAAGACTATTGCATTCAAAGCACATCACAAGATGGCCTTCGAGGATGAAAGTGAGAATGACAGCTCAGACAATGGACAAATGACGCTTATGACTCAGAACTTCAGAAGATTTCTAAAGTATGAGAAATCATACAAAAAAAGAGAGTTCCTAAAGACGATGTAGAACCGATTTGCTGCAACTACAAAAAGATATGCCATATCAAGAACGTCTATCCTGCTGCAAGAAAGGAAAATCAATATGAATCTTCGAGTAAGAGAAGATCATCATCCAATAATTATGCTAACACAAGCATTTTGTGTGAAAGGGAGGTAAGCGATTCTGAAGAAGAAGAGAAACCTCGCAACATAGCAAATCAATGCTTCATGGCTACAGATGCAAAGGTAACCACTAATCCATTATGTAACGCCCCAGTCCTAAAATACATAGGACTAGGAGGTTGTATACATGCCAGCTACGTATCAAGCGGACTCCATCCCGAGTTCGTATAAGCTGTCTTGGTGTTCTAATTCTATCTATCAATCAACTATAAATATATCTAACTTAATCCACATAATAAGTAAATCAGGAATAAATAATATATATTATAGTCTACAACCCAATAACATACATGTTCGATTAGATCCGAAGAACGACATGGGTCTATAAAATTAAGCTAAGAGCAGAGTATAAATGATGGATAAAATATGAAAGCATGATAAAATACCTGAGTCGGATATAACAATAGCTCCATAAGCATTGTATTAGATGGGCGGGGAAATACTTGATTAGACATGTGAACATTCCCACTATTCGAACCACCCCCTGTGAATGATATTCGAACGATAGCCATTCCACACCCAGCCAGGTGTGTGATGTGCCGGATTTATCCTTAGCCGTTTGCATGTCTAACTAAGTATTTTAAAACACACTTGGAGAATTTATTCGAATCATTGTTAGAACATCATGTGAATCACTATTCGTATCACCTTATTCGTATCACCTTATTCGATTCACCTTATTAGAATAATGATTAGAATCACATTCGACTCATCTTATATTAGACTCACATTAGGATTACACTCGACTTATATTGTACCATCTAAACTCATTATGTTACTCTAGTTCAGCTAGATCTTATTTTACAGTCTTCATTGCTATGTTTCTCTTCTTGTTTAGTTACCTTACTTTCATTGTACCTTAACTGCTCTTTACATCATTACTCGTACAAACTGCCATATTCATCAATACAACTGTCTATAACTGCTTTATAGTTCTCTGTCATTTACTTGGGATTTCTTGATGAATTGTACTCGTTCCTGTCCTGACTGAACATGTTGAAAATATTACAGATGCTTGCCCTGAGGATATTTGCCCTACTTGCCTTAGAGCAGGAGATGGCTTAGCTACCTATGGCCCCGACACTCAGGAGTGATCGGGAGACTAGCTAGTAGACTTGGTTTAGTTTTTATGTTTTAGAACTTGAATTGTAATAACTGAGATACGATTTTGTATTTGAGTTTGTTTGAGATATTATTATTTAGTAGTTTATAAATGTTGTTGTTTAGTCTTTAGTTATAAACTTCTGTGTTATCTTATCGTGCTTAGACTGTGATTGAGATTTCATTATATCTATACTTGTCCTACGTTCGGAGTTGAGTTTTGACAAGTACATTATATAATTGCGTGAGTTGTTGATTAGATAGTAACCTAGGACAGCGTTCTACCACCGACACTGCGGCGTAGGCTGGACGTACCCACTTCTTATGCCCATACACAGGGTGCGGGTCGTGACACATTTTAGTGGTGGCCCATGCAGGTCGAGAGTCGGATTAGTGCGATATCGTGGTAGTACGGCGACTTAGTTGTACTACTGCGAGCTTGCGATAGGATTGAGAGATAGGCTTTAACGGAGAGGTACTTAATCACAGTTAGGAAAAATTCTACTTCAAATTCATGCCATCTATACATCTTGTTGATTTGTCTTCCTTGAAAAATAATTGTCCTTCTTTGATTTATCGCTTCTATCTCAGTATTGATTCCTTGTTTGATCTGTCTCCAGGATGGTTGAGACTAGATCCCATTGCTCCGGACCGAGGGACACTGCTGAGAGGTCTGCCACCTCTCGTCTTGTGCAGCCAGCCCCCGATACCGTGGCACCAGTTCAGCCAGCAGGGGTAGGTATTTCAGCTGCCTTTGGAGGAGCCCCTCCACCAGTGCACAGACAGAGCCCGGTCATCCCAGAGATGCCTTTCCAGCAGCCGCCGCCTACAGAAAATGTGGATGCGACACAGATGTTCACCTACTTCCAGCAGTTTATGGACCGGCAGCAGGCCCGACATGACAGGGGCCTGGAGTTGGCCCTTACGACAGTCGCAGCTCGACCAGTGGTCTAGCAGCCGAGGACACCGGGGATAGAGCAGTTCCAGAAGATGAGCCCCCGAGACTTCCTGGGGACAGAAGGGATTTTATATGCTGACGAGTGGATCGAGCATATAGAGGAGATCTTTCGCCTGGCCCGGATACCGGCAGATCTCCAGATAGAGGCACTAGCTAGCCGGATGCGAGATCTTGCTTGCACCTGGTATCAGTCAGACCCCAGGGTGGGAGTAGCTGGACAGACTTGGGAGGAGTTCAAGGGCTTCTTCAAGAAGAAGTTCTTTCCAGATTCAGCGCTCAGAGCCTTGGAGTCGCAGTTCGAGAGCTTAGTTTAGGGGAGCCTGTCAGTAGAGGAGTACGCTGGGGAGTTCGGCCACCTCGGCAGATTCGTAGAGGGCTTGAGCGAGACGGCGAAGGCCAAGAGGTTCCAGAAGGGCCTGGTCAAGGAAGTCAAGTCCTTGACCAAGGGCAACAGGGATGCCACTTTTGAGGTGATTTTGACGGAAGCCTTATTGGCTGAGGATGATCTTGAGCTCAGGCTCAAGAGGGAACGAGACCCAGTTGGGGGCAACAGCAGCGGAGGCCAGGCCAAGAGGCCTCATGTACAGATTCAGCAGATATAGGCACCGGTAAGAGTACAGCAGCCACAGCATCAGCTAAGAGGGCAGGACCGCACGGTACAAATTTGTGCTTATTGCAAGAGGGCAGGGCACGTTTGGGAGACTTGTTACGAGAGGCGGAAGGTTTGTCTGTTCTGTGGATCCGCTGCTCATCAGGTCAGGGATTGCCCTACTGCACCCGTATATGACGGAGCACCGGGTCAGAGAGAGGGAGCTAGGCCACCTGTAGCACAACACCATGCCCAGAGGGGTGGAGCTTTTGCGATGGCAGTCGAGAAGACTGACGTTGCAGGTGATGGATTAGCAGGTTTGACCTTCTTATTCTTCCTCCCCACTTTCATGTGTGATTTCCATTAGTACCTACCAGGATATGTTTGTGATATGCTAGAAAGCGTAGTTACCCTGTTTGAGACTGTGGAATCACGACCCGTAAGATTATATTTGCATGATTATCTCTTGACCTTGATTGTTTGGGTTTGACCTAGAAGGGGTGCGATCATTTTAATTTCGAGGACGAAATTTTTCTAAGGGGTGTAGGATTGTAACACCCAGTTTTCCCGATGAGGGTAATTTTATAATTTTGTAATTATAATTATTATTATTGATATTTATTTCATATTATAATTTTTGGTAATTTTTAATAATTTTTAAACTATTTAAAAACTGCCTTAAGTTATGGCTTGTAATTTTAAGGTCTTGCTAGTGTAACCTGAGAGACTGCATGACCTAGAGCCTAACCATGTCATTAGGATGATTTAATTATCATTTTTAGCCTAGGGGTAATTTGGTCATTTTGACTTATTTGAATTATTTGATAATTTATTAAATTTGTGAATTCTAGTTTGACCTTGACTTGTTGAGACCTAGTGAACTAGCCTAGAAGTTAACCCTAGCCATGGTGACCCTAGTCTAACTTAGGTTAACCTACTTTTAGTCATTAGAGATTAGTTTTAGAATGAGAGGATTAGTTTAAGTGGAATTATTTCATGGTTTGTGATTTTAATGAAAGGACTAGTGATTTAGGGACTTAATGACTTGTGACTTGGCCCATGGCCTATTATTTGACACCCTAACCCGAACCAAATCCAAAATGACCAGCCACATAGGGATCCCTATCCTATATAAACACTTATTCATTAGGGCTTGCCTCCTTTATTCATTCCAACACTTGGAGAAAGAGAGGTATTGTTCCCCTTCCCAAAAATCCCCAAAAATCTATTTTTTATTCGTTTTTAATCCTAGTTTCTTTCATTAGAACCTAATACTCTCATATTTTCTGATTGTGGGGTTTAATCCCAGCTTTGGATCAATTTGGAGCTTTTGCCATCAAGAGGAAGAATCCCCCATTTGAAGCTTTTCTAAGCTTTTTGCACATATAGGTAAAACCCTTTAAATTGCATTAATATTTTATTTTCTTTGCAATTAGGGCTATATCTAGGAGTCCCCTAGGTGTCCCCAAAATTTGGGTGGATTTCGTGTACGTTTGGTGTCCGCATCGGACACGTGTCTATGTGTTATTTAAGGTGTTTGTCGAAATGCCTCAATGGATTGAATGTTAATATTTTTCAAAACAAATTACATATTTCGAAAGCTTATTATATGTAGATTATGTTTGTATATAACTGAGCACGTATTGGGTTGGTTTTTGTGTCCAAAATTGGACACGAACGCGTGCACGAGGCCTCGTACGGTGTCCTGCTGCTCGGGGTCGACACAGGACACGTCACGGCCTCTCATGACACAATTTTTGGTGGACACGAGGGGGCAACCTCTGTCACCACTCTCCCAAAGTTTGAGATGATTTTGTGGAGTATTCTCGAAGTTATCGAGCTCACACGGGTTTTGCACTGAACTGCTTGCGCACGAAAATCGCGTCTGATATTGTTTTCTCTGGACACGATTTGATTGGACACAATGCAGACACTTCCTCACGAAGTCCTACTATAGGCGAACCCCTATGCATGAGCTCGACCCACCTCGAGCACTGTGTCGAGCCCACGAAGTCTCGACACGCTCGCACGAGGCCAGGGTGTACTGTTTTTCTGATACTTAGGTTTTCTACTTTTGGACACATCGTGTCCACTTTCGTGGACATGAGACAACCTGTATAACACCATGTTATGTTCACACACGTTTATCAACCATTTATTTGGAGTTTTAATTGTTTTTCGAATGTGAATTGATTTTTGGGAATAGGTTCTGAATATTGGTTCAGTCCAGTAAAATTTTTCTGAGTTTGTGAATTCGATTAAATGTTAAATTGTAATAATTTGTTGATGCTGATATAGGTTCATGTTTGGGTTCAATGGTGAAGAGTTTTGAATTTGGTTTGTGGGATTTCAAATGGCTTTTAACACTCATGTGCATGACTGAAACCTAAACTAAACTGTCAAGTGTACACCACATCATGTATCACACATACACATTACTGTCATGTATTTACACACACATACCCTTCCTGTTAGTATCACACACATGGACTGACTTGCAAAATTCTGAGAACATTGTGTCCCAACCTGAGAGTAATGTAGATGCCACCTTACATTGTATTTTCCTGAGACATTCCTGGACCTTGATACTTTTGCACACTGTTTTGGGTTGGTAGTTCATATGTAGACACACACAAGACACTGATTTGCACACTGAAATCTGAGTTGAACTTGGGAACATGAGTAACTCACACACTGTTTGGATTACACTGTTTCTCATACCATATGTTGACACACACGCATTGAATCACATGTTACACACACTTTTGAACTGTTTTCCTGAGAATACAATGAGTTCATTATACACACAAATACACATTGACTGTTACACAATCTGAGTTCCCATTGCCTTAACCATTGACACTCTTCTAAATTCCTGAGTTTACACATAACACAAATTCCAGTTTCCTGAGATTATTCCCTGTCCTCACTGATTGATGTGCATTACCATATTAAATTCCTATATTTATGTATGTTAGTTTAGTTAGGAAGTTAAATGAGAAATCCCAATGTATGTAAATTCCTGAGAACACAACCCCTCTACTTTTCCTGTCACAGACACACATCACCCTTCACATATCATCTCACTGCCACCCTTCACATATTGCTTCATACACATCACCCTCACATGTACCACCTACACATACACATTTCCTAAACTCATTTCCTGCCACTTGACACCTATTAGCTATAGCCATATATACATAGACACACATGTCATTATCTCTCCCTCTCTATATCACTCTATATATATATATATATATATATATATATATATATATATATATATATATATATATATATATATATATATATAGCGGATCAAAAGCCCCCCTTAGAAAGCCCCCCAATAACCCCCTCACTCTAATCCGTAATTTAATGTTAATATTAATGTTAATGTTAATATTAACATTAAATACTAAAATTAACATTAAACTTAACATTAAAATTAATATTAACATTAACATTAACATTAACATTAATATTAACATTAACATTAACATTAATATAAAAAAAATTAAAAAAAAAATTAATATTAACATTAACATTAATATTAATATTAACATTAATATTACGAATTAGAGTGAGGGGGGTTTTTGGGGGGCTTTCTAAGGGGGGCTTTTGATCCGCTCCCATATATATATATATATATATATATATATATATATATATATATATATATATATATATATTTTTATATATATATATATATATATAAATATATATATATATTAAAAAATATATATATATATATATATATATATATATATATATATATATATATATATATATATATATATATATATATATATATATATATATATATATATATATATATATATATATTGTCTATATAATAATGTGGGCCATGTGTTTATGTGTATTTTGTTAGATATATTTTAATGTGTGAAGTAGACCACATGGTTTATGGCATAGGCCTATGGTTTCTAATGGGGTTTTGAGTTTCTAATATTGAATGGTTAACTGAGATTCAAGAAATTAGATACACATGAGTGATTCAATGTTATTTTAATCTGAGATTTAGTTAGGGAGTTAAAGTGATTTGTGAACATGAGATAATTGAGATAGGTTAAATGTTAAACCCCATGCCATGTGCTCTTAAACCATTACTTGTATTCCATAGTCCAAACACACACACATGTACACCTTGACACAAGCACATGTATTTCTCTCCCTATCACTCTATGCACATATATATATATATATATATGTATATATATTTATATATAAATATATATCCAAATGTGATATATATATATCTTAATGTATGTATATATAATGTGTGTTAATTATGTTAATTAGATATGGTTTGATATGTGAAATATGTGGGAATACATAATGTGTGTAATGTGAAATTAGCCTATGGCCTATGAGTGTGTCTGTTTGCCTAGTGAGTCTAAGTTAGACTTGTTAGACCTAGAATAGACTAGTTAGACTAGTATAGACTTGTTTGACTTAGGTTTGACCTAGTTGACCTAGTTTGACTTCTAGGGTTGGCCAGAGTTGACCAAGAGTTGACTTTGGTCTGGATTGACCTAAAAATCATGTAGATTGCATCATAAACATCATCTGTCTTATTTTAACACATTATAACCTGTATTACTCTGTTTAGGACATTGTGACTCCGGTGCAGACATCTGATATTACACTACTTTTTTCAGAGTAGCAGGCGAGTACATTCTCTGATAGTTCTCTCATTTATTTGTCAATTACTGTACGTCAGTTCTAGTTAGCTGTATGTGATTCTCTGTTACAAACACATATTGTTATTTCTGAATCCATGTATACGACACACATACTTACTCGTCTTACCTCTATTATTCGAATCACGATACGAATCACTATTCGAACACCTATTCGTATCTTCATATGCTGGTTGGACTTTTATTCGATTGATGTGTCGGATTTTGGATTCATTTGTATTAGATGGGCAGGAAAATACTTGATTAGACATGTGAACATTCCCACTATTCGAACCACCCCCTGTGAATGATATTCAAACGATAGCCATTCTACATCCGGCCAGGTGTGTGATGTGCCGGATTTACCCTTAGCCATTTACATGTATAACTAAGTATTTTAAAAAACACTTGGAGAATTTATTCGAATCATTGTTAGAACATCATGTGAATCACTATTCGTATCACCTTATTCGATTCACCTTATTAGAACAGTGATTAGAATCACATTCGACTCATCTTATATTAGACTCACATTGGGATTACACTCGACTTATATTGTACCATCTGAACTCATTATGTTACTCTAGTTCAGCTAGATCTTATTTTACAGTCTTCATTGCTATGTTTCTCTTCTTGTTTAGTTACCTTACTTTCCTTGTACCTTAACTGCTCTCTACATCATTACTCGTACAAACTGCCATATTCATCAATACAACTGTCTATAACTGCTTTATAGTTCTCTGTCATTTACTTGGGATTTCTTGATAAATTGTACTCGTTCCTGTCCTGACTAGACATGTTGAAAATATTACAGATACTTGCCCTGAGGATATTTGCCCTACTTGCCTTGGAGCAGGAGATGGCTTAGCTACCTATGGCCCCGACACTCAGGAGTGATCGGGAGACTAGATAGTTGACTTGGTTTAGTTTTTATGTTTTAGAACTTGAATTGTAATAACTGAGATACGAGTTTGTATTTGAGTTTGTTTGAGATATTATTATTTAGTAGTTTATAAATGTTGTTGTTTAGTCTTTAGTTATAAACTTCTGTGTTATCTTATCGTGCTTAGACTGTGATTGAGATTTCATTATATCTATACTTGTCCTCCGTTCGGAGTTGAGTTTTGACAAGTACATTATAAAATTGCGTGAGTTGTTGATTAAATAGTAACCTAGGACAGCGTTCTACCGCCGACACTGCGGCATAGGCTGGACATACCCACTTCTCGTACCCCTACACAGGGTACGGGTCGTGACATATGTTGCTGCTAACACTGAAGTTCCATCCACAGATGATGTAATCCCACTGGAAAAGATACCTTATTTCATCAATAAAGGGCTATCTTTGAATTACCTCGAGCTTAATAAGCTTTGTACAATGTATGCTATGGAACACGGTATAGGCGCTCACCTGCACACACAAGTGACAAATGTCTACACCGCAAACCAACTTACTCCAGTGGAAGACGCTTACCGCATAATCGAGGGAGGGGATCACCTAATCATCTTCGGCCGAAAGAATGATCCACAGCCCTTCAAGATAGAAGAAGTTGAGCTCGAACCCGACACCGAAAGATTGCCCCTTTATCTGTATATTCCCCAATCCAAGTACCTTATGCAAAAACAAATGTATGATCTGGAAACTACACCTGGCTTGAACTACGGCACTGGACGGTGATTACTCTTACAATCGCTGGTCCCGGCTGGGAAACCACGAGACTACTACAACAAAACCAGATGTGGGCTAGGTTATGTCACACCCGCGACGACACCTGAAAGCTCAGACGAAGAATGCGACTGGCACTCACACTCAATCGAATCACCCACTTTCGATTCAGATATCAGCATCGGGGACATGCTCAGGCAAGTCTGGTCCGTCAATATGGCACTTGCCGATGCCTACGAAGAAGATGAAGACATTCCCGAACTTCTTGAGCTAGAGCCATGGGCACAACAGCTAGATGCGCAGTAGGAGAAGCGGTTCGAACAAAGAGAGCCTCCCACCGAGGATGAGGTTGTATAACTCGATCTCGGTGATGAATCCTCTCCAAAACCCATCTTCGTCAGTAAGAATCTGACCGAAGAAGAGCGATAATCACTACTACAACTTGTTAGAGAATATATCGACGTGTTCGCCTGGAGCTACGAAGATATGCCGGGACTGAACCCCGAGATTGCACTTTACAAACTCAACATCCGTCCAGACGTAAAACCAGTCAAGCAACAGTAACGTCGATTTCGTCCTGACGTCATGAATGCTATTAAAGACGAGGTAAACAAACTGATAGCCAGCAGCTTCATCTGTCACGACCCGCACCCGCTTTTCGGATACGAAGCGTGTTTAAGCCCAGCCTACGCCGCAGTGTCGACAGTAGTATGATATCTATACTCAAGTCACGACAATCTAGAATCACGGGAAAACTATATCTCATCCACAGAATAATCGAATCAATCAAGATCAATAAAATACCAAGAAACTGAATAATGTAACTGAATATATCCAAGATTCAATGTCACGTCCGGTGGACACAAATCCACTACCAATAGACGTAAAAATAGAGAAATACAAGAAATGAACCAACTGAGTACAACCTGCTAACCAAGTAACCTCAACTGCAAAGCGCCGTGATCTGAAGCTATCTCAAATCCACTCGTCTGCTCCTGATTCCAACTCGGCTAACCTGAAGAGATCATCAGGTTCTCAGAGGACTAGCAAGATACATAAAAATGAGCCTTTCTAACAGTTTATTATGTATAGAGAAAATACAGAATAAATAAGTAAAACTGAGCAAATGAATAAAGCACGAATCTATACACTGTCTACACACATATGAACTGCTGGAGAAGGACAGGAGGACACGATATCACGATGTCAACGGATAGCCAAAACGAATACTCAAACCCTCATCCCTAGTGTGGACTCGAAGGTTTGAACTACTAATCCTCGTCCCTAGTGTGGACTCGCAGATTAGCATCACCCTCGTCCCTAGTGTGGACTCGCAGACGTAAACCCTATACTACTAACCCTCGTCCCTAGCGTGGACTCGCAGGCTAGCATCACCCTCGTCCCTAGTGTGGACTCGCAGGTGTGGCCCAATAACTACTAACTTTCGTCCCTAGTGTAGACTCGCAGGTTAGCTTAAGACACAGATAGCTACTAACCCTCGTCCCTAAGGTGGACTCACAGGCTAGCTTCACGATTTCAAGACAAGAAGGTACGACTCAATCAAGGCACGACCAATAGGACACAAGGCTAACTGTGAACACGGTCTACAAATCAATGATGCCAATATACGAACAGGATATGAAAGATACATATCAATAATATGAAAAAAAAACTGGATAATAGATAAAGACAGTGCATGTAAATAAAGCTGTGTAGAAAGGCAAGGTATACTTGCCTGTGGTCCTGAGCTGTGGTTACGGGTTGAGAATCCGTATCGAGATCCAATTAACCTGTTCATAAATCCATATGATGAATTCATCAATGTCTAGTTTGGTTATCTAGCATTTTTAGGTTTATTAAAAATTTTAGTTGGTGGTGTATACTGCTTCACACTGAATATTAATGTGACTACATAGCTCAATATCACACTTAGACATCCTGTTGACACTCTAATAATTGCATGTATTCCAGTTTCCTGCTACCCCAAGTTCCTTTCCTCCTTTCGACCATACATAACATGCCTCTCCCTTGAACATTTAGTAAAGAAGTAGAAGACAGAGGTAAAGACTGCTACTTTTCTCACATGTTATCATGCATTACAGTATTAGGTAATTGGTAACTTCCTCCCATGCTTTTGTATGTAGTTAATCTATCACATTGAGGCTGTCCTCAAAACTAAGGCTACATATCCTGCAATACAAGAAACACATTCACCAAACTCTGTTACTTTAATACTAGTATTCATCTAAACCTTTGACTGATTCTCTACTGTTCTGGACCTATACCCCCACACTCTGTCTACTACAGGATAAAAACTAAATCAAGTTTTGGCATATAAACACCCAACACATTCAGTTTAACTCAACATTCAATAACTTATGTGCTCTTTCTTGTAACAGGTAAAATCGAGCAACTTAGCTCAGCATTGCTTGAATGCTCAACCTGCCACAACTAATATTCCATTTGAGATTTTCTGAACCAAGGCTCACCCACACAAACAATGGTACAAATAATTCAAATGAAAAACCTGCTAACATCAAGAATTTTACAAACCAGGCTGGCATATATTTGTACTTCAACGGCTACTACTACCTGACTCTAACAGCAAATCAGGATTTAGAGAATGTGGAAAACAAATACAAATATGAACTTTCTAAATTAAATCCAACAAAATCAACAATAGAAATCTATAAGATCACTACACTACTGATCTTCCTATATATACAAGATAGCCAAAGAAATCAGATCAATGGTTGAGTTCAAGGTTAGCCATATTGGTACAATAACTGAAGGTAGCACTGATATCCTTAAGATTTAAATAGGGATATGAATCAGGTGTCAATCTGGGCAGAGCCTGGTCTGATAAATCCAACCTTAACATTTCATTCTTATTATTATGATCTACTTCTTCCTGAAGGCAACAGCAATACGAGGCCAAGCCAAGACCAAAAACACTGGTGGCTACAGAATTTTATTACTCAAGGGTCAGATGGCTCGATCTACTTACTGGTTAACAGGGAGCACCTGGTACAAGTATTTATGCCTAAAGGGAAATACCATATCAAGTTTATTGGATATTAGGATTACCCCTATATGGTTTCCACTCGATACAAGGATCCCTTGCTAATTGAACCTCTACCTGTACATTTCCATGCCCCCATGGATATGTTTAGGTTTTTCCTATGTTGGTACCTGGTATTAATGACACAGCTCCTCCCTACATCTGGTAGATATGTCAAGTACATATCCTGTGCTGCAGCCTCTCACCTATTTCCTGTGCCTATGTACCAGATCTGATGTACCTATTGGGTACTCAAATGGCTGGACAGGACAATGGTAAATCAAGACACCAAGTATGTTTGATTCGAAAGGTTATATTTGTACCCTGTGTCAACTCTGATAGCAGAACACCCTGTGCTATCCAGGTTTGATTCCCATACTCCACTCAAAAGCATTTTACCAATTTATGACTATACCATGTATTCTGGGAAAACTTATCAGAGAAAGGGCTTTCCCTTAAACACTGCACGGTTGACCTATAGGTAGGTGTCCTGTCCTACACCTAGGCTACTCTTTATGGTCTTGAATTGACAGGATATTGCACTTCCTCCATGAGTTCTATATGAGCAACTCATGCCTACAGTAGAGGTAGGACCCTAGCTGGCTGGTACAAGAAATCCCTCAAACAAGATTCCTGTGGTTGTTCCTATGAATCCCAGGATTTCTAATACTCCACATATTTCAATCCTTCCCCCGCCATAAGTACATCCTAGGATACTTAATTTGTATTGATACCACACCCTTTTAGCCATTACACATGATTTCCCCACAGTTGTATATACACTCCATGTGACATGTTCTACTATTGAAGATGGACAGGCACTCCTTAGCATAAACACAAACACCTGTAAGTCGAAAACCCATGCTTGGTAGATGACAGTGATGTAAGTATAGATTTACCTGTTAGATTTGGAAGCAGGGACTTGACTGCTCCTCTTCCTCTCCTTGCTGTTCTTGCGACAGGGAAGGGACACCTTCTAGGGTTTGTAGAGGGTTTTTGGGTCGGCTACTAATTCCCTTATTTATATATGTAAACTTCGTCAAAAACCTGTTTCCATATATATACGCCGCAGAGTCGGTGAGCGTGGTTGTCCAGGGGGCTGCGACTTCGACACCGATGACTCGTCGCGTGAGGAACAACATCCTGACTGGGTCGCCAACATAGTTCCAGTCCTCAAGAAGAGTGAAAAGATTCGAATCTGCATCGACTTTTGCAATCTGAATGAGGCGTGTCCTAAGGATGAGTTCCCTCTCCCTATCATAGACATCATGATCGATAACACCTACGGCTTTGAGTGTATGTCATTTATGGATGGTTTCTCGGGGTACAACCAAATCAAGATGTTCCCTGACGACGAAAAGCATACATCATTCCGAACACCAATTGGCACGTTCTGCTACACAGTCATGCCTTTCGGTTTAAAGAACGATGGAGCCACCTATCAAAGAGCGATGAGCATCATCTTTAGAGACCACTTACGTAAAAGAGTGAAATGCTACGTTGACGACATCGTCGTCAAAAGCCGCTCTAAGGAAGATCATCTGCATGATCTAAGGACAATGTTCGACCTGATGCGAGCGCACAATTTGAAAATGAACCCCACAAAATCCTTCTTGGGCGTATCCAACGGAAAGTTCTTGGGTTTCATCATTACCTCCCAGGGTATCCACGTAGACCCTGAGAAGACGAAGGCGATCATGGAGATGGGTCTTCCGAGAAATCTCCGTGAACTCCGAGGCCTTCAAGGGAGGTTAGCCTACATCAGGAGGTTTATCTCCAACCTCTCCGGACGATGTCAGCCATTCACCCACCTCATGAAGAAGGGCATTTCATTCGTATGGGATGAAGAATGACAGTGCACCTTCGACAACATCAAAGAATATCTGACGAACCCTCCAGTTCTGGTAGCCCCGATTGCTGGAAGACCATTCTTGCTCTATGTACGAGCGATGGAACATTCTCCCGGTGCTCTGCTAGCACAAAACAATAAAGCAGGACACGAACAATCCATATATTACTTCAACCGAATGATGATGGGGCCGGAGCATCGATATACTGCCGTAGAGAAAGAGTGCCTTGCTCTGGTTTTCGCCATTCAGAAGATGTGACACTACGTCACAGGACAAACCATCTACGTCATATCAAGAGTCAACCCCCTCAGGGTCCTCATGACTAAGCCAGGTGCACTCAGCTCTCGCCTCGCTACCTGGGCGATATTACTGTCTCCCTACCACATGATCTTCGTCCCGTAGAAGGCTGTTAAAGGTCAAGCTCTGGCAGACTTTTTAGTGGCTCATCCAGGTTCAGAGTCAACCAAAATAGACGAAGAGATTCCAGACGAGGTCGCTAATTCAAATATGGCCTTCCATGGTACCATATGGCGATGTTCTTCGACGGCACTTCTAGAACTCGGTCCAAGGGCAACATCGTCGCTGGAGTCAGAATAGTGCTAATTTCTCCTACCAGGTTGGTGATCAATCGAGCTTATTCTCTCACGGAGCCCTGTTCAAACAACGTGGCTGAGTACAACGCTTTGGTCATTGGCCTCCGACTTGTAAAAGAGCCGGGGGTAGAGTACCTTGAAGCATACGGCGATTCACAGCTAATCGTCCATCAGATTCGAAGTTCATACGAAGTTCGTCATGAAGATATGATCCCCTATCACCAAATAGCAGTTGACATCATCTCGTCCCTAGAGGGGTTCTTCATAGAGCATGTTCCCAGGCTCCAGAATATTGAAGCCGAAGCCCTAGCAGGCCTTGCGGCTTCCTTAGTAGTTCCGAATCATGGTCATTATCTGGTTGACATCATAGGCCGTGAGTTGGTCTGTCCAGGAATAATGTTCCATGTGTTGAGAGTTACTCCACGCGGACAGTTGACGAAGCACCAGACTGGAGACAACCATTCATCGATTTCGTAGTCTATGACATCCTGCCAGAGAATCCGAAGGAAGCCACGTCTATCAAAAGACGTTCCCTCAGATTCTTCTACGATACAGAGACAAAAATGCTATATCGGCGATCATACGATGGATTACTGCTTCGATGTCTGTCGAATATAGAAGCAAAAGAAGCCATGCGTGAAGCTCATGATGGCATCTGTGGGGCTCATCAACCTGCCCGAAACTACAAGATCGCCTTCGCCGAATGGGCTACTACTGGCCCACAATGGTTGCAGACGCAATAGACTATGCACGAAAATGCAAAGCCTGTCAAGTCCATGCGGATTTCATCCACCAGCCATCCGAGTTTTTACATCCGACAGTGGCATCCTGGCCCTTCGAAGCATGGGGAATGGATATCATTGGTCCGATTACTCTACCTTCGTCCAGAGGACATCGTTTCATACTCGCAATCACAGATTACTTCTCCAAATGGGCGGAGGTTGTTCCGCTTGCAGAAGTAAAGACTTCAAACGTGATCAGCTTCCTTAAGCATCACGTCGTTTATCGCTTTGGACTGCCCGAAGGATCATCCATGATAATGGTCCGCAGTTTGCAAGCCACGCCTTCTGTCGGTTTTACGACAAACACCGAATCCAGAATATTGCTTCAACACCATACAACCCAGCGGCTAATGGGCTGGCTGAAGCATTCAACAAAACAATCATCAAGCTTCTCAAAAAGTTTGTGTCATCAAACAAACGCGACTGGAATGAAAAGCTCGGCGAATGCTTGTGGGCATACCGCACTACAGTACGGACTGCCACCGGGAACACACCATTCTCTCTAGTATACAAAAGTAAGGCAATTCTCCCACTGGAGACTCAAATCCCCTCACTCCGTGTTGCTCTCATATACAGATTGACGACAGATGATAATCACCATCGCAGACTACAAGAATTGGAGGCTTTAGATGAGAAGCGCCTATTAGCTCAACAACGAATCGAGCTATACCAGGCACGTATCTCCGGAGCCTTCAACAAGAAGGTTAAAACCAGAACATTCCAAGTGGGCGACCTCGTTCTGGCAGTTCGGAGGTCGATGGTTATGACTCACAAAACTGCCGGCAAGTTCCAGCCAGAGTGGGAAGGCCCGTTCATCATTGATGCTATTTCTCCAATGGAGCTTACCGTCTCGCAAAACAAAATGGAGACTTGCTCATGTTGCCCATCAACGGCAAGTTCCTAAAGAAGTATTACGTCGGAAATGACATCCTCGGGTGATGAGTTACGTACCCGCTGGTGCGATGAACTGTAATACCGACTACAAATCTTCCAGAATGACGAGTCATGTACTCTCGTACCGCTGAACTCACATTCTATATAAATCTTCCAGAATGACGAGTCATATACTCTTCGTACGCTGAACTCATATCTCTACTATAAATCTCAGAATGACGAGTCATGTACTCTTTCATACCACTGAACTCACATGCCGACTCCAACTCTCCCAGATTATCGAGTTATATACCCGCAGGTACCGCTGAACTTACACTCTGGTCACTACCGATAAATCTATATCGCCTATCCTAGGTAGTAAGTCATGTATGATCATACCTCTGAACTTTCCTCCTAAAGAGCTCCCTCCTTATGATCTAATACCCGTACTTTCAGTGCACAAAAGGGTAACAGATCCACAGATTTTCTGAAACAACCACGTCGATGTTACCTTTGAGTTGTTTCCCTTCCATCAAAAACAAACTGCCCCCTCACATAGAACTTCCATGTCGATGCTACCTCTGAGTCGTTCTATGTACCCCTTCATGGATCCCACTCCTGCCATGTCCTCATTACCTCTGAGTGGGAAGGCTCCATCGAAGAAACCTTCATATTTACCATGTCCTCATTACCTCTGAGTAAGTATGTCGGTTCCCTCCCAACTTATTATCCGTATCCAGAATCAGGGTACGCCAAGGATAATAGGTCCACAAAAAGTCTCTCATTGAGGCAACTACTACAAAACAAAGAATAGAGCAAATGTATTCCGGTCATTCAAAGCGGTTACATTCACATGACTACATCTCATGAGCAAATCGAAAAAGTCCTCTATCCTTTCATTCAGACCAAAAAGAAAAAGATTACATTGATGTCCAAAAGAAGCAAAACACAAACTGCAGCTAAAGACAGACAGAAATATCAAGACAAAAGACGGACATTTGTGAGAGCCCACGAATCCTAGTTGCGGGGGCGCATATACCAATCCCTCAACCATTTTGCATATTAAGGATGTACTTGAGCAAAATCCTCGTTCGAAGTAGAAAGATCAGAACTCCCAGTACTACTCCCGTCAGACAGGGGCTCCTCCTTTACAGTAATGGACGCCAGCTCTCCTTTCTGTTCCTCCATTTTTGGTATTACCTCCTCCTTAACAAACGATGACTCTTGTTTGAAAGGGGGCAGCAGCTCTTCATTCACAATGATCTCAGCCTTCGGCAGGGTTGCTGCAAGAATCAAAGATTAAAAAAAACAAAGTTAGAAGATGGTCAGGGCCTTATGCGGCACAGTCCAAAAAGGGGCTTATGCGGTTCAGTTTAGCACAGCCTTATGCGGTAGACGAGCTTACTCGTCTCAGTTCAGTACAGCCTTATGCGGCACAGTCCAAAAAGTGGGGCTTATGCGGTCTTGTTTGAGAAGGCTTCATGCGGTTCGATTCAGAAAGTCCTTATGCGGTTCAGTCCAGGAAGTGCTTATGCAACCCTCATGCGGCCCAGACATAGGGTATACCCCCATGCGGTTCGGGAGGCACACGCAACACAGTAGACGAAGATGAAGAAGGCCCGTACACAAATATGCGACATAGCCCTAGTTTTGAGTTCATCCTTACCAGCAATGGTGGGGTGGACGTCGGAGTGCACTTCAGGCACTGTGGCCGATGGAGAAGTGGCTTTCTTGTCCTTCGTCGCAGCAGAGGCAACCTTGGAAGACTTAGGAGCCATTGTTGATCGAAGAAAGAAGAAGAAGAGGATGACAGTTAGTACAAGAAGTGCTTAAATTGGGAAGGAGAGTAAAAGGTTTCTCTCTCTGAATTACTCTTATTTATAGGAGGCCAAGGGAGAGACACGTAGATTGATGAAATGCTCCGAGTCTCGTGCTACAGGCAAATCTGACTCCTAGGATTTCGTCCCCTCTCATAAAGGAGATTCATCAAAGCACGAAATCCAAATATTTAATGAACCGACTCTTGGGATTCCCTCTAAAGATGGCTCCAAATCATAACGAATCAAGAGCAATTAATGCTACCTACGTGGCAGAGAGAACAGTATGCGGCCAGAAGCGATCCATGCGGCCAGAGCAGTTCATACGGCTAGGATGTCCATACGGTTAGAAAGGCCATACGGTCAGAATATCTTCTGCGGCTAAAGAGCTTATACACAGCCATGCTTCTTATTCAAAGTATTTCAATTTTGCAAATTGAAAACTTTGAAGGGGGTCTTGTAGAAGCATGGAAAAAAGACAAAAGAAGCCCATGCAGTTCCAAATAGAAGGAGCCTTATGCGGCTCAGGAATCCTTCAGAACTGTATGCGGCTCGAAACTCCCCAACAGCTCCATGCGGCTCGGGCAAAGACATGCGGCCCACTTCTACTCCCAATTAATTGCTCTGACGCAATGAATGACAGCTCTGATACAATAAATGACAGCTCTGACGTAATGAATGACAGCTCTGCCATAAAGTCGAAATAATGAGGGCGTGCCCCTTGGGAAAAAAAAATCTATCTGGCAGGATCCGTCAAGTCCCAAGCACCCCTATGCGGCTGCTCGCTCCGTGCGGCTGGCATCTCTATGCGACTGCTCGCTCCATGCGGCTGCCATCCCTATGCGGCTGTCAATTCTCATACGGCTGCCATCCCTATGCGGCTGTCAATTCTCATACGGCTGCCATCCCTATACGGCTGTTAATTCTTATGCAGCTGCCATCCCTATACGGCTGTCAATCTTTATGCTGCTGCCCACTTCATACGGTTGTGTCCTTCATGCGGCTACTTCTTTCATGCGGCTGCCCACTTCATGCGGCTGCGTCCTTTATACGGCTATTTTTTCATGCGGTTGTCCACTTCATGCGTCCGCGCCCTTCATGTGGCTGCCCTCCTTCATTCGGCTACCCGCTTCATGCGGCTGCCTCCTTCATGCGGTCGCCTCCTTCACGAAGCTGCTGCCCCCATGCGGCGGTTACCCTCATGCGGCTAGGACTTGGAGTCACCCGTATGCGGTTCACTTAGACCACACTCATGCGACTCTGCCAGATGCCTCGCTTATGACGGTTGAAACACGTGACGATCCTCATGACAAGTTGAGACACGTGGCTGTCTTATCCCCTCGGAGTTATGGCTGCTCGTAAATCCTGACAACCAGATTTAGTGCAATCACCATTATTACTCAAATCAAATCAGATTTATTGTGATTAAGTAAATAGGATACGTAACGGAAGATCCGAGCTTATCATGACAGATTTATTGCAATCAATATTAATTGCCCATACAGATTTGGCGCAATCAAGAATCAATTGTCCAGATGAAATACAATCATGATTAATGGCCCAGATGATTGGCCGCCGACTTTTCAAGGAGGGTGATCATTGCAAACCCTAATGATGACACCCCACTCCTATAAATAGCAAGGTGCTATTCCCTTGTAAAAGGATCGGATCCAGAGAAACAAAAAATTATAGCAAGGTGCCATTCCCTTGCAAAAAGATCCTCTCCACCCGGCTGGACACGCAGAGAGACAAAGGCGTACACAGAAGAGTCTTTCCATCTTGAGAGCAGTTCTTCACCGGAGCTAAGCTACGTCTGATCGTCCAGGGAGTAAGGCAGAGCGGCCGTCGCTTTCCCGAGCCTCTATCGTCACCCCCGAATCAAAACTAAACAATCGTGCTTTGATTGCTGTACCTAGGTTTTCGTCCCTAGGCTTTCTTTGTACGAGCGAGTTTGTATTATGAAGTAAAAGTCTAGTCCTCCCATATAATTGTTCTGTTCTTTTATAATCAATGGCAAACAGTAGCCGCCAAGAACCCTAACCTCGAATTCTTCTCCAGTCCTTCTTTGTTTTCCTCTCCGTCTTCTTCCTCTTGCAGCTGCTGCCTGCGGCTACTGTCCCTCATGTTGCACCGGCCAATGACCCATGGCGACGCCCCGCCATACGGCAGTCGTAAGCCATCGTCGCGTGCGTACGACCAGGCGCACAACAACAGCAGCATCACGACACTGTAGCAGCACGATGACCGCCGCGTACCGTCACCCGTGACCACTACAAGGTCTACACAACTCAGGAGACCCCCTGCGTACCACCCTGCCGCATTCCCGACACCCATGATGCAATAATAGTCGATTCGTGCATTTCGCACAAAATCCTATCGTGACGTGCGCGAAATTGAATCTAGAATCATGTTTCGGACATCAACTTTGGACGCAGTTTCAGGACAATCTGACCGTTGGATCATCGATCTGACTCTTTTGTCTTAATTTTGGTATATACCCTTCGCTCATCTAAAATTTTAGACATTAATTTGATCGTTTGATAGATCAAAACCAGCCACCAAATTGACCATTTAAATTATATTTATTTGGACAGTTTTATGGAGCCAACTTCGCGAATTCGTTTCTCTCTCATCGAAGCTTCGGTTGATATACCCAAATCTAATGTGCAGGAGGTATAGCCACCTTTGTGCCTAAAAATTTAGCTTTATAGGATGTCGTTCGGTTGGTTGAATTCGTTGCCAAGGTTGGTCATCCGAATTCGTAATTTCCAACTTATAAATTCCAATTTTGGACCCGGGACTCTGAATTTCAATTCTGACACCACCAGTGGACTTGTGGTATTGTTTTGCCTAAAATTGATATAAAATTTACTAAGTTTGGAGCAACGTGGCCCCGGCACGTATTTTGGTACAAATCGGGTCCCTTTGTCTGAGTCAATGGGTAATTTTAGATCGGCTCATCGAATCCAATTTTGGATATATCGTTTGGTTTGTATCATCATTCTGGACTCATTGATATATATTTTGCTAGATTTAGTAGACTTTGGCTTCGACACACATTTTTGTGCAAACTGTATTCCAACGTCTGGGTCAACAGGTCATTTTGAGATCGGCTCATCGGAATCCAATTTTGGATATACCGTTGATTCGTATTGCCATTCTAGACTCGTGAACATGTAATTTTCTAGGCATAGCAAACTTGTATCATGTCATTGTTCGGTACAAAGTGGGCCCAACGGTGGACATTATTTTGATCTAAAATTATCGTTTTGTCCCTGTGTCCAAATTGGACTTATAGGTAGGGTACCCTAGCTAATTTAACCATTTTGGACACATTGATGATGTTTGTTTCATCATCCGACAATGCCTGTAGATTTTCTTTATGTATCACCCTCAATTATTACTAATTCTTATTATGTTCGTATTTCGAGAATCGTGCATCGAAAATGAGATCAGTCGATTCATGTGATCTGATCGCTAAATTGGCAAGGTGATCGTGTGGATCATCATAAGATTGTTAACCATGCGGTTGATCATCTTGACTCGATTTATGTGTCATAGGTTTTGATGTACGAAAATCGAGGTACAAACTTTATACTTTAAACCTATAACTTGTAAATTATCATATTAACAAATGATTATGGAGACTTGTATGACCTAGTTCTAGCGATATAATTAACAAGTGTCTTAGATAACCTAGGGTAATACGCGACTAGAACAACCCAAGCTCTCTAGTGGGAGTTATGAGTTATACATGTACTTTATGTGTGTGATATACGTTTGTTTGTGATTAAGGTTGATAGATATTATATGAGTAGTGGAGACTTTGGTACTGAGTCTCAGCACAGTTTGGACAAACACCAGGTAAGTATACCTTGGTAACTTGATTTACAATCTACATGCTTATATTCCTTACAGTCGTTCACACTGAATATATTGTACACGCTTTACCTGTTCATCATCAGTATATTGTCATGATTATACCTGCTGACATATACATGATTCATGAATTCAATGCATGGCATATAGGTGACTTGTTTATATCTCTGGACATTTACTTAATGATTACGTCCTGTGTACATGTTTGATCGTGTTTATGGACTTATCATTTGTTAGAGTCGGGCTGGATGTACGTGGATGCAACACACAGTATCATTGCGGAGAGGGCAGTTACTGGGTGTATGAGCTCATTTCTAAAAGTTATTGCTGCCTCATTACCAGATCTGCACAGATTTCAAGTTACCACAGTTTCTGTAACACCCAGTTTTCTAAAATGAGGGTAATTTTGAAATTTTTGTTTTTAATTATTAATTATGATATTTAAATGATTATGATTTTTAGTGAATTTTTTAATCATTTTAAAACTATTTAAAATCATGACTTATGATTTTGGTGTTTGCTAGTGAAACCGTAGAGACTGTCTACCCTAGAGCCTAGCCATGTGATTAGGGTACTTCATTATTTTTAGCTTGGGGTATTTTGGTCTTTTTGAATTAATTGAATTTATTATATATTTATTTGGAATTTTATAATTAATGGGATGGTGTGATTTTAATATCATTTAATTGATTGCCTTATGTTGTGTTTAGCATAACCTAGATTGACCTAACCTAGATTATTCATACCTAGACTTAGCTAGCCATGGTTTGATGGTTAGTATTGTATGTTAGTTTTGATTTAGTCATGAAAGTTAGAGTTAACTAGTTGCATTTAAGTCATGTGTGAAACCTAGGTTGTAGGCCCTTGATTTGACTAGGAGGAATGATAGCCCTAGATCAAATCCAAAAACCCTAACCCTAATATCCTATGGCTGGTCACTTAGGACATGTCCCTATAAAATCCCTCTCAACCACTTGCCTCCTTTTGTTCATCTATTCATTTTACAAGAACAAGGTTAGCATCCATTGAACTTCTTCCTATTTTATTCAATATTAATCCTTTTTTCCAAACTTCTTCCATGGTGATCTAATTTGGGCTTCTCTACTGTTCATGGAGGCCAACTACAGTTTGGAGACATTTGGAGCTTGGGGATAGCTAGAGAAATCCTATTTGAAGCTTTTCCTTGAAAGAACACATATAGGTAAATCCCTATTCCCTCCACCAAATTTCGTTTTCTTTGCATGGATAGGAAGCCCTAGTGTCTCCTAGCTGTAGGTATTGCTTTCGTTTTGAGTCGTGTCCATTTTGTGTCCGTATCGGACACAATCAGTGTTAGGGGCATGTGTTCGATAAAATGCTTGAGTGAATAAACTCTTCTTATTTTTAAATTCTATTTGAATAGATTTCTGGCCCTTGATGTGTGTTTTCGAATCCCCAAGCTCTGAGCTCATATCAAGCTGTGTCTGTGTCCAAAATGACACGAACTTACTGCACGAGATACGGCGCACATGCCCTGCTACCACGTATCTCGTATGCACTGCACACAACACTTGGACACGCCAAACTTGGCATGGACACGGGGGCAGTATCTGCACACACTCCCAAAGTTTTAGTGCACCTCGTTTTGTGTCGGACACGGAATTGAGGCCGCACTGGTCTTAGCTGCTGCACCCGTGCAGATTTTTGCTCTGACACGCATCGATTGACACGTGCAGACGTGACTTGGATATGAACCAGGACGTCGACCCTCTAGCCCTATATCCCCTCTAACCCTAGACACGAGCACGTGGCCTCTCGATCTTTGTGTCGAGCCCAAATCGATTCGACATGGCTACACGAGGCCATGCTGTGCACTGATTCTGATAATTGTTTTCACTGTTTGGACACTTCGTATCCGTTTCCTGGACACGAATGGACCCCCCATGACATGTGTACATGTGGGGAACATTTATCTACACCTGTTTTGGGTTTTCAAACAAATTTGGGTTTCGAAATTCAAAAAAATAAAACTGTGAACTGATAGTTCACTGATATTATTCCTTTTACTGATACTTGAACCTGAGATTTGGTTAGAGTTTTGGGTTGTTGATATATGTAAATAGCTCACTGTAAAGTAGGATTTAAGTAATTTGATTTGGGTTCATTCGAATGTTGAGTTCATATAAAACCTGATTTTGGAATTCCAATGCAACATGTGAACCTGAGAAATTTTCTTTTAAAAAAAGGTTAACTGAGAAATTAGTTATGGGTTTCAGTTGTTCAAGTATTGGTATGATTCTATGATAAATAGATTTGAGCCTTGCTTCGATTTGATTCGAGTTATTTTAGATTGTTTTCGAGTTTCATTTTGGGTTGTTGAAATGAGATTTTCAATTTTGTTTGGGACTCAAAACTGGGAATTGGGTTTTAGTTTCAAACCAACTTGTGATTTCGAAATTGGGTTTGGTTTTGGATATATGAATTGCCCATTGTGTTTATATGATCACTGTTGGTTGGTTGTGAATTGGAATCACGGAATGTATAGATGAAATCTGAGAATTAATCCTTTATGTTAAAAACTGAGATTGTAATGGTTGTTTAATGAGAAGCTACTCACATACACACATTATTTGCATTACATTGTCCTATTACACTGTAAACCAACTGTCCTTGCCATGTAAACCTGAGAAACATTGCTAACAAAGAACTGAAACTGTGGTTCACACAAGAACCTGAGAGTTCCTGCACACAAACACACCCATTTATGACATGTACACCCACACAAAACTGAAAACTGTGAACCTTGTTCTCAGGTTACCTGAGATGTATCCTCAGGATTTGGTTGGTTTTGATTCCAATTACCTTCCCAAGTTGGTATCCAAATTTTGTGTTTAGTTATTAGGTTTCAGTTTACTGTTTTTTGTGTTTCCTGTTGTTGGTTTCAGTTCAGTTTTTACAGATGTTAGTTCAGTTTTGACACACACTCATATGTTACACATTTCACTATTTTTGTCACACACTACAACCCCTGTCTTCTAACTGTCGACTGAACACACATTGACACCTTGACATATTACATGGTATCTGTCTTCCTGTACACACACACATATATGTGAATCACTTTGACACATTTCCTATGTTTCCTGAGAACACCTACATTCACTGATTTCATATTTTGTTAGACACACCACTCTAATGTTCCATATACACACACATTGCTTTACACTATTAGTTAACTGTCATGAGCACTATTTTCCGAGTTCATCCTCTAATACACACACATCACTTTAACTGTCACTTGACACATTGACACATAGCACTAAGGACTGTTCCTGTTTTCCTATTTTGACACACAAATCACATTCCCTGTAAATCCACTGTTTTCCTGTCATATTTTACACACATACACTGTTCACTAATTTCCTAAGTTTAACACCCTAAATAGTTCACTGTCATTTCACAGATTTTACCACACACACATGGCACTCTCTATATGTACATGTATGTTAATAGCCTATATATATTTATATGCATAAGTGGCCTATAAGTGAATGTGTGTTATTTATATTAAATTAGATAAATTTTAATGTATGAAATATGTGAGAATATACAATATGTGTGAATTGTGATATAGCCTATATGGCCTATAGCCTATATACATGCACATAGCCTATGGGGTGTATCCCTATGTGATACAGTCTATGTATATGGCTTGAATGCCCAATAAATGTGTGTTGGCTTGTATAGCCTAGTTTTGATGTGTGCTTGCTAGAATAGGCTGGTTAGGCTTAGTGAGACTTGTTTGGGTTAGAGTTGACCTAGTTGACCTAGTTTGACTAGTGTGGTTGACTAGAGTTGACCAAGTGTTGACTTTAGTCTAGTTAGACCTAGACAGCATGCAGATGCATTGTAGATTACATTTATCATCCCCTGTATACATCTTGACTTGTGTTGCTCTAAATAGGAGTCAGATACCTCATCTCGGACAGTTATTCTTACAGCTATTCAGATACTAGGCGAGTACATTCTCTGATCATTTCATAACTTGTTTAGAATTATATTCCTGCTTTAGTTACCTTATTTGATGCTGTCACGATATTATCACGGATTGGTACTATATGGATCCCTACATTGAGATGTTATCCGGAGATCGGATACATCATGTCATGTGTTTCGTGTACATCATGTATTCCTCGCTCTCATGTTATTCATGTTTCTCATGTGCTTCATGCTCATTCATGCATGCTCGTGTACTCTCATGTGCTCTCATGATCGGTCATGTTTCCCATGTATCTCATGTATAACCTATACTTCATGTGCACTATTTATGAGCCTTCATGTGAATTTCATGTGCACCCATTTATGGGCTTCATATGAAAATCATGTACGTAACATAACTTGTTTGGATCCTTGTGTATTGATTGGGGTATGGGGGAGTATAAATAGTCATGTGAACAATTCCAAAGTAGTATAGCCATGTACGCCTCTTTAGTATAGCCATGTGCAAATTAAGCCGTTCACATGTCGACTTTGTACTCTAAATTACTAGTCACTGGTAGCTCTTTACTTATAGTAGATATTTCTATTACAGTGCTCTCCTATTTATATTATGTACTTTCTTTCAGTTTCATATATCGTACTCTCTTATATGTCTATATTTTCTAACCTGTTATGATCTGCGTGAGATGTATTGTGCTCGCTCCCGTCCTGACTGGACCTGTTGAAAATTTAACAGAGGATGATGAGGAACCCTGCACCCCTTACTTTAGAGCTTGCCCATATGACACTCGCGACCTGGACCCCAGGGGAGGTTCAGGTAGCTGCTGAGGATGATACCCTTGCTTAGTGTAGATAGCTTAGACTGTTCTTTCTTTTCATGTTTAGATGTTGTCCTTATTTTTAGAGTTGTATATTCTAGAGATGTTAAGACTGGTAGTTATTAACTTACGTTATTTCATTCTGTTGTGCCTTAGTTGAGGACTTTCTTATCTATTTCATCGTGCCATATTCTATCTCTAGATTGTGATTGATTTGTACCTTCTGTGATTAGCCTCCAGTTGGAGATTTCTATATTGTGTTAGTTATAGTTCATGACCTGGAACAGCGTTCTACCGTCGACACTGCGGCGTAGGCTGGGCGCTGTTACGTACTCGTACCCTCACGGTGGGTGCGGGTCGTGACACGTTTTTAGTGGTGGCCCATGCAGGTCGAGTTTATGTAGTAGTATTCGAACTAGAGTATTACTACAGCCTACAGTAGGATTAGGATTATTTTTGAGGTACGCAATCACATTAGAAAAACTCTTAACTGGATCCCTGCCATCTAAATTTGTGATACTTCCTTGAATAACTGTCCTCCCTTGAATTATCATTTCTATCTCAGTATTGATTCTTTGTTTAATCTGTCTTCAGGATGGTTATGGAGACACGATCTCATCGTCTCGATCAGAAAGATGCTACTGAGGGGTCTACCACTCCTCGTCCTGATCAGCAGGGCCCCGAGACTGCAGTTCTTTTTATGCCAGCTCAGGCTGGGATATCTGCAGCTTACGGGAGTGCACCTCTTCTTACTCTGAGACTTTCTCCTGTCGTCCTGAACGTTCTTCAGCAGCAGTCTCCATCAGGACCGGAGGATGTGGCGCGGTTGTTCTCCTTCTTCCAGCAGATAGTGGAGACTCAGCGGCAACAGTTTGTTCAAGAGGGGATATGACATTCATGGAGTCAGCAGCAGTGGAGGTCAGGCTCAGAGGCCTCACGTACAGATTCAACATCAGTATCAACAGAGGCCTGTTCAGCAGCAGTTCCAGGGTCAGGCCCATCAGCAAGGACAACAGCAACCCAGACAGTATCAGGCACCCAGGAAGCAGACAATCAGTTATCCCTACTACAAGAAGCCGGGGCATGGATGGGGTGAGTGCAGGAAGAGGCTGGGCAGGTGCCTACTATGTGGAGCAGTGGACCACCAGCTGAGGGAGTGTTCCCAGAACATAGACAGAGTAGTTCAGGGAGCAGCACCAGGAGCAGAAGCTAGGGCTCCGACAGAGCAGCCGAGGGGACCACCGTTACAGACGCAGCAGACCCCTAGACAGCAGCAAATTACCAGTTGCCCTTTCTGTAAGGAACCAGGGCACGATTGGGGCGAATGCCGAATGAGGATAGGCAAGTACGTACTTTACGGAGCATCATATCACCCGTTAAGAGAGTATCCCAAGTTTTCTAAACAGACAGCTCAGGGAGCAGGAGCGAGGACTCCGGTAGGCCAGCAGAAGGGATTACCCTTACCGACTCAGCAGCAGAGGTACATGCAGCATCAGCAGCAGGCCAGGGGAGGCCAGCAGGAGCGAGCTTTTGCCAGGACAGTCGAGGATGCTCAGGCCGTTGGAGATCTAGTTGCAGGTTTCGTTCTTTTGATTCCCTTTCCGCAATTGCCTCTTATAACTGCCTTGAAAATTTGATTCCCTCTGTTCCTTATTGGTTGATCAATTCTGTCCTGTTGTTCTTATATTACGTTTGATTTTCTTCTGAGATGAATCATATGGGCTAGGTCATCTCAGTTATGGGATCTAGAATCTTCGATAGTCGTGTTAGCTGGCATAGTGAAGACATATAGTCGGATTTAGGACGTATTTCTTGGGTGTGGGAATTTAAGGTTTTTGCTGCCAAGCATGCGGCAATGCGAAAATTTTAAGTACCATAATTCTAGAGGTATGTGCCTTAATCGAGGACTCTGTGATTATTGTAGCCTTGCTAACTAGCACGACGAAGATTCTGAGTATCATAATTTTGGACAGACGCATATGATTATCTGACGGTATGTTTAAGACTTTAATTGTGGGGTGTTGACCTAGAATGACTACTACCATTTTAATTTCGAGGACAAATTTTTTAAGGTGGGTAGACTTGTGACACCCAGTTTTCTAAAATAAGGGTAATTTTGAAATTTTGTGTTTTTAATTATTAATTATGATATTTAAATGATAATATGATTTTTAGTGAATTTTTTAATCATTTTAAAACTATTTAAAATCATGACTTATGATTTTGGTGTTTGCTAGTGAAACCGTAGAGACTGTCTACCCTAGAGCCTAGCCATGTGATTAGGGTACTTCATTATTTTTAGCTTGAGGGTATTTTGGTCTTTTTGAATTAATTGAATTTATTATATATTTATTTGGAATTTAATATAATTAATTGGATGGTGTGATTTTAATATCATTTAATTGATTGCCTTGTGTTGTGTTTAGCCTAACCTAGATTGACCTAACCTAGATTAGTCATACCTAGACTTAGCTAGCCATGGTTAGTGATGGTTAGTATTGATTAGTTTTGATTTAGTCATGAAAGTTAGAGTTAACTAGGTTGCATTTAAGTCATGTGTGAAACCTAGGTTGTAGGCCCTTGATTTGACTAGGAGGAATGATAGCCCTAGATTAAATCCCAAAAATCCTAACCCTAATATCCTATGGCAGGTCACTTAGGGCATGTCCCTATAAAATCCCTCTCAACCACTTGCCTCCTTTTGTTCATCTCTTCATTTTACAAGAACAAGGTTAGCCTCCATTGAAATTTCTTCCTATTTTATTCAATATTAATCCTTTTTCATCCAAACTTCTTCCATGGTGATCTAATTTGGGTTTCTTTACTGTTCATGGAGGCCAACTACAGTTTGGAGACAATTTGGAGCTTGGGGATAGCTAGGAGAAACCCCATTTTGAAGCTTTTCCTTGAGAAGGAACACATATAGGTAAATCCCTATTCCCTCCACCAAATTTCATTTTCTTTGCATGGATAGGAAGCCCTAGGTGTCCCCTAGCTGTAGGTATTGGTTTCGAGTTGAGTCGTGTCCATTTCGAGTCCGTATCGGACACGAATCAGTGTTAGGGTGCATGTGCTCGATGAAATGCTTGAGTGAATAAACTCTTCTTATTTTTAAATTCTATTTGAATAGATTTCTGGCCCTTGATGTGTGTTTTCGAACCCCCAAGCTCTGAGCTCATATCAAGCTGTGTCTGTGACCAAAATGGACACGAACTCACTGCACGAGACACGACGCACATGCCCCGCTACCACGTATCTCGTATGCACTGCACACAACACTTGGACACGCCAAACTTGGCGTAGACACGGGGGCAGTGTCTGCACACACTCCTCCAAAGTTTCAGTGCACCTTGTTTTGTGTCGGACACGAAATCGAGGCCGCACTGGTCTTACACTACTGCACCCGCGTAGATTTTTGCTCTCTGACACGCATCGATTGACACGTGCAGACGTGACTTGGACATGAACCAGGATGTCGACCCTCTAGCCCTATATCCCCCCAAACCCTAGACACGAGCACGTGGCCTCTCGATCTTTGTGTCGAGCCAAAATCGATTCGATACGACTGCACGACCGTGCTGTGCACTGATTCCTGATAATTGTTTTCACTGTTTGGATATTTCGTGTCCAGTTTCCTGGACACGAATAGACCCCCCATGATACGTGTACATGTGAGGAACATTTATCTACACCTGTTTTGGGTTTTCAAACAAATTTGGGTTTCGAAATTCAAAAAAATAAAACTGTGAACTGATAGGTTCACTGATATTGTTCCTTTTACTGATACTTGAACCTGAGATTTGGTTAGAGATTTTGGGTTGTTGATATATGTAAAAGCTCACTGTAAAGTAGGATTTAAGTAATTTGATTTGGGTTCATTCGAATGTTAGTTCATATAAAACCTGATTTTGGAATTCCAGTGCAACATATAAACCTGAGAAATTTTCTTTTTTTTAAAAAAAGGGTTAACTGAGAAATTAGTTATGGGTTTCAGTTGTTTAAGTATTGGTTTGATTCTATGATAAATTGATTTGAGCCTTGCTTCGATTTGATTCGAGTTATTTTAGATTGTTTCCGAGTTTCATTTTGGGTTGTTGAAATGAGATTTTCAATTTTGTTTGGGACTCAAAACTGGGAATTGGGTTTTAGTTTCAAACTTGTGATTTCGAAATTGGGTTTGGTTTTGGATATATGAATTGCCCATTGTGTATATATGATCACTGTTGGTTGGTTGTGAATTGGAATCACTGAATGTATAGATGAAATCTGAGAATTAATCCTTTATGTTAAAAACTGAGATTGCAATGGTTGTTTAATGAGAAGCTACTCACATACACACATTATTTGCATTATATTGTCCCTATTACACTGTAAACCAACTGTCCTTGCCATGTAAACCTGAGAAACATTGCTAACAAAGAACTGAAATTGTGGTACACACAAGAACCTGAGAGTTCCTGCACACACACACCCATTTATGACATGTACACCCACATAAAACTGAAAACTGTGAACTTTGTTCTCAGGTTACCTGAGATGTATCCTCAGGATTTGGTTGGTTCTGATTCCAATTACCTTCCTAAGTTGGTATCCAAATTTCGTATTTAGTTATTAGGTTTCAGTTTACTGTTTTGTGTGTTTCCTGTTGTTGGTTTCAGTTCAGTTTTTACATATGTTAGTTCAGTTTTGACACACACTCACATGTTACACATTTCACTATTTTTGTCACACACTACAACCCCTGTCTTCTAACTGTCGACTGAACACACATTGACACCTTGACATATTACATGATATCAGTCTCCCTGTGCACAACACACACATATATGAATCACTTTGACACATTTCCTATGTTTCCTGAGAACACCTACATTCACTGATTTCACATTTTGTTACACACACCACTCTAATGTTCCATATACACACACATTGCTTTACACTATTAGTTAACTGTCATGAGCACTATTTCCTGAGTTCATCCTCTAATACACACACATCACTTTAACTGTCACTTGACACATTGACACATAGCACTAAGGACTGTTCCTGTTTTCCTATTTTGATACACAAATCACAATCCCTGTAAACCCACTGTTTTCCTGTCATATTTTACACACATACACTGTTCACTAATTTCCTAAGTTTAACACCCTAAATAGTTCACTGTCATTTCACAGATTTCACCACACACACATGGCACTCTCTATTGTTTGCCATGAAATATAAAAGGACAAAACAATTATCGGAGGACTGGACTTTTACTTCACAATACAAAATCGCTTGTACAAAGAAAGCCTAGGGACGAAAACCTAGGTACAACAATCTAAGTACAATTGTTTATTTTAGATTCTGGGGGGTAACGATAGAGGCTCGGGAAAGCAACGGCCGCTCTGCCTTACTCCTTGGACGATCGGGTGCAGCTTTTTGGCTCTGTTGAAGAACTGCTTGGCGTTGATGAAGAAATGCTCTCTCGTCAGGCTCTCTGGCTCTCTATGTCTCTATGTGCGTCTGTCTCTGTCTGTATATGTCTCTCTATCTGTCCTTGCAAGGGAATGGCACCCTGCTATTTATAAGAGTGGAGGGCCTCATTAGGGTTTACAATGATTGCCCATTCTTGAAAGTCGGCGGCTAAGGATCATTGGATCTGGGTCGTTCATCGAGATTTGAGCAATAAATGTGATTGCATCAAATCTTTTGTGGGTAATTAATACTGATTGACATAAATCCTCCTGATTTGTCATGCCAACCTCGGATTCCTCGACACGTGTCTTTAATTGGCTTATTTGCAAATGATCTGATTTGATCCCAATATTTTATTAGAATTTGTTGAGAGATTTCGATCAATCTGATGCCACGTGCCCCGCTATATGCCACGTGTCGAGCTATTGCAAAAATCTGTGCTGCAGGGAGGTTACTTCTCATTGAGCCGCATAAGGCTGGCCACGTGTCCAGGCTGCTTGAGAGTGGCCCCCCAGAACATTTGGACTGCATGGAATGATTTGAGCCGCATGAGTGTGGATGACCGCATGAGTGAACCGCATGGAGATAGTCCTCGTGAGCCGCATAGGGATGGTCTTCGTGAGCCGCATGGAGCTAGTCTTCGTGAGCCGCATGGGGATGGTCTTCGTGAGCCGCATGGAGCTAGTCTTCGTGAGCCGCATGGGGATGGTCTTCGTGAGCAGCATGGAGCTAGTCTTTGTGAGCCGCATAGGGGAGTCTCCGCTTGGGCCGCATACAACTGTCCACGTGTCAAGGCCGCTTGACAGTTTCTGACTCTCGGAGGATCGTGTCAGAGATTTTCTTTGCTTTCTAAGGAGCCCATCATTATGAGGGAGTCATAATGATATCTTTGTGTCAGAACTGTCACATTGTCAGAGCTGTCAGCCGTCAAGGCATTTAATACAAAACGAGAGAGCTATTTGTAGGTCACGTGACTCCTCTTTGAGCTGCATAGGACTTATTTGAGCCGCATAGATGCTCGAGCCGCATGGATACTTGAGCCGCCTGAACTCTCTGAGCCGCAGAGGGCTCTCTGGCCGCATGGATCTTTCTTTATTCTTTTCCATGCTTCTACAAGTCCCCCGTCAAAGTTTTTAATTTGCAAAATTGAAATACTTTGAATAAGAAGCATGGCCATGTATAAATTCTCCTGGCCGTATATGATGTCTCGGCCGCATGGATGTCTCGGCCGCATGGATGTTTAGGCCGCGTGGATAGCTCGGCCGCATAGATATTTTGGCCGCATGGATGACTCGGCTGCATAGATTTTCGGGCCGCATAGCTCCTTGCCACATGTGCGCATCATTAATTGCCTCAAATTCGTTTTAGTGCCGCCTTTAGGGAAGATCCCAAGGGTCGGCTCATTAAATCTTTGGATTTTATGTCCTGGGTGAATCTCCTTTATGAGAGAGGGGGCAAAATCCGAGGAGTCGATTTCGTTTTTTCCGAGACGGTTATCAATCTACGTGTTCCCTCCTATCTTGTCCTCCTATAAATAAGAGGGGTTTGAGAGAGAAAACTTTTTTACTTTCTCCTTTACTTCGAAATTTCCCTACTCCATTGTCATCTTCTTCTTTAATTGCCAATGGCTCCCAGGAAGACCGTTGCGGCTAAGGGCAAGAAGGCGGCATCTTCATCGAAGAAGACTGCCTCTACTTCAACCGCGGCTGTTCCTCCGCCGGCCGTCGTGCCCACAGCTCACCCTGACGTCCATCCTCCCATTGCTGGTAAGGACTTTATGTGGTTTTAAAGAACCCTAACTGCTATGGCTACGTCGTATGCTTTATGCACGAGCCTTTATTTTTATGTGAGTCGCATGTTCGTCCTATGGTCGAGCTGCGAGTCGCATAAGAATAGCCACTGTGGGCGCAACGTGCTTTGCCAACAAAGCCGCATAAGCTACACTGAGCCGCATAGATTCGCACACATATGTCTTTCACGTGGTCCGCACGAACTTATCCGATCCCTACGGGCCTTATAAAAGTACCGCCGCATGACCCTTCATTAAGTGGAGCCGCATGAATGTTCTGCTGAGCTTGAGCCGCATGAGGCTTCCGTAAGTTGGAGCCGCATAAGCTTTCCCCTGACCCGCATGAGGCTTCAGTGAGCTGGAGTCGCATAAGTGTTCTCCTGAGCCGCATGCGACTTTGTTAAGTTGGAGCCGCATGAGCTCGAAAGCACCCATTAGTTCCTTTTTGTCCATCCTTTTAACTAATCTTTTTCTGTCTTCTTCTCAGTAAATTTGCCGGTTAATGCTGCTGGAGAGCTCCTGGTAGGTAGCGCCCAAGCTGCTCTGGGCTATAGGTATGACCATATAGTCCAAAACATGGCTGACCAGTTTTCGAGTGACGAGCCCCCGGCAAGATCGAATGCCCTCAAGAATCAGCCTTTCTATTTTCTTAATGCTATGATGAACTCGGGGAAATTAGAAGGGAAATACTTGAAGCCCGCATTCTTCTTTGGAGACGCCTTGACTGTGAAGAACAGTCAGATTCTGGAGGTGTCAGAGAACTGGAGTTTTGTTTCTAACGGGATGGCGATCTACATTCCCTAGATGGAGTGTCACTTCCCTTTATCCTGGTTCAATATGCTTCCACTGGGCCGGAAGATGGAAGATATTTTAACTCGTACCCGAAGTAGGATGTTCATGGGAGACATCCATTATAACAACAGCCTGAAGTCGGTGTGTGAGGGCAAGGTGCACACCAGCTGTTCTGTAATGGGGTTGGCCCCGGGTACGTTCTTGAATGTACCGGGTCCCAATTTCACATTTTCTACAGCCGACACTTTTATGAACCAACTTGCTCGGAAGGGATCCTATCCTATTGGTCGGTTGATGCTCCCCAGTTGGATATATCCAATTCCCTCGTGGACCAATCTGTGTACGTGGATTTTGTAAAAGTATGAGGCCTTTCTGTGCGAGATTGGTCTTTACCATGCTATTCGGGGCACCAGCCATGGCTTGCCTATAAACAAGAGATTGTTTATATCTCTGCTGGAGATGCATAATCGCCGTACGGGGACCTTCTACACGCCCGTAGGGGAAGTGGGGCTTGCGCTCCACGAAATGCATGCGATCTCCAAGTTTTCTTGGGGGGACGAAGCTTTTGAGGCGTATACTCCCACGAACGAGGAGTTCGAAGAGTTGGAAAGGCAGTATCCAAGCTTCGTGGCTCTTTATCAAGAGATATTGTGCCATTATAGCACATGTCATCAAATAGCCAAAAAGGAGAACAACTCGGAAGGGAATGCCCCTCATACCAGGGACTGGGTGCGCTATCTCTTCACGACGGATGCCTCAGGTCAAGTTACTCCTCGTCGTCCTCAAACCCGGGAGGCGGTGAAAGCCTTAGTGTCGTCAGCTAAGAGGGTGGCCACCTCTAGTGACAGATTCGGGAGTCAGACCGACTCTTTCGGTTATTTTTATCAGGACACCCAAGAGTTGTCGGAGAAGATGCTCCTGGCGGAATTCTTAATGATATGGCTGCGAAACTGTGTAGTCTCGGGCGGAGGAGGTTCCATCGAAAAGATCGGTCGTAATTTCATCCTTCCGGCTGTGAAGTTAGTTTTGCGAGTCCGGCTAGATCTCCTTCCGGCCATGGTGTTCAGCATAAACCATGGCCTTCGTACTTTCACATCCAAGGTTATTGCTCGTGATGTGACGAAAGATTTTGAACGGACCGAGCTGTCCTATCATTATTTGATGTGGTGGCTGTTGATGCATTATCCGTCTTTGATAAGACCGGGCTCTGAAGACGACGTCACTGATGACGACACTTTTATCTTCCGCTATCGTAATGAGTCTTGGGAATTCGAGACCATGCGTGCTTGCCGGATGGTACTGCGAGGGCAGACATGTACAATATTTTTGCATCTGTCCCTCGTTTTACTGATGAGGAAATAGCGGCTGTCCATCTTGACGGTATTGGGTCCTCTCAACTTCTGGACGGCCAGATGCTTCTGTGGCTGCAAAATATCCGCCCCGCTCATCTGGTGTATCGCAACCGTAATACTGTCTTTTTGGAGCCCTATCTGCCTAGCAGGTTCGCCCAGTAATTTGGGTATAGTCAGCTTTTTCTAGACAGCCCCATCTCTTGTATGGGCTTTGAAGGTAGCCTTCTAGACGGCATCTGGGCCTGGCATTACTATGACACATTTCATACCCGTACCATTTTCTCAGTTCCCGCTATCAAGGCGTCAGTAGATATCTTGTATATGGCGGCTCTGTACCACGTCATGGCGAACAAGCCCCCTGTCGGTTTTTACCCATATACCAGTTTCATCGTTGGTACCGGCCTGGATGAGGGTTCCCAGGGGGCCAAGACAAGGAAGAGGAAGAACATAGTCGAGGTACCGGATTCGGACTCCGATGCTGCAGATGACGAAGGCGACGAGCCTGATGGAGATGACCCTTCCTTTTCGGTGGCAGATGTTGGGGCGGATCAGCCGTCTGTTTTGCCAGATGAGATAGTGTTTAATCAGCCATCCGCTGCACCCGGTCTTGCACGAAAGCGTAGCAGGCAACTTTCTCTTGTCGGCAGCATTTCTCGCTCTCGAAAACTGGCTGCGACCAGACACCGCGAGCTAACTATAAAGGAAAGAGGCAATGAAATTGACCCCGTATCAGAGGTAAATAAGTTACTATCGGTCCTTCCTTTCTTTTAGCTTTGATTTTAATCATCTTCTTTCCCTCTTGTAGGCGTCAGAAGAAGAGGACTCTCGAGTCGCCAAGATCGTAACTCGGGATGACGGGGGCTCCGGTGAGCCTGCCCCTGAAATTGTTGAATTCTGTCCAGATGATGCTGATCAGGTTGCCTCTCTCTCTGAGGTGGCTGGGTCAGAGGAGCTGGCCAAATTTAATTTGGAGATCGCGGGTGAGGAGAACCTGCCAGCTGCGAACAAGCTGCAGCCTCGATGCTCCTCTTTCGGTAAGATAAGCCGAATCTTAACTTGTGAGGAAGCCTATCTTCTCTATGATCACATCCTTCGGGTCACGTCGATTGATCATTGTCATGGACATGCAGGTCCTGCCTCTCCCGTGCCGAAGATGGACCTTGTTGAGCCAGACTCTGTCGAAGGGGCACTGGCAGAGAGGGATGTACCTCCTTCCCCTCCGGCTCGTCTTGATGGTCCTCTTGCGGGCTCGAGTTGGGCAAGTTCGGTGATGGGACAATCGGGGCAGGGGACGATGGTCCTCGTGTCTTCCTCTGCTCGGACGGCCCAGAGAGTCGACCTCTCCGCCCTGCCAAGCTTCCGGGCTCTTCGGGTGGCAGAAGAAGAGTTAGCCGCTATCCGTGCATCATTCTGTTCGGAAGTCGCCTCCCTGGTGGCAAGTTCTAGCACCACTCCTTCGATGCTGCTGGCCACACTTCCCCTGACGCCGTCCTCTACAGAGGTCCTGGATGAATCTTTACAGGACGTGGTCGACAGCTTTCATCGTCACTTGAAAAAGGGGATAGAAGCTACTGTGGACAGAGGGACCTTTTTCGTCTTGGCCCGGCAATGTGCCCAGGGTCAAATCGATATCCTTAAGGCCCTTCCTGGTGGGGCAGGGGTGGCTGCACTTCTGGAATCGAAATTGCTGGAGACTGATCAACTGGTGGCCCAACTTTAGGTATTGCGGCAGGTTGATCTGTCTGCTGCTATTGATCAGGAGCGCGGCTCCCTCACAGCTGCTATAGAGAAGGCGAAGGCAGCTCAGGATAAAACTAGGCCAACTATTTTGAAGGATCTCCGCACTCTGTGTGATCGCTATGATCAATTGAGCCATGAGAGTGAAGATGTTACAGCTCGGAAGCGATTGCCTCCCGTGGGATTACTGAAACGCGGGAGCAGATACTTGAGCTTCAAAAGAAATTAACTTTCTTTGAGTCTGAGCTTGAGGCCGCCCGGATCGACAGAGGGCTGATTATCCAAGAAGCTGATAATGTCAATAAAGCTTCAGCTGACTTGGAAGTGGCTCTGAAGAAGTTGGATGGCGACTGTCAGGCACTCATGGACCTGGATAATGGGGAGCGGTTGTCTCAGGAGGCTGAGCGCCGAGCTAGACAGAGGCTTGAGGGGGGTATTACCTTGGTGAGAAACCGCCTCTTGGAGTTGTGTAATACCGAGCTATAGTCGGCCTTTTCTTCTTGTTTTGTTCATGTTTTCTTTTTCTTTTTTCTTTGAGAGGGATGTAGTCCCAAAACATGTAATACTTTTTTCGTCTTTCAAATAAAGAGTACTTTCCATTCTACCCTTCATTTGTATTGCTTGTTGTGCCTGTGGTATTGTGGTGATGTTTGCCCCGCATGGGGGACTTGTTTGTGGACCTGCTACCCCTGGCATACCTTAGTTTTAGGTATGGGTAACAAGTTTGACTGGGGATACTTAGAACAGTTATATGGTCATGTTGTCGTGGACGTTCCAAGTATCGGAAGATAGAATGCCATGGAGCAGCTGGGCTCCCGGGGCATGATGAAGAATAGTGGGCCTGTACTAAGAGACTTAACAAAGGACATTTGTGGGCCTATTATCGTTGGCATACCCTGACTTAGGATACGAATAATAGGATGGAGAGGAACCAACATGCTTACTCAGAGGTAATGAGGACATGGCAGGAGTGGACTCAACGGAGGATATTTGTGGTCAACAGAGGACATTTGTGGACCTATTACCCTTGGCGTACCCTGGTTCAGGGTACGAGTAATAAGACGAGAGAGGACCAACATACTTACTCAGAGGTAATGAGGACATGGTAAGTACGGAGGTTTTACCGTGGAGTCTTCCTACTCAGAGGTAATGAGGACATGGCAGGAGTAGACTCAGCGGGGAATATTTGTGGACCTATTATCCTTGGCGTACTCCGGTTGTGGGTACAGATAATAAGTCGAAAGGGAATCATCATACTTACTCAGAGGTAATGAGGACATGGCAAGCATGAAGGTTTCTTCGACGGAGCCTTCCCACTCAGAGGTAATAAGGATATGGCAGGAGTGGGCTCAATGAAGGAGGGTTCATAGAACGACTCAAAGGTAATGAGGACATGGAAGTTCTATGTAAAGGGGTGATTTGTTTTTTGTGGAAGTGAAACGACTCAGAGGTAATAAGGACATGGCCGTTTTGGAAATTTGTGGATCGGTTACCCTTTTTGTGCACTGGAGTGCGAGTAGTGGATCATGAGGGAGGATCTCTTCCAGGAAGAAAGTTCAGTGGTATGATCATACATGACTTACTATCTGAAAGGGTGACCAGAATGTGAGTTCAGAGGCACCAGCGGGTACATGACTCGATAATTTAGAATATTGTGAATGTGAGTTCAGCGGTACCAGCAGGTACATGACTCGATAATCTGGAAATTATGGATGTGAGTTCAGCGACACCAACGGGTACGTGACTCGATAATATGAAATGTTGTGGATGTGAGTTCAGCGGCACCAGCGGGTACATGACTCGATAATCTGGAATGTTGTGGATGTGAGTTCAGCGGTACCAGCGGGTACATAACTCGATAATCTGGAATGTGTCGTTCAGACATAATATTTCTTCAGGAACTTGCCGTTGACGGACAACATGAGCAAGTCTCTATTTTGTTTTGCGAGGCGGTAAGCACCGTTGGAGAATACAGCCTCGATGATAAATGGACCTTCCCATTTTGGCTGGACCTTGCCGGCGGTCTTGTGAGTCATGACCATCGGCCTTCGGACTGCCAGAACGAGATCGCCCACTTGGAATGTTCTGATTTTAACCTTCTTGTTGAAGGCTCCAGAGATACGTGCTTGGTATAGCTCGATCCTTTGCTGAGCCAGGAGGCGCTTTTCATCTAAGGCCTCTAACTCTTGTAGTCGGCGTTGGTAGTTATCATCCGTCGTCAATTGATAAGTGAGGGCGACGCGGAGTGAGGGTATTTGAGTCTCCAATGGGAGAACTGCCTCACTCCCGTACACCAGGGAGAATGGTGTGTTCCCTGTGGCCGTTCGGACCGTGGTACGGTACGCCTATAAGCATTCACCAAGCTTCTCGTTCCAGTCGCGTTTGTTGGACGATACGAACTTCTTGAGTAACTTGATGATGGTTTTGTTGAATGCTTCTGCCAGCCCATTTGCTGCTGGATTGTATGGCGTCGAAGCAATATTCTAGATGTGGTGCTTGTCGCAGAACCGATAGAAGGCGTGGGTTGCAAACTGTGGACCATTATCGTGGATGATCCTTCGGGGCAGTCCAAAGCGATAAATGACGTGATGCTTAAGGAAGCTGATCATGTTTAAAGTCTTTACTTCTGCAAGCGGGACAGCTTTCGCCCATTTGGAGAAGTAATATGTGATTGCGAGTATGAAGCGATGTCCTCGGAAGGAATGTGGAGTAATCGGACCGATGATATCCATTCTCCATGCTTCGAACGGCCAGGATGCCACTATCGGATGTAGAAATTCGAATGGTTGGTAGATGAAGTCCGCGTGGACATGGCAGGCTTTGCACTTTCTCTCATAGTCTATCACATCTGCTACCATCGTGGGCCAGTAGTAGCCCATTCGGCGAAGATGGTCTTACAATTTAGGGCCAGGCTGATGGGCCCCGCAGACACCGTCGTGAGCTTCACGTACGACTTCTTTGGCTTCTGTGTTTGACAGACATCGAAGCAATAATCCATCGTAGGATCGGCGATACAGCATTTTCGTCTCTGTATCATAGAAGAATCTGAGAGAACGCCGTCTGATGGAAGTGGCTTCCTTTAGGTTCTCGGGCAGGATGTCGTAGACGACGAAGTCAATGAATGGTTGTCTCCAATCTGGGACTTCGTCGATCGTCTGAGCGGCATAACTCACCACAAATTGAACGTTGTTCTTAGGGCAGACCAGTTCGTGGCCTATCACATCTACAGATTGATGAGTATGATTTGACACTGCTAGGGAAGCGGCCAGGCCTGCTAAGGCATCGGCTTCGATATTTCGGAGTCTGGGAACATGCTCAATGAAGAACCCCTCGAACGACGAGATGATGTCGATCTCTATTTGGTGATAGGGGATCATGTCTTCGTGGCGGACTTCGTATGAGCCCCAGATCTGATTGACGATTAACTGATAATCGCCGTATGCTTCAAGATATTCTATCCCCAGCTCTCTTGCAAGTTGGAGGCCAATAACCAGAGTGTTGTACTCGGCCACATTATTAGAGCAGGATTTCGTTAGAGAGTAAGCGCGATTGACCACCAATCCGGAAGGAGAAACCAACACCACCCTGACTCCGACGACGATATTGCCCTTGGGTCCAGTTCTCGAAGCACCGTCGAAGAACATTCGCCATATATCATCTTGAGAGGTTACATGCGAGTTGGCAACCTCATCTAGGATTTTTTTCATGTATTCTGGACGACTTCGAGCCCGGGTGGGCTGCCAAAAAGTCTGCCAGGGCTTGACCTTTGACCGCCTTTTGTGGGACGAAGATCATATGATAGGGGGATAGCAATATTGCCCATGTAGCGAGGCGAGAGCTGAGTGCCCCTGGTTTAGTCAAGAGGACCCTGAGAGGTTTGACTCGTGAGATCACATGTATTATTTGTCCAGTGACATAGTGCCGCGTCTTCTGAATGACGAACACCAGGGCGAGGCATTCCTTCTCTACAGCGGTGTATCGGTGCTCTGGCCCAATCATCATTCGACTGAGGTAATATATGGCTTGTTCATGGCCTGCATCGTTGTTTTGTGCCAGCAGAGCCCCGAGGGAATGTTCCATTGCTCGTACGTAGAGCAGAAATGTTTTTTCAGCAACCAGGGCCACCAGGACTGGAGGGTTCGACAAATATTCTTTGATGCTGTCGAAGGCCCACTGACATTCTTCGTCCCATACGAACGAGACGCCTTTCTTCATGAGATAGGTAAATGGTCGACATCGCCCAGAGAGGTTAGAAATGAACCTCCTGATGAGCTAGCCTCCCTTGAAGGCCTCTGAGTTCACGAAGATTTCTCGGGGGATCCATCTCCATAATTGCCTTCGTCTTCTCTGGATCTACATGAATTCCCTGGGCAGTAATAATAAAACCTAGGAATTTTCTGCTGGATACGCCCAAGAAGGATTTTATGGGATTCATCTTCAGATTGTGCGCTCGCATCAGGTCGAATACCGTCCTCAGATCCTGCAAATGGTCTCCCTTACAGCGACTCTTGACGGCGATGTCGTCAACATAGCACTCTACCATCTTGCATAAGTGGTCTCTGAAGATGATGCTCATGGCTCTTTGATATGTGGCACCGGCATTCTTCAAACCAAAAGGCATGACTGTGTAGCACTATGTGCCAATCGGTGTTCGAAATGATGTATGCTTTTCATTGTCATGAGACATCTTGATTTGGTTGTACCCCGAAAAACCATCCATGAATGACATACGTTCGAAGCCGCAGGTGTTGTCAATCATGATGTCCGTGATAGGGAGGGGGAATTCATCTTTGGGGCATGCCTCGTTCAGATTGCGAAAGTCGATGCAGATTCGAATCTTTCCATTCTTCTTGAGGACGGGTACTATATTGGTGACCCAGTCGGGATATTGCTCCTCACGAATAAAGCCGCTGGCTATCAGTTTGTTGACTTCGGCTTCGATCGCATCCATGATGCCCGGGCGGAAGCGTCACTGTTGTTGCTTGACTGGCTTTGCATCCGGCCGAATGTTGAGTTTATGAAGAGCAATATCGGGATTTAACCCCGGCATGTCTTCATAGCTCCAGGCGAACACATCAATATATTCTTTGACAAGTTCCAGCAGCGATTCTCGCTCTTCCTCTGTTAAGCTTTTACTGACGAAGATCGGTTTTGGAGAAGAATCGCTGCCGAGATCCACTTTTATGACCTCATCTTCAGTAGGAGGTTCTATCTGTTCGAACCGCTTTTTCTATTGTGCATCCAACTGTTGGGCCCACGGCTCTAACTCGAGGATTTCAGGGATGTCTTCATCTTCTTCATAAGCATCGGCGAATGGCATGTTGACTGACAGGACTTGTCAGAATATGTCTCCGATGCTGGTATCCGAGTCAGAAGTTGGTGACCCGGTTGAATGTGAATGCCAGTCACATTCTTCATCTGAACTCTCAGGGGTCATCGTGGGTATAACATACCCTAATCTACATCGAGTTTTGCTATAGTAGTCCCCTGGTTTGCCAGCCGGGATCGGTGGCTTCAAAGGTAATCGTCGTCCAGTACCGTAGTTCAAGCCTGGTGTCGTCTCCAGATCATACCCCTGTTTCTGCATGAGATATTTAGATTGGGGGCTATAAAGATACAGAGGCAGTCTCCTGGCATCTGATCCATGGTCGACTTCTTCTATGGTGAAGGGATAAGGGTCATCCTTCCGGCCGAAGATGATTGGATGGTCCCCTCCATCGATTATGCGGTAAGCGTCTTCCACTGGAGTAAGCTGGATTGCGGTGTACATATTTGTCACCTGTGTGTGTAGGTGAGTGCCTATACCGTGTTCCATAGCATACATTGTACACAACTTATTTAGCTCAAGGTAGTTCAAAGATAGCCCTTTATTGATGAAGTTAGGTATCTTTTCTAGGGGGATTACATCATCTGCGGAGGGAACATCAGTGTGGGCATCCACATACTTGGCTAGCTCTGGTTCCTCTTCGGCTACCCCCTGTATAAACGAAGACTGAGAGGACGACCTGGGCAGCTTGATCGTTAGAGGTTCAGCTAGTGGAGCAGAGCGTGGAGTTATTGGCAGACTAGCGACCCCCAGCTTGGTACTCTATGCTGGGCGGGGAGTGGTTGGTTCGCTAGAAATTCTAGGCCTTGCATCGGGGTGACGACCCTTCTTGGGAAGGCGTATCGTCATTGGCTTGTCGGAGGGATTGAGCTTCTCCATTTGCGGCTGGCCGACTCTCGGCAGCCTGATTGTCAATGGCTCCGTTGAGGGTCTTGGCATTTGGCCAGACCTTGGCAGCCGGACTATCATCTGCTCTTCTTGTGTCGAGAGGCTGATTACGTCCTTACGCAGAGTGGCTGTAAGGGGTGCGGACTTGCCAGGTTTGCGAGCTTGGAGGTGGATCGTCAGAGGTTCTTCTGATCCTGTGGCTGTCTCGGTACGAGCTTGCACATCTCTTTCATCAAGGTGCCTTTTCGACTTTTCGTATAGGCAGGATTCTGATTAGTAGGATTCGACCCCTTTGAAGGGATCGATGTCGACAAATTCCGTCCTCACGAAGCCGTGTTTGTCGACATATTTGAAGCACTAGTGCAGCGTAGAAGGCACGATCATATAATCGTGTATCCAAGGGCGTCCCAAGAGGATGTTGTAAGAAGTGTCTGCATCTATGACGTAGCAGGTGACTTCTGATTGGAGATCGCCAATCTGACACTTCAGACGAATCTTCCTAATTGGGTAGCTCCTGCCCGAGTTGAAACCGCTGATGGTGGTGCTTATAGGCGTCAGGCGATGCATTGGGATGCGGAGATGATGTAACAGACCTTTCGGGATAATGCTTATAGAAGAGCCAGGATCAATGTTCATCCGATCCACCTTTACGTCGCTGATGTATCCAGTGTAGTATAACGGGCAATCGTGCAGGTTGGTTTTGATGAGCATGTCCTGCGGAGTGAAGATAATATTGGGCATCGCTCCCGTACAGGCGCTGTCTTGGAGATCTGCAGGCGGGTTCTCTCCCGTGAGGTTGACCTGAGCCAGGTATGCGTCGGTATTTTGGAGTGCATCGCTCAAAGCCGCACGAACATCCTTTGAGAGTCTCAAAAGCTCGTATAATGACAACTTGGCCGGTGTATTGGCCAATTACGCTAAGATGTCGAAGTTGTAGGGCTTCTCCAGCCCCTGCGGTGCCTCTTTTCGGAGGAATTTGTCAAAGCGAGTCTCCTTCGGCCTAGGCTTGTCGGTAGTCGAAGGCTGAGCCGGTCCCGGAGCGTTGGTTGTAGCGAGCTGATGATCTTCAGTCGAGTTGTCAGCCACGGGTTGGGATTGTGCCCCAGATCGAGTGACGACGGCTGTAGCTTCTTCGATATCTGTCGAGATTGTGCGGCAGGACCTGACTTTTCTACTATTTTTTTTGCAGATGGAAGATGGTGTGGGCTGAGTCACTTCTGATACCAAGTCTGGATGGACCCACATGACTTTCCCTCGTGATATGGTGAAGGGTACTAGACCAACAGCCTGATCTCGGGAAGGTAGAAGATTAGCAATCTCCATCGTCGCCAGAGGGATGGGGACCACACCGTCTTGAGTTTCCGTCGGAGGGAAGCTACCGAATTGTACTGACACCATATTGGCTGCCACTGTTACCTGCCCGAAATCGATGGCCAAAGCGTTCGAATCGATGAGATTTTGGATGTACCGTTTTAGTTGGTAGCAGTCATGTGTGGCATGGTGGACGTAGCGGTGGTAATGGCAGTACTTTGGGTTCTCCATGTCTGCCGGCCGAGGTTCCCGTCTTGATGGAGGAAGCTGAATTCTGTCTCCTTGTATGAGCATGTCCAAGATGGGCTTGACGTGACCGTCTTCGAAGGAGTAAGTGATTTGCGGCTATTATTTTTCTGCCGACTTTGGCTCAGGTTTCTGTGCTGTGTCGGCCACCATAGCCTGCTTACCCCTGCTGTCCCGATTGTTGGAGGGGCTATCTCTATTGTCGTTGTTGGTATTAGGACGCTTGCCCTTGTTCTCTCCGTCTGAGATGTGTAATCCCATTTGGCGAGCCTTCTTCAATCGTTCTTCGGCGCTTGTGGCACTGATGATGAACGTCTTCCAGTCCTGGAATTGACTTTCGCCCATCCAGAGACTGATTGTTGGGAGCAATCTCTTTTGGTAAATTTCAATCAAAGAGGAATCTGGATTTCCAGACGGCAGCTTCATTGCGGTTTGGCGAAACCGCTCGGTATAGTTCCTTGTCAGCTCTTTCTCCCCTTGGACGACGTCCATGAGGGTGGACATTATGATGTCCTACCCTACTTCGTAGAATCTCTCCAAGAACATGCGTTTGAAGCCGGCAAAGGAGTGGATGCAGTTGTCTGGCAGGTTGCGGTACCAGTCGAAGGCGACCCCTTCCAATGCCCCGATGAATAATCGTGTGAGAATGGCATCGTCATGGGGTAGATGGTCGGTGGTGACCTCGAAGTAAGTGATGTACCGACTTGCTGAGGTCTTGCCACCATAAGGATTGATATTGAACGGCTTATATCTTGGTGGGAATGGAACATCCCTCCAGGCAGCAGGGTACGGTTGCCGTATTCTGAGGTCTTGAGAATTTTCTCAAGCATGAAACATGGCTCGGAGCTCCTGGACCTCTCTTCTCGCTTCGCGGGCCTCATCCATGGCGGTGGGGGCCGTTACTTCAGGAGGATTGTTGCCCGGGTTCGGTGCCGCTGAATTCGAGTCCGTATTGACCGTGGGACTCGTGCTTGTTTGGCCAGGCGTCCCTCCTTACAGAGTTGGAAGGGCCGCTTTGATCTCGTCCACAGACTTGACCAAGGCAAGCAATATGGCTTCGAGAGTGTCGATGCGTTGGCGATCACTGGAACCACCTTGGCTGCTGTCTGTCATAAATACCGTCATTACATGAGGAGAGATGGACGGAGCGGTGGAGGAAGCGCCCTCCGAATCATACCCCTGTAGTGAGAAGTCATCGGGGTATGTGGGAATGTTCTCTTCTATTTCGGACTCGGAAGGAACAGTACCCCCAGTCTCCGAGTTTGCCTCGTCTTAGGAGTTGTGGACGTCCTCGGGGACGTCGGGGTTTGCTGCATCTGATGGGAGAGTTGTCTCCCCCGGCTCGTCTTCTTGGAACATCGGATTATCGTGGAGGTTCGGAGGAGTGCTACCTCCAGTCCCAGTAACCCCCAGTAATATGGACGACGAATCTCCCACTGTAGCAGATTTTTTCTTAGAACGAGTACCTTGGAAAACTCCGATGGTGGGCACCCGCTTAGACGACAGTCTTTTAGTCAAAGTGGTTGAAATCTTCAGGGTGGAAACATTTGTCTTCTTTCCTCTCCCATAGGCGGAGACTTTCTGAGCAGAGTTGCAGGAGACGACGGAAAGTGCCTCGTCTTCTGAAGACGTCTGTTGCAGTCTTTGAAAGACGGACTGCCGGTCTTCTCTTATCGTCGCATTATTACAGCAGCAGTTGACGATGACTTGGGTGCAGTGACGTCCGTGGGAGGACTTTTTGCACCCCGATGCATTTTATCTTTCCTTGCATTTGTGGAGGATGGCCTCACGCAAGTCAGATGGGTCTGGATCGACCATGTTTGCTTTCTGGATTTTGGGAGACTTTTGCGATCCTCTCTGTCCGTTTGCCGCCGGGGGCTGGACTCGAGTGGTTCTGTACAACTTTCCATCTGAGGCCCGCTAAGGATCATTGGATCTGGGCGTTCATCGAGATTTGAGCAATAAATGTGATTACATCAAATCTTTTGTGGGTAATTATCACGCCCCGCTCCCGTAGGAGCGATCGTCCTTGCTAAGGCGTGATGCCGCACGGGCCTAGGTTGCGCCCGTATAAGGCCAAGTCCAGAAACGGCCGATTTGAGCTAGGCTAAAGAGTCGCACAGAGTGTCCCCATTTGCAGCGGAAAGTAAATGAACACAAGTTGAAGCGAATTCAAGCTCTTTATTGATATTCAAGAAGTTTACAAGCGGCGCTAGGCCGAGTTTACAAGTCGCTCAAGCTCTCTCTCTGAAACATAAAAGGCGTGCCAAGTGGCTTACAAGATAGAATGATTCATGGCGATGTTCCGATACATTATGTCCTATATAGGGTGCTTCAGCTTCTTGCAACGTCCCAAGGCCCCGGAGTCGGCTCCGCACCTTAATACGTTCGATGGAAGCTCCGCATCCGCCGGCGTCTCCTGCATTCTGCAAGCAGTCTGTGAGGTTATCAGTACATTGTTATACACTGGTGGGGAGGATAGCTCGCCCACAATGCTATCATTACCAAACACGTTCCATTTACTTTCGTGCACCATCTATCATTCATTGTCTTTCTAATCTTGCCTTAGGGTCAATTTTATGGCACATATTATGACCTATCTCGTGTTGCTGATTTCAAGTGTCGCATGAAAATACATACACGACTTATCCATACTTACCGTCCGGCCTTTCCTGTCCAAGTAAACCAAGTTAGTCAATAATTCATAAGGAATAACTTAACGTGTCTCATGTAAACTTTCAATATCAAGAGCGTGTCCCTGCCTCGGGTCCTAGCATGTCGTAGGCACGTCCTCTAACTCATTTTGTATGAATTACTCTTTATTCACTTGGTATGTTACATTTCAAGTATGTTCACGGTGTTACATTTCGAGCATGTTCAGGAGGCACTTGTTCATTTTACTTAGACTACTTTGATTTCAATGCAAGAACTTGCACGTGGATAGCCACCAGCAAAGCCCACTTAATCTATATGCACTGGTCGCTGGCATCACAAAACATTTGGACATATCCCCTTGGTAATTCTCAACTTAGCGTAGGGTGATGGCTGGTACACCCCGTTAAGTCTCTTGAATATACCCTGCACTTACGTCTTCTGGTGCCCAAGCCCGCACCCAGGCAGACCGTAAGCCCCATTTTGATTCCGCCTAGGCCGGCCACGGTTTCCCCCCCCATCGCCCGTGCCGCAGAATCCTTCCTCATGACGGCCACGGTATTCCCCCCATCGCCCGTACTATTTGTCCACGACCATTTCGTATTTTACTTGACAATTCAAACTTAGCGGCTATCTCCGAGCCGTAGGCTAACCCTTAGCCATAATACGTTATCGACCAGGTTGGCATCCGTGCAGCGCGGCTAGCGAGCCCCGTTGCACGTGCCCGTCACACCTGTCGCTAACCATTCTTTCCTTTCTTATCTTTCATGTATTCTTTCTTTTCTTTCTTTCTTTCTTTCACTTGTTCGTTCGTTCATCGATTCATTCACGTATTCATTCATTCATTCATTCATTCATTTATTCGTTGATTCATTCATTCACGCATTACGCAACTCCCAGTACGGGAGTCGCCTTGGCGACCCATCAGTCCCATAGTCTTTCAATGTTGCTATACTCTATTCGGAACGACTATGTTGATAGTCTTCCCATTTTATTGTTGTAAACCATTCATTATTTCATTGTTTGAACGCATAAGTGACTTGAACGTAAGCTTGTGCCTTAGCACGAGCGGGGGGCGCAGTGCGAGAGTTCACATTTTCTAAGTTCCTTTCCATATTCTATACAAGCATACAAGATGGGATTATTCCCTTAGCTAGGTGCGTTGAGTCATTTATTAGCATGCATGGTGTTATCGCCTAGCGATTCTCGTGATAGTGTCAGTATTGTTATGTGTCTAGGCTAAGCAAAGACGGGTTCATCGGAGCCGCCCACCTTAGCGATGTTCTCATCGGCCGAGCGATACTCCGAGCGCATCCTTGAAAGTCTAAGTCTGGATTCATCTTGACGGGCTAATGTAAGCCTTGCATCGATTCTTCATCAGGTCGATGCCAACTCTTCGGGTCGACGGCTCGTTCGAGTCGTTGCACTTGCCGTTTGAATCGGCGTTCCGCTAGGGCGGAGCGGATCGTTACATAATACACCACTCAAAATAAGTCTCGTCCTCGAGGCTTTCTGAGTGCAGGTCTTTCTACTATTCCTTAACTCGTGTCGTCGTGTTTCTTAGACAATTTCATCGAACAGCTCTATCGTTCGATGGCATCGAACCATACTTGATATCTGTCTAAGTTCCGTGTCGCACGCGTTTGGTCGATTTTATTGAATAGCCTTTCATTCATTTTAGAGTTGATTGTACTTATTCAATTCAAGTGTTTCTTCGTCTTGGTTGCTATTTTTCCGTGTGATGGGACGAAAATGGTTTCACGAGGCACGTTATAATTCGTCAAATACGAGGGTCGTAGGCTGAGGCAAACTCACTTTCATTTATCTTGGTCATCGAGATGACCCGATTCGCTTCTCAAGCGTTTGTGTCAACGAAATCAGTATGATTTCTTCTTAGCAGGGTCGACCAAGTCTAAATAATGTTCGTCCGATTCAAGACCAAGTATTGCACTATCATCGATTATATCTTCCTATCAATGGTTTAATTTGTTACACCAACTTTTACTTGTACGATATCGATTCCATACCATTCACTTGTTTAGGGCTAATCTCGTCGTCGTTCACGCACACTCTGCCTACACGTTTCTTTGATTCCGAGCCACGCTCGTACTAGTATCATTCCTTTTTTTAACACGATTTCAAGTTCTCGACACTCATCCATTTCTCAAGTCTCGTTTGTACTCAACGTATCACTTGGCTGGATCGTGCACGCATTCCAGGCGTCCCCAGAATACATGTATTCAGCCAAGCCGTATGATAGAGAATTCGTCATTCTCACTCGAGTCGCATCGTGCACATACTCAGGCGTCCCTGAAATATATGCATGTCAGCCGAGTCTCGTGAGCAGGGTTTTCTATATTCGTGATTCACGCTATCCATCCATGCCAATCCTCAAGATCAATCTTTCGATTGCTAACAATTGAAACAGGGCGTCTCGCCTAACCGCTACGCTATTTCTTTTCGAGGCTAAGTCAATGTCAGGATTGGAATCATAGTTCTCCAACAATAATGCCAACACTGACCCCAATCCTAGGGTCAAACCAAAGTCGGTAGTATGGAGGGTTTTCTACCCAAGCTCGCGTCGCTCAGATTTCTAAACATCGAGCACGATCACCTATTCACATCATTGTATTCGTTGTGCATATTCGAATCTGTTCAAATCATCCAATCGACATACTTCACATATCCAGTCTAACCAATTCATGTATTCGATTATGAGGTCGTCTAGCTTTTGATAATACGTTGCGCCCTAATCTCACGCGAGTTCGATTATCTACGGTGGTTCATGAATCACCATGCAACGCTCCCGTGGAATAATCATTCTCATCGGGGCGTAACTCTTGCTTGCGTCTAGACTAATTCATTCTCGATACGCGGATTGGACCTACGCAATCCTCAAGCTCAATCATCAAGCACACCAAGTCATTCTCAAGTTCACCTTCGCGTCACCACAAGTCGAAGTACACAAATTGCCACGCCATGCTAGTTCAATCACCCCCGCTGTATGAATCACCATACCAGTGCTCACGCGGAGTGATCGCCCTAATCGGCGTGACGCATATGCGAGGCTGGAGATGCGCTCGCATAAGACAAGCATGTCGACGTTGGGGTTATCGTCGAAGTAAATCCAAACATATCATTTTCATCCAATCCAAGTTCGATAGTCCGACCATCATTCATTCAACTAGAAAATCCTCGAGCCAAGTTTATCTTTTCGTCGACATGTTTCAATATCCCGAGTATAGCATCCATCGAAACAATAACATTTGTACGATCGTCATTCGTCGAGTCAGAGTACCCCCGAGTTATCGCATATCGATCTTTGATACGCCTCAATACCATCGACGATAAGCGTAACCTGACAATCTTCCTTTGCAACCGATTTCGTGTCGTACGTTGATGCTGTTATCCGAGTTGGATATTCTACAATTTCATTTAATATTCAAGTCCAAGTTTAACGGCTATTCCTCAAGCTAGTTTCAAGATCGATGTTTAAACTCAAGTCACAATTCATTTGAATCAATCCGAAATCGTACGCGCGATCCTCTAAGTTTTTTCAATCAAGACCATTCATTTTCATTCATCGTTCCGAACCATTTTCTAACTCGCGTTGCCCATTGACAAGCTGTCCGAACGACATCTTGTTCGGGACACACGAAGTCACGATCAACTAAGCGTGACGCATTCTTAGGCTCTGCGCGATCACATCGCTTGCCGACATACTCGTTCTAACCGTAAATCCTTTAGTCTTGCTCGAACAATTTCTATAATGTCCATACACCACTCAGGGTTCGAGCCACTCGCCTAGTCGTCGACACTCATTCTTATTCTTCCTCGAAGCTATCACATACACCACTCGGGTTCAAGCCATACGATCTAGTCCTCAATCACGTTCGCATCATGCGCTAAGACATCCTTCAGATTCGTTCGACGAATCTCTAGCGTAATCGCTTACGTCGCCTCGACGTACTAAGTCGTTCGTACTAATCCTCAACATCCACGCCAATCTTTCAGGTACGCCTAAGTGTTAACTCGATAGCATTCCTACTGATAGACACTTAAAGTGTATCTCCGTTCTCGATCGAGCGATACTTGATATCGCTCGCAACCCGATTGTACCCAAAAGTCGAGGTGCACGACACACGGACTAAGTTGTGCCGATAACCATCCCATGCGGGCTATATTCAAGTTTGCACGCTCACTTGCTAATGTCGATGTAGGACTAATCAGGCACGCACGCGACATGTTAACTTAGCATGTGTTCTCTATCGAGTCAAGTTTAACATCGTTCGGCACAAAGGCCTTTGCCTATCGATCCCGTTCAACCGAGTACTTGTACGAGCTTTTGAAAATATTAGACTTATTGTATGGAACATCCCAAGGCACAATGAGAGAGAGCGTATACTTCTTTTTCCAACAACGAGCTTTCAAAACTGAGGAATCGACATGAAGTCCAAGGACGTAAAGCCGTGCTCTGATACCAATCTGTCACGCCCCGCTCCCGTAGGAGCGATCGTCCTCGCTAAGGCGTGATGCCGCATGGGTCTAGGTTGCGCCCGTACAAGGCCAAGTCCAGAAACGGCCAATTTGAGCTAGGCCACAGAGTCGCACAGAGTGTCCCCATTTGCAGCAGAAAGTAAATGAACACAAGTTGAAGCGAATTTATGCTCTTTATTGATATTCAAGAAGTTTACAAGCGGCGCTAGGCCGAGTTTACAAGTCGCACAAGCTCTCTCTCTCTCTCTGAAACATAAAAGGTGTGCCAAGTGGCTTACAAGATGGAATGATTCATGGCGATGTTCCGATACATTATGTCCTGTATAGGGTGCTTCAGCTTCTTGCAACGTCCTAAGGCCACGGAGTCGGCTCCGCGCCTTAACACGTTCGATGGAAGCTCCGTACCCACCGACGTCTCCTGCATCCTGCAAGCAGACTGTGGGGTTATCAGTACATTGTTATGCACTGGTGGGGAGGCTAGCTCGCCCACAATGCTATCATTACCAAGCACGTTTCATTTACTTTTGTGCACCATCTATCATTCATTGTCTTTCTAATCTTGCCTTAGGGTCAATTTCATGGCACATATCATGACCTATCTCGTGTTGCTGATTTCAAGTGTCGCATGAAAATACATACACGACTTACCCATACTTACCGTCCGGCCTTCCCTGTCCAAGTAAACCAAGTTAGTCAATAATTCATAAGGAATAACTTAACGTGTCTTATGTAAACTTTCAATATCAAGAGCGTGTCCCTGCCTCGAGTCCTAGCATGTCGTAGGCACGTCCTCTAACTCATTTTGTATGAATTACTCTTTATTCACTTGGTATGTTACATTTCAAACATGTTCACGGTGTTACATTTCGAGCATGTTCAGGAGGCACTTGTTCATTTTACTTAGACTACTTTGATTTCAATGCAAGGACTTGCACGTGGATAGCCACTAGCAAAGACCACTTAATCTATATGCACTGGTCGCGGGCATCACAAGCCATTTGGACCTATCCCCTTGGTAATTCTCAACTTAGCGTAGGGTGATGGCTGGTACACCCCGTTAAGTCTCTTGAATATACCCTGCACTTACGTCTCCTGGTACCCAAGCCTGCACCCAGGCAGACCGTAAGCCCCATTTTGATTCCGCCTAGGCCGGCCACAGTTTTCCCCCCATCGCCCGTGCCGCAGAATCCTTCCTCAGGACGGCCACGGTATTTCCCTCCATCGCCCGTGCCGTTTGTCTACGACCATTTCGTATTTTACTTGACAATTCAAACTTAGCGGCTATCTCCGAGCCGTAGGCTAACCCTTAGCCATAATGCGTTATCGACCAGGTTGGCATCCGTACAGCACGGGTAGCGAGCCCCGTTGCACGTGCCCGTCACACCTGTCGCTAACCATTCTTTCCTTTCTTATCTTTCATGTATTCTTTATTTTCTTTCTTTCTTTCACTTGTTCGTTCGTTCATCGATTCATTCACGTATTCATTCATTCATTCATTTATTCGTTGATTCATTCATTCACGCATTACGCAACTCCCAATGCGGGAGTCGCCTTGGCGACCCATCAGTCCCATAGTCTTTCAATGTTGCTATACTCTACTCGGAACGACTATGTTGATAGTCTTCCCATTTCATTGTTGTAAACCATTCATTGTTTCATTGTTTGAATGCATAAGTGACTTGAACGTAAGCTTGTGCCTTAGCACGAGCGGGGGGCGCAGTACGAGAGTTCACATTTTCCAAGTTCCTTTCCATATTCTATACAAGCATACAAGATGGGATTATTCCCTTAGCTAGGTGCGTTGAGTCATTTATTAGCATGCATGGTGTTATCACCTAGCGATTCTCGTGATAGTGTCCGTATTGTTATGTGTCTAGGCTAAGCAAAGACGGGTTCATCGGAGCCACCCACCTTAGCGATGTTCGCATCGGCCGAGCGATACTCCGAGCGTGCCCTTAAAAGACTAAGTCTGGATTCATCTTGACGGGCTAATGTAAGCCTTGCATCGATTCTTCATCAGGTCGATGCCAACTCTTCGGGTCGACGGCTCGTTCGAGTCGTTACACTTGCCGTTTGAATCGGCGTTCCGCTAGGGCAGAGCGGGTCGTTACAGTAATTAATGCTGATTGACATAAATTCTCCTGATTTGTCATACCAACCTCGGATTCCTCGACACGTGTCTTTAATTGGCTTATTTGCAAATGATCTGATTTGATCCCAATATTTCATTGGGATTTGTTGAGAGATTTCGATCAATCTGATGCCACGTGCCCCGCTATCATGTCACGTGTCGAGCTATTGCAGAAATCTGTGCTGCAGGGAGGTTACTCCTCATTGAGCTGCATAAGGCTGGCCACGTATCCAGGCTGGTTGAGAGTGGCCCCCCAGAACATTTGGACCGCATGGTATGATTTGAGCCGCATGAGTGTGGATGACCGCATGAGTGAACCGCATGGAGATAGTCCTCGTGAGCCGTATAGGGATGGTCTTCGTAAGCCGCATGGAGCTAGTCTTCGTGAGCCGCATAGGGATGGTCTTCGTGAGCCGCATGGAGCTAGTCTTCGTGAGCCGCATGGGGATGGTCTTCGTGAGCCGCATGGAGCTAGTCTTCGTAAGCCGCATGGGGGAGCCTCCGCTTGGGCCGCATGGAGGAGTCTCCGCTTGGGCCGCATGGGGGAGTCTCCGCTTGGGCCGTATACAACTGTCCACGTGTCAAGGCCGCATGACAGTTTCTGACTCTCGGGGGATCGTGTCAGAGATTTTCTTCGCTTTCCAAGGAGCCCGTCATTATGAGGGAGTGATAATGATATCTTTGTGTCAGAACTATCACCTTGTCAGAGCTGTCAGCCGTCAAGGCATTTAATACAAAACGAGAGAGCTATTTGTAGGCCACGTAACTCCTCTTTGAGCCGCATAGGACTTGTTTGAGCCGCATAGACGCTCGAGCCGTATGGATACTTGAGCCGCATGAACTCTCTGAGCCGCAGGGGGCTCTCTGGCCGCATGGATCTTTCTTTATTCTTTTCCATGCTTCTACATCTATATGTACATGTATGTTAATAGCCTATATATATATATATATATTGTCTATATACATAATGTGGCCTATAAGTGAATGTGTGTTATTTATATTAAATTAGATAAATATTTAATGTTTGAAATATGTGAGAATATACAATATGTGTGAATATATGATATAGCCTATATGGCCTATAGCCTATATACATGGCACATAGCCTATAGGGTGTATCCCTATGTGATACAGCCTATGTATATGGCTTGAATGCCCAGTAAATGTGTGTTGTTGGCTTCTATAGCCTAGTTTTGGTGTGTGCTTGCTAGAATAGGCTGGTTAGGCTTAGTGAGACTTGTTTGGGTTAGAGTTGACCTAGTTGATCTAGTTTGACTATTGTGGTTGACTAGAGTTGACTTTAGTCTAGTTAGACCTAGACAGCATGCAGATACATTGTAGATTACATTTATCATTCCCTGTATACATCTTGACTTGTATTGCTCTAAATAGGAGTCAGATACCTCATCTCGGACAGTATATTCTTACAACTATTCAGATACCAGGCGAGTACATTCTCTGATCATTTCACAACTTGTTTAGAATTATATTCATGCTTTAGTTTACCTTATTTGATGCTGTCACGATATTATCACGGATTGGTACTATATGGATCCCTACATTGAGATGTTATCTCCCTTGGGAGCATCGGATACATCATGTCATATGTTTCGTGTACATCATGTATTCCTCGCTCTCATGTTATTCATGTTTCTCATGTGCTTCATGCTCGTTCATGTATGCTTGTGTACTCTCATGTGCTCTTATGATCGGTCATGTTTCCTATGTATCTCATGTATAACCTATACTTCATGTGCACTCATTTATGAGCCTTCATGTAAATTTTATGTGCACCCATTTATGGGCTTCATGTGAAAATCATATATATAACATAACTTGTTTGGATCCTTGTGTATTGATTGGGGTATGGGGGAGTATAAATAGTCATGTGAACAATTCCAAAGTAGTATAGCCATGTACGCCTCTTTAGTATAGCCATGTGCAAATCAAGCCATTCACATGTCGACTTTGGACTCTAAATCACTAGTCACTGGTAGCTCTTTACTTATAGTAGATATTTCTATTACAGTGCTCTCCTGTGTACATCATGTACTTTCTTTCAGTTTCATGTATCGTACTCTCTTGCATGTCTATATTTTCTAACCTGTTATGATCTGCGTGAGATGTATTGTGCACGCTCCCGTCCTGACTGGACCTGTTAAAATTTTTACAGAGGGTGATGAGGAACTCTGCACCCCTTACTTTGGAGCTTGCCTAGATGACACTCGCGACCTGGACCCCATGGAAGGTTCAGGCAGCTGCTGAGGATGATACCCTTGCTTAGTGTAAATAGCTTAGACTATTCTTTCTTTTCATGTTTAGATGTTGTCCTTATTTTTAGTGTTGTTTATTCTAGAGATGTTGAGACTGGTAGTTATTAACTTATGTTATTTCATTCTGTTGTGCCTCAGTTGAGGAGTTTTTTTATCTATTTCATCGTGCCATATTCTATCTCTAGATTATGATTGAGTTGTACCTTCTGTGATTAGCCTCCTGTTGGAAATTTCTATATTGTGTTAGTTATAGTTCATGACCTAGAACAGCGTTCTACCGCCGATACTGCGGCGTAGGCTGGGCGCTGTTACGTACTCGTATCCTCACGGTGGGTGCGGGTCATGACATTTTCCTTACCGGAACCGCGGATTCATCATAGTTACCGGAGTTTCCTTACCAAAGTTCTAGATTACACTGTGACAGCTCATGCGTACGAATGGCATCCTCAAGTGTATTTCACACAAACTAGATAGTTTACTTAGTAGTAGAGTTACTTGATCACCTATGTATTACCCCGATCGCGTGTCTATTACCTGGATCACATGTTATACACATGATATTTACTATACTTCACATTGGCATATATATTACGTATCTTGCTACATTCCACTGAGGACCTGATTTCCTTCCAGGTTGGCTAAGTATGTTTGTAGAGCTCCTTACTAGATTGTTGCTGGTACTTATTTTATTTCAGGTATTCACTCCTTCGGAGTTATATATTTCATTTACTGTTATTTGTATCTGCTTAGTAGCCTAGTATTTATAGACTCATATTATTCTTTTCGAGTCTATTCGGGTAAGTAGGATTATTGGATTGCAGACTAGTATTCATATTTCGCTTTCTTATGTTTTTGTTATATGGATTGAGATATAGAGTTGATGTAGTGATAGTTACACCGTTTAGAATAGCTTATATGTATTCTAGTCGAACTAGAGGCTGGTTGAATGCATAGTTGGCTAATGCCACGTAGCTCGATCCCGCATATTTTTAGGATTGGGGCGTGACATGGTTTTTGTGGTGGCCTATGCAGGTCGAGATAAATCGTTTCGGTTAGATCACTGTACCGAACGAGTCTGCACTAGGATAGTATATTAGGATCTCAATCCAGTACTACTATTAGAAATTCTCTTGACTTCTACTATCGCCTTTAAATTCCATATTTGTGTTCAATCATAGCTTTCTTGAATTCTCTTTTATGAACTTTCATCCTCTCCTATCCCGAAAGGACGAAGTTTTATGATTTATCAACCATTTTGGTTATATTTTATCATAGATTGTGATTAGGACAGATATAATATTTTGTAGGTGATTATTTAACGCATATAGGGTTGGATAGACGACTCTACTAGATGGACCAATAGAAAATGTATGGCATTTCTATGAAGATTTAGTTTCTATAAAAAATTTCCTTGATTGACGGATAGACCCCTTGACTAGAACATATAGAATTAAATTAGAGGTTTACATATTTATTGATATGTTTGAAGAAATTCTAGTAATTATTGAGATGACTACATATATGATTAAAAAATTTGCATAGATTTACTTGGGACTAAAGATCAGAATAGTGCTATCTCTACAATAGAATTACCAAATGATATGACTTGAAGAAAGGATAATTCCATGAGTCGTGAATTCATAATTTGACCAGCATGTAGATTACTTAGAAGGTTTTACTTGAAGGGTATAGTTACCCATGCTTGGTAGGACTAGGTGATTAGCTAAGGTGGATAGTGTAGAAGTATGGAATTTCAGAACCAGAAGTCCTATGCGCCAGACACTACATGCGCCAGAGCTCGGACAAAGTACTTCATACAGCAAAAACAACAAATATGGACATTGAAAGAGGACTTTTTATTACATATAAAAGTCTATTACATGTCTAGAAAAGATTGTACAAAGGAGAATTTCTACAAAAGAAAAGATCCTAAGTCTACAGCCAGCGCCACCATGCGCCCTCAAATAGGCGGAGCAATTACCATGCGCCCCCAGTCAGGCGCATCCCACCATGCGCCCTCAGCAGAGCGCATCCTTTCAGCAGCTCAGTCACGTGCATCCTTTGTTATGTACATCCCTTCAGCAGCCCAGTTATGTGTCGCTCTTCCAGCCAGGCTCACCGCCGTCTAAATGCTTCGACTAATGAAGCATTTATTGAGCAGAACGAGGGTGGCAATCAACCCTCTAGCTGGAGGAAGAGCTCCCCAAACCGAGGAAGAGAAGAGCACCGCAAGCCGACCTGTGGCCAGGGGAGGCTTCGAAAGATCCTCCAAAGGCGAAGGAAGACCATAATCGAAACCGCGGCTAAAGGAGCAGCTTTCAACACAACCAGAGTGGGCGACACCCACTTTGAAGGAAGAAAGAGCCCCCAAAGCCGTAGTACCGCAATTCCTATCTGCGGCACTTCCCATATGACGGAGATGAGGCTCATGCATCCCTATCTTTGGATGCAACAGGCACCTTCTGCCTGCCTCAGAAGCCCTCGACTCCGACTTTTGGATGTAACAGTCACCTTCAAGTGCATCAATGAAGACATTGAGTCACATCTTCACCCTCGGGAGCATCTCATCAACAGAATGCATCCGAGTAAACAAGTTCATGTCGGAAGAACGTGAGAGAACGAGAAGCAAACTCTCTCCATGCCACTATTTATAGGCCGGGCAAATCAAACCCATGCGCCAAGTGGATGGCTCTCTGAATTTCGTACAATGAATTTGCATTAAATGGATGAACCGGACGCTTCGAATTCAGCCAAGTCAAAACGACTATTTAAAGCACTCGAAGATCGTAACAGTCGCACCATTAAAGACGTGTCACGAAGCGGATGTGCCGGCCAGACCGTGCATCACACAGACGCGCCCTTTAACATCAAGGGCATCACCAAGCGCTTCACAAGCATGTGCCCCCATGCGGCCCCATGCACCTAGTGGAATGCCGACCGATGCGCCCACTCAGCTGTCCATCGAATGTCAAAAATATTAAATGTTGAACTGACAGAGTTGGCAGCACGCCTCCCGAAGTCTGAACAGTTCAGAAGACGAAGCATCGCCAACGTCAGCATCATCATTACTTTCCTCCGACGGCTACTGTCACGTGGCCACCCAATCATCTTGCATGTGCCTCAGCAGCCATGTGCCTAAATCTGTATGCACCTCAAAAGCCATGCGCCCCAGACTTCTCTCTGATCCCGAAAGACAGGAGTTAAGTCACTACTAAAGCCTAGCATGCGCCACAAAAGCCATGCGCCCCGAATGGTTCGTGACTCCTAAAGGTTACGAGCCAAAGCCTGCTCATGCGCCCAATCCTAGGCGCATCCTACCAGGTCATTCCCCATCAAATTCGAGATCTCTGAGCCATGGACCGATGACACGTGTCCTTTGACTCAACTCATCCAAGATCTCAGTAACCGAAAGATCTTCTCCTCTGCTACGTGCCAGTTCACAACAGCAGTATGAAGAATTCAACCCCTCAATCAGGGCGCAGCGTCCATCAACAATCACCACGTGGCGTCCCCGCGTCCAGGCGCATCCTACATATGCGTTCATGAGCAGCCAGCCTGCAGACTATAAATAAGAGGGATCATTTCCTTCACACACACACACAGGAACAAAAAAATGAACAAACACACCACCAGAGAGGCAGATACAGATACTCAATGTCTCCCTCCTCTCAGTAAGCTCCAGCACCCAGGACAATCCAGACCTTCAGAGAACCGATAACCGTCGTCAGATCGTCAATAGAGTCAACGCACTACCACTCACTCCATCGGCACAAGGGACCCAGATAAACAAAAGTGCACTCCTAGGACTACATCTAAGTCCTATATTGTAATACAGTTCTGTTTGTATTGAAATTTGCAATAACAGAATTTTAATGGAAAACAAGCTGGCGACTCTGCTGGGGACCTCTTTTTCCTCCACCGAGAAAGTTGTGTCGCAATCCGACGAAGTGAAGGTGGGCTCCTCCCACAAGACGCTGGTCGTACGCCTCAATCAATAGGCGTATGAGGAGTTCATCTCTGAAGGAAGTGCGAGTCCTTCGAAACGGCTGCCAAAGCCGAAGAAGACCCGCCGAGTCTGGGTGCGCAAGGTCGACGCCTCGGGCACCACCACCGAAGGGGATGCGCCGATCCAGCCTTCCCTTCCTGCTGACGTCCTCAGCAACCAAGATGCGCCCACTGGTGCAGCGTATCTCTCGGGAAAACGTGCGGCTGACCATATTTCCCAGCCATCTCTCTCTCAGGCGAGGAAGATGTGTCGACGGAGCAGGGGCACAGCCAATGCCCCGCGCATCACCTCTGATGCGCCACAGAAGGTCTCTGTCTTTGACAGACTCACTCACTGTAATGGCGAGGAGAATTTGGATTCTGAGTACTATGCGCCCCAGCGGGCTGGTACGAAGAAATCCAAGACAACCCGGGCCGTGCGCCCCAAACGTGCTATGCCAGCAGCGAGCCAGAAGCATGCGCTCACAATCATGCGCGCTGCTGATGGTAAGCTGTACAAGGTCGACTCAGGTGCTTCTGCGCCAGAAACGAGCCGACCTTCAAAGTCCTTGTCTCACTTGGGCGCATCTATTGCAAGCAGAACTAAGTCGAGTAAGGCAAATCCAGTGGTCTTGAACTCCCGCGCCTTCTCTTGTTGTGCGTCTGAGGTCCGTTCAAGTCACTTCAAATGTTGTTCCCCCACTACTGATCGGGACGCCTGTTTGGTGTTAGATCAGGGGGCGCAGCATTCACTTGACCACCCCGGCGCTTGGCCTTGCCATACGCCTGAAGGGGGTGCAAAGGTGGCACTCTCCTCCAACGATCTACGCAACGTGATCACTCACAAGCGCCGATCAGGAGAGTTGACCGACAAGTACGATGCGCCCCTCACAGGACACACTTGTGCTGTGATCACTATCAACTACTGTTGTAAGACGGCAGTCCCGCCAAGGCAGTCAGTGTTCCAGCGGCTGCAATCATCGACACCCCTCCGACGTCGCCTCGGGAAGAAGGTGTCAACAAAAGAAGAGCCAAGGGTTGCTTCATGCAACATGATCTCTAACTCCTCGTCAGTCCGAAAGACGACTGGCAACTCCTCGTCAGTCCGAAAGACGATTGGCAACTCCTCGTTATCGTCCAAGAGCCAGCCGAGGAAAACCAAGGCAAATGTCTCGTCCTCCGGAGTGTTTCAAGGCACTCGGGGGAGAAAGAAGATCTTGGAGGAAACTGGGGGTAGTCAGACCCTTGTCGAGCCTCCTTCCGAAGACGAAACTGTCTTCTAAAGTACAGCTGAGGCCGATCTTCTCAAAGTCAGCCTCCCGGACATGGCTGAGGGTCATCTAGCCCCTGTCCTTCAAGACGAGGATGTCCCCCAAAACACAGCCAGGGGTAGTCTAGCCCCCACGGATCTGAGTCTCGGCGACGAAGAAGTCCTTCAAGACGAAACCAAGGGTAATCACGCCCTTGCAGATGCTCCCGTCGAGAATGTTCACCAGAACATAGCCGGGGGTGGCCAGGACGAAGCTCCAGGAGAGGCAACTCCCCTACAAAAGAGTGAAGCCGAGAGCGAAGCATCAACCGATCCATCCACTTCCAGCCGTGTCATGACAGTATACATAGCTGGAGGTGATTCCGAGTCTGATGTACCGCCACCAGACCTCGTCCAGCACATGGACACCTTAGAGGGAGGACTCAAAACCCTCTCTGTCTCCATGCAAACACTGACTCAAGCAGTATTTGAGATACGGTCAGCTTTGGCCAAGACACCTTCTACCGGTCCTGACCCAGGGGCTAATGGAGAATCAAGTGTACCCCTTCAACGGGTATCCTTGGATACGGATCGCCGAGAAGCACCTCGGACATCAGAGCCCTCAAATGCTCAACTTCAAGTAGTAGCTCCTTCCCCGAATCCCAGCTCCACGGAAGACGTGGTCGAGATGATCAGGGACTTGCGCGAGCGCTTTGAGTCCAAGACGAGACAAGAGGAGTGCCAGAAGACGGGGATTCCCCAACCTTATCCCCTCGAGTGGAACAAAGTGGTTTATCCTCCTAAGTATAAACCACAAACACTGACGCCATACGACGGGATGGACTCTCCTCGTCGCTATCTGACGTACTTTTCGTCTCAGACGGGACATCTTCCGAAGGAGGACACGCTACTCACTAGCATATTTGTTGGGGCACTGAAGGGATTGGCGTACGACTGGTACTGCAGCCTCCCCGACAATTCCATATCCTCCTTCGTCGACCTGACGCGCCTTTTTCTCGATCGTTTCTACGACGGCAGAAAGGACATGACAATGGCGTCCCTTATAGAGATACGCTAGAAGGAGAAGGAAACGGTTCGGGTGTTCATCGAACGTTTCCGACAGGCCTGCTTCAGACTGCCCCCGGGCATGCCAGAACATGTGCTCCTCTCCTCCTGCAGCATGAACATGCTACCTGTAGTCAAACTCTGGCTCAACTCTACTCCTCCTCTCGACTGGAGCTCCTTGATCATTGAAGCAGAAGCCGCAGAAAAGAAGGCGGCCAATGCTCGTCTTCTGGGAGTCAGTTTCCCTGCCTTTGGGGACAAGGGGAAATGGCCGGCAGCCAACATCCCCGGACGAGACACGAAGGGGAAACATGCGTTGACTGTTAATGCCTCAAAAGGTGCGTCAGCACCTACTCAGAAGCCTCCACCTGCACCAAGGCCAAAGGAGGTTTATTCGTTCAACGATGAAGACATCCTGCAACTCTTTGAGATACTGAAGCAGGGTGACAAGATCAAGCTGCCGGACCCGAAGCGTCCCGACGAGGTTAGGAAAGTAGACAACCCGAGGTACTGTCACTACCATCGGTTTGTCGGACACCCAACCAAGGACTGCTATGTCCTCAAGAATTACATCCAGCGCATGATCAACGCGGATATAATCTCCGTCGACTACAAGGAGAAGACGGTGTCAGCCAATGTGGTTTCACTCCAGTTCGGCACCCTGCCGCCGACTACAACACAAGATGGCGTCGTCTCCATCCCTAAGGCGACAATGAAGGTGGTTAACTTACCACCTACTCGTGACAACGTGAGTGGACTCATCCCACTCACCACATCTCGGGGAGAGATCCTCTGGGTTCACCCTGATCTTGTCTCCGAGGTGACTCAACCGGAGGTACGCCCTACCTCTAAATCCAAAGCCAGGAAGATCAAGTCTTGCCGCATGGTCTCTTCTTCAGCAGAAGAGGCACTTCCTGTACAGACGCGTTCGCAACAGAACACCCAACCCGACGAAGCTGCCGTCGAGGTGGTGTCTCCTTGCACCGTCCCTGCTGTCCAGGAGGAGGGCCCGTCTAATCCCCCAGCAGCCAATAAACAGAAGCAGAAAGAGGCCCGCTTCGATAGGCCTCTGTGAAAGGAGAATGCTTCAGGGTTAGCCAAGCCCCACAACTTCGACATACTGGCACAACTGGCCAGTACTCTCGCCCGCCTATCTCTGTTTGAGCTCCTTCGTCTTTCCAAAGACTCCCGAGAAGCTCTCTGTGAAGCTCTGAAGGATGCTGAATCCTTTCTCAGTCAGGTCAAGCAGCCTGAAGATCTTCCGACTGTATGCACATACTGCCACTGTACGGATGAGGTTATCCCCAATATAACCTTCACCCAACAGGACATGCTGCTCAAACACAATCGACACAACAGGCCGCTGTATTATACAGGGTATATCGGTTCAGTCAAGGTGAAGCGGATTCAGATCGATCTGGGGTCTTCCCTCAGTATCATCCCGAAGACGCTGCTTTCAACACTGGGGATCCTAATGTACCGGTTGGCGCCTTCCAATACAACTATCAGTGGCTTCAATGCTAGCAAAAGCGAGCCACTGGGCGAGATACGACTAAAGTGCCATATCGGTAACCTCAGAACTGAGGTGACTTATTATGTCGTGGACGCCGACGTCAACTACAACCTCCTGTTGGGTCATCCATGGCTGCATGAGTACATGGTGGTGCCATCCACGCTCCACCAATACATGAAGTACGTGTCCACCAACAACGTCATCCGGACGGAGTTCGCGGACATCGACCCTTTCAAAGGGATTGAAGCCTACTTCACCGATTCTGACCTGTACAAGTCACCTGATGAGGAGGAAGCCAATGATGCTGACGACGAGGCAGAAATGGCATGTCACGACCCGCACCCTAGAGTAAGGGCATGAGAAGTGGGTACGTCCAGCCTACGTCGCAGTGTCGGCGGTAGAACGCTGTCCTAGGTCACAACATCTAACAATATAATGCTAAGCAGTTTATACTCCCCGAATGGGGGTAACATAGCAGAATGTAAACTCAATCATAACTAAGGAAGAAGAAGTAATGATATGATATAGAATCTCAAAAAGAAGTACAAATCATCAGAAGAGTCTAAGTGTCTAAGATAACATCTCAGTAAACATTCCGAAAACAAAGTCTCAACTACAGAATATGAAAGAATATATACATCTCAGAACAACAACTGAAAGTCAAAAACAATGCTGAAAAGAAGATAAAGCCTAGCTGTCTAGCCTAGACTATGGGAGTAGCATCCTGAACTGCAGCTGGGTCCTCCAGAGGAGCCAGGTCACAGGTATCGTCTAAGCCTGCTCCGTAATAGGTGATACATAGGGCCTCATCCTCATCCTCTGTAATATTTTCAACAGGTCCAGTCAGGACAGGAGCGATCACAGTACATCTCATGCAGTTCATATCATGGCAGGAAATATAAAGCAAGCAATAGAGTAAGATACATGAAACAATGTAAGAAGATGTACATGAAACAGGAGAGATATTTGATAACTGGAAATATATACATGATAAGTAAGAACTGCAAGTGACTAGTGATTTAGAGTACGAGATGGCATATAATTGGCTTAGGTTGTACATGATGAACATGAAAAGTAACAGAGTGTACATGATGGTAAATCACATGACCATTTATACTCACCCCTATCTACAATCAATACACAAGGATCCAGTCTAGTTACGTTACGTACATGATGTTTTGGTTACACAGGAAACACATGAGGAAACATGAGCATACATGAAAGAACATGAGAGTACATGAACGTACATGAAAGAACATGAGAGAACATGAGTGTACATGAATAACGCAGAAGCAAGGAATACATGATGTACATGAAATACATGTCATAAAGTATCCGATGCGCCCGCTAAGGGGGATAACATCCCAAGAAGAGATCCATATAGTACCAATCCGTGATGATAACGTGACAGCATCAAGTAAAAGTAATCTAGAGCGAGAATATAAGTCGTGACAAGTATGAAACGATCAGAGAATGTACTCGCCTGTCACCCTGAATGACTGAGATAAATGGATGTCCGAACTGGTGTCACAAAGTCCTATTTAGAGTAAATCAGGTTATTTAAGTACTCAAAACAAGTTAATGGAAATCTGCAATGCAAACTACATGATTCTAAGTCAACTAGGTCAAAGTCAACTCTTGGTCAACTTTGGTCAACTGTCTAGGTCAAACTAGGTCACACTTGGTCCAATCAAGTCTAATCTAGGTTAAGTCATCTCTGGTCAACTTTTAGTCAATTCTAGGCTATAGGCTATGATATCAAGTCAAGGATATACATATATGTCATATATACAAAACCAACTATATATATGTATCATATATATCCTCACAATACATACCCATATATAGGCCTAACCTATATATATCATATGCCTATCATATTTACACTATCTCTCATGATATCCTTACCTATAACCTTGTCTACAAGTAATATATATTGCACCCATGGGATAAATTATATATATAGAATACACATCTATATAACTAACACATATATAAATACATTAAGACTCTCAAGTTCCCTCCCCTAAACTCTAATATACAATACACCAATATATATATAGATAGCTATATATATAGAGGGGAGGAAAAGGAAATTTAGAAGTGTGTGTGTGTAGTGAAAGAGAGTGAGGGAAAAAGAGGGTGTGTGTGTATAATGTGAAAGGTTGTGGCACACATGGGAGTGTGGCCTGTAGAAATCTAAAATTAGTGAATGGGTTAATGTCATGGAGTGTGTGTGTGTAGTGTGTAGGAAGCCATGTGTGTTATTCATTCCATGGTTCTCAGTTTTTTAGGAAAAACAGTATTAGCTATCAATTACATGTGTGTGTGTGAGAGAGAGCTTTGTTCCTAGGTAGACTCAAGTGACAGTGTGTCAATGACAGTGTTGTGTGGGTGTATGAGGGTTAAGCAATAAGAGGACAGCAGTACACAAACCAACCCCCAGTCAAAATCAAGCCAAGCCATGCCATAACTTAAATTGAATGAAATCCCAAACTCAAGCCCAGGTTCATTCAATCAGAACCAATTTTTCCAACATAGTTCAAAATGTTACAACCTATATTACATACATGCATCTATGCTACTACTCCTATACGAGGCCATGCCAAACCACATCAAGTCAACCCACTGTCAAGGTTGCAGTTGCTGCTTGCTGCCAAGGTAATTGCAACCATGGCTGCCTGCAAGCAATGCTAAGGTAAACAAGCCCCTGCCACTGCAGTTGGCCCCCATGCCTCTACTGCTGAACACTCAAACATCCTTCTTCTATTTTACAAAAACTACTATATATGTGAATCCATATCCTATCAAATTCTTTCGATATCAGTTAACTTACAACCATAGATGTAGATCAAGTGGAATCCTAACTAAGTTTCATACTAATTCAAATCCATTTACATATATCAATCAAGGGATTAATTCTCAGTTTTCAAACATAGGTCAATCTCAGGTTTTCAGCCCATTAGGAAATCAAGTTTTCGTTCAAAATCCCATTTCATTTTAGTTTAAAACAATCATCAATTTCCAGTTTAAACGTATAGGTATATATATACAAATTTGTATTACAGTTAACAAATTCAAACTTAATTAAAAACAACCACCCATTCGAATCCTAAACTCAGTTTAACAATAGGTTTCAGTTTTCAGTTAAGGTTATCCAATTTCGAAATGAAACTCAGGTTTTCTTATCAATCAAACTCAGGTTTGCATGCATCAAAATGGTTAATAAAAAGGAAAGGAGAATAGTTCATCAATATTTAGTGTAAATCAAAATTCAGGTTTAGTACACATGTTTGAAATTAGGGAAATTCTCAGTTTTGACAGTCTCAGTTCAGTCCACTCTATAATCGAGTGTCATAACACACTCAAAACATCATAACCCAAGCAATCTCCCCCCTCAGTTAATCCCAACATATAACACACATATTCAAACATGTCAAAACGTATAAATCGACATTGAACTCGAATCAATTCATTAAAATGACAGGGAAAAAAAACACACTGATACAGTGCGTATCAGTGAATACATTAAAACATCAAATTCGAATCGAAAAACCAAATAAATTAATAACTAAAGTGTGCAGTGAGTAGGTACACATCAAACGTGTCATGGGGGATGAATTCGTGTCCACCAACAGAATCAATTTAATCAAAACAACCAAACATGCAGTGTATGCTGCCTCGTGCACGTGTTCACCTAGGTCTAGGACACGACACAGGTATCCACGTGTCTCGTGGTCACGTATCCAGGTTCGCCTAGGGTTGGTCTTGGTGTTCCAGTGTCTGTCTCGTGTCCACGTGTCTCCAGGAAACGACACGAGGTCCGTATCAGTCGGGAAAATACGACTGATACGCGTGTTTAAGGCCGCGTCGTGCACGTATTCCAGCGTCTCGTGTACGCGACATAGGACACGACACTTCTCGTGCTCATGTCCATGTGTACGCCAAGGGATGGGCTACACGCTCGTGTCACCACGAGATGTCCATGTGGCATGTCTGTGCGACACGACACATTCGAAGTGTGCTCTGTGCAGTGCACACAGTGCAGTGTAAAACCCGTGTTCGTGTCAGAGCTCTCTCGACACTACACGAGAGGTCGTAATATTTGAGGGGGGGTATGTCAGTGATGGCCCCCTCCTCTGTGTCAATTTTCATGTGTCCACGTGTCCTACACAGAGAGATATTAAGGTCGGGTAGCAGGGCATACAAACAGGGTGTCGTACAGCGAGTTCGTGTCTATTTTGGACACGGACACGACACGAACCCTAGCTCAGTCTTCACTAAAGTTGATTAGCACCTATAGACCTACAAATCTGTTCAAAAACAATTTCAAATTAGCAACATTTATTTCTAACAATCATTTCATCGAACACCTATTCCTACACACTGATACGTGTCCGATACGGACACGTAATGGACATGAATCCCTACCAAACCTAGCCTACAGGTCCATGGTACCTAGATGCGTGCAACCATGAAGAGAAATCACAATATTAATAGGTTTAGAGGCATTTTACGTATTGAGTGAAAACTCAATGAAAAGCCTAGAATAGGGGGGTGTCCTCTTCACTTGGTGATGCCAAATGCTTGTGCAACCTTGCTAGCTAGCTCCCCTTAGCACCCTCAATGGTAGGGGATCCCAATGCAAGAAACTAGGCTCAATTTGGAGTTTATTTGAGTATTTGGGGAGGAAATGGGGAAGAACACTAAATGAGGCAATTTAAATGAATTAAAAATGATGCAAATGATTAATGTGTTGCATTTATAGAGGGGGGAAATGTGTGATGGCTGCCATTAGGTTAGGGTTAGGGTTTAGGATGAGTGGCTAAGGTTTCTCCAACAATTCCTAGGCAATCTAATGGCTCATAACTAAAGTAGCCTCCTTTAACCTTTAGCCTAAAATATCTCTTTAACAAATATCTAGATATTACACTAATATGATTACTCAATGAAACCCTCTAACTTAGTCTCTAGGGTCATGATTAACAATCTAGATTAGGCTAACTTCTAGGTCAAGTCTCAAATAATTTAACTAACACATATTTAATTAATATAATTTATAATTTCACAAAAGTGTCAAAATGACCAAAATACCCCTAGGCTTAAAAGTAGAAATTTGAAATCCTAAACACATGATTAGGTCTCCTTGGTCATGATTAGTCTTCTAGGTCATGTATGACTAAGGTTACACCAGCAAAACACCAATTTCACATTTCACTCAATTAAATAGTTTTAAAAATAACTAAAAATCACCAAAAATTATATCATGAATAAAATCTAATATGTTAATGATTTAAAGTACAAAAGTTCAAAATTATCCTTATTTTAGAAAAGTGGGTTTTACATGTCTACCCACCTTAAAAGAATTTCGTCCTCGAAATTAAGATGGTCGTACTCCTCCTAGAGTCTCGTCCCCAACAATCATGGTCTCAGAACTTACCTAAATCATACAATTTAAAAGAATGGCATACAGGATCATGGCATATGATGGCAGTTCTAGGTATACTAGTCATGCTAAACCAAAACGGTCATAGGATATCAAAACAAACAAGCAATCTGGGATGCATCAATTATTAGAGACTAGCTAAGATATAGGTCAATGACTCACCTCCAACTAGGTCTGGTGGCTGGAACTCCCTCCCAAAGGTGGAGCCTTGGCTGGGATAAGTATAGAAGGACAGTCTCGCACCAGGTGTGCAGCTGACCCACAAAACAGGCACGCCCCTCTTCTCTTCCTACAGTGGTCCCATATATGTCCAAGCTTCCTATAGAAGGTACAAGTAGGTACTCTCTCAACTGGCCTCTGTCGGATAGGAGTCTGGACTGGATAGGCTGGTCTAGGCTGATAGTCTGGGTGCTCATGGGTAAAACCAGGGCTATACTATCATTCCTAAGATAAAGGCCTAATCACAACTCATCAAATCATCATACTAAGAAAGAGCTATAACTAATGAATTTCTACAAGGAATTAGACTAGTCAACTAAAGTTATCCCTACTCCTAAGTTATTTGATGATGGAAAACAATATTTTTTTTAACAGAAGAGAAATGAAAGAGGTGATACTTTAAAAACCTTCAAGATATAATCTGATAATCATATGCGTCTGTCTAAAATTATGATACCCAGAATCCTCGCCACGCTAGTAAGCAAGGCTGCAATGAACGGTAGAGTCCATAATTGGGGTATGCATCTCTATGATCATGTCGTCTGGAATCCTCGCTATGCCGACTAGTATAGCTGCGAGAAATTCCAATCTCTTGATCAAGATATGTTCATCCGAAGTCAGGTCCCTATGTTCTTGCCACGCCGGCTAATATAGCTGCGGTAAACTTAGGTTCCATAATAAAGTAGACATTTTACCATCCCTGTTATTTCCGTCAACATATGTTATCAGAAGATACCGTAACTCGGGTCATATAATTCATCTCGATAAGAAAATCAAATCAACAACGATCTATCAAAATCAAATTCAAATATCAAGGAGTAAGGGTAAATCAAAACAAAAGAAAAGGATTTCAAATTTGAAGTTCAGAATGAGATTCTCAAGGGTCATCCCAGGAATCTCTCAAGGAATTCTAACTGCGATTGAGTTCCTCAAAAATATCCTAATACTACTACAGGCTATAGTGATACTCTAGTTCGAATACCACTACATAAACTCGACCTGCATGGGCCACCACTAAAAACGTGTCACGACCCGCACCCTAGAATAAGGGCACGAGAAGTGGGTACGTCCAGCCTACGCCGCAGTGTCTGCGGTAGAACGCTGTCCTAGGTCACAACATCTAATAATATAATGCTAAGCAGTTTATACTCCCCGAATGGGGGTGACATAGCAGAATGTAAACTCAATCACAACTAAGGAAGAAGAAGTAACGATATGATATAGAATCTCAAAAAGAAGTACAGATCATCAGAAGAGTCTAAGTGTCTAAGATAACATCTCAGTAAACATCCCGAAAACAAAGTCTCAACTACAGAATATGAAAGAATATATACATCTCAGAACAACAACTGAAAGTCAAAAACAATGTTGAAAAGAAGATAAAGCCTAGCTGTCTAGCCTAGACTATGGGAGTAGCATCCTAAACTGCAGCTGGGTCCTCCAGAGGAGCAAGGTCGCAGGTGTCGTCTAAGCCTGCTTCGTAATAGGTGGTACATAGGGCCTCATCCTCATCCTCTGTAATATTTTCAACAGGTCCAGTCAGGATAGGAGCGAGCACAGTACATCACATGCAGTTCATATCATGGCAGAAAATATAAAGCAAGCAATAGAGTAAGATACATGAAACGCTGTAAGAAGATGTACATGAAACAGGAGAGATATTTGATAACTGGAAATATATACATGATAAGTAAGAACTGTAAGTGACTAGTGATTTAGAGTACGAGATGGCATGTAATTGGCTTAGGTTGTACATGATGAACATGAAAAGTAACAGAGTGTACATGATGGTAAATCACATGACCATTTATACTCACCCCTACCCACAATCAATACATAAGGATCCAGTCTAGTTACGTTACGTACATGATGTTTTGGTTACACAGGAAACACATGAGGAAACATGAGCGTACATGAAAGAACATAAGAGTACAAGAACGTACATGAAAGAACATAAGAGAACATGAGTGTACATGAATAACGCAGAAGCAAGGAATACATGATGTACATGAAACACATGTCATAAAGTATCCGATGCACCCGCTAAGGGGGATAACATCCCAAGAAGAGATCCATATAGTACCAATCCGTGATGATAACGTGACAGCATCAAGTAAAAGTAATCTAGAGCGAGAATATAAGTCGTGACAAGTATAAAACGATCAGAAAATGTACTCGCCTGTCACCCTGAATGACTGAGATAAATGGATGTCCGAACTGGTGTCACAAAGTCCTATTTAGAGTAAATCAGGTTATTTAAGTACTCAAAACGAATTAATGGAAATCTGTAATGCAAACTACATGATTCTAAGTCAACTAGGTCAAAGTCAACTCTTGGTCAACTGTCTAGGTCAAACTAGGTCACACTTGGTCCAATCAAGTCTAATCTAGGTTAAGTCATCTCTGGTCAACTTTTAGTCAATTCTAGGCTATAGGCTATGATATCAAGTCAAGGATATACATATATGTCATATATACAAAACCAACTATATATATGTATCACATATATCCTCACAATACATACCCATATATAGGCCTAACCTATATATATCATATGTCTATCATATTTACACTATCTCTCATGATATCCTTACCTATAACCTTGTCTACAAGTAATATATATTGCACCCATGGGATAACTTATATATATAGAATACACATCTATATAACTAACACATATATAAATACATTAAGACTCTCAAGTTCCCTCCCCTAAACTCTAATATACAATACACCAATATATATATAGATAGCTATATATATAGAGGGAAAGAAAAGGAAATTTAGAAGTATGTGTGTGTAGTGAAAGAGAGTGAGGGAAAAAGAGGGTGTGTGTGTATAATGTGAAAGGTTGCGGCACACATGGGAGTGTGGCCTGTAGAAATCTAAAATTAGTGAATGGGTTAATGTCATGGAGGGTGTGTGTGTAGTGTGTAGGAAGCCATGTGTGTTATTCATTCCATGGTTCTCAGTTTTTTAGGAAAAACAGTGTTAGCTATCAATTACATGTGTGTGTGTGTGTGAGAGCTTTGTTCCTAGGTAGACTCAAGTGACAGTGTGTCAATGACAGTGTTGTGTGGGTGTGTGAGGGTTAAGCAATAAAAGGACAGCAGTATACAAACCAACCCCCAGTCAAAATCAAGCTAAGCCATGCCATAACTTAAATTGAATGAAATCCCAAACTCAAGCCCAGGTTCATTCAATCAGAACCAATTTTTCCAATATAGTTCAAAATGTTACAACCTATATTACATACATGCATCTATGCTACTACTCCTATACAAGGCCATGCTAAACCACATCAAGTCAACCCACTGTCAAGGTTGCAGTTGCTGATTGCTGCCAAGGTAATTGCAACCATGGTTGCCTGCAAGCAATGCTAAGGTAAACAAGCCCCTGCCACTGCACTTGGCCCCCCATGCCTCTACTGCTGAACACTCAAACATCCTTCTTCTATTTTACAAAAACTACTATATATGTGAATCCATATCCTATCAAATTCTTTCGATATCAGTTAACTTACAACCATAGATGTAGATCAAGTGGAATCCTAACTAAGTTTCATACTAATTCAAATCCATTTACATATATCAATCAAGGGATTAATTCTCAGTTTTCAAACATAGGTCAATCTCAGGTTTTCAGCCCATTAGGAAATCAAGTTTTCGTTCAAAATCCCATTTCATTTTAGTTTAAAACAATCATCAATTTCCAGTTTAAACGTATAGGTATATATATACAAATTTGTATTACCGTTAACAAATTCAAACTTAATTAAAAACAACCACCCATTTGAATCCTAAACTCAGTTTAACAATAGATTTCAGTTTTCAGTTAAGGTTATCCAATTTCGAAATGAAACTCAGGTTTTCTTATCAATCAAACTCAGGTTTGCATGCATCAAAATGGTTAATAAAAAGGAAAGGAGAATAGTTCATCAATATTTAGTGTAAATCAAAATTCAGGTTTAGTACACATGTTTGAAATTAGGGAAATTCTCAGTTTTGACAGTCTCAGTTCAGTCCACTCTATAATCGAGTGTCATAACACACTCAAAACATCATAACCCAAGCAATCTCCCCCTCAGTTAATCCCAACATATAACACACATATTCAAACATGTCAAAACGTATAAATCGATATTGAACTCGAATCAATTCATTAAAATGACAGGGAAAAAAACACACTGATACAGTGCGTATCAGTGAATACATTAAAACATCAAATTCGAATCAAAAAACCAAATAAATCAATAACTAAAGTGTACAGTGAGTAGGTACACATCAAACGTGTAATGGGGGATGAATTCGTGTCCACAAACTAGACACAAAGTGTCCAGAATCAATTTAATCAAAACAACCAAACATGCAGTGTATGCTGCCTCGTGTACGTGTTCACCTAGGTCTAGGACATGACACAAGTGTCCACGTGTCTCGTGGTCACGTATTCAGGTTCGCCTAGGGTTGGTCTAGGTGTTCCAGTGTCTGTCTTGTGTCTATGTGTCTCCAGGACACGACACGAGGTCCGTATCAGTCTGGAAAGCACGACTGATATGCGTGTTTTAGGCCACATCGTGCACGTGTTCCAGCGTCTCGTGTATGCGACACAGGACACGACACTTCTCGTGCTCGTGTCCATGTGTACGCCAAGGGATGGGCTACACGCTCGTGTCACCATGAGGTGTCCACATGGCGTGTTCGTGCGATACGACACGCTCGAAGTGTGCTCTGTGCAGTGCGCACAGTGCAGTATAAAACCCGTATTCGTGTCAGAGCTCTCTCGACACGACATGAGAGGTCGTGATATTTGAGGGGGGGTCTGTCAGTGATGGCCCCCTCCTCTGTGTCAATTTTCACGTATCCACGTGTCCTACACAGAGAGATATTAAGGTCGGGTAGCAGGACATGCAAACGGGGTGTCGTGCAGCGAGTTCGTGTCCGTTTTGGACACGGACACGACACGAACCCTAGCTCAGTCTTCACTAAAGTTGATTAGCACCTATAGACCTACAAATCTGTTCAAACACAATTTCAAATTAGCAACATTTATTTATAACAATCATTTCATCGAACACATGTTCTTACACACCGATACGTGTCCGATACAGACACGTAATGGACACGTATCCCTACCAAACCTAGCCTACAGGTCCATGGTACCTAGATGCATGCAACCATGAAGAGAAATCACAATATTAATAGGTTTAGAGGCATTTTACCTATTGAGTGAAAACTCAATGAAAAGCCTAGAATATGGGGGTGTCCTCTACACTTGGTGATGCCAAATGCTTGTGCAACCTTGCTAGCTAGCTCCCTTTAGCACCCTCAATGGTAGGGGATCCCAATGCAAGAAACTAGACTCAATTTGGAGTTTATTTGAGTATTTGGGGAGGAAATGGGGAAGAACACTAAATGAGGCAATTAAAATGAATTAAAAATGATGCAAATGATTAATGTGTTGCATTTATAGAGGGGGGAAATGTGTGATGGCTGCCATTAGGTTAGGGTTAGGATTTAGGATGAGTGGCTAAGGTTTCTCCAACAATTCCTAGGCAATCTAATGGCTCATAACTAAAGTAGCCTCCTTTAACCTTTAGCCTAAAATATCTCTTTAACAAATATCTAGATATTACACTAATATGATTACTTAATGAAACCCTCTAACTTAGTCTCTAGGGTCATGATTAACAATCTAGATTAGGCTAACTTCTAGGTCAAGTCTCAAATAATTTAACTAACACATATTTAATTAATATAATTTACAATTTCACAAAAGTGTCAAAATGACCAAAATACCCCTAGGCTTAAAAGTAGAAATATGAAATCCTAAACACATGATTAGGTCTCCTTGGTCATGATTAGTCTTCTAGGTCATGTATGACTAAGGTTACACCAGCAAAACACCAATTTCACATTTCACTCAATTAAAAAGTTTTAAAAATAACTAAAAATCACCAAAAATCATATTATGAATAAAATCTAATATTTTAATGATTTAAAATACAAAAGTTCAAAATTACCCTTATTTTAGAAAAGTGGGTGTTACACGGCAGCAGAGCCGTACATAGAGCCTGAGGTCACTCCCGACGCTCCTTTGAAGATCCAACTCAAAGGCAAACCGCCTCAAAAGTTGCCTCCCATGAGCATTAAGCTGCCCGGGAAAGCACCAGCTGCTCCTGAAGCTCCCCTGAAGATACGGCTCAAGGGAAAGCCGCCTCAAATATCGGCTCCCCTTGTGGCAAAACTACAGAGGAAGGCGCCAATCACCGGAGGCACAGTGGAGGCACCTCTGAAGGTGCGTCTTAAAGGCAAGCCGCCGTCATCCAAGCTGCCAGAAAAGGCCCGCATAGTCCTCTCGGACTCCAAGACCAACGCTGTGGTAGACTCTCCCAATCCTACTCCAGTACTCACAGATAAAGTGCTAGGGGAATATATATCTCTGCTGATGTAGATGCCCCCTCTCTGGACAATGTAATCCCACGGGATAAAATCTCGTATTTCATCAATAATAGAGTGTCTTTTAATTATTCTAGTCTTCCACATTGGAATGTCATGTATACATTAGATAACGCTCTACGGTCGTTGCAAACACATATAACGACCGTCCATCATGTAAATCGAGTAGTCCCGTCCCAAGGGGTCTGTTACATAGTCCTGCCACAGAATCGAGACGAAGAACCCATCATCTTCGGCAAAGTTGAGCTTCATCAAGACCTTCCGCCACTCGAGCCAGAACCAGATACCGGCAGAATGCAAGTCTATCGGTACACGGACAAGGCGAACTACCTCATCTAAAATATGGGTTACGACCTAAAAAGCGACAAAGGCCTGAACTACGGCAAGGGTCGACGTCTCCCCCTCCGGCTTCCGATACCTAAAGGAAAGCCCCAGGACTACTACAACAAAACTCGACGGGGGGTAGGCTATGTCACACCACCGTCAACTCCAGAGAGTTCAGACGCAGAAGAGGTAAAGCATTCTCACTCGTCCGAAGCATCGAATTGGGATTCCGATACCAGCATCGGATCAGACTTCAAGAAAGTGCTGTCAGCCAACATGACATCAGCACAACCTCAAGAAGATGAAGGCCAAATGCTAGAATTTTTTGAAAAAGAACCCTGGGCTCAACGCCTGGGAGAACATTGGGAGTCTCGTTTTGAACTACGTGAACCTCCCACCGAGGATGAGGTCGAAGAGATCGACCTTGAGGATGGATCTTCTTCCAAACCCATCTTCGTCAGCAAAAGCCTAAAAGGAGAAGACCGAGAATCTTTAATCCAGCTGACTAAAGAGTATATCGACGTCTTCACTTGGAGTTACGAAGATATGCCGGGACTTGACCCCCAGATCGCGATGCATAGGCTGAATATCTTACCTGATGCCAAGCCTATCAAACAATAACAGCGACGCTTCCATCCGGACATCATGAATGCCATCGATCAGGAGGTAGACAAGCTCTTGACCAGCAGCTTCATCCGTGAAAAACAACACCCAGATTGGGTAGCCAACGTCGTCCCCGTCACCAAGAAGAATGGGAAGATACGAGTTTGTATCGACTTCAGGGACCTCAACTCTGCCTGCCCGAAGGACGAATTCCTACTTCTATTCATCGACGTGATGATCGACAACACATGTGGCTTCGAGCGCATGTCTTTCATGGACGGGTATTCTGTTAGCACCCTGAATTTCGGGTTGATTTTTTTTTCATTTTAGTTTATTTTCTGATTGTTTAGTTTCATTAAATAATTAATTCTGTTATTTTTTCCTTAAGTATACTTTCCCGTGCCATTGATATTTGGAGTATCAGGGATGTTCAATTCTGGAAATCTTCTTCACGAGTTTTGGAGTGGACACGATTACCTTCATGACGGTATATAGTGTCCCATCCAAACTTGTTCTCTTGTGCTCTTTCTGCTTCGCTGAACTTCGGGTCGGTTTAGACCATTTGATTGTTATTTATTTTTCTACTCTTTTCCTTCATCATTTTCAGCGCATTACCATGACTTTTAAATTGGGAGCGCAAGACCAGTCAGTTTCTTGAAACCAACTCCTCATTGATGATCTACTCGAGACGCTCGTCACCCATGACCTTTGTGTCCCATTCAGACACGTTATTTTGAGCTCCATTTGATTCGTACAACTTTTCCGACACGTGACCCGATTTTATTTCACTCCACGGCGTCACATTTATTTTCCAACTTGATTTGTGGGTCCCCTGTCGACCAAAACCTGTCAGCCCCAACTATGGACATGGCCCACTTTCAGTCTACTATCCGTCCGTCACTTGTGTCCCATTTATTGGAATCTCCATGTGCTACTTATTTCCCCATGATCATCAACGTCTAATTTTTAATTCTATTATTGCATCATGTCCGGTTTTGATCCAATCCGACTCCACCGAGTCTAGTCCAGCTCCATGTTATTCTCTATCGGGACACCCCCATATTTTCTTGCCCAAAAATACTAGTACTCATTTTGCCTATTTTTTTATATTTAATAGAAATTTTCTATTAATTTTAATTCCATGGAATGATCTATTTTTCCTCCATTGAATTCTAGCCTTTGATTTTCCCTATTCTAAATCCTCACCCTTCATTCCCATGACAACTCTCCACTCCCTCACAGCACCCCTAGCCGGCCCTAATCCCAATGTTGGATAACCTTTTCTTCTTTCTCACTTTTTTATTCTCATCTCTTTCTCTCTCGCTCCCTTTCAAATTTTTACCAACAGTAAAACAAAACCAACATCAATAATACTCACCCGACCCCTCCCTACTCCATGCTAACCGACACCATGGCCAAAGCTCCCTCCTCCTGGCCTGGCCGTTGGCCGACCTCACATTTACAGCAGCACACCACCATCATCTCCTCCTCTTCTCCTCCTCCACCTCCATAAAAATGAACCACCACCACTTCGTCTCAGCCGCACCATCACACCAGCCATCCTCCCGCCGTGCCCCGCCGCCAGGGCCGTGCACTACCGCCGTGGCCGTCGCCGTGCCCGGCCAAGCCGGCCGCGCACAACAGCGTGCGCCAACAGTGCTGCGGCAGCAGCGCGAGCACAGCCGCGCGTCCCCTTGCGCGTGCGCGCGTGCGTTGTCGCAACGTCGTCGGCCACGCACCGACGTGGCCGTAGCCTCCCCCTAGGCTGGGCGCCTATCCGGCGACCCCCCCCGGGTCCATCGCCTCGCTCCCCGGCGTGACGTATAGGCGATTCGTGCGTTTTGAACGACGTCTCGTCGTGATGCGCGCGAAATGAAGTTTGTTTTGGCATCCCGCCGCAGCAACTTCGTGCATATTTTTCTGGAGATCCGACCGTTGGATCGGCGATTTTTTCACTCCGTCGCAATCTCGGTATATCCACCTTCGCTCATGTCAATTTTTGTCCGTTGATTTTATCGTTTGATACATGAAAACCGGCCACCAAGTTGACCGTTTAAATTGTATTAAATTTGGACAATTTCGCGGGGCCAACTTCGTCAGCTTGTATCTCCTCCACCGTAGCTCCTTTTGGCGAGCTACCAGTTCCTGTGCGAAGCTGGTATAACCCTCTTACTTCCCCTCCAGTTTCGTTTCATTGTGAGCTTGTTTGATTAGTTGAATTCGACGCCAAAGTTGGTCGTCCGAATTCGTAATTTCCAACTTGTAAAATTCCATTTTTGAACACGGGACTCCGAATTTCATTTCTGACACCACCAGTAGACTCGTGGCATCGTTCTGGCATGTTTTCATATAAAATTTGTTAGATTTGGAGAACGTGGGCCCGGGCACGCATTTCGGTGCAAAGCGGGTCCCACTTTCTAGGTCAACGAAACTTTTTGATGCCGGCTTATCGGAATCCAATTCTGGAGATACCGTTGAGTTCGTATCGTCATTCTGGACTCGTTGACATATAATTTGCTAGGTTTTGGTGGACATTGGGTCTGGCACGCATTTCGGTGCAAGTCGAATACCAATATCCGGACCAACGGGTCATTTTGAGATCGGCTCATCGGAATCCAATTCCGGAGATACCGTTGAGTTTGTATCATCATTCTGGACTCATTGACAGGTAGTTTGCTGAGTTTTGAGAACTTTGGCTCCGACACGCATTTCCGTGCAAATTGGAATTCCAAGTTCTGGTCAACGGGCCAAATTGAGATCGGGTCAACGGAATCCAATTCTGGAGATACCGTTGGGTTCGTATCAACATTCTGGTTGCGTGGACATATAATTTGTTATATTTTATGGACTTGTTTTCTTGCACGTTTTTCGGTGCAAAACGGCTCCGACACGGATACCATTTTGACCCGAAATTACCTTTTTACCTTTGTGTCCAAATTGGACCGTTGGGTAGGCTATCCTAGCTAATTTGAGCATTCTGGACACGTTGGCGATGTTTATTTCATCGTCCGACAATGTTTGTTGATAGTTTCTCAGAGTTTAACCTTTTTATAATTAATTAATAATTAATTCATATAATGCTCGTATTTCGGGATTAGTATAACGAAACTAAGATCAGTCAATTCCAGTGATCTCATATCGCTGAAATTGACAAGTTGGATACGTGGATCACTATAATAGGATTATCAACCTTACCGATAATCTTCTTATCTCGATTTGCGTGCCGTAAGTTTCGATGTACAAATAACGAAGTACACTTTATATTAGATTAGATTTACCCTGTTTGACCAGAGTTGACCAGTTGACCCAAAATCAACTATAAGTTAACGCTTGACCTAGTTTGACTAGATTATTGATCGGAGTTGACCTAGAGTTAATTTGACTTAGAAGAACCTAGAATAATATAGATTGCCTGTAGGAATTCATTTATTTAACTTGAACACCTTGTAACCTGTGTTGCTTTAAATAGGACTCTGTGGCTTCAGTGGGACCTCCTATACTTATCAGCTGTTAAGGTTATCGAGGCGAGTACATTCTCTGATCATTTTATGTCCTGCTTAGAATTATTACCTGCAGTAGATTACTTTACTTGTACTATCACGTTGGTCACACGGATTAGTACTATGTGGATCTCTACATGCGATGTTATCCCCCTCGGGAGCATCGGGTACATTGTGCTTGTGCGTTTCACTTACATCGTGTACTCCTGTGCTTTCATTTACATGTGCACTCCGGTGAACTTTATACTCTCAGGTTCACGGAGCCCCCATGTATACTATCACGTGTATCCTATATGGGCCCCCATGTGATATCTTGTACAATAACATAACCTGTATAGATCATTGTGTATTGATTGGGGTACGGGGGAGTAGAATTGGGCATATGAATAATACACCAGTAGTTTCTTATCAGAATCTCATCCTTAGTGTCTTATCAGAATCTCCTATGCCATTTACATGTCCATATTATACTCTGACTCACTAGTCACATGCTAGCTCTCTATGTATAGTAGATATTTCTATTACAGCTCTTCCTGTTTACATACTGCTTTTCTTCAGTACCTATATCTTACTTTACTGCATGTTATATGTTTTCTAACCTGCTATGATCTGTTGAGATGTACTGCGCTCGCTCCAGTCCTGACTGGACCTGTTGATAAATTTTACAAATAGCCTGGAGGTGCCTGCTAGCCTAGAGGAGACACATTAGAGGTTGTTTAGGTAGTCATTTCATTTTGTCTGGAGTTGTATTTACTTTGTGGATTACTGTATCTTTATTTGAGTTTTGAGATATACTTCTGGGTTCATGTATCTTAGACACTTAGACTTGTATCTCCTGTATTTATTTTGGATTTCATATTTTATCTATCCTTATCATGCTCTACCTTAGATATGATTGAATTTGTATCTGCTATGTCACCCCCACTCGGGGAGTATAAACTGCTTAGCTTTATATTGTTAGATATTGTGACCTAGGACAGCGTTCTACCGCCGACACTGCGGCGTAGGCTGGGCGTCGTTACGTTCTCGTGCCCTAACTCTAGGGTGCGGGTCGTGACACATTTTTAGTGGTGGCCCATGCAGGTCTAGACTAAAGTGTAGCGGTATTCGAACTAGAGTACCACTACAGCCTGCAGTAGAAATAGGATATATTTTGAAGATACTCAATCACAGCTAGGATCCCTTGAGAGATTCCTGGGACGACCCTGGAGAATCTTATTTAAGTTCGATTTGAAAACTCTCTTTTTCCTTGATTTGATTCATTTTTACTTTTGTTGTTAAATTTGATTTTTATGGATTATTGTTGGATTTGAGTTTGTATTTATTTTGATGGAAGATTTTCGAATTTTGAATTTTGACGATAGCTGTTGCATTTGAGTTTGTATTTTGATGGATTTTGTTCATTTTGAATTTTGATGTTCATTAATAAATTTGATTTGATTTTGAGTATTCATTATTGATTAATTTAATTTTTGGCAAGATAAAATTATATGGGCTAGGTCATCTATGTTATGGAATCTAGTCTTCTATAGTCACATTAGCCAGCATGGTGAGGACATATAGTCTGACTCTGGATATATTTCTCGGGTGTAGGAATTTAAGGTTTTCGCAGCCAAGCATGCTGCACCGCAAAAATGTTAAATACCATAATTCTAGAGGTATGTGCATAAGTCAAGGGCTCTGTGATTATCGTAGCCTTGCTTACTAGTATGACGAGGATTTAGAGTACCATGATTATGGATAGACGCATATGATTATCGGATTGCACCTTAAATAATTTTGAACATGTTTTCTCTACTTTTGTTACAGTCATTCAAAAAAATTTATTATTTGTTGTTTTGCCTAGTTTCCTAATATTTAACTCAGGAGTAAGTTTAGTTGGTTTTATAAACCTTGTGAAATTTCTTGCTATGAGTTTTTCATAATACAATGAATCGATGATTTTGCTAAAGGCCTCATGTTGGATTTGATATTTTAACCCTGGATTTCAAAACGGTTCCTTCTTTAAACAGATAAGCAGAACGAATTTTACCGTTATTTCTTTCTTGCTATCATTCTTGTATTAAATAATAATGATAATAAAACTGTCTTGATTTCGTCAATCACCTGCTTGCAATCTTGGTAGGAATCTAAATGTTAGTCTTAACGTAGAATTAAATTTTTATTGGGACATGAGAATATGTATATGAATATATATATCAGACACTTGCCTAACACTTATGCATGCTACACTTGATTCTCACATATCTAGATAATATTAATATGTTGTTGATGCTAAATTTTCAAAACCACAATATTTCTGGTTTCCTGCTTTTCCAGTTAAAGTCGTAATTTAAATATAAATTTCATGTTATTATTTAGGTTTACATCACTGCACATGTATGTTATACATAGAGTTTCAATTCAAAATTTTTTTTGGTTAAGTTATGTTAAATTTGCAAAATCTGAGACTTCTGTGCATGTTAACCCTTGATGCGGGATTCCAAATGTTAGTTCAAATTGCTGTTTTATTTCTTAAATGTAATATTGAGAGCTGTGTACATTGTTGTTTGTAGGGATATAAATTTAGGTTTCATATTCTTACTTGTTAGTTTGTGATAAACGTTGAGTTGATTTTGATGTTCAAATTTCTCTAAAATCCTGAAAACTGAATACATGTTAACATTTTCACATTTGATTTCCAATGTTTAGTTCAATTTCAGATTTAACATGTAATATTAAACTGTATGCGTAGGTAAATGTATGGATAGTATGTTAGGGTTTCTTGTCTACCATGTTAGGATATTGGGAGCGTTGAGATTTGTTGTGATGTTTCAAACCTAAAATCTGAGACCGCATTATGTTCATATTTTCCATGGTTTAAATGTTAGCTTGTTTTCAGATTTTATATGTAAATGTTGAACTAAAACTGGATTTAACCTTTCAATACTAAGCTATAACCCTGTATAAGGACACACACACACTCTAACTTAGTATACCCTGTCATGTAACCTAATCTTTCCTCTCTATGTTATGATCATGTATCTATATAGATATATATAGCGTTTATACATCCATGTTATAATTTGTATAGATACATAACTAAATCTCTACCTCTTTATAGATGTATATGGTTAGCCATGCATGTTATGATTAAATAGGTTGTATATTGTAGATTGTTAAACCATATGCCATGAGTAATGTAACTGGATAGCTATTGTTTGAAACCCAAATCCTTGTATACTTTTTCATGTATACTCACGTACACACACGCCTACTATCTAACCGTATGAACATGTCCCCATACACATGATGCTAGTTTCCCTCTCTAACGCTCTCTCTGTATATATTTTGTGATTGGATTTCAATGCAAGTGACTTTCAATTCTTCAACTTGTAATTTTGATTTTCTTGGGATAGTACTTTTTTCAGATGATTGGTAGTTACCTTCCTTTTTTTTATGAGTGCCAGTTTTCATATGGGGTGGTAGACAACCTTATAGTTTTGATGGTTGTTGTTTCTGTATCTTTCTATTTTAGCACCCTGGATTGCTTGTGTGTTTGATACCCTATGACCGTTGGTTAGCATGACTAGTAAACCTAGGTGAGACTTCACTGTCATCGTATGCCATGACCCTGGATATTGTCTTTTATTTGATGGTATGATTTGTTTAAGTTCTGGGACTTTGATTTTTGGGGGTTTGACCTAGAGGGAGTAGGGACATTTTAATTTCGAGGCCGAAATTTTTATAAGGTGGGTAGGATGTTAGCACCCTGAATTTCGGGTTGATTTTTTTTTCATTTTAGTTTATTTTCTGATTGTTTAGTTTCATTAAATAATTAATTCTGTTATTTTTTCCTTAAGTGTACTTTCCCGTGCCATTGATATTTGGAGTATCAGGGATGTTCAATTCTGGAAATCTTCTTCACGAGTTTTGGAGTGGACACGATTACCTTCATGACGGTATATAGTGTCCCATCCAAACTTGTTCTCTTGTGCTCTTTCTGCTTCGCTGAACTTCGGGTCGGTTTAGACCATTTGATTGTTATTTATTTTCTCACTCTTTTCCTTCATCATTTTCAGCGCGTTACCATGACTTTTAAATTGGGAGCGCAAGATCAGTCAGTTTCTTGAAACCAACTCCTCATTGATGATCTACTCGAGACGTTCGTCACCCATGAACTTTGTGTCCCACTCAGACACGTCATTTTGAGCTCCATTTGATTCGCACAACTTTCCCGACACGTGACCCAATTTTATTTCAGTCCACGGCGTCACATTCATTTTCCAACTTGATTTGTGGGTCCCCTGTCGACCAAAACCTGTCAGCCCCAACTATGGACATGGCCCACTTTCAGTCTACTATCCGTCCGTCACTTGTGTCCCATTTATTGGAATCCCCATGTGCTACTTATTTCCCCATGATCATCAACGTCTAATTTTTAATTCTATCATTGCATCATGTCCGGTTTTGATCCAATTCGACTCCACCGAGTCCAGTCCAGCTCCTTGTTATTCTCTATCGGGACACCCCCATATTTTCTTGCCCAAAAATACTAGTACTCATTTTGCCTATTTTTTTTCTATATTTAATAGAAATTTTCTATTAATTTTAATTCCATGGAATGATCTATTTTTCCTCCATTGAATTCTAGCCTTTGATTTTCCCTATTCTAAATCCTCACCCTTCATTCCCATGACAACTCTCCACTCCCTCACAGCACCCCTAGCCGGCCCTAATCCCAATGTTGGATAACCTTTTCTTCTTTCTCACTTTTTTATTCTCATCTCTTTCTCTCTCTCTCCCTTTCAAATTTTCACCAACAGCAAAACAAAACCAACAGCAACAATACTCACCCGACCCCTCCCTACTCCATGCTAACCGACACCATGGCCGGAGCTCCCTCCTCCTGGCCTGGCCGTTGGCCGACCTCACATTCACAGCAACACACCACCATCATCTCCTCCTCTTCTCCTCCTCCACCTCCTTGCAAACGAACCACCACCACTTCGTCTCAGCCGCGCCATCACACCAGCCATCCTCCCGTCGTGCCCCGCCGCCAGGGCCGCGCGCCACTGCCGTGGTCGTCGTCGTGCCCGGCCAGGCCGGCCACGCGCAACAGCGCGTGCCAACAGTGCTGCGGCAGCAGCGCGAGCACAGCCGCGCGCCCCCTTGCGCGCGCGCGCGTGCGTTGTCGCAACGTCGTCGGCCACGCACCGACGTGGCCGTAGCCTCCCCCTAGGCTGGGCGCCCCTCCGGCGACCCCCCGGGTCCATCGCCTCGCTCCCTGGCACGACGTATAGGCGATTCGTGCGTTTTGAACGACGTCCCGTCGTGACGCGCGCGAAATGAAGTTCGTTTTGGCATCCCGCAGTAGCAATTTCGCACGCGTTTTCCCGGAGATTCGACCGTTGGATCGGCGATTTCTTTACTCCGTCGCAATCTCGGTATATCCACCTTCGCTCATGTCAATTTTCGTCCGTTGATTTTATCGTTTGATACATGAAAACCGGCCACCAAGTTGACCGTTTAAATTGTATTAAATTTGGACAGTTACGTGGGGCCAACTTCGTCAGCTTGTATCTCCTCCACCGTAGCTCCTTTTGGCGTGCTACCAGTTCCTGTGCGAAGCTGGTATAACCCTCTTACTTCCCCTCCAGTTTTGTTTCATTGTGAGCTTGTTTGATTGGTTGAATTCGACGCCAAAGTTGGTCGTCCGAATTCGTAATTTCCAACTTGTAAAATTCCATTTTTGAACATGGGACTCCGAATTTCATTTCTGACACCACCAGTAGACTCGTGGCGTCGTTCTGGCATGTTTTCATATAAAATTTGTTAGATTTGGAGAACGTGGGCCCGGACACGCATTTTGGTGCAAAGCGGATCCCACTTTCTGGGTCAACGGGACTTTTTGACGCCGGCTCATCGGAATCCAATTCTGGAGATACCGTTGAGTTCGTATCGTCATTCTGGACTCGTTGACATATAATTTGCTAGGTTTTGGTGGACATTGGGTCTGACACGTATTTCGGTGCAAGTCGGATACCAATATCCGAGCCAACGGGTCATTTTGAGATCGGCTCATCGGAATCCAATTCCGGAGATACCGTTGAGTTCGTATCATCATTCTGGACTCGTTGACAGGTAGTTTGCTGAGTTTTGAGAACTTTGGCTCCGGCACGCATTTCCGTGTAAACCCGAATTCCAAGTTCTGGTCAACGGGCCAAATTGAGATCGGGTCAACGGAATCCAATTCTGGAGATACCGTTGGGTTCGTATCGACATTCTGGTTGCGTGGACATATAATTTATTATATTTTATGGACTTATTTTTTTGCATATTTTTTGGTGCAAAATGGCTCCGACACGGATACCGTTTTGACCCGAAATTACCTTTTTGCCCTTGTGTCCAAATTGGACCGTTGGGTAGGCTATCCTAGCTAATTTGAGCATTCTGGACACGTTGGCGATGTTTATTTCATCGTCCGACAATGTTTGTTGATAGTTTCTCTGAGTTTAACCTTTTTATAATTAATTAATAATTAATTCATATAATGCTCGTATTTCGGGATTAGTACAACGAAACTAAGATCAGTCAATTCCAGTGATCTCATATCGCTGAAATTGACAAGTTGGATACGTGGATCACTATAATAGGATTATCAACCTTACCGATAATCTTCTTATCTCGATTTGCGTGCCGTAAGTTTCGACGTACAAATAACGAAGTACACTTTATATTATATTAGATTTACCCTGTTTGACCAGAGTTGACCAGTTGACCCAAAGTCAACTATAAGTCAACGCTTGACCTAGTTTGACTAGATTATTGACCGGAGTTGACCTAGAGTTAATTTGACTTAGAAGAACCTAGAATAATATAGATTGCCTGTAGGAATTCATTTATTTAACTTGAACACCTTGTAACCTGTGTTGCTTTAAATAGGACTCTGTGGCTTCAGTGGGACCTCCTATACTTATCAGCTGTTCAGGTTATCGAGGCGAGTACATTCTCTGATCATTTCATGTCCTGCTTAGAATTATTACATGCAGTAGATTACTTGTACTGTCACGTTGGTCACACGGATTGGTACTATATGGATCTCTACATGCGATGTTATCCCCCTCAGGAGCATCGGGTACATTGTGCTTGTGCGTTTCACTTACATCGTGTACTCTTGTGCTTTCATTTATATGTGCACTCCGGTGAACTTTGTACTCTCAGGTTCACGGAGCCCCCATGTATACTATCACGTGCACCCTATATGGGCCCCCATGTGATATCTTGTATAATAACATAACCTGTATAGATCCTTGTGTATTGATTGGGGTACGGAGGAGTAGAATTGGGCATGTGAATAATACACCAGTAGTTTCTTATCAGAATCTCATCCTTAGTGTCTTATCAGAATCTTCTATGCCATTTATATGTCCATATTGTACTCTGACTCACTAGTCACATGCTAGCTCTCTATGTATAGTAGATATTTCTATTACAGCTCTTCATGTTTACATACTGCTTTTCTTCAGTACCTGTATCTTACTTTACTGCATGTTATATATTTTCTAACCTGCTATGATCTGTTGAGATGTACTGTGCTCGCTCCAGTCCTGACTGGACCTGTTGATAAATTTTACAGATAGCCTGGAGGTGCCTGCTAGCCTAGAGGAGACACATTAGAGGTTGTTTAGGTAGTCATTTCATTTTGTCTGGAGTTGTATTTACTTTGTGGATTACTGTATCTTTATTTGAGTTTTGAGATGTACTTCTGGGTTCATGTATCTTAGACACTTAGACTTCTATCTCCTGTATTTATTTTGGATTTCATGTTTTATCTATCCTTATCATGCTCTACCTTAGATGTGATTGAATTTGTATCTGCTATGTCCCCCCACTCGGGGAGTATAAACTGCTTAGCTTTATATTGTTAGATGTTGTGACCTAGGACAGCGTTCTACCGCCGACACTGCGGCGTAGGCTGGGCGTCGTTACGTTCTCGTGCCCTAACTCTAGGGTGCGGGTCGTGACATATTCGGGCTACAAGCAGATCAAGATGTTCCCCGATGACACAAAACACACGTCATTCAGGACTCCAAAGGGCTTTTTCTGCTACACAGTGATGCGCTTCGGCTTGAGGAACGCTGGTGCGACATACCAACGAGCTATGAGCACCATTTTCCGTCAATATCTTTGCAAGACAGACGAATGCTATGTTGACGACATCGCAGTCAAGTGCCGTCTTAAAGGAGATCACCTACAAGACCTCAAGACAGTCTTTGATCTCATGCGGGCGCACCAGCTCAAGATGAACCCCGCTAAATCCTTTCTAAGGGTTTCAAGCGGAAAGTTTTTGGGCTTCATCATCACGGCAAAAGACATTCATGTCGATCCCGAGAAGACCAAAGCCATCCTCGATATGGACCCTCCGAAAAACCTTTGAGAACTTCGAGGCCTACAGGGGCGTCTGGCATATATCCGGAGGTTCATAGCAAACCTTTCTGGCAAATGTCAACCCTTCACTCAGCTCATGAAGAAGAGAGTCTCTTACGTCTGGACAGAAGAGTGCCAAAAGGCTTTCGACGACAACAAGGCTTATCTGACAAGCCCGCTAGTCCTAGTGGCACCCGTCGCCGGCAAACCATTTATCCTCTACGTCCGTGCCATGGATCATTCCCTCGGTGCTCTGCTAGCTCAGAACAGCGATACAGGCTATGAGCAAGCAATCTACTACCTCAATCGAACTCTGATCGGGGCCGAACACCGGTACAACTCCGTTGAAAAGGAGTGCTTAGCTCTGGTATTTGCCATCCAAAAGACTCGTCATTATATCTCGGGCCAGACAATTTATGTCATTTTTCGAGTCAATCCGCTCAGAGTCCTCATGACGAAGCCTGGATCATTAAACTCCCGGCTTGCCACATAGGCGATCTTGCTAACGCCATACAACATAGTATTTGTTCCACAAAAAGCTGTTAAGGGTCAAGCTCTAGCCAACTTCTTAGCTGCACACCCCATCCCAGAGTCCTCAAGACTCTATGAAGACATCCCGGATGAGGTCCAAGAATCAAACGTCACCGAAGAAGGCTCCGTCTGGCGGATGTTTTTCGATCGCGCTTCAAAAACAGGCCCCAAAGGCCAAATCATCGCTGGAGTGGGGGTGGTATTAGTCTTCCCCGATCAGCTGGTCATCCAGCGTGCTTACTCCCTTTCAAAGCCGTGCTCCAACAATGTTGCTGAGTACAATGCGCTCATTATGGGACTCCAGCTGGCGCAACAGCTGGGGGTGAATCATCTGAAAGCCTACGGCGACTCAAAACTCGTTGTAAACCAGATCAGAGGGCAATACGAAGTTCGCCATGAAGATCTGATCCCTTACCATGAAGTTGCATTGAACATCATTTCAACCTTCACCGAGTTCTTCATCGAACACGTACCTCGTCTACAAAATCTGGAGGCTGATGCTCTGGCTGGCCTCGCAGCCTCATTGGCAAGCCTCATTGGCAACACCCCTCGGGACTCAGCACTACGTTACAGTGGTGGGTCGAGACTTGGTCTGTCCTAAAAACAACCTGTGCTCACGAGTGGCCCATGCCATGTCAACCAGTGCAGGTGTTAATGTCCGAGATTGGAGATTCCCGTTCATCGACTTCGCTGTCTATAGAATTCTCCCAGAAGACCCGAAAGAAGCCGTCTCAGTCAGGAGACGCTCTCTTCGATTCTACTACGATTCAGCTACTAAAATGCTGTACCGACGCTCCTACGATGGACTTCTCCTTCGATGTTTGTCCAACGAAGAAGCAGCTGAAGCCCTTCGAGAAGCTCACGATGGAACCTGCGGGACCCATCAACCTGGCCCTAAGTTGCAGGACCGACTGCGACGCATGGGCTACTACTGGCCAACCATAGCCGCTGACGCTGTTGAATATGCTAAGAAGTGCCATGCGTGCCTGTAGAAGCACGGGATTTCACAACCAGAAAGACCATGCGCCAGACACTACATGCGCCAGAACTCGGACAGAACACTTCACAGCAAAGTCAATAAGTATAGACATTGGAAGAAGGACTTTTTATTTATATACAAAAGTCTATTACATGTCTAGAAAAGGTTTTACAAAGAAGAATTTCTACAAAGGAAAGATCCTAAGTCTACAGCCAGCAGTCACCATGCGCCTCCAGATAGGCGCAGCAGTCACCATGCGCCGTCAGTAAGACGCAACAGATACTATGCGCCTCCATCCAGGCGCATCCCACCATCTTTTCAGCAGCTCAGTTATGTGCATCCAGCTCAGTTATGTACATCCCTTCAGCAGCCCAGTTATGTGCTGCTCTTCCAGCCAGGCTCACCTGGCCGAGCAGGATGAGAGCGGCAATTAACACCTCATCCAGAGAAAGAGCCTCCAAAGCCAAAGGAAGACGGTCAGGGCACCGCCATTCCGATCTACGGCTCTTCCGGAACAACAGAGATGAGGCCCGAACATCCCTATCTTTGGATGCAACAGGCACCTTCTGCCTGCCTCGGAAGCCCTCGACTCCGTCTTTTGGATGTAACAGTCACCTTCAGGAGCATTAACGACGACATGGCGTCTCATCTTCACCCTCGGGAGCACTTCATCAACAGAATACACTCGAATACCCGAGTTCATGTTGGAGGTACGTGAGAGAGCGAGAAGCAAACCTTCTCTCCATGCTACTATTTATAGGCCGGGCAGATCAAACCCACGCGCCAGGTGGATGGCTCTCCGAATTTTGTGCAATGAACTCACATTAAATGGATGAACCGGACGCCTCGACTTCAGCCAAACGGCTATTTAAAGGCACTCGAGAAGCGAAACAGCCACATCATTAAAGACGTATCAGATGCGCCGGCTAGACAGCGCATCACACCCTTTCAAACACCAAGCGCCTCCCACAGATGCGCCCTGTACCGAGCGCATCACAGAGGATGCGCCCCCATACGTCCCCATACGCCTAGTGGAACGACAACCAACGCACCCACTCAGCTGTCCATCGAATGTCACCAACATTAAATGCTGAACTGACAGAGTTGGCAGCACGCCTCCCCAAGCCTGAACGGTTGACAACTTTTGCAGAAAACGAAGCATCCACAACGTCAGCATCATCATGACTTTACCCCGACGGCTACTGCCACGTGGCCACCCAACCATCCGCATGCGCCTCAAAAGCCATGCGCCTCAGACCCTTCACTGATCCCTAAAGATAGAAGAAGAGTCTCCAGTTGAAGCTTTGCATGCGCCTCAAAAGCCATGCGCCCCAGACTGATCTCTGATCCTGAAAGACAAAAGGAAAGTCGCTCGCATGCGCCTCAAAAGCCATGCGCCCAGAACGGTTCGTGACTCCTAAAGGTCACGAGCCAAAATCTCATCATGTGCCCAATCCAAGGCGCATCCCACCAAATCATCCCCCCATCAGATCCGAGATCTCTGAGCCATGAGTCGACGACACGTGTCCTTTGACTCAACTCATCCAAGATTTCAGCAACAGAAAGATCTTCTCCTCTGCTACGTGCCGGCTCACAACAGCAGTATGAAGAATTCAACCCCTCGAGTAGAGCGCATCATCCATGCGCCTCCATCAGCAATCTCCACGTGGCATCCCCACGTACCAGCGCATCCTACATATGCGTGCATGAGCAGCCAACCTGCCGAACTATAAATAGAGGGATCATTTCCTTCTTCCATACACACATACGGACAACACACAGAATCCACAGAGAATCATCAGAGAGACAGAGACAGACACTCAACGTCTTCCTCCTCTCGGCAAGCTCCAGCACCCAGAACAATCTACACCTTCAGAGAACCGATAACCGTCGTCAGCCTGTCAACGGAGTCAACGCATTACCACTCGCTCCATTGGCACTAAGGACCCAGATTAAACAAAAGTGTACTCCTAGGACTACATCTAAGTCCTATATTGTAACACTGTTCTGTTTGTGTTAAAGTTTTAAATCAAACAATTTTAATGGCAAACAAGCTGGCGACTCTGCTGGGGACTTCTTTCTCCTCTTTCGAGAAAGTCGTGTCACAGGCCGACGACGTGAAGGTGGGCTCCTCCCACAAGACCCTGGTCGTGTGCCTCAATCAACAGGCGTACGAGGAGTTCATTTCTGAAGGAAGTACGAGTCCTTTGAAGCGGCTGCCGAAGCCGAAGAAGACCCGCCGTCTCTGGGTGCGCAAGGTCGACGCCTCGGGCACCACCACTGAAGGGAATGCGCCAACCCAGCCCTCCCTTCCTGCTGACGTTCTTAGCAACCAAGGTGCGCCCGCTGATGCAGCGTATCTCTCGGGGAAGCGTGCGGCTGACCACGTTCCCCAGCCATCTCCCTCTCAGGCGAGGAAGATACGTCGACGGAGCAGGGGCGCAGCCAATGCCCCGTGCATCACCTCTGATGCGCCACACAAAATCTCTGTCTTTGACAGATTCATTCGCTGTAATGGCAAGGAGAATTTGGATGCTGAGTACTATGCACCCCAGTGGGCTAGTACAAAGAAATCCAAGGCGGCACGGGCCATGCGCCACAAACGTGCTATGCCAGCAGCAAGCCAAAAGCATGCGCTCACAATCATGCGCGCTGCTGATGGCAAGCTGTACAAGGTCAGCTCAGGTGCTTCGGCACCAAAAACTAGCCGATCTTCAAAGTCCTCATCTCACTTGGGCGCATCTACTGCGTGCACAACCAAGTCGAGTGAGGCAAATTCAGTGGTCTTGAACTCCCGTGCCTCCTTTGGTTGTGCGTTTGAGTCCGTTCAAGTCACTTCAAATGTTGTTGTTCCCCCACTTCTGATCGTGATGCCTGCTTGGTATTAGATCAGGGGGCGCAACACTCATCTGTCCACCCTGGCGTTTGGCCTTGCCATGCGCCTGAAGGGGGTGTAAGGGTAGCACTCTTCTCCAACGACCTGCGTAACGTGATCACTCACAAGCGCCGGTCAGGAGAGTCGACCAACAGGAACGATGCACCTCTCACGGGACATACTTGTGCGGTGGTCACCGTCAACTGCTGTTGCAAGGCAGCAGTACCCCTAAGGCAGTCAGTCTTCCAGCGGCTGCAATCATCGACACCCCTCCGACATCGCCTCGGGATGAAGGTGTCAACAGAAGAGGAGCCAAGAGTTGCTTCATGCAACGTGGTCTCCAACTCCTCATCACTCCGGAAGGCGACTGGCAATTCCTCGTCCTTGTCCAAAAGCCAACCGAGGAAAATCAAGGCAACTGTCTCGTCCTCTGGGGTGTTCGAAGGCACTCGGTCAAGGAAGAAGTTCTTGGAGGAAGCTGGGGGTAGTCAGACCTTTGTTGAGCCTCCTTCCGAAGACGAAGATGTCCAAAGCACAGCTGCGGCGGATCTTTATCCTCGAGGCGAAGTCAGCCTCCCAGAAGCCCCTCAAAACGAGGATGTCCCCCAGGACACGGCTGAGGATAGAGACGAAGAGGCCCTTCAAGACGGAGCTGAGGACAATCAGGCCCTTGCAGATGCGCCCGTCGAGAATGACCTCCAGAATGTGGCTAGGGGTGGCCAAGGTGGAACACCAGGAGAGGTGACTCCCCCACATGAAAGTGAGATCGAGAGCGAAGCCTCAACCAATCTATCCACTCCCGGCCGTGTCATGACAGTATACATGACTGGGGGTGATTCCGAGTCTGATGCGCCGCCGCAGGACATTGTCCAGCACATAGACTCATTAGAGGGAGGACTCAACACCCTCTCTGCCTCTATGCAAGCACTGACTCAAGCAGTGTTTGATATACGGTCGGCCTTGACTAGAATACCTTCAACTGGTCTCGACCCAGGAGCCAATAGGGAGTCGAGTGTACCCCTTCAACGGGCACCCTCAGACACAGAAGCACCCCGGACGTCGGAGCCCTCAAATGCTCCATTCCAGGTAGTACCACCTTCCCCGACTCCTAGCTCCATGGAGGATGTGGTCAAAATGATCAAGGACTTGCGAGAGCGCTTCGAGTCCAAAAATAGGCAAGAGGAGCGCCAGAAGATGGGCATTCCCCAACCTTATCCCTTCGAGTGGAACAAGGTAGTTTATCCTCCAAAATATAAACCAAAAACACTCACGCCGTACGACGGGAAGGACTCGCCGCGTCGGTACCTAACATATTTCTAGTCACAGACGGGGCATCTTCCAAAGGAGGACGCGCCCCTCACCAACATCTTTGTTGGGGCCCTAAAAGGGGTGGCATATGACTGGTACTGCAGCCTCCCCGACAATTCTATATCGTCCTTCGACGACTTGACGTGCCTCTTCCTCGATCGCTTCTACGACGGTGGGAAGGACATGACGATGGCATCTCTCATAGAGATACGCCAGAAGGAGAAAGAAACGGTTCGGGTGTTCATCGAACGCTTCCGACAGGCCTACTTCAGGCTACCTCCAGGCATGCCAGAACATGTGCTCCTCTCCTCTTGCAGCATGAACATGCTGCCTGCAGTGAAGCTCTGGCTCAACTCTACTCCTCCTCCCGACTGGAGCTCCCTGATCATCGAAGTTGAAGCCGCAGAAAAGAAGGCGGCCAATGCACATCTTCTGGGTGTCAGCTTCCCCGCCTTTGATGATAAGGGGAAAAGGTCAGCAGCCAACAACTCCGGACGAGAAGCAAAGAGGAAACAGGCATTGACTGTTAACGCCTCGAAAGACACATCTGCGCCTACTCAGAAGCCTCCACTGGCACCGAGACCCAAGGAGGTGTATTCATTCAATGACGAAGACACCCTGCAACTCTTTGAAATACTGAAGCAGGGTGACAAGATCAAGCTCCCGGACCCAAAGCGGCCCGATGAAGTCGGGAAAGTGGACAACCCGAGGTACTGTCACTACCATCGGTTTGTCGGACACCCGACCAAGGACTGCTACGTCCTCAAGAATTACATCCAGCGCATGATCAATGCCGATGTAATCTCCGTCGACTATGAAGAGAAGACGGTGTCAACCAATGTGGTGTCACTTCAGTTCGGCACCTTGCCGCTGACTACCACACAAGATGGCGTCGTCCCCATTCCTAAGGCGACAATGGATGGTGAACTTGCCACCTACCCGTGACAATGCGAGTGGACTCATCCCACTCACCACATCTCGAGGAGAGGTCCTCTGGGTTTACCCCGACCTCGTCTCCGAGGTGACTCAACCGGAGGTACGCTCTACCTCCAAATCAAAAGGCAGGAAGATCAAGTCTTGCCGCATGGTCTCTTCTTCAACGGAGGAGGTACTTCCAGTGCAGACGCGTGCACAACAGAACGCCCAGCCCGACGAAGCTGCCGCCGAGGTGGTGCCTCCTGGCACCATCCCTGAGGAGGGCCCGTCTAAACCCTCAGCAGCCAATAAGCAGAAACAGGTGGAGGCTCGTTTCGACAGACCTCTACGGAAGGAGAATGCTTCGGGGCTAGCCAAGCCCCACAACTTTGACATACTGGCACAACTGGCCAGTACTCCTGTACGCTTGTCTTTGTTTGAGCTCCTGCGTCTTTCCAAAGACTCCCGTGAAGCTCTCTGCGAAGCTCTGAAGGACGCTGAATCCTTTCTCAGTCAGGTCAAGTAGCCTGAAGACCTCCCAACTACTTATGCGCACTGTCATTGTGCGGATGAAGTTATCCCAAACATAACTTTTACCCAACAAGACATGCTGCTCAAGCACCAACGACATAACCGACCGCTGTATTACACAGGGTACATCGGTTCAGTCAAGGTGAGCCGGATTCAGATCGATCTGGGGTCTTCCCTCAGCATCATCCCGAAGGCGCTGCTATCAAAACTGGGGATCCCAATGTACCGGCTGGCGCCCTCCAACACAACCATCAGTGGCTTCAACGCTAGCAAAAGCGAGCCACTGGGCAAGATTCGACTGAAGTGTCACATCGACAACCTCAAAACTGAGGTGACTTGTTATGTGGTGGATGCCGAGGTCAACTACAATATCCTGCTCGGCCGACCATGGCTACATGAGTACATGGTGGTGCCTTCCACGCTCCACCAATGCATGAAATATGTATCCACCAACGGTGTCATCCGGACGGAGTTCGCAGACATCGATCCTTTCAAAGGGATTGAAGCCTACTTTACCGATTCCGACTTGTACAAGCCACTTGACGAGGAGGAAGCCAACGATGCTGATGATGAGGCAGAGACGGCAACTGAGCCGAACACGGAGCCCGAGATGACTCCAGTCGCCCCTTTGAAGATCCGACTGAAGGGCAAACCACCCCAGAAGGCGCCTCCAATGAGCATCAAACTATCAGGGAAAGCACCGACTCCTGAGGCTCCCCTGAAGATACGCCTCAAGGGAAAGCCGCCTCAAACATCGGCTCCCCTGGTGGCAAAACTACAGGGAAAGGCACCACTCACAGGAGGCGCAGTTGAGGCACCTTTGAAGGTGCGTCTTAAGGGCAAGCCCCCGCAGTCATCCAAGATGCCAGAGGGGGCTCACATAACCCTCTCAGACCCCAAAGTCAAAGCTGTGGTGGATTCTCCTGATCCGACCCCAGTGCTTACGGATGAGGAGCTTGGCGAATATATCTCTGCTGATGTAGATGCACCCTCCTTAGACAATGTAATCCCACGGGATAAAATCTCGTACTTCATCAATAATAGAGTGTCTTTTAATTATTCTTGTCTTCCACATTGGAATGCCATGTATACATTAGATAACGCTCTACGGTCGTTGCAAACATAAATAACGACCGTCCATCATGTAAATCGAGTAATCCCGTCTCAAGGAGTCTGTTTCATAGCCCCTCCACGAAGCCGAGACGAAGGATCCATCATTTTGGGCAAAGTCGAGCGTCATCAAGACCTCCCGCTACTCGAGCCAGAACCTGATACCGGCAGAGTACAAGTCTATCGGTACACGGATACGGCAAAACACATCATCCAAAAGATGGGCTACGACCTAAAAAGCAACAAAGGCCTAAACTACGGCAAAGGTCGACGTCTCCCTCTCCGGCTTCCAACACCCAAAGGAAAGCCGCAAGACTACTATAACAAAACTCGACGGGGGGTAGGCTATGTCACGCCGCCATCAACTCCAGAGAGTTCAGATGCAGAAGACGTAGAACATTCCCACTCGTCTGAAGCATCGACTTGGGATTCCGATACCAGTATCGGATCAGTCTTCAGGAAAGTGCTGTCAGCTAACATGACGTCAGCACAACCTCAAAAAGATGAAGTCGAAGACCAAGCGCCGGAATCCTTCGAAGAAGAACCCTGGGCTCAATGCCTAGGAGAACAGTGAGAGTTTCATTTTGAGTTACGTGAACCTTCCACCGAAGACGAAGTCGAGCAGATCGACCTTGGGGACGGATCTTCTTCCAAACCCATCTTCATCAGCAAAAGCCTAGAAGGAGAAGATCGAGAGTCTCTAATCCAGCTGGCTAAAGAGTATATCGACGTCTTTGCCTAGAGCTACGAAGATATGCCGGGACTCGATCCATAGATCGCAATGCATAGGTTGAACATCCTACCTAATGCCAAACCTATCAAACAACAACAGCGACGTTTCCGTCCGGACATCATGAATGCCATCGATCAGGAGGTGGACAAACTCTTGACCAGCGGTTTCATCCGTGAGGAACAGCACCCAGATTGGGTAGCCAATGTCGTACCTGTTACCAAGAAGAATGGGAAGATACGAGTCTGTATCGACTTCAGGGACCTCAAATCTGCTTGCCCGAAGGACGAATTCCCACTTCCAATCACCGATGTGATGATCGACAACACATGTGGCTTTAAACGCAAGTCCTTCATGGATGGGTATTCAGGCTACAATCAAATCAAGATGTTCTTCGATGACGTAAAACACACGTCATTCAGGACTCCGAAGGGTGTTTTCTGCTACACAGTAATGCCTTTCGGCTTGAAGAACGCCGGTGCAACATACCAACGAGCTATGAGCACCATCTTCCAGCAACATCTTCGTAAGACAGTCGAATGCTATGTTGACGACATCGCAGTCAAGAGCCGCCTCAAAGGAGATCACCTACAGGATCTGAAGACAGTCTTCGATCTCATGCGGGCACATCAAATCAAAATGAACCCCGCTAAATCCTTCCTGGGGGTTTCTAGCGGCAAATTCTTGGGCTTTGTCATCACGGCAAAAGGCATTCATGTCGATCCCGAGAAGACCAAAGCCATCCTCAACATGGACCCTCCGAAGAATCTTCGAGAACTTTGGGGCTTACAGGGACGTCTGGCATACATCCGGAGGTTCATAGCAAACCTCTCCGATAAATGTCAACCCATTACTCAGCTCATGAAGAAGGGAGTCTCTTATTTCTGGACAGAGGAATACCAAAAGGCTTTCGACGACATCAAAGCCTACTTGACGAGCCCACCAGTCCTGGTGGCACCTGTCCCCGGCAAACCATTTCTCCTCTACGTCCGTGCCATGGATCATTCTCTTGGCGCTCTGCTGGCTCAAAACAGCGATATAGGCTATGAGCAAGCAATCTACTACCTCAGTCGAACGCTCATCGGGGCCGAACACCGGTACAACCCCGTTGAAAAGGAGTGGTTGGCTTTGGTGTTTGTCATCCAGAAGACTCGTCATTATGTCTCGGGCCAGACAATTCATGTCATTTCCCGAGTCAATCCGCTCAGAGTCCTCATGACGAAGCCAGGATCATTGAACTCCCGGCTAGCCACATGGGCGATCTTGCTAACACCGTATAATATGGTGTTTGTCCCACAAAAAGCTGTTAAAGGTCAAGCTCTGGCTGACTTTTTAGCTGTACACCCCATCCCAGAATCCTCAAAACTTTATGAAGACATCCCGGATGAGGTCCAAGAATCCAACGTCACCGAAGGAAGCTCCGTTTGGCAGATTTTTTTTCGATGGCGTTTCAAGAACAGGCCCCAAAGGCCAAATTATCGCAGGAGTGGGGGTAGTCTTAGTCTCCCCCGATCAGTTGGTCATCCAGCGTGCTTACTCCCTTTCGAAGCTGTGCTCCAACAATGTTGTCGAGTACAACGCACTCATCATGGGACTCCAACTCGCACAACAGCTGGGGGTGGACCATCTGGAAGCCTACGGTGACTCAAAATTCGTCGTGAACCAGATTCGGGGGCAATACGAGGTTCGCCATGAAGATCTGATCCCTTACCATAAAGTTGCATTGAATATCATTTCAAACTTCACCGGGTTCTTCATCGAACACGTACCTCGTCTACAAAACTTGGAGGCTGACGCTCTAGCTGGCCTCGCGGCCTCATTGGCAACGCCTTTTGGGACTCAATACTATGTCACGGTAACTGGCCGAGACTTGGTTTGTCCTATAAACAACCTATGCTTGCGAGTGGCTCACACCATGCCGACGAATACTGGTGTTAATGTTCGAGACTGGAGGTTCCCGTTCATCGACTTTGCTGTCTACGGAATCCTTCCAGAGGACCCGAAGGAAGCTGTCTCAGTCAGGAGACGCTCTCTTCGATTCTACTACGATACAGCTACCAAAATGCTGTACCGACGCTCCTTCGATGGGCTCCTCCTTCGATGCCTGTCCAACGAAGAAGCAGCCGAAGCTCTTCGAGAAGCTCATAACGGAACTTGCGGAGCTCATCAACCCGGTCCTAAGTTGCAGGATCGACTGCGACGTATGGGCTACTACTGGCCAACCATGACCGCCGACGCTGTTGAATATGCTAAGAAGTGTCACGCATGCCAACTTCATGCAGACTTTATACATACACCGTCTGAACCACTACATCCTACAGTCGTCTCCTGGCCCTTTGAAGCCTGGGGCATGGACATTGTGGGACCAATCACCCCTCCTTCATCAAGAGGACACCACTTCATCCTGGCCATCACCGATTACTTCTCCAAATGGCGGAAGCAGTCCCACTGGCGGAAGTAAAGAGCTCCAGGGTGGTCAGCTTTATCAAACACCATGTCATTTACCGTTTCAGAGTACCCCGGCGGATCATTCATGACAATGGTCCTCAGTTTATCAGCCACATTTTTAGCAGGTTCTGTGACAAGAATCGTATTCAAAATGTGGCATCCACTGCCTACAATCCGGCTGCAAACGGGTTAGCAGAGGCGTTCAACAAAACCATCGTTAGGCTACTCAAAAAGGTCGTGTCATCCAACAAACGCGACTGGGACGAAAAGCTTGGCAAATGCCTTTGGGTCTACCGCACAACGGTACGGACCCCAACAGGTAACACACCATTCTCCCTGGTCTACGGGAGCGAAGCGGTGCTGCCTCTCGAGATCCAGATACCCTCACTCCGCGTAGCCATAACAAACAAACTCACAGAAAAGGACAATCAACGTCGTCGTCTGCGGGAACTGGAGGCACTCGATGAGAAGCGTCTCCTGGCTCAACAACGCATCGAACTCTACCAAGCCCGTATATCACAGGCTTTCAACAAGAAGGTCAAACAGAGAACTTTTCAAGTTGGCAACCTGGTTCTGGCAGTCAGGAGGCCGATGGTGTTAACTCACAAGACACCAGGAAAGTTCGAGCCCAAGTGGGAAGGACCTTTCATCATTGAGACGGTATACTCAAACGGTGCTTACCGCCTCGCCAAACCCAATGGGGACTTGTTCATGATACCCATCAACGGCAAGTTCCTGAAGAAGTACTACTCTTGATATCTTCCAGATATATGCTTCCACAAGGGGATCTGTGGGTCCAATCGTTGGGACTCACACACAATCTCCTTCCACAAACTCATACGCTTCCGGAACCCAGTCGTTCCGCAGCATCCCCCAGTAGAAAGACAACCACGTCCACATCACCTCTGAGTTGTCCTTCTATACCCTACAAAGCAGAATCTTACACTTCGTAAGCCTACGCTATCCTTCATGTTTACCACGTCCACATTACCTCTGAGTAAACATTTCATACAAACAACCTCTGCGTTGTCGTACATTGATCGCCGAACTTCCACGTCCACATCACCTCTGAGTTGTTCAGCGTATCCCCCAGGATCGTTCCTACCACGTCCATAATATCTCTGAGTAGGAAGATTCTATTATTTTGAACCCAATGATTGCCATGTCCACATCACCTCTGAGCAAATATGTTGGTTCCATCAAACTTGTTATCTGTACCTAAAAACTAAGGTGCACAAAAGATAATAGGTCCACACAAATCATCAAGTTCATGATAACAAAAATGAACACATCACAAAAAAGTTGCATACTTCTTTATTTTTCTGAAAGAGAGAGTACAAAACTACACTATTCCCCCCAGCAAGGGTTACAAAAGAACATAAAAAAGGGAGAAGCTACAGTCCCTGAACCTCTCCAGGGTGGGCTGAGAGCTCTCTGACTCGACATCTCAAGTCGGCTGTACGGGTCTCCACAGTCGCCAGGACTCGACGCTCAGCTTCTTGACGCATCAATTCAACAGCCTCAGCGAAAGTTTCGCTTTCATGCTTCTCATCAAGCTGTTGTCGCTGCTGAGCCAAGGCAAGAGTCCGCTGAGTAAAAGTTGCTTCCTTCTTCTTGAATGCTACGTGTTCAGCCCGGACACGTTCGACATCTAACTGGAGTCGGGCCCGTTGGTCCTCAAGGCGGCGCATCTGGGTGTTGATCTCTGCGATATTAGCATCCAATGCAGCTTGCGTTTCCATCGTCTTCTTCATGGACTGAGACAACTGCTCTACCGCAGCCTCAGTCTCAGCCACTTCGCGCTCCCAAATGCCCACAGTGGCCTGGTAGGAAGACTCGATCTCGGCAATCAACTTCCCCTTCTCCGCATCTATCAGGACGGAGAGGTTATTTCTCTGGATGCGCTGAAGTTCCGCAAGCCGCTCGTCCAGCTCGATCACCGAAGCCTCCAGAATTTTGGCCATATGGTCGTGGCCTTGGTGAACGCGGATCAGCTCGATACAGGGCATTGCCAGAGTTCTTGCCGTCGTAAAGCTCCCGTTGGCATCGATCACCGCAGATACACCCCTCTGCAGCATTTTGTATACCCCCTCGACGAGGAATTTCACATATTCGTCTGCGTCCGCCAGTACCTGCGGCGTCATAGCAGGAGTTGGAGGAGCTACTACAGTTAGCGGACCGAAAGAAGATCTGCCAACCTCAACCTGCGAGGCTTGAACCTCGGCATCAATAGGCTCTTCATCGACAGGGGCCAGACTGCTAGCCCGAGGAGCCGAAGCAACCGAGGAAGCCGGCACAGGCGTCGAAATAGTACCCCAAGTAGAAGGAGTAACAGAGGGTTCCACACCCTTGCCCTTCTCAAGCCCGAAGGAACCACCGACATCAACGGCCACCTCTTCTACCCCCAACGTCCTATCAGCGACCAGTACCTCCCCCAGCAGAACGGGGAGATTAACACTCATCTCCTGGCCCGCCCCGGGAGACAGAACCGGCAGAAGGGTCTCATCCTTCTCAAGTCCCTCTACAGGGACAGAATCTGTCGCTACCCCATGATCGGTAGCCACCTCAACTTCCACGGTTGAAGCTGGGATAGGACTCGGCAATGATATAGCCGACCTCCCCTCATCATGACAAGAAGGGGAATCAACCCTCTCCTCTGTCCCAACCATATCTGTTGCCCCCGCAACAGACTCTTGCAGCTCTGGAGCAACGTCATCCGAGGGCGACGAACTCCAATCTACCTCATCATCAGGATGCCTCAAGTCCGTAGGACCCTCAACGTCCAAGGCCTCCACGGCAGACTGTACCTTCCCGGAATTTGTTGCAACCTCAAAGACAGGAGGTACTAAAACCTCCGCAGGAACATCTTCGGGACCCTCCTCCACGGGAGACATTATCATCGGTGGAATACGCTCATCAGAAGAGCTTGCCACCTCCTTCGGTTTACTAGCACCCGGTTTTGAAACACGGGACTTCTTCTTCGACGATCCCTGCAAGAAGAAAACCATAAGTCACCACAATGACAAAATAAATTATAATTACGGAGCGCTCCTTACCTCAGCAGGAACTGATCCCGTTGGCGTTACAAGTGGCACTTCCGTAACCTTTGGAGTCGACGTCTTTCTCAACCTTTTCGGTACAGAAGAACCAGCTTCTGTGTCAACCCGCCTCTTCCTAACAGACGGATCTCTCACTGGTGCTGCAGCAGCAGCCCGATATCCCGCCAATTCTGGTGGACGATATGATCGGGCTGCCATCAACATATTCGCCGTGGCCTCCAGCTGAGTTCCAATGATGAAACTAGTCTTCCTGTCATAACCAGGAGACGCAGCATTCATAATGCAATACAGCTTGGTGGCCGGATATAGGATCTGCGGCCGAAGGTTGCAGACTGGCGTAGTAAAATTAACGCTAGTGCATCCAGCGTTATAATACTGACAGCCCCGGGCTCCATCCAGCAAACTCCCGATGAAGCCTAGACTGCTACTGGGATTCCGCAACATTAGCTGGGTATAGCCAAATTGACGAGCAAATCGGCTTGGTAGATATGGCTCCAGATAACATCTATTCTGGTTGCGGTAGACCAGGTGAGAAGGCCGGATACTTTGCAACCAACGAAAACTCCATTTCGGCAAAGTGACCGCATCTTCGCCAGAGTCAACTAAATCTTGGTCGGCCTCGAAATCTTTGAAGATCGGGCCAACCTTGACAATCTCCCACCCCTGAAGGTAGGACAAGACTCTCCTGCAAATGGGGACGCCAGTGTATAACCACTTCCTATTGTAGAAGCGGCGGATGAAGGCATCCCCTTCAACATGATCCTCCTCCGGACCGAGACTCATCACGTTCGGATGATGCAAAATCAGCCACCCCATAAGATAATGGAAAGGCAGCTCGGCCCAGGGAAAGTTGTCATTGTTACCTTTTTCGTGGATCACATCAACAGCAAAAGACCTCAAACCGCGCAACAGGTTGCACACCATCGCGGGGAGGAGAGCTAAAGGTCGTCCAAAAGCCAACTTCCCGGCAGGCAAAATGAGATTCCGATGTACCCTCTCTACGGAACCGGATCCACCTACAGACATGCAATCCCGGAGCCATATCATCAAGTAGGCTGTCAACACTGCCTTAGATGACATCCGGTGCCCACAGTGCCAGAAGCAGCTATATGTATCCTTGCCGCTCTCATCCGAACGTAGGGTCCTCTCGTCCAGTCGACTTATTTCAGAAGTCACTTCCGCGGGATTCAGTCCCTGCGGAGTCGCAAACCGGATCTTCGAAGGATCCGCCAAATCCTGCTTAAAGACATAGTCCCTCCAAGCAGTTACATGAGGCTGGGTCTTGCCCTTATCCCTCCGGTGCATCAGATAATGGTGGCTCGTCACCTCTTTGAATACAGCCATCATCTCCGGGTCCTTATCTTCCAGAACCTGGATCTCCTCATTTGACGGGAAATATTCCTCGTACGGCTCCGAACCCCAAGGAAGATTAGACACTTCGTACATCTCATGGAGAGCCAACCCCAACTCTTCCACCGGAGTGAAAAAGCTGCCACTATGGGCATTGAATAATTCCAAGAGCGCAAGGAACATAGGCTTATTGAGATCCACGCCTGCCTGCGTAGCCCGAATGGCGGCAGTCAGCCCGATCTCCTTAAGCTCAACTTTGAACCTTGAAAGCACCCAAGTGGTCAACTCGTCCCACCTCGAAATATAGTAACCCCAACCTTCGACTCTAAAGCCACCTGTCGGGTACATGACCTTCGCTGTCAGCATCCGATTTGCAAAGGTCGGGGCACTGAAGGGAAACGTGTCATTTGGGACTTCACTGTAGAGGCTTCCGGGACGCAAGGCTCGGTAACTGAACGAGGAACCGGCTCGTGAAGCAGCCAAAGTATCTCGCTGGTTCGAGGTGGCGTCGATTGAAAGGGTACCTCCCAAGGCCCCTCCTTGAGAAGGAGTAAGTTTCCAACCCATCCTTCTCTTCGAAGCTAAACGATAAAAGGCCGTCAGCGGCAACTGGCGGTCAACTTGCCTCATGTATAGAACCATGCCTTTGGCAGAAAAGAACCAGTCTTCTTTGATCTTCAGTATCTTCGCTTCAGAAGAGACTAGTCGGTCGCCAAACAGAAAGGCAGGTTTTAAGAAAGTCACATCTTCAGATTCAGCAGATTTCAGTTTACTACTCTCCATCATAATCTGGAGGAAAAACGGCAACTGGTTCTGGATTTACAGCATTCTCTCCCGGGGTTGGTTCTGTAAGATAGCATCCTTTGCAGGGTTGATCACCGCCTCATCAAAATCAACTCCCATTTGGCAAAGAGAAGCATCCAGGAGGACCTCATTCAACAAAGGGATCGTCATCGACACTGGTACAACAAAAGTGGAAGTCAGGCAAAAAGATAAAAGGTGTCAAATAGATTGACGCATCGTCAGGGTATAAACCCATGCGCGTCAGCTTCAGCGCATCACCCATGCGCGTCAGCATTGGAGCTTCGGCACATCATCAGGGCGTAAACCCATGCGCGTCAGCATTGGAGCTTCGGCGCATCATCAAGGCGTGAGCCCATGCGCGTCAGCGAAGGCTTCGACGCATCATCAGGGTATAAAACCCATGCGCGTCAGCAAACTAAACCTCGGTGCATGATAAAGGCCTGAGCCTATGCACGTCGGCAGGATAAAACCTCAGCGTATCAAGGACAGAAGCCCATACGCATCGGCAGCAGAGCACATTAGATAGCAAAAGTCGACACCCACCCGTCACCCCGGGACGAACGTCGGCCGGAGTCGCAGTGGTGGCAGGAGCATCCTCGTCGGCGAACTCTGCCGGCTCCTTTCCCTTAGCACCGCCGCGAGGAGTCTTGGGAGCCATTTTCTCAAAAGAGGAAAAAGTTAGGGTTTTTGAAGAAAGACTCTAAATAAAGCAAGGACACAGAGAAGAAGAACTCTCTCTCTCTCCATCTCTCACATATTTATAGGCCGTGGTCACACGCGTGAACCGATGACGAGTGATCTCAGCCGTCGCCTCGGGTCCTGTGAAGATAACAGCAGATAAAACCAAAAGATTATCATTAATCTTTTCGGTTATCGAGGCATTATCATATGCATTAACTGAGAAGAGCATGCGCCCGAACAGGCATGCGCCCCAACAGTCATACGCCCTGATCGCCATGCTTCTTATTCAAAGTATTCCAAAACTTATTCAAAAGTTTTGAAAACTTTGAAGGGGGTCTTATAGAAGCATAGAATTTTACAACCAGAAAGACCATGCGCCAGATACTACATGCGCCAGAACTCGGACAGAACACTTCACAGCAAAGTCAATAAGTATAGACATTGGAAGAAGGACTTTTTATTTATATACAAAAGTCTATTACATGTCTAGAAAAGGTTGTACAAAGGAGAATTTCTACAAAGGAAAGATCCTAAGTCTACAGCCAGCAGTCACCATGCGCCTCCAGATAGGCGCAGCAGTCACCATGCGCCGTCAGTAAGACACAGCAGATACTATGCACCTCCATCCAGGCGCATCCCACCATCTTTTCAGCAGCTCAGTTATGTGCATCCAGCTCAGTTATGTGCATCCCTTCAGCAGCCCAGTTATGTGCTGCTCTTCCAGCCAGGCTCACCTGGCCGAGCAGGATGAGAGTGGCAATTAACACCTCATCCAGAGAAAGAGCCTCCAAAGCCAAAGGAAGACGGTCAGGGCACCGCCATTCCGATCTACGGCTCTTCCGGAACAACGGAGACGAGGCCCGAACATCCCTATCTTTGGATGCAACAGGCACCTTCCGCCTGCCTCGGAAGCCCTCGACTCCGCCTTTTGGATATAACAGTCACCTTCAGGAGCATTAACGACGACATGGCGTCTCATCTTCACCCTCGGGAGCACTTCATCAACAGAATGCACTTGAATACCCGAGTTCATGTTGGAGGTACGTGAGAGAGCGAGAAGCAAACCTTCTCTCCATGCCACTATTTATAGGCCGGGCAGATCAAACCCACGCGCCAGGTGGATGGCTCTCTGAATTTCGTGCAATGAACTCACATTAAATGGATGAACCGGACGCCTCAACTTCAGCCAAACGGCTATTTAAAGGCACTCGAGAAGCGAAACAGCCGCATCATTAAAGACGTGTCAGATGTGCCGGCTAGACAGCGCATCACACCCCTTCAAACACCAAGCGCCTCCCACAGATGCGCCCTGTACCGAGCGCATCACAGAGGATGCGCCCCCATACGTCCCCATACGCCTAGTGGAACGTCAACCAACGCGCCCACTCAGCTGTCCATCGAATGTCACCAACATTAAATGCTGAACTGACAGAGTTGGCAGCACGCCTCCCCAAGCCTGAACGGTTGACAGCTTTTACAGAAAATGAAGCATCCACAACGTCAGCATCATCATGACTTTACCCCGACGGCTACTGCCACGTGGCCACCCAACCATCCGTATGCGCCTCAAAAGCCATGCACCTCAGACCCTTCACTGATTCCTAAAGACAGAAGAAGAGTCTCCAGTTGAAGCTTTACATGCGCCTCAAAAGCCATGCGCCCCAGACTGATCTCTGATCCCGAAAGACAGAAGGAAAGTCGCTCGTATGCGCCTCAAAAGCCATGCGCCCAGAACGGTTCGTGACTCCTAAAGGTCACGAGCCAAAATCTCATCATGCGCCCAATCCAAGGTGCATCCCACCAAATCATCCCTCCATCAGATCCGAGATCTCCGAGCCATAAGTCGACGACACGTGTCCTTTGACTCAACTCATCCAAGATTTCAGCAACAGAAAGATCTTCTCCTCTGCTACGTGCCGGCTCACAACAGCAGTATGAAGAATTCAACCCCTCGAGTAGAGCGTATCATCCATGTGCCTTCATCAGCAATCTCCACGTGGCGTCCCCACGTACCAGCGTATCCTACATATGCGCACATGAGCAGCCAACCTGCCCAGCTATAAATAGAGGGATCATTTCCTTCTTTCATACACACATACGGACAACACACAGAATCCACAGAGAATCACCAGAGAGACAGAGACAGACACTCAACGTCTTCCTCCTCTCGGCAAGCTCCAGCACCCAGAGCAATCTACACCTTCAGAGAACCGATAACCGTCGTCAGCCCGTCAACGGAGTCAACGCATTACCATTCACTCCATTGGCACTAAGGACCCAGATTAAACAAAAGTGTACTCCTAGGACTACATCTAAGTCCTATATTGTAATACTGTTCTGTTTGTGTTAAAGTTTTCAATCAAACAATTTTAATGGCAAACAGTGCCAGCTTCACGCAGACTTCATTCATACACCGTCAGAACCACTACATCCTACAGTCGCCTCCTGGCCCTTCGAATCTTGGGGCATGGACATTGTGGGACCAACCACCCCCCTTCATCGAGAGGACACCGCTTCATCCTAGCAATCACCGACTACTTCTCCAAATGGACAGAAGCAGTTCCACTGGCAGAAGTGAAAAGCTCCAGGGTGATCAGCTTTATCAAACACCACATCATATACCATTTCGGAGTACCCTGGAGGATCATCCACGATAATGGTCCTCAGTTCATCAGCCATGTTTTCAACAGATTCTGTGACAAGAATCGCATTCAAAACGTGGCATCAACCGCTTATAATCCGGCAGCAAACGGATTGGCCGAGGCGTTCAACAAGACTATTGTCAGGCTACTCAAAAAGGTCGTGTCATCCAACAAACGCGACTGGGACGAAAAGCTCGGCGAATGCCTTTGGGCCTACCATACGATGGTACGGATACCGACAGGCAACACACCATTCTTCCTGGTCTACGGGAGCGAAGCGGTACTACCTCTCGAGATCCAGATACCCTTTCTCTACGTGGCGATCACAAACCAAGTCACAGAAGAGGACAATCAATGTCGTCGTCTGCGGGAACTGGAGACACATGATGAAAAGCGTCTCCTAACTCAACAACTCATCGAACTCTACCAAGCCCGTATATCACAGGCTTTCAACAAAAAGGTCAAGCTGAGGACTTTTCAAGTAGGCGACCTGGTTCTGGCAGTCAGGAGGCCGATGGTGTTGACTCACAAAACACCAGGAAAGTTTGAGCCCAAGTGGGAAGGACCTTTCATCATCGAGACGGTATACTGAAACGGTGCTTACCACCTCGCCAAACCCAACGGAGACTTGTTCATGATGCCCATCAACGGCAAGTTCTTGAAGAAGTACTACTTTTGACATCTTTCAGACATGTACTTCCACAAAATCATACGCTTTCGGAACCCAGCTATTCCGTGGCATCCTCCAGTAGAAGGACAACCACGTCCACATCACCTCTGAGTTGTCCCCCTACACCCTACAAAGCGGAATCTTATATCCCATAAGACTACGCTACCCATCATGTTTACCATGTCCATATTACCTCTGAGTAAACATCCCGTACAGACAACCCCTGCGTTGCCGTACATTAATCGCATAACTTCCACGTCCATATTACCTCTGAGTAGTTCCGCGTATCCTCTAGAATCATTCCTACCACGTCCATAACACCTCTGAGTGGGAAGATTCTATCATTTTGAATCCTATATTTGCCACGTCCACATTACCTCTGAGCAAACATGTTGGTTCTTTCAAACTTATTATCTGTACCTAAAAACCAAGGGGCGCAAATGATAATAGGTCCACACAAATCATCAAAGTTCATGACAGCAAAAATGAACACATCACAGAAAATTGTGTACTTCTTTATTTTCCAAAAAAAGGGAGAGTAAAGGATTACACTATCCCCAGCAAGAGTTGCAAATACACAAAGAGAAGAGACTACAAGCCCTAAACATCCCCAGGATTGGTTGAAAGCTCTTCATTCTGACGCCTCAAGTCTGCCGCCCGAGTCTCCACAGTCGCCAAGACTCGACGTTAAGCTTCTTGACGCATCGCTACAATAGCCTCAGGAGAAGTATCATTTTCATGCTTCTCATCCAGCTGCTGCCGCTGCTGAGCCAAAGTAAGAGCCCAATGGGTGAAAGCTGCCTCCTCCTTCTTGAATACTACGTGTTCAGCCTGGACACGTTCGGCGTCTAATAGAAGTCGGGCCCGTTGGTCCTCAAGGCGGCGAATCTGGGCATCAATCTCCGTGATACTAGTGTCCAACACAGCTCGCGCCTCCACCGTCTTCCGCGTAGATGAGACAACCGCTCCACTGCAGCTTCAGTCTCAGCCACTTCGCGTTCCCAGACACTCACGGTGGCCTGGTAAGAAGACTCAATCTCGGCGATCAGCTTCTCCTTCTTCATATTTATCAGGACGGAGAGGTCGTTTCGCTGGATGCGCTGCAGTTTGGAAAGTCGCTGGTCCAACTCAACCACTGAGGCTTCTAGAATGTCGGCCATATGATCATGGCCCTGATGAAGACAGATCAGGTTGATATGAGGCATTGCTAGAGTTCTTGCCGTCGTAAAACTCCTATTGGCGTCCATCACGGCCGATACACCCCTCTACAGCATTTTATACGCTGTCTCGATGATGAATTTCATATATTCATCTACATCCGCCAGCACCTGCGGCATCATAGCAGGAGTCGGAGGAGCTGCTTTAGCAGACGAACCGCAAGAAGGCCCGTCTGCCTCAATCCGCGAGGCTGGACCCTCGGTATCGACAGGCTCTTCATCAACAGGGGCTTGACTACTAGCCCGAGGAGCCAAAGGAACAGAAGAAGCCGGGACAGGCGTCGAGATAGTACCCTAAGTGGCAGGAGCAACAGAGGGTTCCATCAAACCCTTACCCTTTCCAAACTCGGAAGAACCCCCAACGTCAGTGGCCACCTCATCAACCCCCAACGTGCTATCAGCAGCCAGTACCTCCCCTGGCAGAATGGGGAGATCAACACTTGACTCCTGACTTACCCCTGAAGTCAGGACCGCCAGACGAGTCTCCTCATTAAATCCCTCTACGGGGACAGGATCTGTCGCTACCTCCTGATCGGTAGCTACCTCAGTTTCTGTTGCTGAGTCTGGGGTAGGGCTCGGCAATGATGCAGCCGACCTTCCCTCATCATGACAAGGAGGGGAATCAACCCTCTCCTCTGTTCCAACCACATCTGTTGCCCCCGTAACAGACTCTTGCAACTCTTGAGCAACGTCATCCGAAGACGATGAACTCTACTCCACTTCATCATCATGAAGCCCCGTGTCCGCTGGACCCTCGACGTCCAAGGCCCCCATGGCAGCTGGCACCATCCCGGAGGTTGCTGCAACCTCCGTACCTCTTTCAACAAAGTCTGGAGATACTAAAACCTCCGCAGGAACAACATCTTCAGTATTCTGCTCCATTGGAGATTACCATCGGAGGAATGCGCTCGTCAGAAGAGCTTGCCACCTCCTTCGGTTTACTGACACCCAGTTTCGAAACACGGGTCTTCTTCTTCGATGATCCCTATAAGAAGAAAAACACAAGTCACCAAAATGACAAGATGAGCCAAAATTACGGAGGACACTTTACCTCAGCAAGAGCTGATTTCGCTGGAGTTACAGACGGCATTCCCGTAGCCTTTGGAGTCATAGTTTTTCTCAGCCTTTTTGGTGCAGACAAACCGACTTCTGCGTCAGCCCGTCTCTTCCCAACAGAGGGATCTCTCACTGATGCTGCAGCAGCAGCCCGATATCCCGCCAATTCCGGTGGACGATATGACCGAGCCGCTATCAACATATTCACCGTGGCCCCCAGCTGAGTTCCAATAATGAAACTAGTCTCCCTATCATAACCAGGAGACACAGTATTCATGGCGCAATACAGCTTAGCTGCCGAATACAGGATCTGTGGCCGAGGGTTGCGGACGGGCGTAGTAAACTGAACACCAGTGCACCAGGCATTATAATATTGCCAGCCCCGGGCTCCATCCAGCAAACTCTCGATAAACTCCAGACTGTTACTGGGATTTCGTAACATTAGCTGGGTATAGCCAAACTGGCGAGCGAACCGGCTGGGCAGATATGGCTCCAGATAACACCTATTTTGGTTTCGATAGACCAAGTGAGAAGGCCAAATACTTTGCAACCAACGAAAACCCCATTTCGGCATAGTAATCGCATCTTCACCAGAGTCGTCTAAATCTTGGTTAGCCTCGAAATCTTTAAAGATGGGGCCGACCTTGACAATCTTCCACCCGTGAAGGTAGGACAAAACTCTCCTGCAAATGGGGACGTCAGTGTGTAACCACTTCCTCTTATAGAAGTGGCGGATAAAGGCATCACCTTCAACATGATCCTCCTCCGGACCTGGACTCATCACGTTCGGATGATGCAGAATCAACCACCCGATAAGATAATGGAATGGTAGTTCGGCCCGAGGGAAATTGTCGTTTCTACCTCTCCCATGGATCACATCATCAGCAAAGGTCCTCAATCCCTGCAACAGGTTACACACCATCGCGGGGAGGAGAGCCAGAGGACGACCAAAGACCAATTTTACGGCAAGCAAAATGAGGTTCCGGTGTACCCTCTCTACAGCACCAGATCTACCCACAAATACACAATCCCGGAGCCATATCATCAAGTATGCCGTTAATACCGCCTTAGATGACATCCGGTGCGCACAGTGCTAGAAGCAGCTATACGCATTCTCGCCACTCTTATTTGAACGGGGGGCCCTCTCTTCTAGCCGGCTCACCTCGGAAGTTACTTCCGCGGGTCTCAGCCCTTGCGGAGTCGTAAATCGGATCTTCGAGGAATCTGCCAGATCCTGCTTGAAGACGTAATCCTTCCAAGCAGTCACATGAGACTGAGTCCTGCCTTTGTCCTTTCGTTGCATCAGATAATGATGGCTCGCCACCTCTTTGAAAACAGCCATCATCTCTGGGTCCTTATTTTCCAGAACAAGGATCTCTTCATTCGATGGGAAATATTCCTCGTACGGTTTCGAGCCCCAAGGAAGCTTGGACACTTCGTACATCTCATGGAGAGCCAACCCTAACTCCTCTACCGAAGTAAAGAAGGTGCCAGTCTGGGCATTGAACAATTCCAAGAGTACAAGGAACATAGGCTTATTGAGATCCACGCCAGCCTGTGTGGCACGGATAGCGGCCGTCAGCCCAATCTCCTTAAGCTCAGCCTTGAACTTCGAAAGCACCCAAATGGTCAACTCGTCCCACTTCGGCTTGTGGTGACACCAACCTTCAACCCTAAAGCCACCTTTCGAATACATGACCCTCGATGTCAGCATCTGATTTGCAAAGGTTGAGGCACTGAAAGCAAAAGTGTCACTAGGGACTTCACTGTAGAGGCTCCCAGGACGCAAAGCTCGGCAACTAAACGAGGGACCGGCTCACGAAACGGCCAAGGTATCCCTCTGATTCGAGGTAGCATCAATTGAAAGAGTACCTCCCAAGGCCCTTCCTTGAGAAGGAGTAAGCTTCCAGGGCATCCTTCTCTTGGAAGCTAAACGGTAGAAGGCCGTCAGCGGCAACTGGCGGTCAAGTTGTCGCATATACAGAACCATGCCTTTTGTAGAGAAAAACCAGTCTTCTTTGATCTTCAGTACCTTCGCCTCGGAAGAGATCAGTCGGTCACCGAACAAAAAAGCAGGTTTTAAGAAAGTCACATCCTCGGATTCAGCAGATTTCAGTTTACCACTCTCCATCATACTCTGGTGTAAAATCGGCAACTAATTCTGGATCTACAGCATTCTCTCAGGAGGTTGATTCTGTAAGATAGCATCCTTCGCAGGGTTGATAACCGCCTCGTCAAAATCAACTCCCATTTGACAAAGAGAAGCATCCAGAAGGACTTCATTCAGCAAAGGGATTGACATCAACACTGACACAACAAAAACAAAAGTCAGGCAAAAAGCTGTAAGAAGACAAAGTGTGTCAAGCAACCCGGCGCATCATCAGGGTGAAAACCCATGCGCATCAGCTTCGGCGCATCATCAGGGTAAAAACCCATGCGCGTCAGCAGAGGCTTCGGCGCATCATCATGGTGTAAACCTATGCGCATCAGCAGTGAGGCTTCGACGCATCATCAAGGAGTAAACCCATGCGCGTCAGCAGTGAGGCCTCGGCGCATCATCATGGCGTAAACCCATGCGCGTCAGCAGTTAAACCTCGGTACATAAAAAGGGCCTAAACCCATGCACGTCGGCGGGATAAAATCTCATCAGGATAGAAGTCCATGCGCGTCGGCAGCAGAAGAGTTAGGGCACGTAATATAACCCAAAGCTCGTCTGAACGAAAAAGCAGTGGAAGAGACGACACCCACCCGTCACTGCGGATCGAACGTCGGCCGGAGTCACAATGGTGACAGGAGCATCCTCTTCGGCAAACTCCGTCGGCTCCTTTCCCTTGCCAGCACCGCCGCGAGGAGTCTTGGAAGCCATTCCTTAAGAGAAGAAAGTTAGGGTTTTGTGAAGAAGAACTCTAAAAGGCAAAAGCAAAGAGAAGAAGAACTCTCTCTCCATCTCACGCCTATTTATAGGCATGGTCGCACGCGTGAACCGATGAAGTGTGACCTCAGCCGTCGCCTCGGGTTCTGTGAAAAGATAACCGCAAATAAAACCAAAAAGATCATCATTAATCTTTCTTGGTTATCGAGGCGTTATCATTTGCATTTACTGAGCGGAGCATGCGCCCCGTCACTGATGTGCGGAGTATCTATGCGCCCCGACGGTCATGCGCCCCAACCTCCATGCTTTTTAATCAAAGTATTCCAAAACTTGTCCAAAAGTTTTGAAAACTTTGAAGGAGGTCTTGTAGAAGCATGGAATTTCAGAACCAGAAGTCCTATGCGCCAGACACTACATGCGCCAGAGCTCGAACAAAGTACTTCACACAGCAAAAACAATAAATATGGACATTGAAAGAGGATTTTTTATTACATATAAAAGTCTATTACATGTCTAGAAAAGATTGTACAAAGGAGAATTTCTACAAAAGAAAATATCCTAAGTCTACAGCCAGCAGCCACCATGCGCCCTCAAATAGGCGGAGCAATTACCATGCGCCCCCAGTCAGGCGCATCCCACCATGCACCTTCAGCAGAGCGCATCCTTTCAGCAGCTCAGTCATGTGCATCCTCAGTTATGTGCATCCCTTCAGCAGCCCAGTTATGTGCCGCTCTTCCAGCCAGGCTCACCGCCGTCTAAATGCTTCGACTAATGAAGCATTTATTGAGCAGAACGAGGGTGGCAATCAACCCTCTAGCTGGAGGAAGAGCTCCCCAAATCAAGGAAGAGAAGAGCACCGCAAGCCGACCTGTGGCCAGGAGAGGCTTCGAAAGAGCCTCCAAAGGCGAAAGAAGACCATAATCGAAACCGCGGCTAAAGGAGCAGCTTTCAACACAACCAGAGTGGGCGACACCCACTTTGAAGGAAGAAAGAGCCCCCAAAGTCGCAGTACCACAATTTCGATCTGCGACTCTTCCCATATGACGGAGATGAGGCTCGTGCATCCCTATCTTTGGATGCAACAGGCACCTTCTGCTTGCCTCAGAAGTCCTCAACTCCGACTTTTGGATGTAACTGTCACCTTCAAGTGCATCAATAAAGACATTGCGTCGCATCTTCACCCTCGAGAGCATCTCATCAACAGAATGCATCCGAGTAAACAAGTTTATGTCGGAAGAACGTGAGAGAACGAGAAGCAAGCTCTCTCCATGTCACTATTTATAGGCCGAGCAAATCAAACCCATGCGCCAAGTGGATGGCTCTCCGAATTCCGTGTAATGAATTTGCATTAAATGGATGAACCAGACGCTTCGAATTCAGCCAAGTCAAAACGGCTATTTAAAGCACTCGAAGATCGTAACAGTCGCACCATTAAAGATGTATCACAAAGCGGATGCGCCGGCCAGACCGCGTATCACACAGACGCATCCTTCAACATCAAGCGCATCACCAAGCGCTTCACAAGCATATGCCCCCATGCGGCCCCATACGCCTAGTGGAACGCCGACTGATGCGCCCACTCAGCTGTCCATCGAATATCAAAAATATTAAATATTGAACTGACAGAGTTGGCAGCACGCCTCCCGAAGTCTGAACAGTTCAGAAGACGAAGCGTCGCCAACGACAGCATCATCATTACTTTCCTCCGACGGCTACTGCCACGTGGCCACCCAATCATCTCGCATGTACCTTAGTAGCTATGTGCCTAAATCTGCATGTGCCTCAAAAGCTATGTGCCCCAGACTTCTCTCTGATCCCGAAAGACAGGAGTTAAGTCACTACTGAAGCCTCGCATGCGCCTCAAAAGCCATGTGCCCTGAATGGTTCATGACTGCTAAAGGTTACGAGCCAAAGCCTCCTCATGCGCCCAATCCTAGGCACATCCTACCAGGTCATTCCCCATCAAATCCGAGATCTCTGAGCCATGGGCCAATAACACGTGTCCTTTGACTCAACTCACCCAAGATCTCAGCAACAGAAAGATCTTCTCCTCTGCTACGTGCCAGCTCACAACAATAGTATAAAGAATTCAACCCCTCAATCAGGGCACAGCATCCATCAGCAATCACCACGTGGCATCCCCGCATCCAGGCGCATCCTACATATGCGCGCATGAGCAGCCAGCCTGCAGACTATAAATAAGAGGGATTATTTCCTTCACACACACAGGAACGAAAAAATGAACAAATACACCACCAGAGAGACAGATACAGACACTCAACGTCTTCCTCCTCTCAGCAAGCTCCAGCACCCAGGGCAATCCAGACCTTCAGAGAACCGATAACCGTCGTCAGATCGTCAACGGAGTCAACGCATTACCACTCACTCCATCGGCACAAGGGACCTAGATAAACAAAAGTGTATTCCTAGGACGACATCTAAGTCCTATATTGTAACACTGTTCTGTTTGTATTGAAATTTGCAATAAAAGAATTTTAATGGCAAATATATAGATTTGTAGAGACACTCCAACAAGATAGTTGTGGAATAGAGTATAGTACAAGGCTTAGCCCTAACAGGAGGCATGAGGCTCAATAGACTAAACCATGCTACCATTGTCTAAGCTAGACCGAGTTCGAAGAGTATGAAGATTCGTTAATCGTAAAAATTGAGGTAAGTTAGAATAGAACTTGAAGGAATACACATTTGGTTTCTAGATTAAAGAGTGCCAACCTGAAGGACAATAGCAAATAGAGCCCAAGGGCCCCGCCATGATACAAACTTTTGAAGCGTAAAAAACTTAAGAAATTTAAGAAATTTAATGTTGTGTTGAATTTCGAGAATCTAGGACGTTTGAAAACCTTGACAGATTATATTATGAGAAGCTTGATATTGTGTTAGTAGAAGTTACAATTGAGAAGACTAGGCCAAGGTGTGTGCTAACAAAAAAGAGGCAAGACTGAAGACCTTCAAATACTATCAGTTATATTCTGGATTAAGATTAGGCTAGCCATGTTTAAGTAATCATGTGTTATCCTAGAAACCTGATAGATAGGCTAAACCGTAGCATGAACTAGTGTGCAACCTCTTCAGTATGTTTGGCAATTTGATTATTCTAAGTAACCTGGAGTTGTAGCTTTAGACCGTATCACTATTTCTTTGTTCCTTGGTCACCTATCCTATGTTTGCGACCATAACTTCGTGATCATTCCAACTATGAGATGGAGAATGATCTTATCCCTTCCCTAATTATAACATAATCTCAAAATCAAATCCTTGATTTTTATACCTCTTTGTGCCTATATTTGTATTACCATAGGCACCGTTTCATCCAATTTCCTGATCAAGTATCTACCTAAGTCGTACCTTATTCCCGTGAAAAATTCCTCTTTAGACTTATCCAAATTTCTCCTTACCATAACCTGTAACTTCTCTATTCGCAATTCTCTCGTACTTGTCTCCTTCTTATGCAATTATAAACCCCTCTATACCACCTCGCTCTAGTTATGTCCAACCGAGACAATTTCTTTTAACCTGCTGAAACCTTGACCCATATAGGAGTAGCACTAAATTAATAGTAATTTCTTTATAGAGCTATTGACCAATGGTTCCATGATAATACCTAGGTTTCCTTAGATTATCGCAGTTTATAATACCTATATTCTCGTATTTCCTTTTTGAAAATATGATAACCCAAAAACCTTACTAATAGAATTATGACCATAGACGGTTGTTGCATTTATAAGTTGTGATTTTAGTATACCCTAGCACATAAATACCAGTGCATCAACGTCTTCTACCATTTTCATACTATGCCTAAGTGTAATTTCGAGGGCAAAATTTTCTAAGGTGGGTAATATGTAAGCCCTATAGATTTTAGGGTTCTTTTAAAAAAAATTAAATAAATTATTTTTAATAAATAACCTTATTATAATTAGTCTTTATCATTAAATGTACTTTTTCGTGACTTTGACTTTTGAAGCACCAGAGATGTCAATCTCTTGGAACTTCCTTCTTGAGTTTTTTAGTAGATAAGTTACCTTCATTTTGATATATCATGTCCCACTCAAACTTGTTTCCTTACATTCTATTATATCGCACAACTTTCTGGCCAATTCAGGCTATTTGACCATAGACAGTAAACTTGACCTAACTTCCAAATTAATTTCGAGGCTCGACGTCGATGCAACCTAATTGACCCAATATATGGTTTTGATCCATTTTGAGTCTACTACACACATATCACTTGCATGCCATCCAATTGAGCTCCCACATGCTATTATTTTATCTATGATCATAAATGACTTAAATTGTAGTCATGATCGCTCCAAGCCCAAACCTGACCCAATCAAACACCAAATACCCACAAACACACATCAACTTCTCATTTCCCCTTTATTGTAAACCCCCCTTCCAAATTTGGTTTTACTTAAATGATTTGGAATTGTTATCTTAATTACGATTGTACTTAGACTTGAGTTGGTTCTATTATGAATATCCTTAAACATGCCTTCCCTTAAAAATTTTGGTTTAGTTAAGATTTTCCTATCTTAAATTTTATGCTTATTAGGTTAATAATTTATATAGATACTTTATTCGGACTTTCAAGCCCATATATATATAAATTTGGTTCGGCCTCTTAGTTTATTGGTTTGCAATATTTATTATTATTTGGCCTTCAAGGCCATAAATGTATCATATTTATTTTTATAGACTTTAAATCCACTTCTATTGGGCCTTAATATATATATATATATATATATATATATATATATATATATATATATATATATATATATATATATATATACATGGTTCGGCCTCTTAGTCTTTTGGTTTGCAATATTTATTATTATTCGGCCTTCAAGGCCATAAATGCATCATATTTATTTTTATAGACTTAAAATCCACTTCTATTAGGCCTTAAGCCTATATGATAATTCTATATAGAGAAACCTAGCCCAAGATTAGCCAAGCCATAATTATTCCTAACTAGTTCCAAAACTAAAATATTCTTTTTTTTAGATAACTCTCCCCTTATGCAAATGAGCTATTTCTTGATTTGAGTCCCTAATTATTATACTACAAGCCAAACCCAGGCCAAAGGAAGCTGGCCCAAGGCAGCAAGCCCATCCCCTATGCCCAGCCTAGGCAGCCTGACATTCGGTTTGGGTTATGGGTAGCAGCCACCTACCCGAACCCGACCTTTAAGAATTTGAACTAGGCATACATCCTCTTTCGCCGTCCACAAGGTACTATTCTCTGTGCCTGCTGCATGTGCAGTCTCCATCTGGCTTAGAAGCATCCATATCCTTCATGCCTTCCTCTACATAAAAGCTACTAGAATAAAACCCTAGGAAGAGAAGGATGTAGCCATCATGAACCCTAACCTTGAATTCTTCTACAACTCCTCCTTCAATTCCATCTTCATCCTCTTCCTCTTGCAGCTACTGCCTGGGGCTACTGTCCCTCGCGACGCCCCGACCAACTTCTCCGATGACCCCTGGCGACGCCAAGCAGTGCGGCAGCCACGCGCCATTGCCGCATACGCACGGCCAGGCGCACAATAGTAGCAGCAACGATATTGTAGCAGCGCAGCGACCATCGTGCAGCACCACCGACAATAACCATAAGGCCTACACAGCTCTGGTGAGCCCCTGCGTGCCACCCTATCATGTCTTCAACGTTCCAGATGTAATACATAGTCAATTCGTGTGTTTTGTACAAAATCTCGTCGTGATGTGCACAAAATCAAATCCAGAACTGTATTTCATGACAACAACTTTGGATACATTTTTTGGACAATCTGATCGTTAGATCATCAATCCATTTCTTCCATCTCGATCTTGGTATATACCCCTTCGTTCATCTAAAATTTTAACCGTTAATTCGATAGTTTGATATAAGTTACATTTATTTTGGACAATTTCGTGGAGCCAACTTCACAAATTTGCTTCTCTCTCATCGAAGCTCCGGTTGAACTACCAAATCTGGTATGTAGCAGATATAACCACCTCCATGCTATAAGAATTTCAGCTTCATAGGATGTTGTTCGGTTGGTTGAATTCGTCGCCAAATTTGGTCGTCCGAATTCGTAATTTCCAACTTGTAAATTCCAATTTTGGACCCGGACTTCGGATTCTAATTCTGACATCACAGTGGACTCGTGACATCGTTATGCCTAAAATTGATATAAAATTTGCTGAGTTTGGAGCAACATGGCCCCGGCACGTATTTCAGTGCAAATTGGGTCCCTTTGTCCGAGTTAACGGATCATTTTGAGATCGGCTCATCGAAATCCAATTATGGATAGATCGTTGGGTTTGTATCTTCATTCTGAACTCGTTAACTTATATTTTTCTAGATTTAGTGGACTTTGGTTCTGGCACATATTTTCGTGCAAACTGGATTCCAACGTCCGAGTCAATGGGTCATTTGGTGATCAGCTCATCGGAATCCAATTTCGGATATACCGTTGGATTTGTATCGTCGTTATGGACTCATGGACACATAATTTTCTAGGTTTAGTTATATCATGTCACATTATTTGGTGCAAAATAGATCCAACATTATCATTTTGTCTATGTGCCCAAATTGGACTTATGTATAGGCTACCATAGCTAATTTGACCATTCTGGACACGTTGGTGGTGTTTCTTTCATCATCTGACGATGTATGTAGATTTTTCACCCTTAATTATAATTAATTCTTATTATGTTCGTATTTTGGGAATCCGTGCATCGAAACTGAGATCAGTCGATTTCAGTGATCTCATATCGCTGAAATTGACAAGGTGATCATGTGGATCACCAGGATAAGATTCTTAACCTTGCAGTTGATCATCTTATCTCGATTTATATGTCATAGGTTTCGTTGTATAAAAAACAAGGTGCAAACTTGATACTTTAAACCTATAATTTGTAATTTACCTTACTAACAAATACTGATTATGGAGACTAGTGTGACCAAGTTCTAGGCGATGTAATTAATAAGTGTCTTAGATAACCTAAGGTAATACGTGACCCAAGATCCCTAGGTAGGAGTCATGAGTTATACAAGTACTTTAGTGTGTGATATATGTTTGTTTGTGATTAGGATTAAAAGATATTACATGGAGTAGTGGGATAGACTTTGGAACTGTAGTATCAGCATAGTTTGGACAAACACCAGGCAAGTATACCTTACCAACTTTATTTATAGTATCTACATGTTTATATTCCTTATCAGTCGTTCATATTGGATATACTATACACGCTTTACTTGTTCATCATCAATACACTGTCATGATTATACCTGCTGACACATAGACATGATCCATGGATTCACACTGCATGGCATATAGGTGACTTGTTTATAATCTTTGGACATTTACTTGATGATTACATCATGTGTACATGTTTGACCGGATTTGTGGCCTTATTATTTGTTAGAGTCGGGCTGGACGTGTCGTTGATGTAGGATCGAAATATAAAGCAATGTACTCTAGAGGGCTGGTGAATAGAGTAGGCAGTAGAATATTTGCTATTAAAACAGTTAGTAGCAAGATCACATAATTATATCACAGATATAAAAATGTAAAAGTAGAGTGCAGAGAGCAAATGCAAACACGACGATGTATACTGGTCTCCCTCTTGTGAGGACTAATCTAGTCGAGAGAACTCTAGTTTCCGGTTGAAATCCACTATGAAAAACCGTAAGTTTTTATACGAAGTCCTTACAACTTCTACGAACGCGAGCTTTGATCCGAAACACTCGACCAATTTCAATTATGAAGTGTCTTACTTCTTGTCAAGCCTCTTGATTATAATCACTCTGAACTTCTAGACCGTACCGCACTAGAAAATTGACCAAAAGATTTAACTGGCTTGGGATTTAAAAATGAAAGCTTATAAGGCTTTAGAAGAACATAGTAAGCTTAGAGAGAAGGGATGAGAAAGTAAATTGGTTATTAAAATGGTAGAAATTCTTCTACATTTATAGGATTTCCAAAGGGACAATTCGGGCAGAATTCGGACAGAATTCGGGCAGAATTCTATGAGAGAATTATGGCATATAGCCGTTGCATCCGTAACTGCGAAAAGATTGAGTTTAAAAAGCAACGTTCGACCGACTGAACTCGAGCCGAATTCCAGAGTTCTGCTAGTTCCGAATGGGTGAATTTAGGTTTTGAAACTTAGGTTTTGGGCTTTCGAATGTTCAAGCAGTTAGGATTTTTGGTTTTGGGCTTGTTTTCAAAATGAATAGGTAAATGTTTTTGGGTAGCATATTTGCCAGTATGACTCGGTGTATATTATATTTCCTAGACTCAATAAAATATACAAAAATGTATAGATAAATAAAAATACAGACGCAATGACTAACACAGCTCCAAGTCTTGAATAGTAGCAGACAAAAACTGTAGCAGTTCATCCAAGTAGCCCTTATATCGAGAGTCGAGACAAGGTTAGATCAATTATTAAAATCTGGTTCGACCATGACCAATGGGCCAACAATCTCCCTTATTTTGATAATTGACAAACCTTGACCGATATAATATCTTAATCTTGATTGATCTTGATTTGACAAAAATATCAAAATATTTGGTGATGTCTCCTCTTGGTAAAAGTTAACCTGAAAATGATGTTAGATATTTTTCTTCCCCATTGTCACTTAACAAAATAATTGCAAAAAGAGAATCTCTCCCGCAATTCATGCATAAGTAACAAACGTTGAAGAAACGCAGAGATAATATAAAGATAATAAAAAAATTTCACAGGCAGTTTATGAATGAAGTAGTAGCTAAAAAAATAATGCTAGCATAAGTTCATACCAAAAAGAGACAATAATACTGAACTGATAATGCCTAATAATAAGAGTTTAAAAAATATCAACTCATCATAGCAAACAGTCATAAAAGTGCATAAAAAGAAATAATACTATCTTGGAATGTAGGAACATTTTCAAGAATACATAGTCATAGACAGAGTCTAAATAAGATTACATATAGAAAAGTGCAGTAAAGTCTAGATCAAGTCCTCGTCATCGTCAGTACAGTCAACAACAGCACCATATCCAAAGACCAGCCCCAGAAGTGCCAGCTCCATGAGATGGGTGTGGAGTAGCACTAAAACCATGGTATCAATCATATGCGTTACCGTGCTCGAAGAAATGATGAACAGCCTCGTCCTCATAGTGGTAGCCAGAAATAGTAGGATATCCTAAAAAAAAACTGGCATGCTAACTAGTCTGGGCAAAATGCAGATCCGCAAAAGAGTTTATAAGTGCCTGAAACTGACTGGCATCACAGAACTCATGTTCCCTAAATGTGTCAGTAATAGACACTCACAAAGAGTTATCCCTATCCAGCTGAGCACGCCGCATATCATCCAAATGCTGATGAAGACCCTTAAATGACATAGGGTAAGTCTGAGGTGGAGGACGTGGTGCAGTAGGAGGAATAGGAGGGACAGATGCACTACGATGAGAGAGCTGAAGGTGCTTGGGCTCATAGTCACGAGCACAAGAGGACAAGTCAATCTCAAAATGCTGAAAGATGATAAGAAGGATCATAGCATAGAGGAGATTCTTGTTTCTCTTTCGACACCTAGCCATCATCTGGATAATCGTCTTAGGGACAGAAAATGGAATCCCATGACGAATGTGATAGAGGACAGACATTTCAAGACTAGTTACATCGTCTTTTGAAGTAGATTTTGGTAGTATAGTGGAATAAATAATACGATGCAAGTCATAAAAGTACAAGTTCAAGTGCATGGCTTTGAACTTGCCGGGACGAACGGGTTCAGAAGCACAAAGTTGAGTCTTGAGATTGTTCAAAGTCGTATCGTTTGAAAATTCAAAGTCAGTGATTTCGACAAGCGGCTCACCTATATCTAGAATTTGTACGATCTTCGCTTAATCGTTATCATTAAATTGAATATCTATGCCTACAACAAGGCTCTTACCAAGATAATTATTATCGGCTAAAGTCAAATTGCAATAAAATAGCCGAATTGTATTTATGGCGATGGAAAAAATGTGTAAGAAGGTTGTGAAATCCTAAAGTTTCAAAGTAGGGTTTGTGAGACGAAAAAAGCATCCACTTTATCGGTGCGCCGGGGCATATGTTACAAATTGAAAAATCTACATACCATATCAATGATTGTTCAAGAATTTTGAAGAAAAACTCATTAAATGCCCTGTCTTCCGTTTGAACGGGCAAAAAGAGAGATCCTTGAATAGGATCCGAAGATGAGGCTTCTTTACTAGCCGTCTTCTTTCTCTTGAAGGGTTTATGGATTCTGGGCATGATTTCTAATAAAAATATAATATTTCTATAAAAAATTAAAATTGAGAAACGGAGAGAAGGAAGTGATTATACCTTCTCAAAATCAAGTATGTAGAAGAGAAGGAGATTCCACGCTCGAATCCAAAATTTAGAAATAAAATTCTAAAAGAGTTGAGAGAAATCTAAGGTGGAAGAGTTAGGGTTTCGGTGCTTTTTTGCGCGGCTGCTGTAACACCCATATTCGGAATACGTATTTTATCAGGCTTATACGTATTTCGAACCTGTATTTTATTTTTTTGGATTTTGGCATGTACTTGTAATTGACTTGACTTGCGGATTTGGTTCTCGTAATTGGGTTTTTACATGGCTTGATTTATTTTGTGGAGAGGGTTTGGTTTGGTTTGGTTTATTATGAGAGGAACACCTTAACCTATTCTCCACCCTCATTCCACCACAACCCACCATCATAAATCCCCACCTACTTTTCTCTCTCCTTATTATTTTCATTTATTTTTTCTTCTTCTTCCTTCCTCTACACAACACCATCACCTATAGGCAAGTGCACCTTGCCACCACATGAGAACCACTTTTTATTTGTCCATTAGCTAGATTAGGCCATGGTGAACAACATTAGAACTTGACATTTTGTGATTTAGAGTTTCCATTATTCTAGATCTAAGTTTTCTCTATTTTTGGATTTATATGGTTTTGATCTATTTAAGTTGTGTTTTTGTGAATTTTGATGCTTCCATGTGGAAGAGAATTCAATTTACTTAAGTTAGAACTTTGAAAAATCTAGATTTGGCTTTGATTTGACAAAAATATGAAGAATTGAAGTTTTGGAGTTCTTGGAGTTCTTCTCGGGTTGGAGAAGCAGACCTCTCGGCCTGCGCTCTTTAGCGCAAAGCCGATTGCGCATCTCACCCTTTGGTGAACTGCGCATCCCCTCGACCTGCGCATTGCGCTGAGCTGAACTGCGCTGGCGCTTCTTAGCCCAGCGTTCCCTTTCCCCTTGCGCGCTTGACCTCTGCGTAATCCACTCCGCGCAATCCATTTCTGTGCAATCTACTCCTGCATAATCCATTTCTGCGCATTCCACTCCTGCGCAATCTACTCCTGCGCAGTTCACTCCTGCGTACTTTACCCCTATGCCATCCATCTACTGTGCCAACCTCCCCCTGTGCATCCCTTTTCCTTCAGCGCAGTTCACCCCTGCGCAGTCCATTCTCTTGCGCACTCCTGACATGACCAACCTGACATGATAGTGGCCCGTCGTGGCACACTCCTGACAAGTACCCTGACATGATTTATCTTGATAACTTGATAGTGGCCCGTGGCGGCGCACTCCTGACTTGACTTGACTTGTAACTTGTAACTTGACTCGTATAATCAACTTGACACCGTGGGTGTTCCTGCTTGCTTGCTTGTGCAATCCACTTGTCTTGTCTTGCATCATGTCTAGGACGTGACTCCCTGGTTTCCCACGGTCAGGGATTCATACTGAATATGGATTAGGCTAATGGCTAGATCAAACTATAGTTCATGGAGAATTTCTAGTCACAGGCAATCTCGTTATCTGGGCGCTCTTAATTGGACTTGTAGCTTGCCGACGAGTAGAGCACATTTCCAGCGCACTGTCATGTGTTGCACCCTCTAAGTCACCTAAAGGTATATCGTCTCCGGGGCGATGTACCCAACCATACTCTCAACCCGCGAAAGGATAACTAGATGGTCTGCAGGGCTTGGGATTGGGAATTTCTCACTTACATCTTGTTAGTAATTAGGCTGTGATAACCCTAGTTAGTTAAAGTAGTAAGCCGTTGTAATTGCTTGGCCGCTTGTGAATGGATGATGTCTAGCCCTGTCTAAGTCTTGTCTAGTCCCTGTACCCTGGTACTCCTGAACATGATTGTTTTACTTGCTTTAACAATAATTGGGTAGGGACAAGGAGATATTCAGGCGAAGGGTTACAATCCCGGTCCTTGTTTGGTTTACGGGTTGTAACCTGGCTCCCAGAATGGTTCCACGTCCCTAGTCGTTTATTGTCCTGACGTGCTCCTTATTACTTGTACTTTTATTTCATTTCTTATCTTCTGATATGCTGGCTTTTGTTCTTATTTTGTGGCCTCCTTTGTGGCACTTGCTCTTTCTGGGGTTTGACCCAGCTGGTTTTGTGTGGCCAGATTTCGGAGCAGCACCCGAGGATCTACCGAACCTCTAGCCCGATGGTGGCGACTAGAAGAAACCCGGGCTACGAGTGGGTTTTCTATTTTGTTTTGCTCACTCTATTGTAAAGTTATTCTTTTGAGACGTTTAGCCGACGAGCACCTGTTAGCTCGATGTACCTTTACTTTCTGTCTGTCTACGGGCTGTAAACATAATTAACAAATCCTAGGGTTGATCATGTATGACTTAACTCTTGCTAGTCCTAGCATTTTGTACGACTAGCTTCATGATCAGCTGATATGTAATATTTGGGACGCCTTTTATTGTATATTTGGTGGTCAAACATCTTGTGATTATATTATTTGCTTGAGATTGAGACAGTAGGCTTGACCATAAGAGACTGTTGGCTTGTAGTAAACCCTCATATCTAGACAGCCGTGACCGTATACTGCCCCCGCTCTCCAGTATTCCGGTTCTGGGGCGTGACAGCTGCTGGTTTGGAGGAGGAGGAGGAAGATGAATAGAAAAGGGGGCCACTTCAGTTCTATTTTAAAATACCCGTCAGCCGAACTCAGGCCGAATTCGTGTCGCGTTCGCCTGGAGCTATTTTGAGGTATTTTGCACAGAAAAAATGTCCTTATATTCGTCATTCTTTTTCAATTATTTAATTCCAAATTTAGTAATTTTAAATTCTAATTAATATAATTAAAATTATTTTATGAATTAAATTTTGTTACGTAGCGACTGTCTCAGATTAGCTGTAGAGGTACTGTCCCAGCTCATGGAGGTTCACAGGGAATGCTTAAGTATCGTTTCGCTTTAGCCGTAGTTGTGGTGACAGATTGACCCTTTGTAGGCTTATCTCAAAAACAGTTTTTGCATGTTGAAAAATAATACATAAGATAAAATTAATTAATATTATTGACATCTAAAATTTCTAATTCTCGAAGTAAATAATTGAATCGTTCTTCTATTAAAGGTTTTATAAAGATGTCAGCCAACTGATTCTCTGTGTCTATGTATTCTAGATTTATGTCTCTATTTATTTGATGTTCTCTAAGAAAATGATGTCGAATCTTAATAAGCTTAGTGCGAGAGTGACATACAGAATTTGTAGTCAAGTTGATAGTGCTGGTATTGTCACAGAAAATGGATATGTGTGTGTAGTATAAACCAAATTCTTCTAAGGTTTGCTTTATCTACAAAATTTGTGCACAATAACGGCCTGCGGGGATATACTCAGCCTGAGTAGTCGATAATGCAACATAATTTTGCTTTTTGTTAAACCAGGAGACTAGTACTTTACCAAGAAAATGACACGTGCCACTCATACTTTTTCTATCCACTATACATCCAGCAAAATCAGTATCCGAGTAACCGGTTAGGTCCAAGGACGTGATTTGTGGATACCATAAGCCGACAGAAGAAGCACCTTTAAGGTATCGGAAGATACGCTTAACTACGCACAGGTATGATTCCTTAGGGTTAGCTTGAAATCTTGTACACAAGCAAACACTAAATATTATATCAGGGTGACTACAGTTAAATAAATTAAACTACCAATCATACCTCGATACTTACTTATGTCAACTGGTTTGCCTTGTTCATCTATATTGAGCTTGGTTGAAGTTGTCATTGAGTGCTAAGAGGTTTGACGGATTCCAGATCAAACTTCTTTAGCAAATCATTTGTGTACTTAGCTTGATTGATGAACGTCATATTGTTGGTTTGTTTGATTTAAAATCCAAGGAAGTGTCACGACCCGTACCCAGTATAAGGGCACGAGAAGTGGGTACGTCCAGCCTACGCCGCAGTATCGACGGTAGAACGTTGTCCTAGGTCACAACATCTAACAAGTATGAAATATAACTGCACAAGATATACTCTCCGAATGGACGAACAATAAGATAGGTACAATCTCAATCACCAGCAGAAATACAAATAGGAGAAGAAGTCGAAGTGTCTAAGATAACAACTCTACAAGACATCCAAATAACACAAGATCCCAAATATACATCAATGTATCCAAATGAGACAAGACAACAAAATAAGATAAGAGTCTAAGCTAGCAAGCCTAAACTAAAGGGGTGATGTCCTCTACTACTAGTAGATCCTACTGGAGGTCCAAGTAGCAGGTGTCGTCTATGGCTGCTCCATAATAGGTGGTGCAGAAAGCCTCATCCTCATCCTTTGTAATATATCAACAGGTCTAGTCAGGACAGGAACGAGCATAATATACCTCACGCATTTCATATCATGTCAGAAAATATAAAGCATGCAATAGAGTAAGATACATGAATAACTGAAAGAATGTACATTAAGTAAAAGAGAGAACTGTAATGGAAGTATCTACTATAGGTAGAGAAAAATCCGTGACTAGTGATTTAGAGTACAATATAGACATGTGAACAGCTCGAAATGATTCATGACTATACTACATAGTTGATTCATGACTACACTACTTTGGAATTATTCACATGACTATTTCTACTCCTCCATCCCCAATCAATATACAAGGATCGAGACAAGTTATATTAAGATTCATGATTTTACTGCCTCATAAATGAGAGCACGTGAAATTGATTCATGAGGGCTCTGTGAACATGAGAGTACATGAATAACAAGAGTATACATGAATAGTAAAAGCATAGAGGCACATGATGTAAGTGAAACACACATGAAATGAAGTATCCCATGCTTCCGAGGGGGATAACATCTCATGAAAAGATCCATATAGTACCAATCCGTGTTACCAAGGTGACAACATCAAGTAAAGTAATCTAGAGCATGAATATAAATTCTAGCAAGTATGAAACGGTCAAAGAATGTACTCGTCTGATATCCTGAGTATCTGGTAAGTGTAGATGTCCAAACAGAGTAGATGAGCCCTATTTAGAAAAACACAGGTCACAACATGTCCAGAATTGTAAACCCCCTAAAATTCTACCGTAATTTTTTTTAAATAAATTGGGTATTAATTTTACTTTGTATTTGTACGTCGCATACAAATTTGTCATATTGAACGTCGCGTATGAGCTTGTACTTTCGTATGGTTCGTCGAGTGTGAATATATGCGAAGTACATATTTTTGTAAAAATATTTTTATTTAGAAGCATGGTTTTTCAAATAATAAATATTTTAATGTCGTAAAGTTGTAAAATGCGTCATATTAGAATTTCCAGTTCTTTATTTTACATCATGAAAGATTATATAAATAGTAATTTTGAAAATAAGGTTTTATGCAAATATTCATTGCATATGAGGTACATAAATTTAGATTTTATGTATATAATTCTACTTTCAAAATTTATTTAATATTTATTATTCGAAAAAGTATTCTAAAGTAGTGTTTTGGTTTAAATTTAATTGATTGTGATAATTTACATTTGAAAAGATTTTATTGACTTCATAGATTTTAAAAAAAAATATATAGCTAAATTGGATTGGATCTGATCCAATTATCTTTATTTAATCTGAATTAATTATGATAATATCTATATGGGATTTAATCAATTTGAGTTAAAAAATTTATGTTATCTATTGGGGAATTTAAAACATCCTAAATCCTTATCCAAATAGGGTTTTCACCATCTATATAAGGAGAACCCACATTGCTTTCTCTTTCCATATTTTTCCACATAACAAATTCCTCCACCATCCAAAATGGTGCCGTGCATCATGTCCGTGTCACATTACTTCTCCAATAAAAATTTCGAGTACAAGTACAATATTTTTCTCCTTGTCCCGATACTTTCCCCGTCAACCCCCTCCTGCTGTTGTCCCATATCCACCATCAACATCTCCCTACCGCCAATGCCACCACCGCGGCCACTGCTGCAATAGCCCCTCCCGACAACCCGCAGCTACCACCCAAACTTAGCACACATCACCACCATCAACCTGGCCATGGACCCGACCATGCCACGGCCACCACTGCCAACGACAAACTACCCAAACCACAGCCTTAAACAAAACCACCATCTTCGTCATCATCACCACCCCAACCACCACCGACAACCAAGTATCCGACCACCACCATCAACAGAAGAAAAACCACAATTAGAAAACCCTCACATTGTCCGCGCCTCCGTCGAACTCGAGCCGCGTCGCCCCTTGGCCGCGGACCCAGATCGGGTGCCGCCGTGCTCCATCTTCTCCGTCGAGCCCTGACTCCGGCCTCGTCGAGACCGTCGCGTCTCTCTCCCTCTATGGCCGGCTGCCCTCATGCCGTACAGTACAACCGCGTCTGCCGCCTCCTAGGCGCCGGAGCAGTCCGTTGCTCCTCTGCCAACCCATGGGAGCACCGTCGCTGTCCCCGTGGGAGCGCCTCCACCGAAGTCCCTCGAACGGCCGGGCCAGCCCCTCCAGAACCCTCTCCGCTCCAGACCTGGCGCCCTGCTGTGTGCGCCACCGCAGGCAAGACCACCCCGCCGCTGCCTCTCTATAACACCCAGTTTTCCAGATGAGGGTAATTTTGAAATTTTGTAATTATAATTATTATTTATTGATAATTATTTCATATTATGATTTTTGGTGATTTTTAATCATTTTTAAACTATTTAAAATTATGACTTGTGATTTTGACATTTTATTATTGTTTGGTTTTAATTTTGAGGAATTTGTCACCCCCAGTTTTCAGAAACAGGGGTATTTTTGTCATTTTGTATTTTTGAAATATTTTTGAAATTTATTTTATTATTGATGATATTGTTTTGGGATTATTTGAGTCGGGTTCGAATTTCAGCTCAATCCGACTTGAAACGGGAACCCGAGGGTAGTGTTGACTCTAGTGGGACCCACACACTAGTTAGGCATGGCCCACATGATATTAATTTTAGTCCACATGATAGAAATATTTTAGTTAGAGGTTAGATTAATTATTATGGATAAGGTTAGTGTGATTAGAGACTTTAGAATGACTAATTTAGTCCCAACCAATTAGCCCTTTTCTAATACTCATAGAATAGGTTAGTGGGGGCATTTTGGACCTTACCATAATAAGACAAATAGCCCCATATGGCCAGCCACTTTGGGAGAGGATAGGCTCAAGTTCATTTCATTATTCTCATCCACACTCTCTCTCTTGTTCTTCCCCAAATTTCTAGAGAGCAATCCCTAGCAATTTCTCCACCAAATCCATCTATTTTGCCACCAAATCTTCTTCTTTCCTTCTCCATTCTAGCCAAGGAGGAAGCTACCCAAGTTTGGGAGAATTCGGAGCTCGTTCGTGTCCTTTTGGAATCTCTACGTGTCGGTGTCGCTCCGGGAAGGCTTTTCTTCGATTCGATCTACCGGGAGGTATAAATCCCTTCTCCTTTTCATTTCCTCATGCATATAGGTCTATTTTGAACCCATAGGAATGACCCCCATGGTTGTATCTCCATTTGTGTCCATTTCGTGTCCATTTGGAGGTCATAGGAGTGTCCTTTGTGTTGTGGTTGTGTCAATGTGGGAAAATCCCAAATTTGGACACACTATGTGTTGTTGTTATGTATGAATGAATTATTACATGTTTAATCTTATATTTTTGTATTGGAGATGTGTTCTATAGTGTCTCATATATATATATTAGTGTAGAGAGTGAGTTCTTGATATATTATGTTATATACTTGTGTTCTTTTGTCTCAAACTACCCAAATCCGTCATGATTTTTATCCACATTTTTAATTTCAGCCCTAACTTAGAAATATCATAACTTCTAGCTCACAGCTCGGTTTAATCTCCCATTTTTTTAAAAGAAGCGTATTGAAGTTAGCTTTCCAAAAACATGTATTAATAGGCCTAATTCTTTTGTAACTTTCTGGAGAATTATTTGAGTGTCAGTTGTACGAAAGACAAACGCGTTCTCGGTGTTTTTACGATTCCGGGAGTTTTCGGAAACGAAAACGTGATCCGTTTGAAGTTTCGGAAAGCTAACACATAGATCTATAACATACTTTAATCCTAAATTTTAATTCATGCTGAGATGGTACAGTATTAATTATTAGTAGGAGTTACTATTCGGCATATGCATTTTGTGCACCCTTATGTGTAATATAATGTTCTATTTGATTTTAACCCATGTTAATGTATATACATTATGTAATTAAATAGAGAATGCAAGCATGAGTAAATGTTTAAATAAATGATGTATGAGGTGTAAGTATCCTATCTAATGTAAGCATGTATAAGTATGGCTTGTAATGAATATGTAGGTTCCATAGTATGTAATGTATGGTGCATATAGTGGTACAAGAGAATAAATGAATGATGAATGAATGCAAACATAAATGTAATGTAATAATAGATGTAATGTATGCAATATACAAGTTAATGAGATGTAATGTTCTATGTTAACACAAATCCTATATTACCTCATGTACCCCCTTACACTATGTTGATACTATCACACTTGACACATTGTTCACTTACACTTTGACACTCTTTGATATGTATACACTATGTATGCCCATTTAACCCTCACTTGCTCCTTTGCCATGTTCACATACACACACATAGCCTCTTAAATAAGTATTTATGAATATAGTTAACTTAGCTATGTATGTATATTATATATATGTTAGCATATTGTGTTGTAATATATAAGTTTATATAACCATTTGAAATGCCATGATTATAGACCTAATGTTGAATACCAATATATGCATGTGTATATATGTGTAGACATATATAGCTTAAAGTAATAGATTACCTAGTGTATATCCAATGTGAATTCTTGCCTATTTGAGTATTGAATAATTGCATGCTATATAGAGTTGGGTGTATGTTGGCTTGTATAGCCTTGTATTGATGTGTGCTTGCTAGGATAGTGTTGGTTAGGCCTAGTAAGACTTGCTGTGTTAGGACATGACCTAGTTTGACCTAGTTTGACTAGTACAGTTGACCAGAGTTGACCAAGGGTTGACTTTGGCCTAGTTTGACCTAGATTCATGTAGAATGCATTGTAGTGCTTTATATTACCCTTCTGGACATGTTGTGACTTGTGCTGTTCTAATTAGGAGCCAAATACCTCTCCTCGGACAGTATCTTTACCTTGGACATTCAGATATCAGGCGAGTACATTCTCTGATCATTTTATATCCTGTTTAGAATTATTTTCCTGCTTTAAATTACTTTACTTGATACTGTCACGTTGGTCACACGGATTGGTACTATATGGATCTTTTCATGAGATGTTATCCCCCTCGAAAGCATCGGATACTGCATGTTTTGTGCGTTTCACGAATCATCACGTATCTCTATGCTTCCTCTGATTTATGAATCGCTTGTGACACATGTACTTTCATGTTCACAGAGCCATCATGAATCACCTTCACGTATCACTCATTTTATGAGCCATGTGAAGTTTCACGAATCTTAACATAACTTGAACAGATCTTTGTGTATTGATTGGGGATAGGGGAGTAGAAATAGACATGTAAATATTATCCAAGTAGCTGTAGTCATGAATCACTCTCTTAGCTATAGTCATGAATCTCCTATGCCATTCACATGTTTATATTTTACTCTGACTCTCTAGTCACTATTAGTTCTCTATGTTTAGTAGATATTTCTATTACAGTTCTCTCTCTGTTTACATACTGTATTTCCTTCAGTATCTATATCTTACTTTACTGGATGATTATATTTTCTAACCTGCTATGAACTGTTGAGATGTACTGTGCTCGCTCCCGTCCTGACTGGACCTGTTGATAAATTTTACAGATAGCTTGGAGGTTGCCTGCTAGCCTAGAGGAGACAGTAGAGGTTGCATAGATAGCTAGGATTTTCTTATGGTTTATTTTCTGTCGTCTTGAGTTGTATTTATGTATTATTGTAGTTGAGTTTTGAGATGTATTCTGAGTTTGTATCTTAGACACTTAGACTTCTATCTGCTGTATCTCTTTGGATTTCATGTTTTATCTATCTACCATTATGCTCTACCTTAGATGTGATTGAGTTACATTCTGCCATGTCACCCCTATTCGGGGAGTATAAACTGCTTAGCCTTATACTGTTAGATGCATGAGACCTAGGACAGCATTCTACCGCCGACACTAGAGCGTAGGCTGGGCGTTGTTACGTTCTCGTGCCCTTACTCACAGTGGGTGCGGGTTGTGACACGTTTTTAGTGGTGGCCTATGCAGGTCGAGTTTATGTAGTGGTATTCGAACTAGAGTATCACTACAGCCTGCAGTAGGATTAGGATATTTTTTTAGGTACTCAATCACATTAGGAAAAACTCCTTATCAGATCCTTTTTTTCTAAATTGCTGCTTGTTGTTTCCCTTGGATATAAACTGATCTTCTTTGAATTTTTGCTTCATTCTCAGACATTTTTTTTCTTGTTTTGATCTGTCTTCATGATGGTTATGAAGACATGATCTCATCGCTTCGGTTCGAAGGATACTATCGAGAGGCTGGCCACCCCTCGTCCTGTTCACCAGGGCCTCGAGACCGCAGTTTCTGTTGTGCCGACTCAGGTTGACGTTTCTGTTATATTGGAGGTGCACCTCCGTCTGTACAGAGACTTTTTCCTTCATTTTCGGTTTCTTTCAGTAGCAGCGATTCATGCAGCATCAGCAGCAGAGATTTGTGCAGTATCAGCATCAGGCTGTAGGAAACCAGCAGGGCGAGCTATCGTCAGGACAGTCGAGGATGCACAGACCGTTAGAGATCTTGCTGCAAGTTCCGTTCTTCTCAATTCCATTCCCGCAATTGTCTTTTATAATTACCTTGAAATTCGATTCCATCTGTTCCTTGTTGATTGATTAATTTTGTCATGTTACTCTTTTGTTGTGTTTGTTTTTTTCTTCTGAGAAAATCATATGGGCTAGGTCGCCTAAATCATGGGATCTAGAATCCTCGATAGTCGTGTTAGTTGGCATAGTGAGGACATGTAGTCAGATTTTGGATGTATTCTCGGGTATGAGAATTTAAGGTTTTCGTCGTCGCATGCGGCAGTACGAAAATTTTAAATACCATGAACCTAGAGGTACGTACCTTAGTCAAGGACTCTATGATTATCGTAGCCTTGCTCACTAGCATGATGAAGACTCTGGACAACATGATTTTGGACAGACGCATATGATTAACAGATTGTATCTTGAGAAGGTTTAAACATCATACCCTTTTGATTGTTATAAATGACTTAGGAGTAGGGATATTTAGTTTTGTAGAGCTTATTCATAGGTAGTTCCTTCATAGTATAATGGTATGATGACTTGTAGAGTGTCTGTACCCTAGAGGTGATAGTTAGCATTGGTGTTCGAATAGTAACCCATTGCAGATAATTCTCCTGTTATCTATAATACCAACCAGTTACACATAGGATGTTAGTATGCCTTACATCCTTGATGATTATTACTACTTTCCCTTACCTTTTCCAGCGAGGCACCCATGACCAGAGCCTGCCTTTGAGTATAGTTGTAGTTTTATCTAAGACCGAAAGGTCTATTTGCATAGATAGATTGCAGATGATATTGGCATATGGGATATAGGCTAGTTGGTATCTATAGGCCATTGTTGTATAGGGTTATAAACAAGTTATTTAGCCTATACTTGGTTCAGTTTTCCATTTTAGTTAAGTTTCCTTCGTGTTGAGTTCCTTTGTGCTGATCACCTTTATAGGCAGTGTGCAGACCCTTCACTAGATACCATGTCCTCTTGATTCAGACCATTCATCCTTAGCCTAGTTCTAAGCATTATTTCAGACCCTTATAAGTTTAGTCTGCCTTAACCCTTGGTTGATCAGTCATGTATATATATAGATGATATACTTAGGATATATGTGATGGGTTGTTGTTCTTGAGCATATATATATATGTGGTATTTGGTATTCATGTGCTTAGCTTGTAGGTATTTAGCTATAGGTGACTTGATAGGATTGGGAAGTTAAGAGCTAGTCTATTATAGAGTTTCTCTTTTGCTAAATTCTAGTTGCCAACACCTAAATAGCTAGCATAGGTAAAACCCTAAGAAGTTGACCAGTTGATGACCAAGTACTTAGATGTTGAGAAATTGACTAGTGATTGACCCTTGACTATGTTTGACCTAGAAGGGGGTGCGATCATCTTAATTTCGAGGACAAAATTTTTATAAGGTGGGTAGGATTGTAACACCCAGTTTTCCAGATGAGGGTAATTTTGAAATTTTGTAATTATAATTATTGTTTATTGATAATTATTTCATATTATGATTTTTGGTGATTCTTAATCATTTTTAAACTATTTAAAATTATGACTTGTGATTTTGATATTTTACTAAGGTTTTGTTTTAATTTCGAGGAATTTGTCACCCCCAGTTTTCAGGAACAGGGGTATTTTTGTCATTTTGTATTTTTGAAATTTATTTTATTATTTATGATATTGTTTTGGGATTATTTGAGTCGGATTCAAATTTCAGCTCAATCCGACTTGAAACGGGGACCCGGGGGTAGTGTTGACTCTAGTGGGACCCACACACTAGTTAGGCATGGTCTACATGATATTAATTTTAGTCCACATGATAGAAATATTTTAGTTAGAGGTTAGATTAATTATTATGGATAAGGTTAGTGTGATTAGAGACTTTAGAATGACTAATTTAGCCCCAACCAATTAGCCCTTTCCTAATACTCATAGAATAGGTTAGTGGGGGAATTTTAGACCTTACCATAATAGGACAAATAGCCCCATATGGCCAGCCACTTTGGGAGAGGATAGGCTCAAGTTCATTTCATTATTCTCATCCACACTCTCTCTCTCTTGTTCTTCCCCAAATTTCTAGAGAGCAATCCCTAGCAATTTCTCCACCAAATCCTTCCGTTTCGCCACCAAATCTTCTTCTTTCCTTCTCCATTCTAGCCAAGGAGGAAGCTACCCAAGTTTGGGAGGATTCGGAGCTCGTTCGTGTCCTTTTGGAATCTCTACGTGTCGGTGTCGCTCCGGGAAGGCTTTTCTTCGATTCGATCTACCGGGAGGTATAAATCCCTTCTTCTTTTTATTTCCTCATGCATATAGGTCTATTTTGAACCCATAGGAATGGCCCCCATGGTTGTATCTCCATTTGTGTCCATTTTGAGTCCATTTGGAGGTTATAGGAGTGTCCTTTGTGTTGTGGTTGTGTCCATGTAGGAAAATCCCAAATTTGGACACACTATGTGTTATTTTTATGTATGAATGAATTATTACATGTTTAATCTCATATTTTTGTATTGGAGATGTGTTCTATAGTGTCTCATATATATATATTATTGTAGAGAGTGAGTTCTTGATATATTATGTTATATACTTGTGTTCTTTTGTCTCAAACTACCCAAATCCGTCATGATTTTTATCCACATTTTTAATTTCAGCCCTAACTTAGAAATGTCATAACTTCTAGCTCAAAGTTCGGTTTAATCTCCTATTTTTTTAAAAGAAGCGTATTGAAGTTAGATTTCCAAAAATATGTATTAATAGGCCTTATTCTTTCTGTAACTTTCTGGAGAATTATTTGAGTGCCAGCTGTACGAAAGACAAACGCGTTCTCGGTATTTTTGCGACTCCGGGAGTTTCCGGAAACGAAAACGCGATCCGTTTGAAGTTTCGGAAAGCTAACACATAGATCTATAACATAATTTAATCCTAAATTTTAATTCATGCTGAGATGGTACAGTATTGATTATTAGTAGGAGTTACTATTCGGCATATGTATTTTGTGTACCCTTATGTGTAATATAATGTTCTATTTGATTTTAACCCATGTTAATGTATATACATTATGTAATTAAATAGAGAATGCAAGCATGAGTAAATGTTTAAATAAATAATGTATGAGGTGTAAGTATCCTATCTAATGTAAGCATGTATAAGTATGGCTTGTAATGAATATATAGGTTCCATAGTATGTAATGTATGGTGCATATAGTGGTGCAAGAGAATAAATGAATGATGAATGAATGCAAGCATGAATGTAATGTAATAATAGATGTAATGTATGCAATATACAAGTTAATGAGATGTAATGTTCTATGTTAACACAAATCCTATATTACCTCATGTACTCCCTTACACTATGTTGACACTATCACACTTGACACATTGTTCACTTACACTTTGACACTCTTTGATATGTATACACTATGTATGCCCATTTAACCCTCACTTGCCCCTTTGCCATGTTCACATACACACACATAGCCTCTTAAATAAGTATTTATGAATATAGTTAACTTAGCTATGTATGTATATTATATATATGTTAGCATATTGTGTTGTAATATATAAGTTTATATAACCATTTGAAATGCCATGATTATAGACCTAATGTTGAATACCAATATATGTATGTGTATATATGTGTAGACATATATAGCTTAAAGTAATAGATTACCTAGTGTATATCCAATGTGAATTCTTGCCTATTTGAGTATTGAATAATTGCATGCTATATAGAGTTGGGTGTATGTTGGCTTGTATAGCCTTGTATTGATGTGTGCTTGCTAGGATAGTCTTGGTTAGGCCTAGTAAGACTTGCTGGGTTAGGACATGACCTAGTTTGACCTAGTTTGACTAGTGCAGTTGACCAGAGTTAACCAAGGGTTGACTTTGGCCTAGTTTGACCTAGATTTATGTAGAATGCATTGTAGTGCTTTATATTACCCTTCTGGACATGTTGTGACTTGTGCTGTTCTAATTAGGAGCCAAATACCTCTCCTCGAACAGTATCTTTACCTTGGACATTCAGATATCAGGTGAGTACATTCTCTGATCATTTCATATCCTGTTTAGAATTATTTTCCTACTTTAAATTTCTTTACTTGATACTGTCACGTTGGTCACACGGATTGGTACTATATGGATCTTTTTATGAGATGTTATCCCCCTCGGAAGCATCGGATACTGCATGTTTTGTGCGTTTCATGAATCATCGCGTATCTCTATGCTTCCTCTGATTCACGAATCGCTTGTGACACATGTACTCTCATGTTCACAGAGCCATCACGAATCACCTTCACGTATCACTCATTTTATGAGCCATGTGAAGTGTCACGAATCTTAACATAACTTGAACAGATCTTTGTGTATTGATTGGGGATGGGGGAGTAGAAATAGACATGTGAATATTATCCAAATAGCTGTAGTCATGAATCACTCTCTTGTAGTCATGAATCTCCTATGTCATTCACATGTTTATATTTTACTCTGACTCACTAGTCACTATTAGTTCTCTATGTATAATAGATATTTCTATTACAGTTCTCTCTCTGTTTACATACTGCATTTTCTTCAGTATCTATATCTTACTTTACTGCATGATTATATTTTCTAACCTGCTATGAACTGTTGAGATGTACTCTGCTCGCTCCCGTCCTGACTGGACCTCTTGATAAATTTTACAGATAGCTTGGAGGTTGCCTGCTAGCCTAGAAGAGACAGTAGAGGTTGCATAGATAGCTAGGATTTTCTTATGGTTTATTTTCTGTCGTCTTGAGTTGTATTTATGTATTATTGTAGTTGAGTTTTGAGATGTATTCTGAGTTTGTATCTTAGACACTTAGACTTCTATCTGCTGTATCTCTTTGGATTTCATGTTTTATCTATCTACCGTTATGCTCTACCTTAGATGTGATTGAGTTATATTCTGCCATGTCACCCCTATTCGAGGAGTATAAACTGCTTAGCCTTATACTGTTAGATGCATGAGACCTAGGACAGCATTCTACCGTCGACACTGCGGCGTAGGCTGGGCGTTGTTACGTTCTCCTGCCCTTACTCACAGTGGGTGCGGGTTGTGATACGTTTTTAGTGGTGGCCTATGCAGGTTGAGTTTATGTAGTGGTATTCGAACTATAGTATCACTACAGCCTGCAGTAGGATTAGGATATTTTTTAGGTACTCAATCACATTAGGAAAAACTCCTTATCATATCCTTTTTTTTCTAAATTGCTGCTTGTTGTTTCCCTTGGATATAAACTGATCTCCTTTGAATTTTTGCTTCATTTTCAGACATTTTTTTCTTGTTTTGATCTGTCTTCATGATGGTTATGAAGACATGATCTCATCGCTTCGGTTCGAAGGATACTATCGAGAGGCTGGCCACCCCTCGTCCTGTTCACTAGGGCCTCGAGACCGCAGTTTCTGTTGTGCCGACTCAGGTTGACATTTCTGTTATATTGGAGGTGCACCTCCGTCTGTACAGAGACTTTTTCCTTCATTTTTGGTTTCTTTCAGTAGCAGCGATTCATGCAGCATCAGCAGCAGAGATTTGTGCAGTATCAGCATCAGGCTGGAGGAAACCAGCAGGGCGAGCTATCGTCAGGACAGTCGAGGATGCACAGACCGTTGGAGATCTTGCTGCAAGTTCCGTTCTTCTCAATTCCATTCCCGCAATTGTCTTTTATAATTACCTTGAAATCCGATTCCATCTGTTCCTTGTTGATTGATTAATTTTGTCATGTTACTCTTTTGTTGTGTTTATTTTTTTCTTCTGAGAAAATCATATGGGCTAGGTCGCCTAAATCATGGGATCTAGAATCCTCGATAGTCGTGTTAGTTGGCATAGTGAGGACATGTAGTCAGATTTTGGATGTATTCTCGGGTATGAAAATTTAAGGTTTTCATCGTCGCATGTGGCAGTACGAAAATTTTAAATACCATGAACCTAGAGGTACGTACCTTAGTCAAGGACTCTGTGATTATCGTAGCCTTGCTCACTAGCATGATGAAGACTCTGGACAACATAATTTTGGACAGACGCATATGATTAACAGATTGTATCTTGAGAAGGTTTAAACATCATACCCTTTTGATTGTTATAAATGACTTAGGAGTAGGGATATTTAGTTTTGTAGAGCTTATTCATAGGTAGTTCCTTCATAGTATAATGGTATGATGACTTGTAGAGTGTCTGTACCCTAGAGGTGATAGTTAGCATTGGTGTTCGAATAGTAGCCCATTGCAGATAATTCTCCTGTTATCTATAATACCAACCAGTTACACATAGGATGTTAGTATGCCTTACATCCTTGATGATTATTACTACTTTCCCTTACCTTTTCCAGCGAGGCACCCATGACCAGAGCCTGTCTTTGAGTATAGTTGTAGTTTCACCTAAGACCGAAAGGTCTATTTGCATAGATAGATTTTAGATGATATTGGCATATGGGATATAGGCTAGTTGGTATCTATAGGCCATTGTTGTATAGGGTTATAAACAAGTTATTTAGCCTATACTTGGTTCAGTTTTCCATTTTAGTTAAGTTTCCTTCGTGTTGAGTTCCTTTGTGCTGATCACCTTTATAGGCAGTGTGCAGACCCTTCACTAGATACCATGTCCCCTTGATTCAGACCATTCATCTTTAGCCAAGTTCTAAGCATTATTTCAGACCCTTATAAGTTTAGTCTGCCTTAACCCTTGGTTGATCAGTCATGTATATATATAGATGATATACTGAGGATATATGTGATGGGTTGTTGTTCTTGAGCATATATATATGTGGTATTTGGTATTCATGTGCTTAGCTTGTAGGTATTTAGCTATAGGTGACTTGATAGGATTGGGAAGTTAAGAGCTAGTCTATTATAGAGTTTCTCTTTTGCTAAATTCTAGTTGCCAACACCTAAATAGCTAGCATAGGTAAAACCCTAAGAAGTTGACCAGTTGATAACCAAGTACTTGGATGTTGAGAAATTGACTAGTGATTGACCCTTGACTATGTTTGACCTAGAAGGGGGTACGATCATCTTAATTTCGAGGACAAAATTTTTATAAGGTGGGTAGGATTGTAACACCCAGTTTTCCAGATGAGGGTAATTTTGAAATTTTGTAATTATAATTATTATTTATTGATAATTATTTCATATTATGATTTTTGGTGATTCTTAATCATTTTTAAACTATTTAAAATTATGACTTGTGATTTTGACATTTTACTAATGTTTGGTTTTAATTTCGAGGAATTTGTCACCCCCAGTTTTCAGGAACAGGGGTATTTTTGTCATTTTGTATTTTTAAAATATTTTTGAAATTTATTTTATTATTTATGATATTGTTTTGGGATTATTTGAGTCGGGTTCAAATTTCAGCTCAATCCGACTTGAAACGGGGACCCGGGGGTAGTGTTGACTCTAGTGGGACCCACACACTAGTTAGGCATGGCCTACATGATATTAATTTTAGTCCACATGATAGAAAATTTTAGTTAGAGGTTAGATTAATTATTATGGATAAGGTTAGTGTGATTAGAGACTTTAGAATGACTAATTTAGCCCCAACCAATTAGCCCTTTCCTAATACTCATAGAATAGGTTAGTGGGGGCATTTTGGACCTTACCATAATAGGACAAATAGCCCCATATGGCCAGCCACTTTGGGAGAGGATAGGCTCAAGTTCATTTCATTATTCTCATCCACACTCTCTCTCTTGTTCTTCCCCAAATTTCTAGAGAGCAATCCCTAGCAATTTCTCCACCAAATCCTTCCGTTTTGCCACCAAATCTTCTTCTTTCCTTCTCCATTCTAGCCAAGGAGGAAGCTACCCAAGTTTGGGAGGATTCGGAGCTCGTTCGTGTCCTTTTGGAATCTCTACGTGTCGGTGTCGCTCCGGGAAGGCTTTTCTTCAATTCGATCTACCGGGAGGTATAAATCCCTTCTCCTTTTTATTTCCTCATGCATATAGGTCTATTTTGAACCCATAGGAATGACCCCCATGGTTGTATCTCCATTTGTGTCCATTTCGAGTCCATTTGGAGGTCATAGGAGTGTCCTTTGTGTTGTGGTTGTGTCCATGTAGGAAAATCCCAAATTTGGACACACTATGTGTTATTGTTATGTATGAATGAATTATTACATGTTTAATCTCATATTTTTGTATTGGAGATGTGTTCTGTAGTGTCTCATATATATATATTAGTGTAGAGAGTGAGTTCTTGATATATTATGTTATATACTTGTGTTCTTTTGTCTCAAACTACCCAAATCCGTCATGATTTTTATCCACATTTTTAATTTCAGCCCTAACTTAGAAATATCATAACTTCTAGCTCAAAGTTCGGTTTAATCTCCTATTTTTTTTAAAAGAAGCGTATTGAAGTTAGCTTTCCAAAAACATGTATTAATAGGCCTTATTCATTCTATACCTTTCTGGAGAATTATTTGAGTGTCAGCTGTACGAAAGACAAACGCGTTCTCGATGTTTTTGCGATTCCGGGAGTTTCCGGAAACGAAAACGCGATCCGTTTGAAGTTTCGGAAAGCTAACACATAGATCTATAACATACTTTAATCCTAAATTTTAATTCATGTTGAGATGGTACAGTGTTGATTATTAGTAGGAGTTACTATTCGGCATATGTATTTTGTGCACCCTTATGTGTAATATAATGTTCTATTTGATTTTAACCTATGTTAATGTATATACATTATGTAATTAAATAGAGAATGCAAGCATGAGTAAATGTTTAAATAAATAATGTATGAGGTGTAAGTATCCTATCTAATGTAAGCATGTATAAGTATGGCTTGTAATGAATATGTAGGTTCCATAGTATGTAATGTATGGTGCATATAGTGGTACAAGAGAATAAATGAATGATGAATGAATGCAAGCATGAATGTAATGTAATAGTAGATGTAATGTATGCAATATACAAGTTAATGAGATGTAATGTTCTATGTTAACACAAATCCTATATTACCTCATGTACTCCCTTACACTATGTTGACACTATCACACTTGACACATTGTTCACTTACACTTTGGCACTCTTTGATATGTATACACTATGTATGCCCATTTAACCCTCACTTGCCCCTTTGCCATGTTCACATACACACACATAGCCTCTTAAATAAGTATTTATAAATATAGTTAACTTAGCTATGTATGTATATTATATATATGTTAGCATATTGTGTTGTAATATATAAGTTTATATAACCATTTGAAATGCCATGATTATAGACCTAATGTTGAATACCAATATATGCATGTGTATATATGTGTAGACATATATAGCTTAAAGTAATAGATTACCTAGTGTATATCCAATATGAATTCTTGTCTATTTGAGTATTGAATAATTGCATGCTATATAGAGTTGGGTGTATGTTGGCTTGTATAGCCTTGTATTGATGTGTGCTTGCTAGGATAGTCTTGGTTAGGCCTAGTAAGACTTGCTGGGTTAGGACATGACCTAGTTTGACTAGTGCAGTTGACCAGAGTTGACCAAGGGTTGACTTTGGCCTAGTTTGACCTAGATTCATGTAGAATGCATTGTAGTGCTTTATATTACCCTTCTGGACATGTTGTGACTTGTGCTGTTCTAATTAGGAGCCAAATACCTCTCCTCGGACAGTATCTTTACCTTGGACATTCAGATATCAGGCGAGTACATTCTCTGATCATTTCATATCCTGTTTAGAATTATTTTCCTACTTTAAATTACTTTACTTGATACTGTCACGTTGGTCACACGGATTGGTACTATATGGATCTTTTCATGAGATGTTATCCCCCTCGGAAGCATCGGATACTGCATGTTTTGTGCGTTTCACGAATCACCCCGTATCTCTATGCCTCCTCTGATTCACGAATCGCTTGTGACACATGTACTCTCATGTTCACAGAGCCATCACGAATCATCTTCACGTATCACTCATTTTATGAGCCATATGAAGTGTCACGAATCTTAACATAACTTGAACAGATCTTTGTGTATTGATTGGGGATGGGGGAGTAGAAATAGACATGTGAATATTATCCAAATAGCTGTAGTCATGAATCACTCTCTTAGCTGTAGTCATGAATCTCCTATGCCATTCACATGTTTATATTTTACTCTGACTCACTAGTCACTATTAGTTCTCTATGTATAATAGATATTTCTATTACAGTTCTCTCTCTGTTTACATACTGCATTTCCTTCAGTATCTATATCTTACTTTATTGCATGATTATATTTTCTAACCTGCTATAAACTGTTGAGATGTACTGTGCTCGCTCCCGTCCTGACTGGACCTGTTGATAAATTTTACAGATAGCTTGGAGGTTGCCTGCTAGCCTAGAGGAGACAGTAGAGGTTGCATAGATAGCTAGGATTTTCTTATGGTTTATTTTCTGTCGTCTTGAGTTGTATTTATGTATTATTGTAGTTGAGTTTTGAGATGTATTCTGAGTTTGTATCTTAGACACTTAGACTTCTATCTGCTGTATCTCTTTGGATTTCATGTTTTATCTATCTACCATTATGCTCTACCTTAGATGTGATTGAGTTACATTCTGCCATGTCACCCCTATTCGGGGAGTATAAACTGCTTAGCCTTATACTGTTAGATGCATGAGACCTAGGACAGCGTTCTACCGCCGACACTGCGGCGTAGGCTGGGCGTTGTTACATTCTCGTGCCCTTACTCACAGTGGGTGTGGGTCGTGACACTCTCCGTCGAACCCCCTCCGGTAATCTCTTCCCCTCTCTCTCCTCCTCTTCCGTTCCCCCTGCTTCCCGTCACTCTTCCCCTCTCTCTCGACCTCTCCCTCTTCACAGCTACTCCTTCTCTCTCTACTCCCTTTCCTTCTTACTTCTAAGAACAGTAGAAATGATGTCATATTTATTATTATTAATACCATTATTGATTATTATTGATTATTATTATTATTATTATTATTATTGTTATTCTGCTAAATTATAGTGTTATAAAATAGTTTTGAAAACTATATAAATCATTATATTAACTACAACTATTTAAATTATAAATTATTTTGACCTAAAAATTAATTTGACAAATTTAGTTTTAGCACTAAAAAGTATTTCTAGATTTTTATGTATTGACAAAAATTATAGTTTTGCCCAAAACGATTTATAGATTTTCAACATATTTTTGACAAATAAAAACGTAGATTTCAAGCTATAAAATAATTTTTCAAATATATTTCAATATTCATCTAAGTTATTTTGCCATAAACTTCTATTTTTGCAAACTTGGAGTTTTTCCTTAAAAATAACTACTAAATTTTTTAAGTATTTACCTAAATGTATTTTTAAAAATAAAATCTAGTTTTCAATTATTATAAGTATTCTCTACAAATAGTATACATATTTTTTATGCCAAATTCCTCTTGAAATTTCTTCATAGAGCATAACTAATCACACGTTTCTATTTTCGAACCATGTTTGCATCGATCATGGCTATTAGACTATTGGGACATGACAGAACATCGCACCACCAGGCGACACACCAGGCAAGATACCTTGCCATTATACTATTTATTTTCAATTTACATTTTATTACATATCATTGTTCATTTATTTCCAGTTCTTACAGTTCTTGATTACTATCTGCTCAGTGATATTAGCTTATTTGTTATTATCCTTTGATTGCATATAGACCTAGAGTTAATGGACTACCGTTTATAGTGTATCGCATATACCTTGACACCGTTGTATCACGTGGATGTGTGAGATGAGTGGCATGTAGAGGTCTTTGCGTGTTGGCTGATCCCCAGTGCGCATGCATTAGGACTAACTGCTAATAGAGGTATGTTAGAAGACTTAGCAGTTTGTAGAGGTACATGATCGCGGATGTGACCTAGATAGGTGCATCGGGTGGGGAGAATAATACCTGACGTATGGGCTTCTTTGCACTTCCCTGCTTACCTGTGCGCTCCTCCGGAGACGCAGGCTCCAGGTGCCTTCTGACGTTTTCCAGAGTGTTATGGACGTAGCCCCTTGCACATGATGCCCTCTGACAATCTTCGGACGTTACGAACGTAGGCCCATGGTGCCCTATACGGGGACTATGTCGATCCCATTTACAGCCAGGGCTCATGCGTCAAAAAGATTGTTTCTCAATTGCATGTTCACTTTAGTATGGCTATGTTACCTTATTGAGGTCTTGTCACTTACTTTTATTTGTGGCATATTTTATATTCAGTATTTTATGGCATATTGTTTATTGTATCTTGTTACGTCCCTCTGAGGACCTGGTGAATTCTCCAGGTGCGTTTGTGGTTTTCATAGGTGCACTCTCCATGGCCATGTTTTTCTCTCTTCTTTCAAGGGATTGCACTTGGATCGCCTTCGCATCGCTCGACAATATTCCTTTATCGTGTATTTCTTTCTTTCTAGTTGGTAGTGAATTTGTCTCCGCCCAACAACTTGTAAATGATAATTCATGAGTTTATTATAAATTCTTTCTCCTTTATTTGTGGAGGAGATTAGTGTCATGGATTACTGCATTTTATAACTTATGTATACATACGAAGGTTTCATTTATTGGAGTTACTTCGTGTATATGTAGCTGGCATGTCGACGTACTTAGTCCTTAGTATTTTGGGACTGGGACGTTACATGTTTTTATGGTGGCCCATGCAGGTCGAGTCTATCACTTCAGTTACGTGACTGTACCGATGTGAACCTGCATATAGGAATAGAGTTTAGGATCTCATCCACCAGCTTGACCTCCTTTCTTGCTTTAAGTTTTGAACTCTCGTTACCACCCTTGAATTGCATCCTGCTTGAACTCTTTTTACCGTGAACTCTTATTTTTTGTGCTTAGTGACAGCTAGTAAGATGACTACACAAGTATATGCTCATAGGACAACCCCATGGTTAGTAGGATTACATTGACAACTAGTATGCATTGAGATCCTATTTGAGTTATAAAGATATAAGGATAAGAGGAACCATATTTTTCCTAAAAGTATGATTTTAAGGAATAGTTAATTCTAAGTTGGGTAGTAGCATATTACCGTCTTCAAAGGATAGTTGGAATTTTACTTTGATATTACAAGGTGGTATACACAAGAGGATAGCTAGATCGAGAAAACAAATTTTTGATTTATGATTTATGATTTTTGAAATTATGAAATAGTTATGATTTATTAGGGATATGAAATCGATTTGAGAAATATCTTAAAGTTTTTATATTATGACGCATGATTTACGGTTAACTTTAAGTTTGGATTGTAATATGATAAAGTTTATCTCAAGATTATTTAAAGAGTTTTAAATTATGATTTTGTAAATGACTAGAGAAAACGGAAGTTTAGTTTGAAAAAGAGAGAGAGAGAGAGAGAGAGAGAGCTTGAGGTTTTAAATTGAATCGTACGATTTATAAGTTTATTTAATTTTGAGTTTGAAGAGATGATGGTAAAATTTTTGTTTAAAATATTTTAGAAGATATGAAATCGACTTTGAAGGAAAAATTCAAAATTTCAAATTGTCTCATATGATCTATGATTTATAAAGTTATTTAGATTTCGAGTTTAAGGCCTTGATTATGGATATCTAAATTTTGAAAGAAGAAGAAGAAGAAGGGTATATTCGATTTGCGATATACAAGGATTAATTCGAGATTGATTAGATATTTAGATTTTGATTAAACTTGACAGTCAAAGATGATTAGAAATTTTGGGGGAGTATCTTGAGATTTTTATTGAGAAACTTTTGAGGAACTTGAAATTTTAGATCAGATCATATTGGTAGAGGACCAAGAATCAAGCAAGGTTACCCTAATGAGATAGAAGTATCCTACATTAAGTTGTCATACCACCTATGACTATGATATTGTATATACACAAGTATACTTAGTCATCGACCAAACTGTATAACTATATCTTTATCTTGACTTACTCGACCTTTCCTCAAATCTAGATCTTCTATCGTGACCATCTAATTGTTTGAAACTTAGAAATGATTAGAATCTTTCCCTTGACCATGTTCCATCTAAGAGACTATCTTCTCTCTAGAAGCCGTGTCCCTAACTTATTTTACTTTGACCTACTAGATTCCTTAATTACCTTTATTTGTGCTTTAACTGGATCCATTTTATTTGTGCGTAAAAATTACCTTATGAACTCCCACTTTCTATTCTAGACCTATTGGTGTTCCCTATCATGACTTTGATATTTGGAGCATAACAGTAGACTTTTTCTTCCAACAAATTTTATATGCAAGACCTAGACAAGCCCACCTTCATGTAGACATATCATGTCCCACTAAAACACGTCACTTTGTACTTAATTTTCTCGATATGGCTTTCTGGTCGAAATGGCTAAACTATAACCTCTACCATGATACCAAAATACTTTATGACTTCAATTAAAGATCTAACCTTGACTCGATTCTTTCGACCCGGTATGTGATTGTGTTATAGTTGATTTCTTAAACGCTTAACTTTGTACTTTATCTTGATTGCTTGACCTGTTGTCCCATCACACTACTAGTGAAACTCTTTTAAGTTGGGTAGAATACCTCATGACCTAACCAACCCTTTGTCCTTATGACTCATATTGATACGTTTGCTTAGATTATAAATTCAGAGGACCCTAACTTATCTAGCCAACCAAGCCGATCTACGTAGGCCCAAACTTCGGGCAAGACTAGATTTTGAAGGATCTTGGACTATTTGGTTTCCTTCATCATTACCTACTTACTTATAATTTTGACTATCTTATGAAGCTAAACAGCTTAGTTTTGCAAGCTTAATCCTTATCAAGCTTGATCATGACATATTTTATTGGGCGCGCCCACTACCATATTGTCTAATCAGAACTGATTCATTATGGTCTGATCAACCTATTGCACTTTGGTTCGCTTTTCATATATTGTTCTACGTAGATGGAGACATAGTTAAACTTGCCCCAAGAGTCTTATCCACGACTGCCTTGGCAATTCTGTTTGAAAATTTTCAATCGTCTTTGAACCACTTATTCGTATTCAATAATATCTTCTGCGAACTCGTTATTATTCGTTTTTTGCCTATACTAGAAAGACAAACACTCGTACTTGATATGCACTTAGTTGCCCACAATCTATTGCCAAGTTAGTTAGCCACTAACCAGCCAAGGCGACTATACCCCGACTTGAGTTATCTTTTTCCTCAACCCTGATTCATGATCGCACCCTACTAATCGTCCTTAAAACTTGAAAATGATTCGATCGTTTCCTTAACCATACCCTAAACCTAGATGATTATATTCTATCTAGGAACCACATCTTCAAGGTCTCTAAATTATCTTTCTCTTGATATCCTACTATCATTTAATGCATGTTATCTTGATTAATTTTAACCCTTAATCATTCCTTCTTACGTTAATTAGCCATATCCGTGATTCATTATCTAAATCACGAATTTCAAAAAAAATTCATTTGTTTCGCTGCGTCACTTGGTTATGTCTTTATATCAAAATCCTTCTACCCCTCAAACTGCAAAACTCTACCTATTCCTAAAATTTCGAGGACGAAATTCTTTTAAGTTTGGTAGGATGTAAACCCCCTAAAATTCCACCATAACATTTTCTTAAATAAATTGGGTATTAATTTTTACTTTGTATTTGTACGTCATGTACAAATTTGTCGTATTGAACGTCGCGTATGAGCTCGTATTTTCGTATGGTTCGTCGAGTGCGAATATATGCGAGGTACATATTTTTGTAAAAACATTTTTATTTAGAAGCATGGTTTTTCAAATAATAAATAATAAATATTTTAACGTCGTAAAGTTGTAAAATGCGTCATATTGGAATTTCCAATTCGTTATTTTACATCATGAAAGGTTATATAAATAGTAATTTTGAAAATAAGGTTTTATGCAAATATTCATTGCATACGAGGTACATAAATTTAGATTTTATGTATATAATTCTATTTTTGAAATTTATTTAATATTAATATTTATTATTCAAAAAGTATTTTAAAGTAGTGTTTTGGTTTAGATTTAATTGATTCTGATAATTTACATTTGAAAAGATTTTATTGACTTCATAGATTTAAAAAAAAAATAATAATATGTAGCTAAATTGGATTGGATCTGATCCAATTATTTTTATTTAATTTGAATTAATTATGATAATATCTATATGGGATTTAATCAATTTGAATTAAAAAATTTATGTTATCTATTAGGGAATTTAAAACATCCCAAATCCTTATCCAAATAGGGTTTCCACCTCCTATATAAGGAGAACTCCCATTGCTTTCTCTTTCCATATTTTTTCCACACAACAAATTCCTTCACCATCTACAACGGTGCAGTGCATCGTGTTCGTGTCGCATTACTTCTCCAATAAAAATTTTGAGTAAAAGTATAATATTTTTCTCTTTGTCCCGATACGATCCCCGTCATCCCCCTCCTGTCGTTGTCCCATGTCCACCGTCAACATCTCCCTACCACCAACGCCACCACCGTGGCCACTGCCACAATAGCCCCTCCCGACAACCCGCAGCTACCACCCAAACTCAGCAAACATCACCACCATCAACCCAGCCATGGACCCGACCACGCCACGGCCACCACTGCCAACGACAAACTACCCAAACCACAGCCTCAAACACAACCACCATCTTCGTCATCATCACCACCCCAACCACCACCGAAAACCAAGTATCCGACCACCACCATCAACAGAAGAAAAACCACAAATAGAAAACCCTCACCTTGTCTGCGCCTCTGCCGAACTCGAGCCGCGTCGCCCCTTGGCCGCCGACCCAGATCGGGTGCCACAGCGCTCCATCTTATCCACTGAGCCCTGACTCCGGCCTCGTCGAGGCCGCCGCGTCTCTCCCCCTCTATGGTCGGCCGCCCCCATGTCGTGTAATATAGCCGCGTCCGTCGCCTCCCAGGCGCCGGAGCAGTCCGCCGCTACTCTGCCGACCCAGGGGAGCGCCGTCGCTGTCCGCGTGGGAGCACCTCCACCGAAGTCCCTCGAACCGCCGGGCCAGCCCCTCCGGAACTCTCTCCGCTCTAGACAAGGCACCCCGCCGTCCGCGCCACCGCGCGCAGGACCACTCCGCCGCTGCCTCTCCATCGAACCCCCTCCGGTAATCTCTTCCCCTCTCTCTCCTCCTCTTCCACTCCCTCTGCTTCCCCTCACTCTTTCCCTCTCTCTCGACCTCTCCCTCTTCACAGCTACTCCTTCTCTCTCCACTCTCTTTCCTTCTTACTTCTAAGAATAACAGAAATGCTATCATATTTATTATTATTAACTATTATTATTATTATTATTATTATTATTATTATTATTATTATTATTTATTATTATTATCATTATTATTATTCTTCTAAATTATAGTATTATAAAATGGTTTTGGAAATTATATAAAATATTATATTAACTACAACTATTTAAATTATAAATTATTTTGACCTAAAAATTAATTTGACAAATTTAGTTTTAGCACTAAAAAGTATTTCTAGATTTTTATGTATTGACAAAAATTATAGTTTTTCCCAAAACGATTTATAGATTTTCAACATAATTTTGACACATTAAAACGTAGATTTCAAGCTATAAAATACTTTTTCTAATATATTTCAATATTCATCTAAATTATTTTGCCTTAAACTTCTATTTTTACAAACTTGGAGTTTTTCCTTAAAAATAACAACTAAAATTTTTGAGTATTTACCTAAATGTATTTTACTAAATTTTTTGAGTTTTCTCTACAAATAGTATACGTATTTTTTTTATGCCAAATTCCTCTTCAAATTTCTTCGTAGAGCATAACTAATCACACGTTTCTATTTTCGGACCATGTTTGCATCGATCATGGCTATTGGACTATTGGGACGTGACAGAACATCGTACCACCAAGCAAGATACCTTGCCATTATACTGTTTATTTTTAGTTTTCATTTTATTACATATCACTGTTCATTTATTTCCAGTTCTTGATTACTACCTGCTCAGTGATATTAGCTTATTTGTTATTATCCTTTGATTGCATATAGACCTAGAGTTAAGGGACTACCGTTTGTAGTGTATCGCATATACTTTGACACCGTTGTATCATGAGGATATGTGAGATGAGTGGCATGTAGAGGTCCTTGCGTGTTGGCTGATCCCTAGTACGCATGTGTTAGGACTAACTACTAATAAAGGCATGTTAGTAGACTTAGCAGTTAGTAGAGGTACATGATCGCGGATGCGACCTAGATAGGTGCATCGGGTGGGGAGAACAATACCTGACGTATGGGCTTCTTTGCACTTCCTAGCTTACCTGTGCGCTCCACCGGGGATGCAGGCTCCAGGTGCCCTCTGACGTTCTCCAGAGCGTTATGGACGTAGCCCCTTGCACATGATGCCCTCTGACGATCTTTCGACGTTACGGACGTTGGCCCTTGGTGCCCTATACGGGGACTATGCCGATCTCATTTATAGCCAGGGCTCATGCGTCAAAATGATTGTTTCTCAACTGCATGTTCACTCTAGTACGGTTAGGTTACCTTATTGAGGTCTTGTCACTTACTTTTATTTGTGGCATATTTTATATTCAGTATTTTATGGCATGCTGTTTATTGTATCTTGTTACGTCCCTCTGAGGACCTGGTGAATTCTTCCGGTGTGCGTTTATGGTTTTCGTAGGTGCACTTTCCATGGTCATGTTTTTCTCTCTTCTTCCGAGGGATTGCACTTGGATCGCCTTCGCATCGCTCGACAATATTCCTTTATCGTGTATTTCTCTCTTTCTAGTTGGTAGTGGATTTGTCTCCGCCCAACAACTTGTAAATGATAATTCATGAGTTTATTATAAATTCTTTCTCATTTATTTGTGGATGAGATTAGTGTTATGGATTACTGCATTTTACAGCTTATGTATACATACAAAGGTTCCATATATTGGAGTTACTTCGTATATATGCAGCTGGCATGTCGACATACTTAGTCCTTAGTATTTTAGGACTGGGGCATTACAAGAATGGTAATATTGAACTTTACAATGCATTCTACATGATGTCTAGGTCGTTCTAGACTAAAGTCAACTCTTGGTCAACTCTAGTCAACTACACTAGTCAAACTAGGTCAACTAAGCCATACTAGGTCCAAGCCTAGTCCAACAAGTCTCACTAGGCCTAACCAAGCCAATACTAGCACACCAACACAAACAATGCCAAGGGCAACATACACATATATATATAGACATACTAGTGAACCACACATAGGCTAGTGTATATACACATAGCAATATATATCATGCATCATGCCAACATTCACATCATCTATATAAGTTATACATATATATATGTATAGGCATATCATACATACTATGCATTAATATAGGGTGTGTCAATAGTGTTTATGGCAAGGGTGAGTGAAACTGGTGTCTAGTGTACATGGGCTAACATGTATGTAAGGGGTTAACATATCAGCATATATGAAGGGGTTCTAAGTTAGTTTTCAGTTAATGTATCAATACATACTAGTGTAATGTGTACATGGCATATAGTGTAGTGTTCAGTTTTGTATACATGTGACAGCAAGTAATGTAGGAAGGGGGTGTTAACATAAGAATGGGGTTAATACAATAAGTAAATGGGTTAACTAGTGTTCAGTGGCTATGTTCAGGTAGTATGTGTATGCGGACATGTAGTGTACAGGGGGTTCTTGAATCTGAGCAGCAAGAAAAGGGGGTCTCAGGTTTATGTGTACAGCAAGGGGTTTAAATATAGGTTCCGTTTTGTATATGACAGCAAGTAATGCAATGTGTCACATAGTATAGTATATTAGGAGTCATTTGTGGCATGTTATAGTGTCAACTTATATCAATAGCCAACTCAGGATACACAGAAATCATCATCAACATCGACGTCATTAATATCATCATCATCACATCAATGAAATGGATACCTAACATTATACATATAACAATGTACAATGTATTGAACTCAAAAGTCAGGAATCAATGTAAAGTATCAGACATGTATACATAGAGTATCATAAAGTGTTCGAAAACCCTAAAATTGAATCAAAACCATATCACATTCGAACCTAGCATGTAAACATACATCCCAGATATGTATATATGTGTTAAAATTATAAATTAGCTTTAATATCAATTAATTTATATTTAAAACTCAGAAAAACATACTGTTGGAACACGGTATCAGAAATTAAGGGAAAACCCTAAATTACAACTCAAAACCAATTAAGATCACAAATTAGCAAGTGGTAATGGTTCGTGCACATGAGAGGGTGTCAACTGAGTCGTCTTGTGTCCATACAATAGGACACGAGGTGTCCAATCACACGAAAACACCCACATACACGCCTGGACAGCACTGAAGAACATATGGCAACTCTAGAGGGGGTGAATAGAGTTTATAACGATAATAACCAATTAAAAATTAAACTCTTTCACAAGCTGAAAGTAATCAGAGTAAATGCGGAAATAAATAAGGAGCAAGAAAGCATACGCAAACACAGCCGATTTTTAACTTGGTTTCCCTCGTGGAGGACTAGTCCAGGCCCAAGAAATCTAGCTCAGGATTAAATCCACTATTTGTGAAATAGTAGTTACACCCCGTGCCTTTTCTTCAGAAGAGCACGTCAACTTCTTACAAAGATCGCAGTGGCGATGCTTGGAATTTTCCAAGCGACTTCTTGAACTCTTGCACAAACTCCTGACTGAAAAGTACTGAGCACTTGAGGCTTAGGGAGCTTGTGGCTAGTAGATGAAGAAGGGTATGGCTTGTATTGAGATTTAGAGAGAAGAGAAGAGAAGATTGGATGATTGAAAATAAGAGAATTCATGGCCTATTTATAGGATATCAGGTAGGCAAAATTCGGCCAAAATTCTGGTTGGAATTTTTAAAAAATTGGCCGTTGGACAACTTGCAACCAGCCAACCCTAAAAATTAGGGTGCTGATTTTTAGGAGACAGAGTTCGGCCCGAACACTGTGTGGAGGCAGAGTTCGGCCCGAACTCTGTCTCCAGAGCACAGAATGGGTCATAGGTCCAATTGGCTTATTTTGGATATGTGTGGAGCTATTGGATTTTGGTATGGTTATAGGCTAAGTCTCAGATGCTCAGTACAGCTCAGTTTACATAGGTCTAGACTCAATAAAATTGTAAAAGTACAGACTCAAAATAACTTACATTGCAAAATGCGAGCTATCGTCTGACTTGAACTGGAAGTAGTCTTCATGTGTCGTATTGAATTATCACAAGTATCATGTAGTCAATTCTATCAATATTTGGTTGACTGTGATTTTGTGTCAACAATCTCCCCCATATTGATAATTGACAAAATAATAGTTGTATATTCAATATTCATACCTGGACACATTATATGGCATAGCTCCCCCGTAATCAGTGTCGAGCTAGCAATAGCTCCCCCGTAAACATTGCTTTGAATCCTGTTGGCCTGATAAAATATTCTCCCCAAAGCACAGATACAGATACAAAAAGAATATAGAATATACCAAATTTTCTCCCCCTTTTGGCATTTAGCAATAAACCATAAACAGATAAGAACTGGCAAGCGCACCAAAAGTTAATAGATGAAACTGCATAGATACTGATAAAACTACTGAATGTCTCAAAAGTTATAATAATAAGTCTAATACAACCAAAGTGCATAAAAGCAACTAAAATTCAAAGTGCATAAAAAAGACATAAACAATGATCCTCAGTAGCATCAGCAAGTAGAAGTCCATATCCATCATCGAGCTCGTGAAGGCCCAGCGTCGTCGGATGGATTAATGAAGGAACGACGAGGGTCCACGAAGGCCGCATCTGGATCCAAGTAGCGAATAACCCAAGGGTCATCGATACGATACCCTTCACGACCAGGGTCCCGCTCCATAGGGATAGGCATGGAAGGGTGGCGAGACATGGAGTACCGAATATCATGCAGTGAGTTACTAATGGCACTCATCTGCAAGGTAGTCTGGTAATCAAGCTGAGTCTAGCGATCATCCTCCAAGGTGAAACGATCGCGGAGCATAGTCTGGAGGGACTCGACAGTGGCAGGAGGAGGAGGAGGATCCTGTCCCAGAGGAAGGGCATCTGGCTCATCATCAAAATGCTCGGACACAACAGGTGAGCCAACTGCTACCTGAAGTCTCCGTGCCTTAGAGAAGAATGCAGGGGCAGGTAAGAACTGACACTCATCAAGAGGTATGCGAAAAGCACGAAATACCATAGGAAGATATAAAGCATAAACCAAGGATCTTAGTTTCTTCCTGGAATTAATCATCCAGTCCATCATGGTACATGGAAGATTAAATGGTACATAAAAGTGAAGGTGATATAAGGTCAAGATTTCAAAGTAGGTGACTTCATCGGTGGATCCTACTTTGGGTAGAATAGTGTTAAAGATAATCCAATAAAGTTTATAAAAATAGGGATTGAGATACTTGGCCAAAAGCTTGCGAGGACGTGTGTTCGGAGTACACAAGTCATCCTTGAAGCTTTCAAGTGAAGACCCATCGGGAAATTGAAACGATCGAGCTTCAACAAGCTTTTCCCATGAGTTTGGCTCTTAGAGTTCAAGGTGTTCGGCCAAATCGAAATCATCAAACGAGATGTCAATGCCCGCAACCCATGAATAAATATGTGTATCATCATGAGTTAGGTTGCAGTAGAACATTTGAATAGCATTACGATATATGACCGAGTTGGTTGTGACAAGTTCGTCAAGGCAAAGATCATGAAAAAGTGCATCATATTGAGAGAAAATAGTAAAATTGATAGGATGACCCGCAAACACTGGACGTGTCCGAAAGTCACTAAACCAGTCATTTGACGCGTCGAGTGATACAAATATTCGGTCGTCAAATGTGTTTGGGTCGAGTGGACGAGACGGGTTGAACAACGGATGGATAGGTGGTTGTTGTTCAACGGGCGGTTCACCACGAGGAGGAGCATTCGAATAGGATGCTCCCTCGGTTCGAAGTCTCTTCCCGCGATTGAACAATCGTGGAGCCATGAAAAAATAATAAAGACAATAGAGAAAATTGAGATGAAGAGGAGTGTTGAGATATACCTCAATGTGATGAAGAACAATGAAGGAGAATGATGAGGAAAGCCTTCTCCTTGAGTTTGGAGAAGAGATAAGCTCTAGGGAGGAAGAACTAGGATTAGGGTTTGAGAAAAATATGTTTGGAGAAGTGAAAAAGGTGGCAATGGAGGAGGAGAAAGATGAGAGCCCGAATATATGTGAAAGGGTTCCAATGGTCGAAACAAATATGGGCCATTGGATCAACTTATGATCAGCGGCTGAGACTGCTCCCGGTTCTGGAACAGTCATGCCGAATTCGGCCCGAACTTTGGATAGGGCAGAGTTCGGCCCGAATTTTGGATCCTGGGAACAGAACAGGAATCAGGCTGAAAAATGATTCTAACTTGAAAACAAATGATTAAGTGAGAGAGACCAAAGGAAAAGTACATATACAAGATAAAAAAAATCTAAGTTGAAAAAGTCCAGAAAATTGATTTCGAAGCAAAGTGAAGTTGGAAACTCTGCATTTCAGCATGTGATAAATAAAATGAACCATGTAATAAACAAGGAATTATGCCATAATTCAATATTTTGAAGCTGCCATGGGTTAGCTGTAGGGGCCGGATCCCAGCTAGCGGTAGTCCTGAGGACTAGTGCACCGTGTCGCTTAGGCTTTTATACCTTGTTGTCAGAAGGACCCTTTGTCACGACCCGCACCCACTGTGAGGGTACGAGAACGTAACAACGCCCAGCCTACGCCGCAGTGTCGACGGTAGAACGCTGTCCTAGGTCACAACATCTAACAATATATATCTAAACAGTTTATACTCCCCGAATGGGGGTGACATAGCAGTAAAACTCAATCACAACTAAGGAAGAGATGGCACGATATGAAATAGAACTCAAGGAAATAAATAGATAAAAAGTAGTCTAAGATAATCCCAGCAATATCCAGAAGTACATGGTCTCAGATACAGAATTAAAGAATATATACAACTCTGAACTCCAAATAAAGTCTAGCTAAACATGTCCCATGACTACATAAAAGATAGATAGCCTAACTAATCTAATCTAGGCAATCGGGGTGATATCCTCAGCTAGAGCTGGGTCCTCCTGAGGGTCCAGCTCGCAGGTGTCATCTAAGGCTGCCCCGTAGTAAGTGTCCAGGCAAGCCTCCTCCTCGTCCTCTGTAATATTTTTAATAGGTCCAGTCAGGACAGGAGCGAGTACAGTACATCTCAACAGTTCATAGCAGGTTAGAAGATATAATCATGCAGTAAAGTAAGATACAAGTACTCAAAGAAGTACAGTATGTAAACAGAGAGAGAAAGCTGTAATAGAAATATCTACTATACATAGAGAACTATCATGTGACTAGTGAGTCAGAGTACAACATAGACATGTAAATGGCATAGGAGATTCTGATAAGACACTATGGAAGAGATTCTGATAAGATACTACTTGGGTATTATTCACATGTCCATTTCTACTCCCCCGTACCCCCAATCAATACACAAGGATCCAGCCAGGTTATGTTATGATTCCATGCAAGGCCCCCGAAGGGTGATACATGGATGCCCATAAATGTGTGATTCTAGGAGATTCTACGATACCCAGTGAATGGGATAAGAGATTCTAGGAGACTCTACGATCGTAAGAGTATATGTCGCAAGTGTTCAAAGAACCAATGAAGCATAGTGATACGCCATGTAAGTGAAACGCACAGAACATGAAGTACCCAATGCTCCCTAAGGATAACATCTCAAGAAGGGATCCATATAGTACCAATCCGTGTGACCATCGTGACAGTACAAGTAAAGTAATCTACTGCAGGAAATAATTCTAAGCAGGATATAAAATGATCAGAGAATGTACTCGCCTGTATCTGAGTGTCCAATATGAAACAAACTGTCCAAGGAGTGGTGTCTGGCTCCTAATCAGAACAGCACAAGTCACAACAAGTCCAAAATGGTATAATAAAGTTCTACTATGCATTCTACATGAATCTAGGTCAATCTAGACCAAAGTCAACTCTTGGTCAACTCTGGCAACCCTAGAAGTCAAACTAGGTCAACCAAGTCTAATCTAGGTCAAACTAGTCTAATCTCGGTCTAGCAAGTTATTCTAAGTCCTAACAAGGCTAAACAGTCTATTCTAGACTCCACACTGACATACCATGCCATAGGCTAGAAGACTAGGCCATGGGCCAATAGGCTAAGCCAAGTCCAAGCAACCATATCCATATCTAAACCATATACATATTATATATATACAATACACTATATCATGGTATCTCATACAATATATATATCTAATATATATATATATAACACACATTCATGTATATATATAGGAATCCTATATATATAACAAACTCAATATATAAATACATATACATATGAAGAGAGAGGGAACATAACATACTAGTGTATGTTTGTGTGTGTACTAGTGAAGAGAGTGTGTGATACATATAGGGTGTGTACATGAGAGTGTACTAGTGTCAAGAAGTGTGGTGTCATGACATGAGGGTGTGGGTGTGTATGTGTGTCATGAGTGAATGTGAGGGTGTGTGTCAATGGACTAGAGGGGACATGTGTGTGTACATGTATGTGTGAGTGTAGCTGTGTGTGTATACAGTGATTACATATATATGCAAGAACATGAAAACAGTGGAAGGGAGGGAAAAGTGTGTGTGTGTTATACATTGAGGCAAAGTGTGTGTGTTGAAGAGTTAACTGTTAAGGAAATGGGGAGGAAAGCATATTATTCCCAGGTTTTGAAAACTGGAATTCAAAGCTCAGGTTATACAGTAAGAGCATTGATAGTTCAGAAATGTAGGATACCTAAAATCTTCAGGAAAAGAAAAGGAAACTCAGGTTTGAGTTCCAAAATAACAAAGCAATCTCAGTTGCATATTTCAGACTTTGAGAAAACAGTCCAATTCTTTCTCATTCGATTTCGAAACCAAATCACCACAATTCCATCCCAAAATCACACCTTAGCTAGATTATAAGTAGGAGAATAGCATTAGGGTTCTATACCATGTAATTAACAGTAATAATTAAGCTAAAATGGATGTCAAAATCCCAATTCGAAAACTGGAAATACACAAAATGCATTTTTCAGTCCCAACCTTTTGACAGTTTTTACATACCCAAATTCGAATCAAAACACCACCAATCATCTCCAAATTTAGCATACATGTAGATAACTTATAGGAGAATCATATTAGGGATCTAAACATGTAATTTACAGTATTTAACTAATCAAAATGAATGCTAGAAATCAAATCAAAAACTGAAAAAAAAAACTGAGAATAGGCATGTATCAGGAATTTAAGGGTAATAAGAATTAATCATCAAAATTTATTTAAAAAGCTAAAACAGTGGTGGGTAACATGGATACACTTTGTGTACGTGTCACTCAAGTGCTTTGTGTCCACCCAAGTGGACACAAACGTGTCCAAACATAATGTAACCAAAACTAATACACAGGACACGAGCAGCAGTGCACTGTCTCGTACACAGGTGCACCTAGGTCTAGGACACGACACAAGTGTCCAAGTGTCTTGTGGTCATGTCAGTAGCTAGGTGGGGTGTCAGGGTAGGTGTTTAAGTGCCTGAGTTGTGTCCACGAAGTGTCCAGCTCCGTGTCCAAACCCGTGTCAGTGGCCGACTGTGCGCGTGTACGTGTGTGTGTAAAACCAATGCACTGAGGATTTCTTCCTCGACACACCACGTGGTCATGTGGGACTTGACACACGGGGTGTCAGTCATGGCCCCATGCTATGTGTCGAGTTTTGTGTCCATACAATACGTGTCGTGTCCGCTACAGACCCCGATAGGCAGGGGAGCACTGTAGCTGTGCGCGCGGTCGTGCACGCGCGAGTCCAGCCATGAATCCGACACAACAGGGATACCAACACCACCACAGAAGATCAAAAATGTGTAAGCAATAGTAAAACTAATATTCCTATTTAAAAACATTAAACAAACAAGATCGAAATGCCCTTTGAGGCATTTCGACAAACAGTTCAGTCTAGGTCTGATACGTGTTCAGAACGGACACGAAACCTCTGATACCCGACACGAACCCTATCCAGATTCTTAGGGGACCCTTAAGGCTTCCTATTTATGAAGACAAAATGAAATTTCATGGAGTATTGAGAGAGTTACCTCTTGATGAACTTCAATGAAGAAAATCCTCTTTGTGAGCTCCTCTCTTAATGTCCCAATCAAATCAAAACATCCTTAAACTGAACCAAGGTTCCAATAACAGCAAGAACAATGATATTAGAATCTAATGTAACTAGTTTGGGGGAAAAAGGACCTAAAATAGATTTATAATGAATTTCTAAAGATAGGAACTCACCTCTTTCTTCTTGAAATAATTTCCTAGGGAAAGGAGGCTAGCCCTAGAATTTAGGAGGGGTTTTATAGTGGGGGAATCCCAATATGGATGGAATGGCCGGCCATGATGGGCTAGGGATTAGGGTTTGGTAGTTTGGGCTTGGGCCATGTTACATAAGCTATGGTTTGATTGATTAATAAGGACTCTAAATCATAAGTCATGGCTTATGGCTTTCTAATTTCTATAGATAAATAGGTTCTAATGACCAAACCATAGTTTAGGCTAGGTTAGACTAGAGTCACAAATCCTAACCAAGCTCATACTAACTAGGGTTAGCTCCTAGGTTGATCTATATGGGTCCAAACTAGCCAAAATCAATCTAGTCTAAACAATTCCAAAATAATTCCTAAAAATTCCCATAAATTCTAATTAATTCTAATAAATTTAAAATACCCCAAAAATGACAAAAATACCCTCACACTAGAAATGTGGTAGTGACAAATCTACCCTCCTTAAAAGAATTTCGTCCTCGAAATTGAAAGGCGAAATACAACTGATGAGAAGGATAGAAAGCATACCTCACGGTCCAAAAAGATAAGGGTAGTGCTCGCGCATCTCATCCTCCCGTTCCCAGGTAGACTCTCCTGAAGAATGATGCCTCCATGCGACGCGCACCAAGGGTATCACCTGATTCCTCAGAACCTTCTCCCGTCGATCCAGAATCTCCACTGGCTGCTCTGGATAGCTGAGAGAAGGCCCAACCTCTATCTCCGAATGATCGAGCACATGGCTAGGGTCAGCCACATACTGTCTTAACTGTGATACATAAAATACGTTGTGGACCCCCACTAGTACAGGCGGCAAGTCTAGCCTGTATGCAACGTCACCGACTCTTCCGCTGATAACGAAAGGGCCGATGAAGCGCGGGCTAAGCTTCCCACCTCCACCGAAACGTATCGTACCACGAGTCAGAGATATCCTCAAGAAAACCTGGTCTCCGACCTAATCACAAGCAAGGTCTCAATTAATATAATAAACAAACATGATCAAAATCATAAACAAATAACCTAAATCTAATCCTACTCTAATCTGTACCTCAAACTCCAAGGGCCTCCGGTGGCTATCGGCCCAGTGCCGATGTCTGTCCTGCGCCACGCAAAGTCTATCCCTGATGAGCTTCACCTTCTCGGCCGCATCAACAATCATCTCTGGCCCCAGTAAAGCTCGCTTACCAACATCATCCCAGGATAAGGGTGTACGGCACCTACGCCCGTACAGAGCCTCGAAAGGTGACATCTCAATGCTGGCCTGGAAACTATTATTGTAGGCAAACTCCACCAAATGAAGATGATCCTCCCAGGAACCTCCAAAGTCTAGGACGCACGTCCGCAGCATATCCTCAAGAGTCTGAATAGTCCGCTCTGACTGTCCGTCCGTCTGGGGGTGGCATGCAGTACTAAACTTGAGCTGAGTGCCCAAGCTGGTCTGCAGACTCCTCCAAAAATGGGAAGTAAAACGGCTATCCCGATCTGAGACGATGCTGACCGAAACTCCGTGAATTCTGACTATCTGTCGCATATACAACTCCGCCAGCCTCTCTGTAGACGTACCCACCTTGAATGGCAAGAAGTGGGCCGATTTGGTCAACCTGTCAACGATAACCCAAATCGCGTCTTTCCCTCCTGGAGTACACGGCAATCCTGAATCGAAGTCCATAGTGATATGCTCCTATTTCCACTCAGGAATGGGCAGCGGCTGCAACAATCCACCGGGCCTCTGTCTCTCTGCCTTGACCTGCTGACAGACCAAACACCTAGCCACGAAGCGAGCCACCTCCCGCTTCATTCCTGACCACCAAACATGCTCCCGCAGATCTCGGTACATCTTGTTGGCACCCGGGTGTATAGAGTACTGAGGTCTGTGGGCCTCCTGCATAACCTGCTCTCTAAGCTCTCTGCTGGGTACACATAATCTGGAACCGTGCCTCAAGGCACCATCCTCTGCAAGAGAAAATTCGCCCTCCAGCAATCCTGATCGAACCTGCTCCTGGAGACACCGCAGAGCAATGTCCTCAAACTGTGCTGACTTGATCCTCTACACCAAATCTGACTGAATCTGCATCCCCCATAGCTGCATCTGCACTCCGGGCACGATCACCTCAATCCTAAGGCTCTCCAAGTCGGCAAGCAAATGTCGATCCATGGTCAAACACATGGCTGTCGGATACCTACTCAAGGCATCGGCAACCACGTTGGCCTTTCCTGGATGATACTGCAGTACAATGTCGAAGTCCTTCATCAACTCCAACATCTGTGCTGCCTCATATTCAACTCCTTCTGAGTGAACACATACTTTAAGCTCTTGTGATGTGTGAATATCTCTACCCTCTCACGATACAGATAATGCTTCCACAGCTTCAGAGCAAATATTACTGCTGCCAGCTCCAGGTCGTGGGTAGGGTAGTTCTTCTCATGGGGACACAATTGCCTGGAAGCATAGGCAATCACCTTTCCGTGCTGCTGCAACACACAACCCAGCCCCTTCCCTGAAGCATCACTATAAATAGTAAAACTACCAGATCCTGAAGGCAATGTCAGAATCGTAGCTGTCGTAAGCCGCTTCTTCAACTTATCAAAAGCCGCCTGACACTCCTCTGACCAAATGAACTCAGCATCCTTCCGGGTCAACCGAGTCAACGGCTCTGCAACCCGAAAGAAATCCTGTACAAATCTCCGATAATGCCCTGCTAGCCCCAGGAAACTCCTGATCTCTGCAACTGAAGTCGGCGCTGCCCATGCCTCAACTGCTATAATCTTCTTGGGGTCAACTAAGATACCATCTCCAGTCACCACATGCCCCAAGAAGTCCACCCGATCCAAGAAAAACTCATACTTGGAGAGCTTCCCGTAAAGCTGCTCCTTCCTGAGAGTCTCCAGCACAATCCTCAAATGCTCCTCGTACTCCTCCTCAGTCTTAGAATATACCAAGATGTCGTCAATAAACACCACCACAAACTGATCCAGATACTGGTGGAATACCTTATTCATAAGGTTCATAAACACTGCTGGTGCATTGGTTAGCCCAAACGGCATAACCAAAAACTCGAACTGCCCGTACCGCGTCCTGAAAGCGGTCTTGGGAGTATCCTCCCCCTTCACCTTCACCTGGTGATATCTCGACCTCAGATCAATCTTGGAAAATACCCGAGCTCCACTTAACTGGTCAAATAGATCGTCGATCCGCGGCAGTGGGTATTTGTTCTTGATCGTGAGGTTGTTGAGTGCCCTATAGTCAATACACATGCGTAATGACCCATCCTTCTTTGGCATAAACAATACTGGTGCACCCCATGGCGACGAACTCGAGCGGATGAAGCCCTTGTCCTGTAGCTCATCCACCTGCTTCTTCAGCTCCACCAGCTCGCTGTTGTTCACCCGATAGACATACTGAGAGATGGGTTCCGCTCCTGGAACCAAGTCTATCGAGAACTCTATGTCCCTGTCTGGTGGCAGTTCCAGTAACTCCTCTGGGAAAACATCCATATAATCTGCTATCAAGGGGTGTGGAATCGTCTGCTCCTTGACCGAGACTCCACAGAAGACTCCGCTGCTCTGCTCTGCCTGACATCTGGAGTACTCGAACTCTGGCTCCCCCGGCGCTCTGAAAAGAACTCTACCCCCTCTGCAATCAATGCTGGCGTGGTGCCTGCTCAACCAATCCATGCCTAGTACTATATCGAAGTTCGGCAATGGCATTATGAGCAGGCTCACCTCCAACTCACGGCCTCCCAAAACTACTCTCCGACCCTTACAAACATCACTCATGAAGATAATGCCACCCCCGGTCGTGATCTTGTAAGTCCTAGGCAACGATTCAGCTATGATACCGTGTCTAATCATAAAAGATACTGATATAAAGCTATACGAAGCACCAAAATCGAATAATACAAATGCTGGACTGGAGTCGAGAAGAATCGAACCTGTAATTAGCTCTCCTATCACCTCTGTATCCCCAGCTGCCATGGCGAAAGCTCGCCCCTGTTGGCCTCCCCTGGCCTGCTGTTGGTGCTGGACGAACCTCTGCTGATGTGTCGGCAGGACTGGTCCCCTCTGCTGGCCTGCTGAAGCTCTGGCTCCTCCTCCCGGGCCTGCTCGTGCTATGCGACACTCCCTCATCTGGTGGTCTGCTGAGCCGTATACCATGCACTGGCCCAGCCTCTTCCGGCACTCATTGAAGACGTGCCCAGGCTCCTTGCAGTAGGCACAAGTGACTCCCTGTCTCTGACCCTGCTGGTGCTGTCTCGGCTGCTACTGCTGAACTGGCCTCTGCTGGATCGGCTGCGGCTGAAACTGCCTCAGCTGCTGATGCTAAAAGTGGGGCCTCTTGGCCTGGCCTCCGCTGCTGCTGCTGCCCCCAACTGGGTCTCTCCCCTCTTGAGCCTAAGCTCAAGATCATCCTCTGCTAGCAAGGCTCCCGTCAAGATCTCCTCAAATGTAGCATCTCTGCTGCCCTTGGTCAGGGACTTGACCTTCTTGACCAGACCCTTCCGGAACCTCTGGGCCTTCGCCGTCTCACTCAAACCCTCTACAAACCTGCCGAGACAACCAAACTCTCCAGCATACTCCTCTACTGAGAGGCTCCCCTGGACCAAGCTCTCAAACTGCAACTCTAAGGCTCTGACTGCTGAATCTGGGAAGAACTACATCTTGAAGAAGCCCCTGAACTGCTTCCAAGTCTGCCCTGGTACCCCTACCCTGGGGTCTGACTGATACCAGGTGCGAGTAAGATCTCGCATCCGGCTAGCTGCAGCCTCGATTTGAAGGTCTGCTGGAATCCTGGCCAAGCGGAAGATCTTCTCTATATGCTCGATCCACTCATCGGCATATAGGATCCCTTCTGTCCCCAGAAAGTCTTTGGGGCTCATCTTCTGAAACTGCTCGATTCCCGGTGTCCTCGGCTGCTACACCACTGGTCGAGTTGCGGCTGTCGTGACGGCCAACTTCATGCCTCTGTCCTGTCGAGCCTGCTGTCGGTTTATGAACTGCTGGAAATACGTGAATATCTGAGCTGCGTTCACGTGTCCTGGAGGCGGTGGCTGCTGAAAGGGATCCTCTGGAATGACCGGGTCCTGCCTCCGAGCCGGTGGAGGCATACCCCCTGCTGCTACTGCCGAGGTCTCAATACGAGCAGAGGTGGCAGGAGCTGCAGTCCCCTGGCCTTGCCGTACTGGCTGAGAGGTAGCAGTCCCCTCTATAGCATCCTTATGAATGGTACGCTGCGATCGAGTCTCTACCATCCTGAAGATAGACAAACAAGAGTATCAATTTCTGAGAAAGAAGCGAAATAACAAAGGCAGACAATTATAATTCTAAGGATCAGCTGACAAAAGGATTTAGATGGCAATAAAAGAAATTTTCCTAAAGTGATTGAGTACCTTAAAATTAATGTCCTATATCCTACTGCAGGCTGTAGTGATACTCTAATTTGAATACCACTATATTTCTAGTCTAGACCTGCATGGGCTACCACTAAAAACGTGTCACGACCCGCACCCACTGTGAGGGTACGAGAACGTAACAACGCCCAGCCTACGCCGTAGTGTCGGCGGTAGAACGCTGTCCTAGGTCACAATATCTAACAATATATATCTAAACAGTTTATACTCCCCGAATGGGGGTGACATAGCAGTAAAACTTAATCACAACTAAGGAAGAGATGGCACGATATGAAATAGAACTCAAGGAAATAAATAGATGAAAAGTAGTCTAAGATAATTCCAGCAATATCTAGAAGTACATGGTCTCAGATACAAAATAAAAGAATATATACAACTCTAAACTCCAAATAAAGTCTAGCTAAACATGTCCCATGACTACATAAAAGATAGATAGCCTAACTAATCTAATCTAGGCAATCGGGGTGATATCCTCAGCTAGAGCTGGGTCCTCCTGAGGGTCCAGCTCGCAGGTATCATCTAAGGTTGCCCCGTAGTAAGTGTCCAGGCAAGCCTCCTCCTCATCCTCTGTAATATTTTTAACAGGTCCAGTCAGGACAGGAGCGAGTACAGTACATCTCAACAGTTTATAGCAGGTTAGAAGATATAATCATGCAGTAAAGTAAGATACAAGTACTGAAAGAAGTGCAGTATGTAAACAGAGAGAGAAAGCTGTAATAGAAATATCTACTATACATTGAGAACTATCATGTGACTAGTGAGTCAGAGTACAACATAGACATGTAAATGGCATAAGAGATTCTGATAAGACACTATGGAAGAGATTCTGATAAGATACTACTTGGGTATTATTCACATGTCTATTTCTACTCCCCCGTACCCCCAATCAATACACAAGGATCCAGCCAGGTTATGTTATGATTCCATGCAAGGCCCCCGAAGGGTGATACATGGATGCCCATAAATGGGTGATTCTAGGAGATTCTAGGTTACCCAGTGAATTGGATAAGAGATTCTAGCAGACTCTGCGATCATAAGAGTATATGTCGCAAGTGATCAAAGAACCAGTGAAGCATAGTGATACGCCATGTAAGTGAAATGCACAGAACATGAAGTACCCGATGCTTCCTAAGGATAACATCTCAAGATGGGATCCATATAGTACCAATCCGTGTGACCATCGTGACAGTACAAGTAAAGTAATCTACTGCAGAAAATAATTCTAAGCAGGATATGAAATGATCAGAGAATGTACTCGCCTGTATCTGAGTGTCCAATATGAAACGTACTGTCCAAGGAGTGGTGTCTGGCTCCTAATCAGAACAGCACAAGTCACAACAAGTCCAAAATGGTATAATGAAGTTCTACTATGTATTCTACATGAATCTAGGTCAATCTAGACCAAAGTCAACTCTTGGTCAACTCTGGTCAACCCTAGAAGTCAAACTAGGTCAACCAAGTCTAATCTAGGTCAAACTAGTCTAATCTAGGTCTAGCAAGTTATTCTAAGTCCTAACAAGGCTAAACAGTCTATTCTAGACTCCACACTGACATACCATGCCATAGGCTAGAAGACTAGGCCATGGGCCAATAGGCTAAGCCAAGTCTAAGCAACCATATCCATATCTAAACCATATACATATTATATATATACAATACACTATATCATGGTATCTCATACAATATATATATCTAATATATATATATATATAACACACATTCATGTATATATATAGGAATCCTATATATATAATAAACTCAATATATAAATACATATACATATGAAGAGAGAGGGAACATAACATACTAGTGTATGTGTGTGTGTGTACTAGTGAAGAGAGTGTGTGATACATATAGGGTGTGTACATGAGAGTGTACTAGTGTCAAGAAGTGTGGTGTCATGACCTGAGGGTGTGGGTGTGTATGTGTGTCATGAGTGAATGTGAGGGTGTGTGTCAATGGGCTAGAGGGGACATGTGTGTGTACATGTGTGTGTGAGTGTAGCTGTGTGTGTATACAGTGATTACATATATATGCAGGAATGTGAAAACAGTGGAAGGGAGGGAAAAGTGTGTGTGTGCTATACATTGAGGCAAAGTGCGTGTATTGAAGAGTTAACTGTTAAGGAAATGGGGAGGAAAGCATATCATTCCCAGGTTTTGAAAACTGGAATTCAAAGCTCAGGTTGTACAGTGAGAGCATTGATAGTTCAGAAATGTAGGATACCTAAAATCTTCAGGAAAAGAAAAGGAAACTCAGGTTTGAGTTCCAAAATAACAAAGCAATCTCAGTTGCCTATTTCAGACTTTGAGAAAACAGTCCAATTCTTTTTCATTCGATTTCGAAACCAAATCACCATAATTCCAACCCAAAATCACACCTTAGCTAGATTATAAGTAGGAGAATAGCATTAGGGTTCTATACCATGTAATTAACAGTAATAATTAAGCTAAAATGGATGTCAAAATCCCAATTCGAAAACTGGAACTACCCAAAATGCATTTTTTAGTCCCAACCTTTTGACAGTTTTCACATACCCAAATTCGAATCAAAACACCACCAATCATCTCCAAATTTAGCATACATGTAGATAACTTATAGGAGAATCATATTAGGGATCTAAACATGTAATTTACAATATTTAACTAATCAAAATGAATGCTAGAAATCAAATCAAAAACTGAAAAAAAAAAAACTAAGAATAGGCATGTATTAGGAATTTAAGGGTAATGAGAATTAATCATCAAAATTTATTTAAAAAGCTAAAACAGTGGTGGGTAACATGGATACACTTTGTGTACGTGTCACTCAAGTGGTTTGTGTCCACCCAAGTGGACACAAACGTGTCCAAACATAATTTAACCAAAACCAATACACAGGACACGAGCAGCAGTGCACTGTCTCGTGCATAGGTGCACCTAGGTCTAAGACACGACACAAGTGTCCAAGTGTCTCGTGGTCGTATCAGTAGCTAGGTGGGGTGTCAGGGTAGGTGTTTAAGTGCCTGAGTCGTGTCCACGAAGTGTCCAGCTCCGTGTCCAAACCCATGTCAGTGGCCGACTGTGCGCGTGTGTGTGTGTGTGTAAAACCAATGCACTGGGGATTTCTCCCTCGACACGCCACTTGGTCACGTGGGTCTTGACACACGGGGTGTCAGTCATGGCCCCATGCTACGTGTCGAGTTTCGTGTCCATACAATACGTGTCGTGTCCGCTACAGACCCCGATAGGCAGGGGAGCACTGTAGCTGTGCGCGCGGTCGTGCACGCGCGTGTCCAACCACGAATTCGACACAACAGGGATACTAGTACCACCACAGAAGATCAAAAACGCATAAGCAATAGTAAAATTAATATTCCTATTTAAAAACATCGAACAAACAAGATCGAAATGCCCTTGAGGCATTTCGACAAACAGTTCAGTCTAGGTCTGATACGTGTCCAGAACGGACACGAAACCTCTGATACCCGACACGAACCCTATCCAGATTCTTAGGGGACCCTTAAGGCTTCCTATTCATGAAGACAAAATGAAATTTCATGGATTATTGAGAGAGTTACCTCTTGATGAACTTCAGTGAAGAAAATCCTCTTTGTGAGCTCCTCTCTTAATGTCCCAATCAAATCAAAACATCCTCAAACTGAACCAAGGTTCCAATAACAGCAAGAACAATGATATTAGAATCTAATGCAACTAGTTTAGAGGAAAAAGGACCTAAAATGGATTTATAATGAATTTCTAAAGATAGGAACTTACCTCTTTCTTCTTGAAATAATTTCCTAGGGAAAGGAGGCTAGCCCTAGAATTTAGGAGGGGTTTTATAGTAGGGGAATCCCAATGTGGATGGGATGGTCGGCCATGATGGGCTAGGGATTAGGGTTTGGTAGTTTGGGCTTGGGCCATGTTACATAAGCTATGGTTTGATTGATTAATAAGGACTCTAAATCATAAGTCATGGCTTATGGCTTTCTAATTTCTATAGCTAAATAGGTTCTAATGACCAAACCATAGATTAGGCTAGGTTAGACTAGAGTCACAAATCCTAACCAAGCTCATACTAACTAGGATTAGCTCCTAGGTTGATCTACATGGGTCCAAACTAGCCAAAATTAATCTAGTCCAAACAATTCCAAAATAATTCCTAAAAATTCCCATAAATTCTAATTAATTCTAATAAATTTAAAATACCCCAAAAATGACAAAAATACTCTCACACTAGAAATGTGGTAGTGACAACCTTTCGGCTTGTACTCAAAGCAATTTTATCATAAAAGAATCAAGACATACTCGTTATTTACGCAGGTTTATTTTAATTAATAACATCTTCGTCCAAAATTCCAAGTTCACGACAGAGAAAATTGAAACGCTCTTCGGATATTAATTTTGTAAAGAAATCTGCTAACTGATGATCAGTGTCAATAAATTCTAAATTAATAGTGCCATTTTGCTGATGATCACGCAAAAAGTGGTGACGTATTTCTATGTGTTTCATGCGTGAGTGACATATGGGGTTCTTAGTGAGATTTATAGCACTAGTGTTGTCACAAAAGATTGGAATGTGCATAAAAGTTAAGTTGTAGTCTTCAAGGGTTTGCTTCATCCACAGAATTTGTGCACAACAACGCCCAGCTGTGATGTATTCAGCTTCTGTTGTAGATAGTACGACAGAATTCTGCTTCTTGCTAAACCAAGAGACTAAAGTCTTTTCTAATAAATGACACGTACCGCTCGTACTTTTACGGTCGACCTTGCATCCGACAAAATCAGCATCAGAGTAACCGATGAGGTCAAATGATGTTGACTTGGGATACCATAGGCCCACTGTAACCGTACCCTTAAGGTATCGGAAGATACGCTTAACAGCAGTCATGTGTGATTCCTTAGGATTTGCTTGATATCTAGCACACAGGCAAATGCTAAACATAATATCAGGACGACTAGCAGTTAAATAGAGTAGACTGCCTATCATACCTCGATACTTACGTTGATCCACAGGTTTGCCGCTTTCATCTAGTTCTAGTTTAGTTGTAGTAGCCATTGGAGTGTTGATTGGTTTGACGTTGTCAAGGACAAATTTCTTCAGCATGTCCTTTGTATACTTTGATTGACAGATGAAAGTTCCATTTGATATTTGTTTGACTTGCAGTCCAAGAAAGTAGTTGAGCTCTCCTATCATGCTCATCTCAAACTCGGTCTGCATACACTTCGCAAAATCTTGACAGAGGGTTTCATCAGTAGAACCAAATATAATATCATCTACGTATATTTGCACTAAGAGAATAGTGTCTTTAAAAGATTTTATAAAAAGTGTGGTATCAATTTTCCTTTTTGAAAAACCTTTCTCAAGCAAGAAATTGCTTAGCCGTTCATACCAAGCTCTAGGGGCTTGTTTGAGGCCATATAGCACTTTCTTTAGCTTGAAAACATGGTCGAGAAATTTGTGATTTTCAAAACCAGGGGGTTGTTTTACATAAACTTCCTCCTTAATAAATCCATTCAAGAAAGCACTTTTAACATCCATTTGAAATAATGAAAATTTGCAAATGCACAAAGTATCCGAATGGATTCCAATCTTGCAACAGGAGCATACGTCTCATCGTAGTCGATACCTTCCTCTTGGTTGTATCCTTGGGCTACTAGATGAGCTTTGTTGCGTGTAACTGAACCATCTTCATTTACATTGTTTCTAAAAACCCATTTAGTACCAATAATCGAGTGATTTGCCGGTCTAGGAATGAGTTCACATACTTGGCTCCTCTCGAATTGGTTGAGTTCATCTTGCATAGCAGAAATCCAAAATTTATCATTAAAAGCTTCTAAAATGTTTTTCGGCTCAATTTGTGAAATGAAGGCAGTACTAGCAATAGAGTCTATTAATAATGATCTAGTAGTTACTCCACGTAAAACCTTACCTATTACCAAATTTTCTGGATGTGACGGCTTGAAAGAGAATTTCTTAGGCAAGCCCTCCAGCGAATTAGTTTCAGTGGTGGTATTCATTGCAGTAAAAGTTGATGGCTCAACATCATCATCAAGAGTAGCTTCTGCACTGTTATCTTCATCAAAAGTCACATTGGTAGACTCTTCCACAATTAATGAGCGTTTGTTAAAAACTCTATATTCCTTGCTCTTGGCAGCATAGCCAAGGAAAATACTATCGTCAGCTTTGGCATCAAATTTGCCTAAGTTGTCTTTGGTGTTAAGGATAAAATATCTACAACCAAAAACTCTAAAATAAGAAACATTTGGGGTTCTTCCAAACCAGAGCTCATAGGGTGTTTTCTTCGTAATAGGACGAATAAGCACCCTATTTAAAATGTGGCATGTTGTACTGACAGCTTCAGCCCAAAAGTATTTCGGAAGTGAAAACTTGTTTAACATGACTCTAGCCATATCGCCAAGAGTCCTATTCTTCCGCTCCACAACACCATTTTGTTGAGGTGTTCTTGGACAAGAAAACTCATGATCAAAACCATTAGAATCACAAAATTTTTCAAAATCAGTATTTTTGAATTCGCCTCCATGATCACTTCAGATTCGAGTAATCATGTAGCCTTTTTCGTTTTGAACTTTCTTAACAAAAATCTTGAAAACCGAAACAGCATCGCTTTTATTTGTAAGAAAAAAAACCCATGTAAATCTAGAAAAATCATCAACAATAACAAAAGCATAAAGTTTTCCACCAAGACTGGCTACTCTACTAGGGCCAAGTAAATCCATATAAAGAAGTTACAAAGGTCTAGTAGTACTTACAGAGTTTATGGAATGAAATAAGGACTTAGTTGCCTTATTCAATTCACATTCGGCACATACAGTGTCCTTTCTGAATGTGATGTCGGGCAAGCCTCTTACTAGCTTCTTAGTCGATAGCCTGGATATAGTATCCATATTGGCATGACTAAGACGCTGGTGCCACAGTAATCTTTCATCCAAATGAGCATATAGGCATCTACCTGCATTTTTAGTACTCTAGACAGATAGAAAATATAAATATTATCCTCTCTTACCCCTTCAAAAGCAATATCTCCCGTTGACCTATCTAAATAAAGCATTTATTTTGTCCAAAGTTAATGTCATATCCATGGTCAGCAAGATGACTAATGCTGAGCAGGTTATGCTTTAACTCGGTCACTAGGCAGACATCCTTTATTACGGGAGAAGGAGGATGACCAATAATACCATTACCTATAATATACCCTTTTAGGTTGTTGCCGAAGGATACATATCCTTCTCTCTTCATCGATAGTGATGCGAAAAGATTTGCGTCTCCCGTCATATGCCGCGAGCATCCACTATCGAGAATCCACTTACTCTTAGTTGAGGAGGGAAGGTCCACCTACATCAAGAGTAGATGTGACCTTTGGTACCCAAGTTCTTGAGGGTCCTGAAATGTTAGTTTTCGGAAACCATGCATATATCTTTCTATCTACTAATCTTCTAATTCTACATTGTGGTGAAATGTGTCCATGTAATCCACAATAAGTACATATAGCATTCCTATTTATGTTAGAAGCATGCATATGATGTCTATGAATAGAGTGATGTGGAGTAGCATGATGATATATAGAGTTAGCATGGTGATGATGTCTATATGTAGAGTGATGGTGATTTTGTGCAACATAGTGATGATTGTATCTATGTGTAGCATGATGATTCTGTGACAAATGAGAATTATTTCTACGTACATGTGGTTTGTGTGCTTTATGAAAGTGTGTGTATATGTAAGCATGATTATGAGCTGCAGGTGGATGACGTGGTTGACTAGTATGAGTAGTGTCATGCTTTGTGTGTGTCTCATGTGATTGGGTTTGAGGTTAAGCAACCTGTTTTCCCAATTTAGTCTATAATTTCTTAGAGACAGCCTGCAGTTCAGTAACCTTAGCATTTAAACCATATATCTTAGTAATAGAAATCTTGTGTCTACTCTTTTCTTCAGCAAGCTCCGTGTTGAGTGCTATGATTTATTGTGTTTGTTGTTCAATGCGTGCCTCGGCATCATATAGGCTTATTTTAAGCTTAGATACCTCATTTGTGACATCCGTGGGTGAAGTGTCTCTAATATTATCAAGCAGTAAAGAAAGCCTTTAAATTTTGACTTCATGACTTTTTATCTTTTCCTTGGCATGTTTATATTTACCAATGACCTTTTTGTGATCATCAAGTAAATCGGTGAAAGCATCGCCAAGTTCATCAAAAGTGAAATCATCAAGAGTTTCGTTTGATACCTTGTCGGACGTTGCCATTAGGCACACGTTTGCAGCGTCTTGAGGAGAGTCCTTTTCTTCCTCGGAGTCACCAGCTTCGCTTTCATGCCAAATGCTTGTGTTGGCATATTTCTTTGAGGAAGCCTTCTTGTATGGTTTCTCATAGCGGTTGTTCTTCTTTAAGAATGGACAGTCTTTTCGGACGTGTCCCGTCTTCTTACAACCGTAGCATGTTGGCTCTTTTTTGTCATCTTCTTGTGGTTCCTTCTTTTTTCGGTTGAAGCAAAGGAATTTCTTGAAGTTGTGGACAAGGAGAGCTTGATCATCACCTTCCGAGTTGTCGTCATCCGTCTCTTCGGAGTCAGTCCTTCGTCGATGAGCTTTGAGGGCGATCTCCTTAGCCTTAGGAGCAGGCTCTTCGAAGTCCTTGAGGTCAAGCTCATGAGTCATCAGCTTTCCTATCAAGGTCTCCATGGATATGATTATGAGATCATTTCCTTCTATGATGACTATCATCTTAGGGTTCCAAATCTTTGGTTGCCCCCTAAGTAGCTTACGAATCTTCTCGTGATTTGAATATTGTTTGCCGAGCAAAGATAGGGGATTGATGATGTCGAGGAATCTTGTGAACATTTGCGTGATCGTCTCATTTGGCTTCATCTTGAAAGCCTCATATTCTTGAGTGAGACGGCTTATCTTCGATTCCTTGACTTGGGTGGTTCCTTCATGCGTCACTTCTAGAAGTCTCCATACTTCGTGAGAGGTGGTGCATGTTGAGACCCTGTTGAACTCATTCCTGTCTATAGCACAGAATAAAGCATTAATAGCTCTTACGTCGAGACTTGCATGTTTCTTCTCCTCGTCAGAATATTTGTCATGTGGTTTCTCAACGAGATCACCATTGACAACTATCCTGGCGGGCTTTTTGTAACCATCGGTGACGATGGTCCACAGGTCGAAGTCTAGCGACTTGAGATAAAAGCTCATCCTTGTTTTCTAATAGGTGTAGTTAGTTCCATCAAATAGAGGAGGCCTATGAGTGGACTGCCCTTCACCGTGATTGGAAATCAAGGATTGTGTGGTTTCCATGGATCAGCTCTAGGATGTTAGTTCTTGTTGAGAGAACAGAGCTCTGATACCAATTAAAGAACAGATGGCAACTCTAGAGGGGGGTGAATAGAGTTTATAATGATAATAACCAATTAAAATTTAAACTCTTTCACAAGCTGAAAGTAATCAGAGTAAATGCAGAAATAAATAAGGAGCAAGAAAGCATACGCAAACACAGTCAATTTTTAACCTGGTTTTCCTCGTGGAGGACTAGTCCAGGCCTGAGAACTCTAGCTCAGGATTAAATTCACTATTTGTGAAATAGTAGTTACACCCCGTGCCTTTTCTTCAGAAGAGCACGTCAACTTCTTACAAAGATCGCAGTGGCGATGCTTGAAATTTTCCAAGCGACTTCTTGAACTCTTGCACAAACTCCTGACTGAAAAGTACTGAGCACTTGAGGCTTAGGGAGCTTGTGGCTAGTAGATGAAGAAGGGTATGGCTTGTATTGAGCTTTAGAGAGAAGAGAAGAGAAGATTGGATGATTGAAAATGAGAGAATTCATGGCCTATTTATAGGATATCAGGTAGGCAGAATTCGGCCAGAATTCTGGTTAAAATTTTCAAAAAATTGGCCGTTGGACAACTTGCAACCAGCCAACCTAAAAATTAGGGTGCTAATTTTTAGGAGACAGAGTTCGATCCGAACTCTGTGTAGAGGTATAGTTCGGCCCGAACTCTGTCTCCAGAGCACAGAATGGGTCATGGGTCCAATTGACTTATTTTGGATATGTGTGGAGCTATTGGATTTTGGTATGATTATAGGCTAAGTCTTAGATGCTCAGTACAGCTCAGTTTACATAGGTCTAGACTCAATAAAATTGTAAAAGTACAGACTCAAAATAACTTGCATTGCAAAATCCGAGCTGTCGTCTAACTTGAACTGGAAGTAGTCTTCATGTGTCGTATTGAATTATCACAAGTATCATGTAGTCAATTCTATCAATATTTGGTTGACTGTGATTTTGTGTCAACAAGCACAGGCTCGTGCGGCGAGTCTACGAGCTCATGGACGCGACACAGCTCACGTGGAGCCACGTGGTTGTGTCCAGGTGTAGCCCACATATAGGGCTACACCCTCGACATAATACAACATGTCCACGATGTGTATACACTCTGCACGACACGCGTATCAGAGCCCAGACACGCCTACTCGCTGTGTATGCAAAATCGGTACGATCCAAAATACGAGGCCGACACGATACGTCATACCACTTAGGGGCTGACGTGTCAGTCACTGCCCCAAGGCGCATGCCAAGTGTCGTGTGTCCAAGTGACACGGACACAGAGAAAATGCATTCGAGTAGTAGGACACAGACCGCATGGTCGTGCGGCATGTCCTGCCTCCATTTAGATACGATACGAGGTCGATTTATAACTCTGTCATATACAAAATCAAAGAGCACCTATAGATCTACAAATCTGTTCAAATAGAATTTGAAATTATGCAAATAAATCCCTTTGTGACATTTCATCAAACACATAGAAAGGGATACTGATACGTGTCTGATACGCACATCAATCCAAGCCCAATTCCTACCAAACTCACTCTATAGCTAAGAGACACCTAGATGGATGCATCTATGGAAAGAAATCAAGAATTAGAGGTGATTTGAAGGGATTACCTATTAAGAGTCAATCTAAATAAAAAAAGGCTCCTAAATGAGAAGTTTCCTCCACAAGCTATAGCCAACACTCTTCAAATCCTTGCTAGCAAGCCACCACTAGCCTCCACTGCTAAAATGAATCCTAATGCAAGAGAGTTGCCTCAATTTGGGATCAATTTGGATAAAGGAGGAGGAATTTGGGGAAGAATAAGTTAGGGTTCTTTGTAGGTATTCAAAAGAGGTAAGGGGCTACTAAATGATACTTTATAGGAGGGGGCTATTCCTAGGCCGGCCACAAAGGAAAAATTAGGGTTAGGTTTAGTGTAGATGTGTGGCTAAGGCTTCTCCATATGATTCCAAGTTCAATCAATGGTTCAAATTGATCCTAAGGCTTTCTTTCTACAAATATCTTAAAGAGAAAATATCCTACTTAGAAATATCTAGATATTGCTAATCTTGTCACTTAGTAGGATATCCTAATCAAGATTCTAAGCTCAAGGCTAATCTAGATTAGGCTAAGATTCTATGTCAAGTCTCAACTAAGCAAATAACACACATTTATATAATAAAATTTCCAAATCACCAAAAAGTCAAAAATGACCAAAATATACCCTCAAGCCAAAAATGTGGTAGTGACAAGTATACCCTCCTTAAAAGAATTTTGTCCTCGAAATTGAAAGGCAAAACTAAACTGATGAGAAGGATAGGCAATCATACCTTAAGGTCCAAAAAGATATGGGTATCGCTCGCGCATCTCATCCTCCCGCTCCCAGGTAGACTCTCCTGAAGAATGATGCCTCCATGCGACGCGAACCAAGGGTATCGTCTGGTTCCTCAGTACCTTCTCTCATCGATCAAGAATCTCTACTGGCTACTCTGGATAGCTAAGAGCAGGTCCCACCTCTATCGCTGAATGATCGAGCACATGGCTAGGGTACACCACATACCGTCTCAACTACGACACGTGGAATATGTTATGGACACCCACTAGTGCAGGTGGCAAATCAAGCATGTATGCCACATCACCGACTCTCTCACTGATAACGAAAGGTCCGATGAAGCGAGGGCTAAGCTTCCCACCTCCACTAAAACGTATGGTACTACGCGTCGAAGATATCCTCAGAAAAACTAGATCTCCAACCTAATCACAAACATGGTCTCAAATTAATTAAATAATCAAACATGATCAAACAAAATCATAAACAAACAAACCTACTTCTAATCCTAACTCTAAGCTGTACCTCGAACTCCAAAGGTCTGCGGTGGCAATCGGTCCAATGTCGATGTCTGTCCTGCGACACGCGAAGTCGATCTTTGATGAGCTTCACCTTCTCGGCTGCATCTACAACCATCTCAGGTCCCAATAAAGCTCGCTCTCCAACGCCAACCTAAAATAAGGGTGTACGACAAATACACTCATACAATTGCTCAAAAGGTGACATCTCAATGCTGGCCTAAAAACTGTTGTTATATGCAAACTCCATTAAGTGCAGGTGATCCTTCCAGGAACCTCCAAAATCCAAAACATAAGTCCGCAGCATGTCCTCTAGTGTCTGAATAGTCCTCTCTGACTGTCCGTCCGTCTAAGGGTGGTATGCAGTACTAAACTTGAGCTGAGTGCCAAGCTAATATACAGACTCCGCCAGAAATGGGAAGTAAAGCGACTATCCCGATCCGAGACAATGCTTACCGAAACTCCATGAATCCTGATAATCTGTCGTATATACATCTCTTCTAGCTTCTCGGTAGATAAACCTGTTTGTCATGAATTATAAAAGAACAGAACAATTATATCGGAGGACTGAACTTTTACTTCATAATACAAACTTTGCTCATACAAAGAAAGCCTAGGGACGAAAACCTAGGTACAGCAATCTAAGTACAATTGTTTAGTTTTTCTGGAGGGTGACGGTAGAGGCTCGGGAAAGCGACGGTAGCTCTGCCTTACTCCTTGGACGATCGGATGCAGCCTTGGCTCTGGTGAAGAAATGCTCTTGGACGTGTGGGGAGACTCCCTTGCGCTTTCGGTTGCTGGATCTCTGGATGTCTCTGTAGTGCTCTCACTCTCTCTCTCTTCTCTGCTCTTATCTCCTGAATTCTCCCGGGTTTGCAAGGGAATGGCACCTTGCTATTTATAGAAGTGGGGGTGTGATCATTAGGGTTTGCAAATGATTGCCTACCTCAGAAGTCGACGGTTAAGGATTAATGAATCTAGGCCACTCATTGTGAATATAATAAATGTCACTTCCCGTTCCCAGAATACGTATTTTATACATGTACTACTCGAATGTATTTATTTAATATTTATCATATATTATCCTGTATTTAAATTTCCTTTAATTCATGTTAATTAATTTCCTGCAATTTTATTTCTTTATTTTATTTCTGCTGTTATTTTATTCTCTGCTTTAGTTAGCCTATTGTGGTTCGGCCTAGGTTAGGTTCTCGGGTTGGCTTTGTTAGATCCCCCTGCAACCCGGCCCATTAGCTCCCACCTACCACCCCTTCCATATTTAAAGCCACCCTCTCCATTCTCTTTCCTCATTACTCATTCTCACCATTACTCTTCTTCTTCTTCATTACTCTCTCCACCTACCAAACCGTAGGCAAGTACAACTTGCTCTCCATGAGAACCCATGTTTTTGTAGTTTATTTATCTTCCTCGTAAGATCCTAAGAGAGTTTAGCACTTGGCATTTTTCATTTCGAAGTCTTAATTTTTATAGATCTAGAAATGAGTTATTTTTGGAGTTTGGTGGTTTTGATCTATCAAACTTCTTTGTTTTCAAGTTTTGATGGTTCCATGTTGTAGAGAAGTTTATTCTACCCAATTTTGACCTTTCGAAAGTTGGATTTGGACTTGTTTTGACCAAGTTATGGACTTTTGAAACTTTGGGGTACAACCATGGAGTTCTTGCTGTTTGGAGAAGACAGGGAGCAGTGTACGCTAGCTTTTTAGCTTGCGTCACTGAGCTGTGCGCGCTCTTTAGCACAGCGCAGTATGGAGTCCATACGCTGCCTTTTTAGGTAGCGTGCGTCTTGCATACGCTACCTTTTGGGAGCGTATGACTTGCATACGCTGACTTGGATGGTCAGGAGTCGTATGGAGTTCATACGCTACATTTTGGGAGCGTATGACTTGCATACGCTGACTTGGATGGTCAGGAGTCGTATGGAGTTCATACGCTACCTTTTGGGAGCGTATGACTTGCATACGCTGACTTGGATGGTCAGGAGTCGTATGGAGTTCATACGCTACCTTTTGGGAGCATATGACTTGCATACGCTCACTTGGATAGTGAGGAGTCGTATGGAGTTCATACGCTACCTTTTGGGAGCGTATGACTTGCATACGCTCACTTGGATAGTGAGGAGTCGTATGGAGTTCATACGCAGGTTGACTTGAGCGTAGCCTGACTTGGGCATAGACCAACCTTGACGTAATCTAACCTTGATGTTTCTATTTGCTCTATAACTTATTCATTTAATAATGGCATGGTAATTCCCTATTATATCCTTACGCCTTTTTGCATGAACTAGATAATCATTAGCATGTTAATATTTTTAATACATATGGTTGTGTATTAGTGCCCTGTGTCTTGATTGGTTCATGATACCCAGTAAGACTGGAAACTTGACCCTGAGAGTTATAGACTCGACCCCATTTAACACTAGTTGACTTTCATGCCTTGTTACTATTGATGACGATGGTTATCTTGACTAAAATTGATCATGCGTTCCTAGTTGGAACTAAGAGACTGGCTAGTCGTCTTATTGAAATAAATGAATAAGACACGTTCATGTTATGAACTATTGTAATCGACTGGCTGATCCCGAATATTGACATACAGGCACATGCAGGCTTCACTCTAATTATTTATTTATGTATTTATTTATTTTCTACAAAAGAAGCATGTGCACTTTATGGTCAAGGCTTGATTACTCCGTGGTTAGATTTGATTATTGCATTACGCTATGTAAGACCTGCAACCTAACCGCACTGGTATTGTTGTAGAGTTGTGCATTTCGTACCCCGTACGAAAGTACTCATTTGAATGACCATGATCTACGCCATGGGATTTCACTCAACGTAGGGACTATTAAGTTAAATAAAATAATAATTGCATGGAGAGAATGGATTCCCGAGTTCTTACATGGCAGCCCTCTTGGGACAAGTAGTACCCGACGGGCCGGCTGGTTCCCACAGATACTGTAAACCTGCCACACGGACAGGGAACAGTATCTGCTTATATTATTATTGTATATGGTATATTGACGGGCGTCCTGCTAGGACTCGTCTAATTCATGCATGGCGCACATGATTAACTGGATAGACTAGCCTTGCTCGCACATAGTAAGAACTGAGGAATCCCTATTGCATAAATTCCAGGATAACTTGGGACTCGAAATAGCAAGCCGTAGGATTTGATTGACCGTTCAAGATAATTTGTTTGTGCACTGTACCTACTCTGTTACTTAACTGGGATGATCAAAATGTCAGGACATGACGGCCCAACTTCTATCATTGTTTGGTTGGGAGGTTGGTTCGAAGTGTCGTGTTGTTATGTGAATCCTAGTAGCAAGCAGAGATCTATTTATCATATTTCACATTACTGGTTTTAGTTCTCATGTCGTGCTTCCTTGTGGTACTTGCTATTAGGGGTCTAACCTCTCTGGTTTTGCATGGCCAGATTTAGAGCCGGTTCCCGAGGACTCAGCTTACTTCTACCTCCAAGATGCTCAACACTAGAGGGATGATCGCAGGAGGACTCGAGTGGGTTTCTTACTTTCCCGCTCGTTTTGTTATCTACTTTATACCTTGCCGTTTGGCACCGACATGTTAGTCGGATTGTCTTGTACTTACTTTTTACATAATTGTAACTAACGTCAGGTTGCAGCTGATAACAATTGTGTATACTTTTGCTACATCAATCTGGCTATGTTTTGTAAAGCCAGATATCAAGAATATTTTGACAGAACGTTTGGGACGCCGTACTGCTTTATCTTACATGTTCTCTATTACTGTTTCTTGTTCGAATGATTGAGACAATAGATGTGAAGTAACCATAGTGAGACTTTCATGTAGTATGCACCCCCTCGTCTTTAGATAACATTGATCGTATTCTACGGTATTTATCTACCCGTAATACGTAGCTGGCTGAGTCATTCCCCCGCTCTCCAGTATTCTGGTTCTGGGGCGTGACAAGGTTTTAGTGGTGGCCCATGCAGGTCTGATTTTAGACTTGTGGGGTGTTTTGATTTGTAGGATGTCTCAATCATACATGTTCCCCCTTGATCTCATGATTCGTTGTTCTCAATTCTAGCTTAATATTCCTGTATCCCTTGACTTCATTGATCTTTCCTGTCCGGTCGTTTGATTGTTCTCTTGTCCCTTTTCTTAGGGGCACCTCGTCCGCATCTGTCAAGATTAGGCAACAACAACAAGGGCAGCATGGACAACCTGACCAGGTTGGTCAGCAACAAGGGTCAGAACCACTTCATGAGGCTATTCAAGAAGAGGTGATAGTAGAACCAGCAGTTGGACCGTAGTATTCGGAGGTTCCAACACCACCAATAGTTCCACCTACCCCTGTGGAATTGGACACACCAGCCCTTCTGGAGATCATGAGAGGGATGACGGCTACTCAGCAACACCAGATGTTAGCTCCGCAGCGCATGCATGCTCAGTTGCAAGAGCAGAATGTACTACTCAACCAAGGATTACAGACGACATTGGAAAGAGGGGCAAGGACAGATTCAGGAGCGTCAGCCCGATTTTGCAAGTACAACCCCCGCCGTTTCGAGGGCACGGAGGATGCCATCTCAGCAGATGCATGGCTTAAGGATATTGAGGCTATTCTGACAGCCGCTAAGGTGCCGACAGAAGAACGTGTGGATCTAGTGAAGTTGTTACTTCAGGATCTCGCACGTGATTGGTGGGAATCAGAGGAAGTAGGCATCAGACATCCTGTTGCTTGGGACAATTTTACTGCAAGGCTCAAGACGAAGTACTATGGAGTTGTGGCGCAGTTTGAGCTATAACAGAAGTTTATCAACCTCAAGCAGGCCGGCAAGACTGTAGATGCTTATGCAGCGGAGTTCTGCAGATTGAGTAGGTTCGCCCCAGAGATAGTAGCAACGGAGCGCCAGAGGGCGATGAGGTTCCAGCAAGGGTTTTATCTTGAGCTCTTGTAATTGATAGAGGGGCACAACTACCAAACTTTTGATGAAGTATTGACGGCAACTCGAAGGCATAAAATCACCATTCAGAGGCTTGCGGCAAGGACTGGAGGTCAGAAGAGATCCTACAGTCAGATTGAAGGAGGAGGGGGAGCAGCGCCCCGAACAACAGCACTATCCACTGGCATTCGTATCCACGATATGGCGATACGAGGACTAGCACCACCCAGACAGCAGCAACAACAACCAAGGAAGAACCAGCAACCCCCAGCGGGCTGCACTTATTGTGGGAAGATAGGGCACACTAGAGATGTGTGTCGGACATTGAATAGACTATGTCTGATATGTGGAAATCCAGACCATCGGGTTACCATATGTCCCATGAATTCGCGGTCAGGAGGACCAGGGCAGCAGTTTCCTGCTCTGCCAGCACCAAGGGCAGGACAGTATCGAGGACCAGCGGTGGCAGTTAGGCCATTGGCGCAGCGTCCGTTACTACCGCAGGCTCAGATGTTTCGGCAGCAGGGACCGCCGATGCAGCAACACCAGCATAGACCGCCGATGCAGCAACACCAGCATAGACCGCCCCAGCATCATCAAGGCAGGGGCCAGCAGCAACATCAGGCTAGGCCGCAGCATGAAAATCAACAAGGAGGTCGAGGGTAGGCATTCACTCTGTCCTTAGAAGAGACATTAGCATCGGAAGATGTTGTGGCAGGTAACATTCTCGTCGCCTCATATCCCGCAGTAGCATTGTTTGATTCGGGAGCATCACACTCATTTATATCTGCACAATTTGCGACACGGCTAGGAATGGAGTTCGAGGCATTGCCAGGGAGGTTGAATATACTCACTGGTAATGGGTTCGTAGGAGTTAGTAGAGTTATTCTAGCATGTAGCATTGTAGTTTGCGGGCATTCCCTACCCGCCCGGTTGATAGAATTTCATGTTGGAAATTTCGACGTTATCTTAGGCATGGACTGGCTGAAAGACAGTCATGCGACAATAGATTGTCGTAGTGGGAGTGTATCTTTTGATATTCCAGGCATGAAGAGATTCACCTTAGTCAGATCAGAGGTAACTCAGCAAGAGCAAGGAGTAATAACGGCAATGGAAGAAGTTCAGGTTCCGAAGGTAGTTGAAGAATTTCTAGACGTATTTCCCGAAGAACTTCTCGGTCTGCCACCGGTTAGAGATATTGAGTTCAGTATAGAATTGGCACCTGGGACTAAACCGATATCAGATCGGGTATACAGAATGGCGAATTCGGAGCAGGCCAAGGTATATCAGCATATAGAGGAATTGAATGAGAAGAAGTTTATCCAAGCTAGCATATCGTCATGGGCAGCACCAGTGGTACTTGTGGGGAAGAAGGATGGATCATCCAGATTGTGTATCGACTACAGGAAGCTTAACGCGGCAACAGTAAAGAACAAGTACCCATTACCAAGGATCGACGACTTATTTGATTAGTTGAGCAGGGCCAGAGTTTTCTCCAAGATAGATCTTCGTTCAGGGTATCACCAAGTGGGGGTTCGGAAGGAGGACATTCCCAAGACAGCATTCAGGTCGAAGTATGGGCATTATGAATTATTGGTAATGTCGTTTGGTTTGACCAATGCTCCAGCAATATTCATGGATTTGATGAACCGCATCTTTATGCCGTACTTAGATCAGTTTGTCGTGGTGTTTTTCGACGACATTCTTATGTACTCTGCTAGTGAAGAGGAGCATGAAGACCACCTCAGGAAAGTGTTGCAAGTTTTGAGGGAGAACCAGTTGTATGCCAAGCTCAGCAAGTATGAGTTCTGGACGGATCACATTTCATTTTTGGGTCATATTGTATCAGGAGCTAGAGTAGCAGTGGATCCCAAGAAGGTAGAAGCAGTAGAGAGTTGGCCAGTACCTAAGACCGTAGCTGATGTACGGAGTTTCTTGGGATTGGCAGAATATTACCGAAGGTTTGTGTCAGATTTTGCAAGACTTTCAGCACCCATGACCCGCTTGACACGGAAGGATGTGCCATTCGTTTGGTCGGCAGAATGTCAGGCATCATTTGAGAAGTTGAAGCAAAAGTTGATATCAGCACCCATTCTTACATTGCCAGTTGGACCCGGAGGTTTTACTGTATATTGTGATGCATCGGGTAAAGGACTTGGATGTGTCCTCATGCAGCGCGGGAAGGTGATAGCGTATGCATCTAGGCAGCTTCGGGACCACGAGAAGAATTACACAACTCATGATTTGGAGTTGGCGGCAGTAGTATTTGCTTTGAAGCTATGGAGGCATTACTTATATGGTGATCGAGTGGACATGTACACAGACCATAAAAGTCTGAAGTACATCTTTACCCAGAAGGAACTGAACATAAGGCAGAGAAGATGGCTAGAGTTGATCAAGAATTATGACGTGGAGCTTCAGTATCATCCAGGCAAGGCTAATGTGGTAGCAGACGCTCTCAGCAGAAGGGGCGGTGCATTTATGTTGACAACACAGAGGCATATCTTAGAAGACCTTCAGGAGATGGGCATCGAGGTTATACTTCCTAGTGATATAGGAGTTTTGGCGAGTCTACAAGTCCAATCTTACTTGGTAGATAGGATCAAGGCAGCTCAGGCACAGGATCCAAGGATTCAGAAGCTTAGGACAGAATGTGAGTCAGGACTCAGGAAGGAGATAAGAATTTATGAAGATTGTACACTTAGGTTTGGATTACGTCTATGTATGCCTAGTGGAGATATCAGACAGGAAGTTATGGCAGAAGCTCACAGTTTCCAGTATTCTATACATCCTGGAGGGACCAAGATGTACCAAAATATCAAGCAGCATTTCTAGTGGAACGAGATGAAGAGGAAGATAGCTAGATTTGTTTTCCGTTGCTTGGTATGTCAGCAAGTGAAGGCAGAACAGCAGAGGCCAGCTGGGTTGTTGCAACCGCTTCCCATCCCGAAATGGAAATGGGAGCATATTACAATGGACTTTGTGACCGGTTTACCGAGATCACCAAGTGGTAAGGACGCTATTTGGGTGATAGTAGATCGGCTTACAAAGGTAGCACACTTTCTTCCTTTCAGAGTGGGGCAATCTACAGAAAAGTTGGCAGAGTTATATATGCAACAGATAGTCAGGCAGCATGGGGTCCCTGTCAGTATTGTGTCAGACCGAGATACCCGCTTTACATCATATTTCTGGAGGAGCTTGCATCATAGTCTGGGTACCAAGTTGAGATTTAGCACGGCTTACCATCCGCAGACGGATGGGCAATCAGAAAAGACAATTCAGACTTTGGAAGATATGTTGCGAGCTTGCACCCTAAATTTTGGAGGATCTTGGAAAGGCCATATGCACTTAGTTGAGTTCTCATACAACAACAGTTATCAAGCCAGTATCCAGATGGCGCCATTTGAGGCACTATATGGTAAGAAGTGTAGATCGCCACTAGCATGGGATGATATCGGAGAAAGGAAGATGCTAGGCCCAGAAATGATTATTCAGACGGTTGAAGTGATTAAGGGAATTAGAGGGCGACTTCGTGTTGCGCAGGATCGGCATCGTCATTGGGCGGACCAGCATCGTAGGCCGCTAGAGTTTTCTATTGGGGACCACGTGTTCTTGCGGATCTCACCTACCCGTGGGGTCATTAGATTTGGCATTCACGGGAAGTTGAGCCCACGATACGTAGGCCTATTTGTTATTCTTAATAGGGTAGGCGATGTTGCTTATCGTTTGTCCCTTCTACCTTCGTTACGAGAGGTGCATGACGTGTTTCATGTATCTCAATTACGAAGATATGTATCAGACCCCAGCCATATCCTCGATCATTCAGAACTGGTTGTTGGTACCAACCTGTCTTACGAGGAGCAGCCTGTGTCCATCTTGGACCGAAGAGAGAAGATACTCAAGAACCGAACAATTAACCTTGTCCGGGTTGCTTGGGGTCATCACTCTTTGGGAGAGTCAACGTGGGAACGTGAGGATGATATCCGATCACGGTATCCACACCTGTTTGACTCACAAGGTATATCTTTTTCTGTGTACCTTGATTGTCTTGATTCCTCATGCTTATCACCTTATGGGTAGAATTGCTTAATATCGTAGATTGTTAAGTATAGATATGTTACTTGCTAAGGACATTGTAAAATGATTGTTTGATTGAATTGCTTGTACTTAGATTAGTTTAGCCCCGATGTTTCTATCCTGCTTGGATTTGAAATTCCGAGGACAGAATTTTTCTAAGGAGGGTAGAGATGTCACTTCCCGTTCCCAGAATGCGTATTTTATACATGTACTACTCGAATGTATTTATTTAATATTTATCATGTATTATCCTGTATTTAAATTTCCTTTAGTTCATGTTAATTAATTTTCTGCAATTTTATATCTGTATTTTATTTCTGCTGTTATTTTATTCTCTGCTTTAGTTAGCCTATTGTGGTTCGGCCTAGGTTGGGTTCTCGGGTTGGCTTTGTTGGATCCCCCTGCAATCCGGCCCATTAGCTTCCACCTACCACCCCTTCCATATTTAAAGTCACCCTCTCCATTCTCTCCCCTCATTACTCATTCTCACGATTACTCCTCTTCTTCTTCTTCATTACTCTCTCCACCTACCAAACCGTAGGCAAGTACAACTTGCTCCCCATGAGAACCCATGTTTTTGTAGTTCATTTATCTTCCTCGTAAGATCCTAAGAGAGTTTAGAACTTGGCATTTTTCATTTCGAAGTCTTAATTTTTATAGATCTAGAAATGAGTTATTTTCGTAGTTTGGTGGTTTTGATCTATCAAACTTTTTTGTTTTCAAGTTTTGATGGTTCCATGTTGTAGAGAAGTTTATTCTACCCAATTTTGACCTTTGGAAAGTTGGATTTGGACTTGTTTTGACCAAGTTATGGACTTTTGAAACTTTGGGGTGCAACCATGGAGTTCTTGCTGTTTGAAGAAGACAGTGAGAAGTATACGCTAGCTTTTTAGCTTGCGTCACTGAGCTGTGCACGCTCTTTAGCGCAGCGCAGTATGGAGTCCATACGCTGCCTTTTTAGGTAGCGTGCGTCTTGCATACGCTACCTTTTGGGAGCGTATGACTTGCATACGCTGACTTGGATGGTCAGGAGTCGTATGGAGTTCATACGCTACCTTTTGGGAGCGTATGACTTGCATACGCTCACTTGGATGGTCAGGAGCCGTATGGAGTTCATACGCTACCTTTTGGGAGCGTATGACTTGCATACGCTGACTTGGATGGTCAGGAGTCGTATGGAGTTCATACGCTACCTTTTGGGAGCGTATGACTTGCATACGCTCACTTAGATAGTGAGGAGTCGTATGGAGTTCATACGCTACCTTTTGGGAGCGTATGACTTGCATACGCTCACTTGGATAGTGAGGAGTCGTAAGGAGTTCATACGCAGCTTGACTTGAGCGTAGCCTGACTTGGGCATAGACCAACCTTGACGTAATCTAACCTTGATGTTTCTATTTGCTCTATAACTTATTCATTTAATAATGGCATGGTAATTCCCTATTATATCCTTACGCCTTTTTGCATGAACTAGATAATCATTAGCATGTTAATGTTTTTAATACATATGGTTGTGTATTAGTGCCCTGTGTCTTGATTGGTTCATGATACCCAGTAAGACTGGAAACTTGACCCTGAGAGTTATATACTCGACCCCATTTAACACTAGTTAACTTTCATGCCTTGTCACTATTGATGACGATGGTTATCTTGACTAAAATTGATCATGCGTTCCTAGTTGGAACTAAGAGACTGGCTAGTCGTCTTATTGAAATAAATGAATGAGACACGTTCATGTTATGAACTATTGTAATCGACTGGCTGATCCCGAATATTGACATACAGGCACATGCAGGCTTCACTCTAATTATTTATTTATGTATTTATTTATTTTCTATAAAAGAAGCATGTGTACTTTATGGTCAAGGCATGATTACTCCGTGGTTAGATTTGATTGTTGCATTATGCTATGTAAGACCTGCAACCTAACCGCACTGGTATTGTTGTAGAGTTGTGCATATCGTACCCCGTACGAAAGTACTCATTTGAATGACCATGATCCACGGCATGGGATTTCACTCAACGTAGGGACTATTAAGTTAAATAAAATAATGATTGCATGGAGAGAATGGATTCCCGAGTTCTTACATGGCAGCCCCCTTGGGACAAGTAGTACCCGACGGGCCGGCTGGTTCCCACAGATACTGTAATCCTGCCACACGGGCAGGGAACAGTATCTGCTTATATCATTATTGTATATGGTATATTGACGGGCGTCCTGCTAGGACTCGTCTAATTCATGCATGGCGCACATGATTAACTGGATAGACTAGCCTTGCTCGCACATAGTAAGAACTGAGGAATCCCTATTGCATAAATTCCAGGATAACTTGGGACTCAAAATAGCAAGCCGTAGGATTTGATTGACCGTTCAAGATGATTTGTTTGTGCACTGTACCTACTCTGTTACTTAACTGGGATGATCAGAATGTCAGGACATGACGGGCCAACTTCTGTCCTTGTTTGGTTGGAAGGTTGGTTCGAAGTGTCCTGATGTTATGTGCATCCTAGTAGCAAGCAGAGATCTATTTATCATATTTCACATTACTGGTTTTAGTTCTCATGTCGTGCTTCCTTGTGGTACTTGCTATTAGAGGTCTAACCTCTCTGGTTTTGCATGGCCAGATTTAGAGCCGGTTCCCGAGGACTCAGCTTACTTCTACCTCCAAGATGGTCAACACTAGAGGGATGATCGCAGGAGGACTCGAGTGGGTTTCTTACTTCCCCGCTCGTTTTGTTATCTACTTTATACCTTGCCGTTTGGCACCGACATGTTAGTCGGATTGTCTTGTACTTACTTTTTACATAATTGTAACTAAAGTCAGGCTGCAGCTGATAACAATTGTGTATACTTTTGCTACATCAATCTGGCTATGTTTTGTAAAGCCAGATATCAAGAACATTTTGACAGAGCGTTTGGGACGCCTTACTGCTTTATCTTACATGTTCTCTATTACTGTTTCTTGTTCGAATAATTGAGACAATAGATGTGAAGTGACCATAGTGAGACTTTCATGTAGTATGCACCCCCTCATCTTTAGACAGCATTGATCGTATTCTACGGTATTCATCTACCCGTAATACGTAGCTGGCTGAGTCATTCCCCCGCTCTCCAGTATTCTGGTTCTGGGGCGTGACAATAAATTTGAGCAATTAATGTGATTGCGTCAAATCTATGTGGGCAATAAATGTTGATTGTCATGAATATTCGTGATTTGTGATAGCCTGCCACGTGTCCAATTTGCTTGATTTGATTTGATCTGGGCAATTATGATGATCGCAACAAATCTAATTTTGTTAGGATTTGTTAGCACCCATAATTCCAGGGAAGATAAGACTGCCACGTGTCTCAATTGTAGTGAAGAGCGCCACGTTTCTCAACTGGACTGTTCTGGCCAAGCCGCATATGGGGGGGTCCTCTCAGTCGCATGAAACATGCAACCGCACGTGGATGGGCAGCCGCATGAGGATAGGCAGCCGCACGCAAAGAGGTGTAGAAGCATGGAAAATATTAAAGAAAGATCTATGCGGCCAAGAAACTCCATGCGGCTCAGAAAGCCCATGCGGATCACAGATTCATGCGGCACGAGGGGCTATGCGGCTCAAGACGTCCTATGCGGCTCAGAACAGGAGACACGTGGCTTGAAAAACAGTTCTTTCCTCCTATATTAATTACTGTGACGGCTGACAACTCTAAAAAAGTGGCAGCCCTGACACAAAAGAGGTAATTATGACTCTGTCATAATGACAGACACCTAGGGAAGTGAAGGAGATCTCTGACACAATCTCCCGAAATCCAAAAAATGCCATGTGGCCCTGACACGTGGACGGTTATATGCGGCTCGAACGAAGACTCCCCATGCGGTTCAGGATGAAGCTGCCTTATGCGGCTCAGGCAGAAACAGTCTCATGCGGCTCGAGTGAAGATCCCCCATGCGGCTCGCAAGGATCATCTCCATGCGGCTCATTACCCATTATGCGGCTCAAATTATCATATAGTTCGAAGGTTCGGGAGGCCACTCCCCAAGCAGACCCGACACGTGGCCAGTCTTATGCGGCTCCATCCTTATGCGGCTTAATCCTTATGCGGCTCAATCCTCCTCAGTGGCTTTCAGGACACGTGTCATAAAGCCAATCAATTTCCCAGATTTACTGCAATCAAAGATTGGGTCAAATCCCAATAATCTGGGACACGTGGCAGGAGAATGAATTACATTTGTTCATTCAGATTCGTAGACATCATCAAATCATCACTACGGAGATTTATTCCAATCAGCATTAATTACTGATAGGATTTGATGCAATCTACACTAAATGGCCCAGATTTATCACGCCCAAGATTAATGGCCCAGATTGATTGATCGACAGGCCGCCGCCACTTTGAGGGGTAATCATTGTGAACCCTAATGAGGTCCCTCCATTCCTATAAATAGCAGGGTGCCATTCCCTTGCAAGAGACATACGCACACAGAGAGAGGCGCATACACATACAGAAAGGAGCACTTTTCGAGATCAGAGAGAGCACCAGAGTACTTGGAGAGAAGAGCAGAGAGAGAGAAAAGAGAGCATTTCCTCAACGCTGAGCAATTTTCTGGAGCCAAGGCTGCATACCGATCATCCAAGGAGTAAGGCAGAGCTGCTGTCGCTTTTCTGAGCCTCTATCGTCACCCTCCAGAATCTAAAATAAACAATTGTACTTAGATTGCTGTACCTAGGCTTTCGTCCCTAGGCTTTCTTTGTACAAGCGAGTTTGTAACGTGAAGTAAAAGTCCAGTCCTACGATAATTGTTCTGCTCTTTTATATTTCATGGCAAACAAGAGGCAGCCGCATGAGGATAGGCAACCGCATGAAGATAGGCAGCCGCATGCAGAGGGGCAGCCGCATGGGGATACGGATAGGCAGCCGCATGCAGATGGGCAGCCGCATGGGGACAGGCAGCCGCATGCAGATGGGCAACCGCATGGAATGGCCTCGGGAGTTGGTGGATTTTGCCAGCTGTAAGGAGATTTCCTTCTCTTTCCTAGGATCACGCCATCATGTCAGTCGTTATTGCGTCCTTATGTCAGAGTTGTCATAGCTGTTACTTGTCATAGCAACCGTCAGGGCATTAAATGCAGCCGAATGTAGAGAAGAACTGTTTGAAGGCCACGGGGCTTCTTTCTGAGCCGCATGGATCTATCCGAGCAGCATGAACCCTTAAGCCGCATGGACTTCTGAGCCGCATGGGGATCCTTCTGTCGGAGCCGCATAGGTCTTTCTTTATTCTTTTCTATGCTTCTATAAGACCCCCTTCAAAGTTTTCAATTTATAAAATTAAAATACTTTGAATAAGAAGCATAGCCATGTAAAAACCCTTTGGGCCGCATAGGATGTGCTGGCCGTATGGATGTCTCAGCAGCATGGCCTCCTCAGCCGCATGGCCATCTGAGCTGCATGGGCTTTCCAGCCGCATGGGCTGCTTGGCCGCATAGACTCCTTGCTACGTCTTCATGCCACGTGTGCAAATCTTTGCATTGATTGCCTTTGATTTGAGCCATCTTTTGGGGGGGTCCTAAGAGTTTAGCCTTGAATAGTCGGATCGCTTTGATAACCGAAGAGTCGATTCATTGCACATAGATCGATGCGTCGGTCTATGGGTTTTGCCTATAAATAGCAGCGTGTTTTTGGAAAGAAGACTTCTTTACTTTCTGCTCTTGTCCTAGCTTTCTTGTCTTCGACTTCCTTTTCTGATCATCAGCAATGGCTCCCAAGTCCTCCAAGGTTGCGACGAAGGTTGCGGCGAAGGGTAAGGACGCGGCCTCGACGTCGGCTACAGCACCCGAATCTCACTCCGACGTTTATCCTGCTGTTAAGGGTAAGGATTTGAGAAAGTCATATACTTCGAAACCCTAACAATGGCTCTGTTGCATGGGAGTTGTCTTAGTGGGCCGCATGAGTACTTCGTGAACCGGATCGCATAATGACCTGTCGATCAGATCCGCATGAGTCCCTCTGAATCGAGCCCGCATAAGCTCGTCTAAATTATACCGCCTGAAGCTGTGTTGCATCGAGCCGTATGAGCTCTCCTTTTGGACTGTGTCGCATAAGGCTCTGACCATCTTTTGACTTTGTTTCTTTTTATCTTTGATTCTTGCAGCAACCCTGCCGAAGGTTGAGATCATTGTGAAGGAAGAGTTGCTGCCCCCTTTCGAACAAGAATCATCGCTTGTTAAGAAGGAGGTAACACCAGAAGCGGAGGAGCAGAAAGGAGAGCTGGTGCCCATTGCTATAAAGAAGGAGCCCTAGTCTGACGGCGGTAGTACTGGGAGTTCTGATCTTCCTATTTCGGACGAGGATCTTGCTCAAGTACATCCTTCATATACAAAATGGTTGAGGGATTGGTATATGCGTCCCCGCAACTAGGATTCATGGGTTCTCACAAATATCCGTCTTTATTTTGATACTTCTGTCTATCTTTAGCTGCGGTTTATGTCTTGCTTCTTTTGGACATTGATGTAATCTCTTTCCCTTTTGTTTGAATGAAATGAGAGAGAACTTTTTTTTGGCTTGCTCATGAGATATAGTCATGTGAATGTCACCGCCTTTGAATGACTGGGATACCTTCGCTCTATTCTTTATTTTGTAGTAGTTGCCCTAATGAGAGACTTTTTATGGACCTATTATCCCTGGCGTATCCTGATTCTGGATACGAATAATAAGTTGAAAGATAAACCAACATACTTACTCAGAGGTAATAAGGACATGGCAAGCATGAGGGTTTCTTCGATGGAGCCTTCCTACTCAGAGGTAATGAGGACGTGGTAGGAGTGGGCTCCATGAAGGGGTACATAAAATGACTCAAAGGTAATGAGGACATGGAAGTTCAATGTAGAGGGGTGATTTGTTTTTGGCGGAAGTGAGACGACTCAGAGGTAACATCGACGTGGTCGTTTTGGAAATTTGTGGATCCGTTACCCTTTTTGTGTACTGAGAGTGCGGGTAGTGGATCATGAGGGAGGAGCCCTTTCAGAAGAATAAGTTCAGAGGTATGGTCATACATGACTTACTATCTAAAAGAGTGATCGGAATGTAAGTTCAGAGGCACCTGCGGGTACATAACTCAGCAATCTGGGATATTTGGAGGAAGAATGTGAGTTCAGCGATATTGGAGGGTACATAACTCAGCAATCTGGAATATTTGGAGGAAGAATATGAGTTCAGCGATACTGGAGGGTACATAACTCAATAATCTGGAGTTTGGAGAATGTGAGTTCAGCGGTACCGGCGGGTATATAATTCAATAATCTGGGATTTGGAGAATGTCGTTTAGACATAATATTTCTTCAGGAACTTGCCATTGACGGGCAACATGAGCAAGTCTCCATTTTGTTTCACGAGGCGGTAAGCACCGTTGGAGAATACAGCCTCAATGATAAATGGCCCTTCCCACTTTGGCTGGAATTTGCCGACGGTTTTGTGAGTCATAACCATCGGCCTCCGAATGGCCAGAACAAGATCGTCCACTTGGAATGTTCTGATTTTAACCTTCTTGTTGAAGGCTCCGAAGAAGCGTACTTGGTATAGCTCGATTCGTTGCTGAGCCAAGAGACACTTTTCATCTAAGGCCTCCAACTCTTGTAGCCGGCGACGGTAGTTATCGTCCGTCGTCAATTGGTAAGTGAGAGCGACGCGGAGCGAGGGTATTTGTGTCTCCAATGGGAGAACTGTCTCACTCCCGTACACCAGGGAGAATGGTGTGTTTCCAGTGGCCGTTCGAACTGTAGTACGGTACGCCCATAAGCATTCACCAAGCTTCTCGTTCCAGTCGCGTTTGTTGGATGACACAAACTTCTTGAGCAACTTGATGATAGTTTTGTTGAATGCTTCTACCAACCCATTCGCTGCCAGATTGTATGGTATCGAAGCAATATTCTGAATTCGATGCTTGTCGCAGAATCGTTAGAAGACGTGGCTTGCGAACTGCGGACCATTATCGTGGATGATCCTTTGGGGCAGCCCAAAGCGATAGATGACGTGATGCTTGAGGAAGCTGATCATGTTTAAAGTCTTTACTTCTGTAAGTGGAACAGCTTCCTCCCATTTGGAGAAGTAATCCGTGATTGCGAGTATGAAGCGATGTCCTCGGAAAGAAGGTGGAGTGATTGGACCAATGATATCCATTCCCCATGCTTCGAATGGCCAGGACGCTACTGTCGAATGTAGAAATTTAGATGGCTGGTGGATAAAGTCCGCGTGGACTTGGCAGGCTTTGCACTTTCTTGTATAGTCTATCGCATCTGCTACCATCGTAGGCCAGTAGTAGCCCATTCGACGAAGACGGTCTTACAATTTTGGGCCAGGCTGATGAACCCCGCAGACACCGTCATGAGCTTCACGTACGGCTTCTTTTGCTTCTGCGTTTGACAGACATCGAAGCAGTAATCCATCGTAGGATCGACGATACAGCATTTTCATCTCTGTATCATAGAAGAATCTGAGAGAACGCCTTCTGATAGAGGCAGCTTCCTTTGGTTCTCGGGCAGGATGTCATAGACTACGAAGTCTATGAATGGTTGTCTCCAGTCTGAGCTTGCACATCTTCTTCGCCAAGGTGCCTCTTCGACTTCTCGTATAAGCAAGAGTCTGAGTAGTAGGATTCGACCCCTTTGAAGGGATCGATGTTGGCAAATTCTGTCCTCACAAAGCCGTGTTTGTCGACATACTTGAAGCACTGGTACAGCGTGGAAGGCACGATCATGTAATCGTGAATCCAAGGGCACCCTAGGAGGATATTGTAGGAAGTGTCTGTATCTATGACGTAACAGGTCACTTCTGACAGAAGATCGCCGATTTGGCACTTCAAGCGAATCTTTCTAATAGCTCTTGCCCGAATTGAAACCGCTGATGGCGGTGCTTGTCGGCGTCAGGCGATGCATAGGGATACGGAGATGATGTAACAGTCCCTTCGGGATAATGCTTAAGGAAGAACCAGGATCAATGTGCATCCGATCCACCTTTACGTCACCGATGTATCCAGTATAGTATAACGGACGATCGTGCAGGTTGGTTTTGATTAGCATATCCTGTAGAGTGAAGGCAATGTTGGGCATCGCTCCTGTGCAAGTGCTGTCTTAGAGATTTGCAGGCAGACTCTCTCCCGTGAGGTTGACCTGAGCTAGATATGCGTCGACATTTTGGAGTGCATCACTCAAAGCCACTCGAACATCTTTGGAAAGTCTCAGGAGCTCGTATAATGACAATTTGGCCGGTGTGTTGGCCAATTGTGCCAGATGTCAAAGTTGTAGGGCCTTTCTAGCCCTTGAGGTACCTCTTTTCGGAGGGATTTGTTAAAGCGAGTCTCCTTCGGCCTCGGCTTGTCGGTCGTCGGAGGTTGGAAAGGTCCCGGAGCGTCAGTAGTGGTTGGCTGATGTTCTTCAGCCGAGTTATCTGGCGTAGGTTGGGATTGAGCACCAGACCAAGTGACGACAGCTGTGGCTTCTTCGACATCTACCGAAATCATGCGGCAGGATCTGACTTTTCTACTCTCCTTCTTGCCAATAGGGAGTGGTGCAGACTGAGTCACCTCAGGTACCAAGTCCGGATGGACCCACATGATCTCCCCTTGTGATGTTGTGAGGGGCACTAGACCAGCAGTCTGATCTCGAGGAGGTAGAAGATTAGCAATCTCTATCGTTGCCTGCGGGATGGGTACCACGCCGTCTTGAGTCTCTATCGGAGGGAAGCTGCCAAACTGTACGGATACCATGTTGGCTGCCACGGTCACCTCTTCCAAATCAATAGCCAGAGCCTTCGAATCGATGAGATGTTGGATGTATCGCTTTAGTTGGTAGCAGTCGTGTGTAGCATGGTTGACGTAGCGATGGTAGTGACAGTAGTTTGGGCTCTCTATTTCTGCCGACCGAGGTTCCCGTCTTGGTGGAGGGAGCAGAATTCTATCTCCTTGTATGAGCATGTCCAAGATGGGCTTGACATGGCCGTCTTCGAAGGAGTAGTTCATTTGCGGCCATTGCTTGTCTGTCGGTTTTGACTCAGGTTTCTGGGCTGTGTCGGCCACCATAGCCTGCTTGCCCTTGTTGTCCCGATTGTTGGAGGAGTTACCACCATTATTGTTGTTGGTATTGGGGCACTTGCCCTTGTCCTCTCCCTCCGAGATGTGCAATCCCGTTGGCGAGCCTTCTTCAATGTATCTTCGGCGCTAGTGGCACTGATGATAAACGTTTTCCAGTCCTTAAATTGACTTTTGCCCATCCAGAGGCTGATTGTTGGGAGCAGTCTCTTTTGGCAAATTTTAATTAAGGAGAAATCTGGATTACCAGACGGTAACTTCATTACGGTTTGGCAAAACTGCTCAATGTAGTTCCTTGTCAGCTCCTTCTCCCCTTGAACGACGTCTATGAGGGTGGACATTGTGACGTCCTGTCCAACTTCCTAGAATCTCTCCAAGAACATGCGCTTGAAGCTGGTGAAGGAGTGGATGCAGTTGTCTGGCAGGTTACGGTACCAGTCGAAGGCGACCCCTTCCAAGGCCCCGATGAATAATCGTGTAAGGATAGCATCGTCATGGGGCAGATGGTCGGTGGTGACCTCGAAGTAAGTGATGTACCGACTTGCGGAGGTCTTCCCATCGTATGGATTGATATGGAATGGTTTATACTTTGGTGGGAAGGGAACATCTCTCCACGCAGCGGGATACGATTGTCGTATCCTGAGGTCTTGGCAGTTTTCTCGGGCGTGGAACATGGCTCGGAGCTCCTGGACCTCTCTTCTTGCCTCCCTGGCCTCGTCTGCAGCGGTAGGAGCCGACATTTCAGGAGGATTATTGCCCGGGTTCGGTGCCGCTGATTTCGAGTCCGCATTGACCGCGGGACCCAAGTTTGTTTGGCCAGTCGTTCCTCCTTGCAGAGTAGGGAGAGCTGCTTTGATCTCGTCCACCGATTTGACCAAAGTGCACAGTATGGCCTCCAGAGTATCGATACGTTGACGATCACTGGGACCATCTTGTTCGATGTTTGTCATGAATGTCGTCCTCACATGAGTAGAAGTGGAAGGGACGGTGGACGACGTGCCCTCCGAATCATACTCCTGTACCGAGAAGTCATCGGGGTATGTGGGAATGTTCTCCTCTGGTTCGGACTCAGAAAGAATAGTACCCCCAACTTCAGAGCTTGCTTCATTTTGAGAGTCACGGACGTCCTCGGGGACGTCGACACCTGTTGTATCTGATGGGAGAGTTGTTTCCTCGGGCTCGTCTCCTTGGAACATCGGATTGTCGTGGATGTTCGGAGGAGTGCTACCCCCAGTTCCAGTGACCCCCAGTAATGTGGATGATGAATCTCCCACTGTAGCAGATTTCGTCTTCGTACGATTATCGTGGAAAACTCCGGTGGTGGACAACCATTTAGACGATAGTTTTTTAGTCACAGTGGTTGAAATCTTCGGACTGGAAACGTTTATCTTCTTCCCTCTCCCATCGACGGGGATTTTCTGAGTAGAGTTGCAAGAGATGACGGGAGGCGCCTCATCCCCTGAGCTCGGCTGTTGTAATCTTTGGAAGGCGGACTGCCGGTCTTCTCGTACCGTCACGCTGTTGCAACATCAGTTGACGATGACTTGGGTACAGTGACGTCCGTGGGAGGAATCTTTGCACACCGAGGCCTCTTTTTTTTCTTACGTTTGTGGAGAATAACCTCACGCAAGTCAGATGGATCTGGAACGACCATGTTTGCTCGCTGGATTTTGGGAGACTTTTTGGAACCACTCTGTCCGTATGCCGCCGGGGGCTGGACTCGAGTGGTTCTGTACAACTTCCCATCAGAGGCCCGCATAACGGTATGTAGAATGCTTGGATGGTCAGAGGTCAGGACAGCAGACTGAGCTTGCCAAGCTTGCGCTATCCTAGACTTCTTTACTCTAGTGCGTGAGGGCACATAGTAGGAAGAGTCTAAGTGGTGCTGCAGAGAGTCAGACATATTTTCTCGGGAGCATGAGAGATCAGAACCATAGGAGAGGCGATCGAAGACTAAGCCTGAGCCGCGTGGAGCGGGCAGCATGCGGCTGGAATCAACAGTCTTCATGTGGCTGGCAATCGTAGCCGCATGGGCTTTCTTCATGCGGCTGGAAGTCTCGGCCGCATAAGTATTCTTCATGCGGCTGGCAGTTTCGGCCGCATGAACATCATGCATACGGCTGGCAATCTTGGCCGCATGAGTGTTCAGTCTGCGGCTAGTGCCTTTGTTCGGATTCTTCCTGGAGTACATAGAATCACTCTTTGCCCCTGCAAGTCTAATATTGTAGTAATTTCGTCTGTCGGTCTTGGGGACGGTAGAGTCTTCTATGGCTTGAAGTGGGGCCGCATGAGAGTTGCCTTCGCCGTCTTGGGCAGTAGAGAGTACTTCGTCCAGAGCTTGGGAAGGAGCAAATGATTTTGGCCTCCACTCTCTGCGAGCTTCCTTTGTGCGGGTTCGCTTCTGGACCGGGCCAGCGCTCCTGTCGGAGAGCATTTCTTCAAACGCCTGTTGGTCGAAGCGGACGACCATCTTCTGTTGTGTGGAGCCAAGTTTGGCTGCATCCGATTGTATTATCAACTTTTCAACCGTGGAGAAGTTTGTCCCCAGTAGAGTTGCCATCGTGTTTGCCATGAATTATAAAAGAACAGAACAATTATATCGGAGGACTGGACTTTTACTTCACAATACAAACTTCGCTCATACAAAGAAAGCCTAGGGACAAAAACCTAGGTACAGCAATCTAAGTACAATTATTTAGTTTTTCTGGGGGATGACGGTAGATGCTCGGGAAAGCGACGGCAGCTCTGCCTTACTCCTTGGACGATCGGATGCAGCCTTGGCTCTGGTAAAGAAATGCCCTTGGACGTGTGGGGAGACTCCCTTGCACTTTCGGTTGCTGGATCTCTGGATGTCTCTGTAGTGCTCTCTCTCTCTCTCTCTCTCTTCTCTGCTCTCCTCTCCTGAATTCTCCCGGGTTTGCAAGGGAATGGCACCTTACTATTTATAGAAGTGGGGGTATGATCATTAGGGTTTGCAAATGATTGCCTTCCTCAGAAGTCGGCGGTTAAGGATCAATGAATCTGGGCCACTCATCTTGAATATAATAAATTTGAGCAATTAATATGATTGCATCAAATCTCTGTGGGCAATAAATATTGATTGCCATGAATATTCGTGATTTGTGATAGCCTGCCACGTGTCCAATTTTCTTGATTTGATTTGATCTGGACAATTATGACGATCGCAACAAATCTGATTTTGTTAGGATTTGTTAGCACCCATAATTCCAGGGAAAATAAGACTGCCACATGTCTCAATTGTAGCGAAGAGCGCCACGTGTCTCAACTGGACTGTTCTGGCCGAGTCGTATATGGGGGGGTCCTCTCAGCCGCATGAAACATGCAGCCGTACGTTGATGGGCAGCCGCATGAGGATAGGCAGCCGCACGCAGAGAGGCAGCCGCATGAGGATAGGCAGTCACATGAAGATAGGCAGCTGCTTGCAGAGGGGCAGCTGTATGGGAATACGGATAGGCAGCCGCATGCAGATGGGCAGCCGCATGGGGATAGGCAGCCGCATGCAGATGGACAACCGCATGGAGTGGCCTCGGAACTTGGTAGATTTTGCCAGCTATAAGAAGATTTTCTCCTCTTTCCTAGGATCACGCCATCATGTCAGTCATTATTGCGTCCTTATATCAGAGCTGTCATAGTTGTTAGAGAAGCCGTCAGGGCATTAAATGCAGCCGAATGTAGAAAAGAACTGTTTGAAGGCCACGTGGCTTCTTTCTGAGCCGCTTGGATCTATCCGAGCCGCATGGACCCCCGAGCCGCATGGACTTCTGAGCCGTATGGGGATCCTGAGCCGCATGGGGATCCTTCTGTCGGAGCCGCATAGGTATTTCTTTATTCTTTTCCATGCTTCTACAAAACCTACTTTAAATGGCAAAAAGTAAGCTGATTTGGTCAACCTATCTACGATGACCCAAATCGCATCTTTCCCTCCTGGTGTACGCGATAATCCCGAAACAAAGTCCATCGTGATGTGTTCCCACTTCCACTCTGGAATGGGCAACGGCTGTAACAAACCTCCTGGTCTATGCCTCTCTGCCTTTACCTGCTGGCAGACCAAACATCTAGCGATGAAGCATGCTGCCTCCCGCTTCATCCCATACCACCATACATGCTTCTTTAGATCCTTATACATCTTGTTAGCACCTGGATACATAGAGTACTGAGATCGGTGGGCCTCATACATAACCTGCTCTCGAAGCTCTCTGCTGGGCACATACAGTCTAGAATCGTGCCTCAATGCACCATCCTCAGCAATGGTGAACTCTTCTTCCACCAATGCTGTTCGAGCCTGCTCTCGGATGCACCGCAGAACAACATCGTCGAACTGAGTCAACTTGATCCTTTCTATCAAGTCCGACTGAATCTGCAGACCCCACATCTGTATCTCCATCCCTGGCACTAGCACCTCGATCCCTAGGCTCTCTAGATTTGCTAGCAAGTGACGATCTACCGTCAAACACATGGCTGTCGGATATCTGCTCAAAGCATCGGTAACCACGTTAGCCTTACCTGGATGATACTGCTGTACAATGTCGAAGTCCTTCATCAACTCCAACCATCTATGCTGTCTCATGTTGAGCTCCTTCTGTGTAAACATATAGTTCAAGCTCTTATGGTCTGTGAAGATCTCTACTCGCTCTCCGTTTAAATAGTGTTTCTACAACTTCAAAGCAAAGATAACTACCGACAACTCCAAGTCGTGGGTAGGTTAGTTCTTCTCATTGGGACGTAACTGCCTGAAAGTATAGGCAATCACCTTCCCATGCTGCTGTAAGACACAACCCAAACCCTTCCCCGAGGCGTCACTGTAGATAGTGAACCCGCCTGATCCTGATGGCAAAGTCAGAATCGGACCTGTCGTCAACCGTTTCTTCAACTCATCAAAAGCGACCTGACACTCCTCTGACCAGATAAACTCTGTATCCTTCCGTATCAGCCTAGTCAATGGCTCTGCAACCTGGAAGAAATCCTGGACGAACCTCCTGTAGTAGCCTGCCAATTCCAGGAAGCTCATGATCTCCGTAACTGAACTCGGTGTTGTCCACGCCTCTGTTTGCCGTTAAATATCAAGCACAACAATTTACAAATGAATTGAACTTGATTGCAAACTCGCTTGTACAAGAGAAAGTCTAGAAAGAAATCCTAGGAAATAATCTAAGTACAATTGTTTAGTTTTGATTCTGGGGAGGACGACAGAGGCTCGAAAAAGTGTAGCAAATCTGTCTTACTCCTTGGACTATCTGACTCGTTCCTTGCTCTTGAAGAAATTGCCCTTCAAAGGTTGCCAACCTTTTGTAATGGTGTGGCACCCTACTATTTATAGTGGTTGATATCTTGAGCCGCATGGATGGTCGTGTGGCCACGTGGCTACAATTGCATACAAAGACCCGCTCCTTGGCCACCAGTTGGCGACTTGTTAGGATTTTGTTACAGCAAATCTTGGTGGTTGAGACTTGGTCAGCCTGCCACGTGTCCTATAGCAGGATAGGATCAATCTGCATGAGTCATTTTGAGCGGCATAAGTCTTTCAGTGTTCGGCCATGCTGGGCCGTATAAGACTCATGCGGCTTAAGTCGCAGTCTTTCTTGGTCCACATGTAGCTTAGGGACTTCTTAGCCGCATAGGTTCTATATTCTGGGCCACATAAAGCTCATGCGGCTCAGATTGCAGTCACCCTTGGCCACATGAAGCATATAGATTGAACCGCATAAGGCTCATGCGGCTCGGGTTGCAGTCCTTTTGGCCGTATGGCCATGTCCAGACTGGTGACATGACATTTTGTCTGATCACGTCTTATCTTATTTTTTGTCAGAGTGTCAGAGTTTATCAGAGCTGTCATTTTTGCCAATTTTGACAGAGTTTTGTCAGCTTTATCAGAAGGGTTGATCAGCTTGGCCGTATAAGTAACTATTCTTTCTGCAGCTCAAAAATTAGTCTGGTAAAGATGGGCCGCAGGGGGCATCCTGAGTCTGTCATGTGGCTCTTCTTTATGCGGGTCAATCTGTTCTAGAGTACTCATGCGGTCAGTTGTGATCCGCATGAACCCTATATTTTCTATACTTCTACAAGACTCCCTTCAAAGTTTTAAAATTATAAATTTAGAATACTTTGAATAAGAAGCATGGACATATGTCAATCTGCAAGAAAGTCTCCGAGTCAGGAGAGACGTCATGCCGTAGGGACATTTTGAGCCGCAGGGACGTTTTTGTGCCTAGGTAGATCTTGTGCCGCATGGAGATCTTGTGTCGCATGAAGATCTTGTCTGCCGGCTATCACTGCTGCATTTAATGCTTTGATTTGGTTTTTGATTAGGGCTCTTTTTTTGAGATAAAGCTGACGGTTACTAAGGATAAAATCCCCAAACGTCATCATTATCTTTAATGGGCTCGAGAATCGAAATGGCACACTTTCGGAAAAACCTCATTAATATGGGTCATTCGGAGGAAGAGATTTTTCTCCTTCACCTTCTTCTCCTTCGTCTTCATTGTCCCTGTCGTGCTTTCTGTTTGGCCATGGCTCCAAAAGCTTCCAAGTCGACTGATGCTGCAGCCAAAGGGAAGGGACCCACCTCTCCGTCGAGAGCTGCAGATTCTTCTTCCATTCATCCTGACGTGTACCCCCTATCAAGGGTAAGGACGGCGGAAAAGACGACGACTTAAATTTTTTTGAATGGCCATATCGCATATTTTATGCGCCGGCCTGTCATGCGTCACCTCTGTGCGTCAGGCATGATCGATGCATGCCCTATCTCATTGGACCGCATATGTTATATATGATAGGGCCACATGGGCTAACCCGCATAAGCGTTATTGACCCGCATGGGTGCCTCGTAATGGAGCCGTATGAGCGCTATATAACTGACCCTGTCCAAGCCGCATAAGTAACCCGCATAAGTGCTTCCTTGTTCGATCCGCATGAATACTGTATAACTGAACTGCATAAGTGACTCAAGACTGATCCGTATGAGTGCCTCCTAACTAGGCCGCATAAGTGCCTCCTGACAGAGCCACATGAGCACTGTATAACTTGGACCACATAAATGTCTCATGTTTGGCCGCATGAGCACTGTATAACAGAACTGTACAAGTGCCTCATGATTGAGCCGCATGAGTGCTGTCTAACGGGACTGTACAATTGAGCCGTATGCATCTCATGTTCTTGAACCGCATACGCATCCCACATAACTAGGCCGCATAGGTCCTATTTGGCTAGACCACATAGCTGAAGAATGAACTTTGTTTTCTTCTAACTATATTTTTGCTTTGTCCTTTGTAGTGACCTTGCCCATATCTCTATCGGGGGAACTCTTGATAGGATGTGCCCAATCTGTGTTGGGTGTGAGATTTGACCAGATAGTTGAACGTGTGTCATCCCAGATTACCCGCAATCAACCTGAAGACAGGTTAAGGGAGATCAGGAACCAATCATTCTTTTACTTACTCAACATGATGAATTTTGAAAAACTCGGGGACACTCATCTGAAGCTTGCATTCTTATTCGGAGATGCTATAGGTGTCTCGAACCCCCGCATACTGGAGCTATCTGTGAGCTGGGATTTTATTTCCAACGGGATAGCGATTCACCTTCCTCGGATGGAACGCCATTTCCTTCTATCAAGTTTTAACATGGTACCTATCGAGGGGCAAATGATGGATCCCATAACTCAGGACCGGCAGGCAGTCTTCGTAGGCAATATCCATTATAATAGATGAGCGCAGTCAACGGTTGCGACCATGGAGTCAGTCAGTTGTTCTGTCGTCGGACTAGCCCCCGGTACTTTAATAAATGAGTTGAGGCCTAATAACAGGTTCTCTGAAGCCGACACCTTTCTGAACCAGATTGCTCGTAAGGGATCATATCCCATGGGTAGACTATAGCTGCCAAATTGGATGTATCATTCTCCTCCGCGGGTCAACTTGACACTCTGGATTCTATCGTGGTATGAGGATACTTTGCGCCAGCTTAGCCTCTACTATGCCATAAGGGGCACCTGCTACATCTTTTTGTGAACACAAGGCTGTTTATAGCACTCCTAGAGATGTACAACCATCGTACGGGGACCTTTTTTACGCCTGCTGGGGAGATGGGGCTTGCTCTCCATGAAATGCATGACGTCTCTAAGTCGTCCTGGGGAGACGAGGCTTATGAGGAGCATACTCCTACGGATGAGGAGTTTATGGTTTTAGAGCAGCGGTTCCCCGGATTCGTTGCCGTTTACCGGGAAGTGTTATGTCTTCATAGCACTTGTCAGCAAATATCGAAGAAAAAGGATAAAAGCTCTGAGGGGACCCTTCCCTATACCAAGGCTTGGATCAGTTACCTGTTCCACCTAGGGGACTCGGGCCGTGTTGTCCGTCGGAGCCCTCAGACTCAAGCATGGGTGGATGCTCAAGTGCAAAGTGCCAAGAGGACCAAAGCTTCTGGTGATAGATTCGAGAGCCAATCTGACACATTCAGCTACTTCTATCAAGATATCCAACTCTTGTCTAACAAGGCCATCTTGGCTGGGTTCCTGATGATATGGCTGAGGATCTATGTTGTCTCAGGGGGTTCTGGTTCTATTGAGAGAATCAGCCGTAACCTGATCCTTCCTGCTGTCAAATTAGTCTTCGGAGGCAGGCTAGCTCTACTCCCAGCCATGGTGTACAGCATCCATCGGGGCCTTCGTATCTTTATGGCTAGAACCATAGCTCATGATGTTACAAAGGATTTCAACCGAATCGAGTTACCCTACCACTATCTGATGGGGTGGCTGCTAATGCACTGTCCCTCTCTGATGCGACCTGTCCCTGAGGGAAATACGACGGTCAATGATGCGTTCATCTATCAGTACCATGATATGCCTTCGTCCTGTTCAACTATGCTCGACTGCCGTGTTGTGCTTGCTCGGGTGGACAGCTATTCCTTTTTTGTGTCGATCCCACCTTTCACCGATGAAGAAATGGGGTGTATTTATCTTGATGGCGGTATTACGCCCCAGATCCTATCCTAGAAGATGTTCCGCTGGTTGTAGAATATCCGTCCTGCACATTTGGTGTATCATAACCGTAACATTGTTTTCTTGGAACCTTACTTACCCAGCCGATATTCACGATAATTTGGGTACTGCCAGTTGTTTTTGGACAACCCGAGTCCCTGCTTGGGTTATGAGGGCAGCATCATGGATGACATCCGGGCCTGGCATTACTACAGTACCATCCACACCAGAACCAGCTTTTCTTTACCTGATATAGGGGGCTTAGTGCGTATCTCGTACATGGCGGCCCTTCACCATGTCTCCGTGAATGGGCCTCCCTATGACTTCGATGTAAGTACCAGTTTCATAACCGGTACTAAGTTGGCGGAGAAACGCGAGGATCCCAAAAAGGGGAACAGGGTAGGGAAGGTGAAAGCCGTTGAAGTGTCTGACTCCGATTCTACTGATACGAAAGCTCAAGTGCAAAGCGCCAAGAGGACCAAAGCTTCTGGTGATAGATTCAGGAGCCAATCCGACACATTCAGCTACTTCTATCAAGATATCCAACTATTGTCTTTCCTGTACTAGTTTCCTCTAATTCCGAGGACAAAATTTTTTAGCGGAGATGTCGTACTCCTTTATGATGAGACGATATTGACGAGAGGGCATTGCTTGGCCCGGAGATGGTGGTAGATTCAATAGAGAAGGTTAGACTTATCAGAGATAGACTTCGAGTGGCTCAGGGTAGGTAGTGGCATTGGGCCGATAGCTACCGGAGACCGCTAGAGTTCGAGGTTAGTTTCAATTTTAGTTTGTGCTTGCTTATAATTATTTTCTTGTGATTGGTATTGAGTCTTGCTTTGTGTCTAGGTTGGCAATATGGTGTTATTAAAGATTTCCCCAACACGTGGCACGATTTGCTTTGGCCGGGGTGGAAAGCTTAGTCCGCACTACATCGAGCCTTTCAAAACCTCGTACCAGTTTCTTCATAGATAATCTTGAAATTGTGTCCATGTTTGTATGACCGAGTTCCATGTGCCATAGTTGACTCTTATCATTAATTCTTGGCTAGTAAGCATCTACCTTCTTTGTTAGCATCTTTTAACAATTAGAAAATATATATATTGTCTTTCCTAATACCTTTAAAGATAGTACTACCAGTTGAGCTATCAAATATAGTACATTTGTCTTTGACAAAGTTAATACCATAACCATGGCAGCTAAATGGCTTATGCTGAGTAGGCTATGTTTTAACTCAGTTACTAGACAGACATCTTTAATCACAGGGTAGGAAGCCTTACCAATGTTGTCGATACCTACTATATACCCTTTAAAGTTATTACCAAAGGAGACGTATCCTTCTTTCTTCTTCGACAGTGTTGGAAATAAATAAGCATCATCGGTCATGTATTGTGAGCAACCGCTGTCGAGGATCGACTTGCTTCTAGCATGAGTAGGGTGTTCCACCTACAAAAAAATTTGTAGATGAAACTTTTGGTACCCATTTCTTGTAGGGTCTGGATATGTTAGTCTTTGGTATCCATGAATATATATTCAAATTAACTAACTTTCTTACTCTATATGCAGGAGAGATATGAACAATAGTGCCACAATAGTGACATCTAGCATGATGAGTGTTAGGTGCAGTATGTTGTGCATGATTGGTAGGTCATGGTTTTATAGTTGGATACTTGTAGTAGAATACATATCGTTTAGTCTTCTTAGACAAAGGTTTGGCTGTGTTTGATCTAACAGTATTGGGTTTGACTGTGTTCCGATGTTTCGGTAATTGACACATGTTAGGGTAGGAAGTAGCAACCTCAGGCTATTTTCCTAGCCTAATTTTCAACTTTTTGGAGGTGTCATAAAGTGTGTTGTAGTTAGTATTTCACTTAACAAAATGCCTAAAATTGTCTTTTGAAAGAAAACGAGAGAAAGTCCAAAAGTACAAATAGATTCTGAAGAGTATTGCTATGAAAGTCTGATCTGAGAGCGATCACTTTGTTCCTTGGACCACACGATGATGATGAAGAGAACAGCTTGAAGAAGATGAACAATCGAAAGAACTAAGTCACCAGAAAGGTATCGACGACACTGATGGCACAGTCGAATGCTTTCCTGCTTTGCTTCACCTTGTTCTTGAAAAAAAGTTGAAGAAATACTTCTGGAAATATCACTCTGAAAGTATGAGTTTTCTCAGAATCTCCTCCTCTGTATATCCCTTGATGATTTTCTTCTGTTAAAAATAAGTCTATTTATAGACTAGACCCTCTGTGCGTAAAAAACAACATAATTGGGTCTCTACGCAAGTAACTGCCACCCACGATTGAAAATCAACCTTTACGTGTGATGACACGTGTCCCATATAGAGTTGTGATCTCTACGCATGGTGACACGTGTCCCACAACTTCAACAATATAGAGAAAGCACGTACACACGATTCTCGATAAGTGTGGCATGAAAGCCACGTATGCTGACCACGTTCTCACATTACTAGAAAAGATTGGGCGTAAAAATAACCCAAAATAGACTTCCTACGTAAAGTAGCAGACTGGGCGTAAAATAACCCAAAATATACTTCCTGCGTAAAGTGGCTGAAAAGTAGCCTTGAGCGTATAGTTAGCTCAAATAAACTCTACGCACACGAAAGCCTTGAGCGTAAAGACTCAAATAGCTTTCATGCGTAGAGGAAATGGTCTCTTGAGCGTAAAGTAGCATGTCTGCACCCTAAACGACAAGTGTTGGATTTGGTGTAAAAATCTTCTTGGCTTCTGTCCAATGTACTGTCAGAAAATCATTCTGTCAGAGCAGTATCATGCACATTAAATGCAATATGGACAGCCTGTCTCTCGCGTAAAGGCTGAGGATGGCTCTCGCGTAAAGTTGTTCGCGTAAATCTAGACTCAGTTTGACTTGTGTAAAACTTGAATCTGACTCAGTTTAACTTGCGTAAAGCTCTCAACTTCTTTGACTTGGTCTATAAAATTTATTTTATGCTTCTACGAGACCCCCTTCAATGTTTTCAAATTTTTCTAAGATTTGAAATACTTTGAACAGAAGCATAAAAATCTGGGATATCCAACAGTTAGCGTAAAGTTCGGGATACCCAACAGTCCGCGTAAAGTTTGGGATACCCAACAGTCAGCTTAGAGGCGTAATATTCGGGATATCAAACAGTCAGCATAAATTTCGAGAATTTGAACCAATTTTAAAATTCTCTATAAATAGAGCTTTGCGAGTAGAGAGAGAATCTTTACTCGTTCTTGCAATTTCTATCTTCTTTATTCTCTTCTTCGAAATCTCAGTTCAAATCAATGGCCCCCAAGAGCAAGACCACCACCGGCGCCAAGGGCAAGAAGCCCGCCGCTTCTTCGTCGAAGAGTGAGCGTACGGAAACCGCCGTCGCATCATCGGAGGCAAACCGAATGACCAACCCCGCTGTGGCTCCGGCCATGATTGGTAGAACCCTACCTAATTTGGCCATGGGTTCGTCGGAGAAGAAAAAGAACCGAACCCTAAACTTCACGCCCACGTTTATACATGTCAGCGTAGAATAAGAATAACCAAATACGCCCACATTTATACGTGCCAGCATAAAAACAACATACGCTCACGTCTATACGTGCCAGCGTAAAATATAAACAACAAAATACGCTCACATCAATACGTGCCCGCGTAAAAAAGTTAAGCATTAAATACGCCCATATCTATATGTGCCAGCGTAAAAACAACATACGCTCACGTCTATACGTGCCAGCGTAAAGCATTAAATACGCCCACATCTATATGTGCCAGCATAAAAATATGAAAAATATGCCCACATTCATGTGCCAGCGTAAATACACAAGTGATAAGACTTTGCGTAAAAGTCCATTCTAAAAATATAGAACTTTTGCACTTAAAAATTTTTAATCAACTTAACGTACGCGTAAGCGTATAGTTTACATAGTCAAGCCCTCTAATACAGAGTCTTAATTTTTATGCATAAAATTTACTTGCGTAAAGATCTGTGTGAATAAGTCATCTGCGTAAAATTCAAATTAGATTTTTACTAACTTGAATCTTCTTTTTCTTTTGGTAGTGGACTTGCAAATTCATCCTTTCGCAGAGGTATTCGGCTCACCAGCTGGTATTGTGGGCTCAAACTATTTGGAAAATCTGTCTCATGTTGAATTCCTACAAAGTAACAAGCAGTACCCTGAAGAGAGACAACAACTGATAGCAGCTCAGGGAGACAGGATGCTGCTGTCATTGATGAATGGAGAATTGCTGGTGTCGCTAGATGGCCAACAATTTTTGAAGCCTGCCTTCGTGTTTGGGGATGCTATAGATTTTCAATCACAAACGAACCCCAAGAAAGAGGCTTGGGTATTTAAGTTCGAAGAGAGGGCGATGTATCTCCCAGACATGGCAAGGGATTATTCCCTATCTTCATTTGTTCATGCCATCCATCCAAGACAGATGCTATAGAACCTGACTCCCAGCAGTCATGGTAGACCAGGCAGAATTATTTTCAAGAGGGACGGGGCCAACCAAATGGGCTACCATACCAGTACTCCCAGTGGTGGTATCATTCCTTTTGCCGGTCTACTGCATAGATTTACACCAAGCGAGGATTCAGCTTTGATTCAACCAGTACAGATCCCAATGTTCATAAACAAGCTTATGAAGGCCTCAGTATTATATCCCCAGGCCAACCCTAGGCTGCCAGGGTGGATGACCCCTCATAATCAGAACTGGATTCAACTTAGTGCTTGGATCATGAAGAACTTCAAAACAGAACTGCAAGCCATTGGACTATATGAAGCTGTAGCCTCCACGAGTCAGGGAATACCAATGAACAATAACCTATTCTTGGCTTTAATGGAGTTATATATCAGTTCAACAGGGACTTTTGCAACCCCAGTAGGTGAAATGGATTTTGTAGTGCATAAGATGCAGTTTATCTCCAAGCTGCCAATGGGTGAAGCTCCGTATGAAGAATATGTTCCCTCCAACTGGGAACTAGCAAAGATCAAGGAGAAAATTCTCAGTTAGTTGAGGTATACCAAGAATTGATGTGCCATTACCTGACTTGTACCACTATATATGAAAGTGGATCGCATTTGGCATATATCAATAAATGGACAACATATCTATTCTACCATAAGAATAGGATATCCAAGGATGACAAAGAGAAATTTCAAGATAACAAGGCTCAACCTATCAAACCTTGTTCAATCATCCCTCCTGATTCAATAAACACTTGGATAGTCACCTATAAGTCTTCGGATAAATATTTGGCCACCAAGGCTGGAGAATTCCCTGCTGGGACCGAAGCATTAAGCTTTCTGAGACATGGCAGTCGAAAGCTCTCAAAAGAAGCCTTGCTAGCGGGCTTCCTTTCCCTGTGGCTGCAAAGATGGGTCGTACCAGGGATTGGCACAGCCAACAGGATTTACCGAAACGTACTATGGCCAGCAGTACGTTTGGTATTCAAAGTCAGAATCAACCTATTATCGGCAATGGTATGTCGGATAAATGCAGGTTTGCGAGCATTTGGTGATGAATTGATCAATAATGCTCATCGTTGAAAAGATTTCCCTAGGGTGGAGATGCCCTACACTTATTTGATGGGCTGGTTGTTGCATCACAACTGCAGTTTGTTGCCACCAGGCCCTGGAAATGATATGGAGGTATTCCTCCAGAAGTTTAATAAAGCCATGTAGACTGTAACTTCAGTGGCGGACACCCGGGCAACACTCAACTATTCCTACGGGTAGAACTTTTTCTGCACAAGACCACCAGTCCTAGCTGACTGTTTCGGCATACAATTTGAAGATATAGGTGAAGGGAGGACTTCATTACCTGCGCCAGTTTTTAAATGGCTAATGTGCATCAGACCCTCACATCTGATGTACATGAATGAAGACAACTATGCGTTCGAACCGTATCTACCCAGTCGGTTCGCTCGTCAGTTTGGATATGACTAACTTCACGTTGGTAATCCCTCACCAGCTTCCACCATTATGGAAAATTAGTTGATGGTGCAAGGACATAGAGGTACTTTAGCACTGCATGTACCAGTGCTAGATTCCAGGTATCAACTGCTACAAGTACAACTGAGCTACGAATGCATCATTCGTATGCTCATTTTTATGCATCCATTCGTTCCTTTGCGAATGACTACAACATGAAGGGGAGTCTTCGATGGGCCAAGAAAGGAAACATCGAAGAACCAGTCAGGGTACCTTCGGACATACCCGATGATGTTGCTGTTCCAGACAAGTATCTGGAAGTGATCCCTACGGGAGTTGGGGAAAATGCTGCAGGACCAATTATCATCACCAAAACCCGAAAGCGGAAATCAAGTGCAACTGTTACCCTCTAGGAGAAGAAAAAGAAGAAGAAAGTCACTGTTAAAGGGCCTTCCAGACAGAGAGCCGCTACTCCAGAGAGCGAAACTCCTGTCGAGGAGCCTCAAAATATTACATCTTTTTCAACTCAACCTGGAGAAGGGTCTTCAGCATTCCAACCAGCAGCATCAACAGAAGTTGTAGGAGTCTTGTCTCCCTGATGCCTCAGCACTTCGTTGTAGCTCACTTCGCCACAAAAGACGAAAGCTGTTGAAGACACCGCCATGACTCATGTTAATGATCCGGAACCCATCCCCTCGGATGAACCGGCTCTTGATTTAGACGATGATGACTGGGATCAAGATTATGACGAACTTTTGGCATGTCCTGCACCTACTCCAGGTAAATATAATTTACACAAAATCTATACAAAATTATGTATTATGATTTTGTATATTAACTTATTTTGCTTAATCTTTGTAGGTGTCATCGCTGCAGTAAAGCATGTGGCTCCTCTTCCTCCTCAAGAAACTATTCAAACGGAGTCTGAAGGAGAGAGTTCTTCTTCAAAAGAAGATACTGCTCAAGAAGAATGTTCCCCATCCATGGAGGCACAACCAGAGCCTGCAGTAGAGGCTCAACAAGAATTGCCTTCTCTTGCTGAAGACGGAGAAGAAGAATTAGATGCAGAAGAACCAGCTGCAGATGAAGAAACAGTTGTAGAAGAACCAACTACAATTGAAATACTCCCAGAACTTGAAGGGCCTGCAGCCAACGAAGGTGATGAAGACATTGTCAACCCATCAACCGAAGTCGGAGACCTAGTAATAGCATCCTCAGTTATTGTTACTGCTCCAGCACAAGTTCTTGAGAAGAAAATGTCTGAACCTGAATTGGTTACAACAATCACCATTCCTCCTGCAACAATCACCGCCACCGAAACTCAAGTAGTTTCAATTCCAGAAACGGCTGGAGCAATGATCCACGAAAGTGCTGAAGATATTGTCTCTAAAGATCCTAGGGATCAATCAGCCATGGTAGCAACATCAACAATAGCTTTAACTCAACTTGCTACCAAGACAACGACAATATCTGCTCCTAGTCTTCAGAAGAGGGATTTGATAGACCTTGCTGCCACGCCGAGCTATAATGCAGGAATGAATCTTTTAGTTGAGATCCATACTGAAACTTTCTAAAAAAACCTTGGCAGCCTTGATCAAGATGGTCCTGAAGAAGGGCCTAAATTATGAAAGCTTGAAGGCTGTAATTTCTCTCACGATTAGGAATGTTGCTATGTTCAATGACGCTGAGAGAGCCGCAGCTTTGGAGAAGGTGGTGGAAGGACTTGAACAGCCTATTAAAGAATATCTAAGGCTGTCAAGTAAAACTCTTGAAAGTCTCATCTAGACCGAGTATGATGCTTTATCAGCTGAATACATCACTCCGGAGACTATTTTCAATGAATCTCTCCAAGACTACAGCAACAAAGTTGCCCGGAAGAAAGCTTTATTGAATGAAACTAAACCCCTGCTGGAGATGCATAAAGAAGCCTACGAGACTTCAAACATGAGAATTCATCAGCAAGATGATAGAATTCGTGAAGTTGAGGCAGAGTTGGCTCGCTTGAAAGCAGAAAGAGAGCAGATAATTGCAGCTCGAGACCAACATCTGACGCAGAGCTCAATATTGGAAGAGAAGGTTTTTGGTGCTGAAGCTGTCATTAAAACCCTTGATGATGCCAAGGATAAAATGATAGCTACTTTTGTCGAACTCTCCCATCTCTGTACTCCAGAAGCCCGACGATCTATAGCTACTACAACCGTACTGAGCTCTCGTGAGAAGCGTTTGGCAGAATTGCAGAAAATGCTTGAAGATGTATCTGCTCCTCCTTAGAAAATAAAGAATTTTGTATTCTTCTTTTCATATCATCAATAAAGAATTTTATATTCTGTCTTTCTTTTGCTGTAATATTTCAAATCATGCAATGAATGAAACATTTTTTATAAAATGGTTGTGAGATAGAGAACAGTTATCAGAGGTAATATGGACATGATAAGTCTTCCAAACTCAACAAAGTAGATTATATCTATCCAGAGGTAATGTGGACATGATAGATAATAAATCTTGTTTTCTTTTTAGAGCATACGATACTATCAGAGGTAATATGAACATAATAGATCGTAATGACTCGAAAAAAATAGATTAATATCTATTCAGAGGTAATACGGACATGATAGATGAAATAAGGAAAAGAAGTAGATTTAATACTTATTCAGAGGTAATGTGGACATGATAAATAATAAATCTTTTTCTTTCTGAAATCAGATGGTAAGATAGAAAATCAAAATTCTCTTTTAGGAGAATAAATAAATCTTCAGCTTAACCAAACCTTGGTAGCTGGGGAATAAAGAAGAAATTCAAACATAGTATTTCTTCAAGAATTTGTCATTAATTGGCATCATTATCAAATCTCCATTAGGTTTCGATAACCTATAGGCACCATTGGAGAATACTGTCTCGACTACATAAGGACCTTCCTATTTAGCTTGGAACTTGCCTTTGCTTTTATGAGTCATAACCATAGGTCTTCGGACAGCTAAGACTAGCTCACCGACTTTGAATACCCTCTTTTTAACTTTACGATTGAAAGCTCGAGATATACAGGCTTGATATAGCTCGATGTGCTGTTGTGCTTGAAGACGCTTCTCGTCCAAACCCTCAAGTTCTTGGAGTCGTAAGCGATCATTATTTTCAGAGGTTAGCTCATTAGCAATGGCTATTCTAAGAGATAAAATCTGGATTTCCAGCGGAAGAACAGCCTCGCATCCATAAACCAGTGAGAATGGTGTAAAACCAGTGGGAGTTCGGACTGTTATTCGATAAGCCCATAAACATTCTCTAAGTTTCTCATTCCAATCACGTTTATTAGAAGAGACGAACTTTTTGAGAAGTTTAATAATAGTTTTGTTAAAAGCTTCTGCCAGACCGTTAGCAGCTGGATTGTAGGCTGTAGAAGCTAAGTTCTGGATCCGATTCTTATCATAAAATCTATAAAATGCCTGACTGGTAAATTATGGTCCGTTATCATGGATTATCCTTCGGAGAATTTCAAAATGATAAATAACATGATGTTTGATAAAGCTAACCATATTAGATGTTTTCACTTCCACAAGAGGAATTGCTTCTGCCCATTTAGAAAAATAATCGGTTATAGCAAGGATAAACCGATGCCCTTTTACAAAAGAAGGATTAATCGGACCAATGATATCCATGCCCCAAGCATCGAAAGGCCAAGAAACTGCTGTAGGATATAAGAATTCAGAGGGTTGATGTATAAAATCAGTATGAATCTGACATGCTTTACACCGTCTGGCATAATCCACTGCATCTGCTATCATGGAAGGCCAATAATAACCCATTCTTCGAATACGGTCCTATAATTTTAGACCTAGCTGATGCGCACCACAAACTCCATCATGAGCTTCACGAAGTGTTTGTTTGGCTTCACTTTCTGAAATACAACACAATAAAAGTCTGTCATAAGTACGACGATACAACATATGTAAAGAAGAATCGTAGTAGAATCGAAATGATCGTCTTTTGATTGATGCAGCTTTTTTTGGATCTTCAGATAAAATCCCATAGACTGCATAATCAATAAATGGAATTCTCCAATCCCTTTGTTGAGAATTTGATTCAGTAGCATAACTGTGTTTGATGTGAAAATTATTCTTAACACGGAATAGATCTCTATCCAACAAAGTAATGGTATTTTATCTTCTAATTGGAACTGCTAAGTCTGCAGCTAGACTAGCGAGAGCATCAGCTTCCAAATTTTTAGAACGTGGTACGAATTCAATGAAGAATCCTTTGAATGAAAGAACCAATTCAATTACCACTTGATGATAGGGAATGAGGTCAGGATTTCTGACTTCATATGTTCATATGACCTGATTGACAATCGGTTGAGAATCTCCATAAGCTTTCAGGAACTCAATATCCAATTGTTTTGCTACTTGAAGACCAATTAGCAGAGCATTATATTCTGCCACATTATTGGAACATGGTTCATTAAGAGAATAAGCTCGGTATATGACCATCTTATCAGGAGAGACCAAGACGATGCCTACTCCGGAGACAATATTACCTTTAGGTCCAACTCATGATGCTCCATCAAAGTATAGCTGCCAAATATCCTCCCTCAAAGTTGCAATCTACGACTTCATCTGGAATATACTCATATAGTTTGGAAGTTTCAGGTATAGGGTGAGCTACTAAGAAGTCAACTAATGCTTGACCCTTCACTGATTTTTGAGGTATGTAAACCATATCATAGGGAGTAAGCAGCATTGCCCAGGTGGCTAACCGGGAGTTGAGGATACTTGGTTTTCTCATTAATACCCGAATATGATTTATTCTGGATATGACATGAATAGTTTGTCCTGACACATAATGTCGTGTCTTTTGAACGACAAAAACCAAGGCTAGACATTCTTTCTCCACAGGAGTATACCCGTGTTCAGCTCCAACCATCATTCGGCTAAGATAATAAATTACCTGTTCATGACCTTTATCACTTTTCTGTGCAAGAAGAGAACCAAGAGAATTATCTAAGGCTCGAACATACAGCAAAAATGGTCTTCCCACTACTGGGGGTACCAGAACAGGTAGATTTGTAAGGTATTACTTGATGTCATTAAAGGTTTTTTGACATGCTTCATCCCAAACAAATGATACACCTTTCTTTAATAAACGAGAGAAAGGTTGACATCTCCAAGAGAGATTTGATATAAATCTCCTGATATAGGCAACGTGACCTTGAAAGCCACGGAGTTCTTTCAGATTACGTGGAGGACGCATTTTAAGAATTGCTTTGACCTTATTAGGATCAACATGGATACCTTGAGAGGTAATGACAAATCCCAAAAACTTGCCATTGGAAACCCCTAAGAAAGACTTAGTAGGGTTCATCTTTAATTGATGTCGACGCGTCAACTCAAATACTGTCTTCAAGTCTTGAATGTGATCATCTTTTAATCGACTTTTGACAGTAATATCATCCACATAACATTCAACTGTTTTTCGTAGATGTTCTTGAAAAATATTGCTCATAGCCCTTTGATAAATAGCACCGACATTTTTCAGACCAAAAGGCATAACTGTATAGCAATAAACTCCAAGGGGTGTACGAAAAGCAGTGTGCTTTTTATCTCCTGGATGCATCTTAATTTGATTGTATCCTGAGAATCCGTTCATGAAAGACATGCGTTCAAAACCACATGTATTGTCTATCATGACATCTGTAATTGGAAGAGAAAATTCGTCTTTTGGACAAGCCGTATTGAGATCTCGAAAATCTATGCAAACTCGAACCTTTCAATTCTTCTTCATGACAGGAACAATATTGGCAATCCAGTCTGGATGTTGTTCTTCACGGACAAAGCCACATGTAATCAGCTTTTTGACTTCGGCTTCAATTGTATCCATCATATCTGGTCGAAAATGCCGCTGCTGTTGTTTTACAGGTTTGGCATTAGGAAGAATATTGAGTTTATGAGTAGCTATTTTAGGATCCAATTCTGGCATATCCTCATAGATCTATGCAAAAATGTCAATATATTCTTTAATCAGCTTTATCAACTCTTTTTTTTCATCCTCAGAAAGGTTTTTACTAATGAATATCGGCTTAGACGTAGTTTCGTCTCCAACGTCAATTTGGACAATTTTATCTTCTGTAGGTGGCTATCGTTGTTCAAACTGAAGCTCCCACTGAGTATCCATTTGTTGTGCCCAAGGGTCATTTTTAAATAGTTCAGGCTCATTATTGGTTTGAACCATATTGATTGAAAAGACGCGCTCAAATTCAACATACTGGACTCCTTCAGAATTTGAGGATTATAAAGAACTGGAAGAAAATTCTTCTTCCATATCTTCATTAAACATGTGGGATGTATCAGATTCAATAAACTGGATTTCTTCAGAATCTGAGGATTGTGAAGAAGTGGAAGAAAATTCTTCTTGTATATCTTCGTTAAACATGTGGAATAGATCGTATCCCAACCCATGACGAGTTCGTTGATAAAATAGATTATCCCATAACGGCAATCGTCTACCTTTGCCTTGGTTGAGACCTAGCATAGTTTTTAAATCATGTCCCATATTTTGGATAATCTTAAGAGATTGTTGACTATATTTGTCAACTCTGATTTTTCCTTTATCTTTCTCTATAAGAATATCTGTCTGAACAACCGGGATATTTCTAGCCAAACCAAACACAATTTGGCGCTTGTTTTTTTATTAGATGGAATCACAAAATAAGATTCTTCGTGACGTCTATAAGTTACACAAGCTTGTGATGATGAGGCTACAGGCAGAAGATAAGGAGAAGATGTTAGAAACTTTTGAGCATAGGATCCAACATCGACATGAGGAGGAAAATAATTCTCTTTATGATTAATATATAAGGATTCCTCTGTATTTATGTCAGTTTTATGTTGACGACTTTGATTATCAGCAGATAAAGTCATTCTTTCAATAAATTTGACAGCAATATACTCCAAAAGAAAATCTTCATTAAAATAAGAGAATACAGAGTGATCAATATTTACATCATTTACAAACTGACTATTACGCTTTGGATTGATCATTAACGGACCGTCATCCGCCTTCAGCGTAGTCTTGCCAAGGTTGATAACCAGTGGTTCTGGATCAGTTACACGAGAAGTACATCCTTTGACCTTAATTATGAGAGGCTGATCACTAGTGTTGACTTGAACCCGACTTTTGATCGGAATCTTCATAGCTTCATCAGACGTAGCTTGAGTTCTTCCTTTGACTTTAATCACCAAAGGTTCATCATTGACAGGTTGGGATTGAACTCGACCTTTAACTTTAATCATTAAAGGTTGATCGTCTGAAGGATCTTATAAGACAGATTGATCTTCTGCAGGCGACCGATCTTCAGCCCTATCAGATATTTCCTTCACATGCTCCTGTTTGTAGAGTATTGAATCAGAGAAATAGGCTTCAACACCCTTAAAAGGATTGATATCTGTGAATTTAGTCTTCACAATCCCTTGAGAATCCACATAGTTGAAGCATTGGTGGAGGGTTGAAGGCACAATGTTATGCTCATGTATCCACGGTCTTCCAAGGAGGATGTTGTAAGATATATCTGAATTGATAATATAGAAGGTTGCCATAGTTCGAAGATTACCTATTTGAATCTTCAGACGAATCTTCCCCAATGGTTTACTCTTTCCAGAGTTAAAACCAATAATTGTTGTACTAGTGTAAGTCAACTCACTAGTAGGAATCCTCAGGGGTCGTAGCATACTCTGAAGAATAATGCTAATAGAAGACCCAGGATCAATATAAATCCTGTCAATTTCAGTAGAGTCAATATACCCTATGTAACGCAGAGGCCTGTCGTGTCTATTATGCTTCAACAGCATATCTTCTTGTGTGAAGGTAATGTTAGGAATTGATTCCATCACACTATGACATTAGGGATACGACACTGGTATATCCTCGAGACTTTTAAGTTAAGCTAAGCATGAATCTGTCTGTAGCAAAGCTTCGCTCAAAGTTTTTCGACTTTCTTTAGAAAGACGAAGCAACTCAAAGATAGAAAGTCTAGCCGGAGTATTAGCTAATTGGGCTAGAATATCGAACTTGTAGGGTTTCATCACTACCCCTTGATTTGAAGTAGACTTCAATGTGACGTCAAAGCGTACTGCTTTTTGTTTCCCTTTTTCAACCATTGATGGTTTAGAAGGCCTTGCCTCAGCAGGAACAGAAGATGACTGAGTCGGTAGTATTTTAGCAGTGTCTTTCGCTTCTTTGGAAGTTCCCTCATAATCTTTGTGGTAGTCTTTTCCAGACCTTGTACCAGCAAAAGTTTCTTCTTCCGACTCAGGAGAATGAAGTACCATATTACAGGATTTAGTCTTCTTTTCTCTAGTCTTCTTCTTATAAGGATTTTTGCGTGGGACCTCAAATCCCAATCTGACAGAGGATTTCTGATCGTGAATTTGTAAAGGAATTCGCATTCCTTTATCATAGTTCAAGCCTTCTGCTTTTTGAAAGTCATAACTCATCTTTTTTATGAGATGGACCGATTGTTGACTATACATATGAGTAGCTAGCAGACTCTCAACAAATGATCCAATAGAGGAAGACGAAACAGAGACCTTTATAGCTACAGGAGTAGAGGCTTTCAAGATAGGAGGAAAAAATCCTACAGGAGCTTTCTCATAAGCAGCAAAAACTTGTTGTGCCCTGTACAAAGGGACACTGTTCATTGCTAACCACTGCTGATGAGTAAGTTTGAGTTTGGTAGGAGGAGCCAAACTTGGAAGGCATATATTCAGACCCCGTAGTCTATCCTCCAAAGGAATGTCGTCCCAAAGATGATCTAAATCATCATGATCTGGGGTAACAACATGAGAAATCATATTACAGGCTCTGACTTTTTTACCTTTCTTGGATTTTAAAGTTTTATTTTCATGCTCCATTTCAGGTACTAAGTCAGGGTGTACCCACATGATTTTACCATTTTTTAAAGTGAGAGGCATTAATTCTTCACTTTGATCTCTGGGTGACGGAAGATTGACAATCTTTATCGTCGCCTTCGAAATTGGGACAACCCCATCAGGAACTTGCTGTAGAGGAAAAGCTCCAAATTGAAGAGAAACCATATTGGTTGTGACTGTATGATCATCATTAGTTAAAGCAATCGCTTTAGCATTTATCAATTCTTGAATTTTCTTTTTCAAGACATAGCAAGCTTTTGTGGAATGATTTATGTATCTATGATAGATACAATACATAGGATTATCAACCAGATCCACTTCATTGGGTCGTTTTGGCTCTGGAATCTGGAGTTTACCACTATTTACAAGATATTAGAATATCTCGGGAATATCACTGTCGTCGAAAGAGTATTCCTCTTTCGGCTTAGAAGATTCAGGATTATTTGGTGTAGCTTTGGGTTTTGAAAGGTTCACCACCAGGGTTTCTTTTTCTTTTCCATTGCAATTACCAGAGTTGTTGCCTGAAGAGGCTTTCTTTCCTTTATCTTCTGAGGCGAAGATCATCCCATGTTCACGAGCTAATCTACTATTGGTCTCGGCTGAAACCGCTGCTATAATAAACGAGGCCCAATCTGTGAATTGAGAGCCTGTAAAAACAGTGATAGAGGGTCGCAGATTCATTTTGCATGTATCAATCAATGTTGAATATGGCATACCAGGAGGCATTTTTAAAGTAGCCTGTCGAAAATGTTCAATAAACGTCCGAGTATCCTCCTTTTTTTGTTTAATTTCTAGTAAGAAGGACATATTCATGTCCATTCCTCCTTCATATAATCGGGAGAAAAACATTGCTTTAAACTCGTCAAAAGACGATATGCAATTGTCAGGTAGACTGCGATACCAGTCGTATGTTGAACCCGTTAAACACCCTATAAAGACTCGGGTGAGAAGAGCATCATTCTTCTGTAGATGTACAGTCATAATATCAAAATAATTGATATATTAACTTGGAGAAGCTTTTCCATCAAATAATACCATAGATTGTGGCTTAAATTTGGAAGGAAAAGGCACATCATTCCAATGGGGAGGATAAGGCTGCTTGATCCCCAACCTCTGGAGCTGATCTTTATGCTTAAGAACCTTAAACTGTGCTTTTAACTCACGCACTGCTTGAATAGCTTCATTAGTTTGAGAAAGCATGTTTGATTGAATAGTGGCTGGATATACTGTAACCCCCACCGGAGGTGGTACATCTTCTGGAATGAGAGGATCTGGAGATGCAGAGTTTTGATTGATAGCAGGCTCTTGACTAAGATTATTCAAAGGTATGGCAACCCCTTGACTATCTTGAGTTTGTGCTGCTACCTGCATCGGTGTTACCACTGCCGGCTTAACAGTTTCCTGAATCATTATTATTTGATGCATATTTTGTATCATGGCAAGCATGTCCTTCAGTAATTGTTCCACTGCTGAGAGACGTTGCTCTGTATTAGAAGTAGACGTCTCTGGTTCTTCTCCAATAACATAAGATTCAACCTCCCTTGAACATACAGAGGGATTGGTGTAGAGGTATGAATCACGCTATCAGTTTCTGACTCCAAAGACTGGGTACCCCCAGCTTCTGAATCTGAAGATTGCAACGATCTTTGACTTCTTGACCGAGTATGCTGATATACCCCTTCAAAAGTGTCAAGGAGTCAGTTGAACTGTTGTTGGCTTGGAGTCCGGGATGAATTGTGTCTTGGACGTCGTCCTCTATTGATATGAGATGCCATATTGACTGATGCATAGGAAAACTCATGTTCTTGGTCATCAATTTGTTGTTGAGGCATATTGTAGCTTAACCGGTCAAAACTGACCGTTTAGAAGCCAAACAGTAATATTTGATTACAATCTGGTGACACTCACAATGATGATTTTCTTGGGAGAGTATCACAGGAGATTTTCTGTTTTTACGCTTTTGTACAAGTAGCTCACATAAATCAGAAGGAGTGGAGGGAATCGTCTTCTTTATTATATTTGGAACAGAGAAACGTTTAGTCCCTTGCGTATAAAGAAAATTACAAGCTTCATTAGCAGAACCAAACTGTATATTTTTCCTCGCCTGGAGTTGTGTGCATAAATCTTGAGATTTTTGTGCAGAAAGAATTCCATCAGCATTAAGCGTAATCTGAAGGTTTGGTACTTTGTGTAAAGCAGTGTAAGAAGGTTGTTGGTGAAAAACTGAAGTTTTACCAACAATAGAATTCTTGTTTTTACGCTTCATGCGTGTAGGCAAATTCACTTTAGATGCAAAAGTATCATTGTGAACTTTATCTACCATGTCACCGGCAGAAAGTTTACCTTTACGCATAGAGTGAAAAACAGGAACATCTGCCACGTCACAGACGGGAGATTTACCCTTACGCGTAGAGCGTAAGACTTGAGTGTCTACCACGTCACAGACGGGAGACTGATTTTTACGCACAGAGCGCAAGACTTGGGTGCCTACCATGTCACAGATGGGAGACTGATTTTTACGCCCGGGGTGCAACACTGAAGTAGAGACTGCCTCGTCACAGACGAAAGCCCCAATAACAGGAGTGGGAAGAATTCCCTTGCCTTCAGAGACAGCAGGAAGATCAGAGGATGCTTTGGACTTAGGAATCCAAACTTTTCGTACCTTTCATGATTTTTGAACATTAGAGCAGCGAGTACTACCCCCAGTTCGGAGCATTTCTTCGTAAGCAGTCTGGTCGAATTGAACAACCAGAGTCTTCTTTGTCGATCCGACCGACACATCATCATCTTGAGCAATTGCTTTCTTGTCGAAGGAGAAAGTCATCCCCAGCAGAGTCGCCATTTTGTTTCACTTAACAAAATGCCTAATATTAGCTTTTGAAAGAAACCGAAAGAAAGTACAAAAGTACAAATAGATTCTGGAGAGTATTGCTATGGAAGTCTGATCTGAGAGCGATCACTTTATTCCTTGGACCACACGATGATGATGAAGATAACTGCTTGAAGAAGATGAACAATCGGAAGAACTAAGTCACCAGAAAGGTATCGACACAATGGCACTAATGGCACAGTCGAATGTTTTTCTGCTTTGCTTCACCTTGTTCTTGAGAAAAAGTTGAAGAAATGCTTCTGGAAATATCACTTTGAAAGTATGAATTTTCTCAGAATCTCCTCCTCTGTATATCCCTTGATGATTTTCTTCTGTTAAAAATAAGTCTATTTATAGACTAGACCCTCTGTGCGTAAAAAACAACATAATTGGGTCTCTACGCAAGTAACTGCCACCCACGATTGAAAATCAACCTTTACGTGTGATGACACGTGTCCCATATAGAGTTGTGATCTCTACGCATGGTAACACGTGTCCCACAACTTCAACAATATGGGGAGAGCACGTACACACGTTTTTCGATAAGTGTGGCATGAAAGCCACGTATGTAGACCACGTTCTCACATAGCCAGAAAAGATTGGGCGTAAAAATAACCCAAAATAGACTTCCTGCGCAAAGTAGCAGACTGGGCGTAAAATAACCCAAAATAGACTTCCTGCGTAAAGTGGCTGAAAAGTAGCCTTGAGCATATAGTTAGCTCAAATAAACTCTACGCACACGAAAACCTTGAGCGTAAAGACTCAAATAGCTTTCATGCGTAAAGGAAATGGTCTCTTGAGCGTAAAGTAGCATGTCTGCACGCTAAACGACAAGTGTTGGGTTTGGTGTAAAAATCTTCTTGGCTTCTGTGAAATGTACTGTCAGAAAATCATTCTGTCAGAGCAATATCACGCACATTAAATGTAATGTGGACAGCCTGTCTCTCGCGTAAAGGCTGAGGATGGCTCTCGCGTAAAGTTGTTCGCGTAAAGCTAGACTCAGTTTGACTTGCGTAAAACTTGAATCTGACTCAGTTTGACTTGCGTAAAGCTCTCAACTTCTTTGACTTGGTCTATGAAATTTATTTTATGCTTCTACAGTTAGCTGTGAGTGCATCATTTCTGACTAGTGCACATTGATGGCTCTTCTTCTCTTTGAGTAAGTCTTCCTCAAGTTCAGCAATGGTCTTGTCTTTTGTCACGATCCGCACCATGTTTACGGGTACGAGCACGTGGGTATGTCCATCCAACGCCGCAGTATCAGCAGTAGAACGCTGTATAGGACGTCTATAAAATCTAACGTCAATAATATATATATGTACCTGTCATCTCCGTACGGAGGAATATATATATATAACTCAATCACATGAATCTAAGGAAGATACGCACGAAAAGATAAAGATATGATAGAAATGGAAATGCTGGAAATAGATGCAAGTCAGAACATCCAACCAGAGATAGAAAGTATATCACAATGTACATCTCCCAAAATAATAATATACTACAAGCCAGAATGATAAACTGGAACGCAGTCCAGTCAAACCTACTAGTCTAGATCCCTACCGGTGGTGTGCTAAAGGCACCAGCTCCACTAAATCCAAGTGGTAATATGCGTCTACGCCAAACCCGTAGAAGGTCGGGCAGTCTGTATCTGAATCCTCTGAAAAACACAATGAAGTTATCTTGTCAGGATATAAGCAAGTACAAATGCTAACAGTAGTTTTATGGAATTGATAAATTCTATAAAAGATAGTTATAATGAAATACAAGATGAAATATCAAGACTGGAATATAAACATAATATGTAAATCTGGATATCATGTCAGGATATTAAATACTGGAAATGTAGAGCAGTACAGTAATAACTGATGTATAATATAAACATAAATGGTGCCTTGAAATATTAGAGCGTTATGTGATCGGCTTGGAATATATGATCAGGCTCTTCTATTTGACCGGCTATGAGTTAGGAAATACAAGAAAATAAGAATCAGGTCGGCCACAATAGAAAGCTATGAGGCATAACACAGGTCAGGCTTTACCCTACGTAAGGCGAGGGTAAAGCTATAATACAAGTAGTAACAGAAATACAAGAGGGGTATTGATCACATAACCGCTAATAACTCTCCATCCCCTAGTAGTATAATGGATCCAACCATGACACGTCATGACACGGGATTTAAAGAGCAGGGGGCAGCCCACTTCCAAATCGGTGTCTATACAAGTACAGAAAATAAGATCGAACAATGTACTCATATACCAGGTAAACCAGGAATAACCTCTCATGACGAGATTCAACGTATACTAGTCCGTGTACAATCGTGTCAGGAATCAAATAAGACACTACAACTGAATCGGATATAGAAGACATCAAGACAATGAAAACTATCAGAGAATGTACTTACCTGCGGTCCTGAGCAGTCAATAGGAATCGAGGTTCAGAGGATAGTCAAAGACCTAAATATGAGATATACAAGAGTTAATTAGGGTTTAATAGTGTTTGGCATGATTTCCATTATATGATATACAAATCTAGGTCAAGCTCAGTCAAACTAAGTCAAACTAGGTCAAACTAGGTCATACTAAGTCACACTAGGTCAAACTAGGTCACACAAAGTCAAACTAGGTCAAAGATTGACTTACAGTTGACTTTTGGTCAACTGTTCAACTCCTAGTCCAATCTAGGTTAAACTAGGTTAATGGTTGACTCATAGTTGACTTTTGGTCAACTGGTCAACTCTGGTCAAGTTCTAGTCAATTCTAGGTCCAATGTTGACTTTTAGTTGACTTTGAGTCAAAACAGTCAACTATGGTCAAATGGGGTCAACTCTAGCCTAGATATCCTATTCCTAGCATTTACCTACCAAGATACCACATATCTTGGCCCTATTGGTATCCCGATACCAATATCTTGGTTTAGCACAATTACCTTAGCCTAAGGTAAACCCTCACCTTAGCTAGGTAAACCCCTTACCTAGGCATCCAACAACCATCCTAGACTAATAGCTAACTCATACTAGTTATCTATCCTATGACAAGGTAAACTAATACCTTACCCTACCATGGTATCCCATGACAAGGTAATCCTCATTACCTTGTCTATACCAAGGTAAATCACATTTACCTTAAGATACTAGCTAGTATCCTAAGATACGCATTGGTATCTTAAGATACGACTCTTGGTATCCTAAGATACCACGACACTAACTTATCTAACCTACCCTTAGACTCTAAGTTTACCCAATACCTTGAGGGTATCACAATATCTTCCCCTATACTAAGGTAAACCGCATTACTTTGTAGGTAAAAGATAAACTAGAGATATCCTAAGGTACTAACATTGGTATCTAAGATACCAAGATACTAACTCAAAACTAATCAATCTAGCATACCTTAACAAATTCTAACATCTAAATTACATATCTAACATACAACGTACTATCTAACATAACCTCTAACACACATACACACAACTATATAAATAAACACCCACACACACACTAATATATATAAATACTCACTTATATATATATATATATATATATATATATATATATATATATATATATATATATATATATATATATATATATATATATATATATATATATATATACACACACACACACACACACACGTGGGTTATTTGGAAAAATCGGAACAAGGCGAGATACGAAGGACACCAGTACAGCGCGGACCAACTAATTCGGAAGACCATTCGTCAATGACACAAACGAAAACCCCTCTGTAGGCATGGACAGGAGGCTTTCTGGAACTCTCCCCTTTCCTAGGCCTAGCCGTTTTGTTTCTGTTTGCCTCTTCTTTTGTCAGTATACGTGTATAGGCTTCGGCATTTTGCGCCTTATGGTATACTTGTAAAGGTCCGGCCTTTTCGGCTCTATTGAATAAAATGGTAGGTTCTCTCAAATATATATATATATATATATATATATACACACACACACACATACACACACACATACAGTCCAAAACATCCTGAAACCTATCCAAATATCCAACCCTCGCAATTCTACCCTCTAGGGCCTAGACATGTACCCCACATAAGTAATCCAACTCGCGCACGCAAGCGAAAACGAGAAACAAGACCCGAATGGCCAAAGGGCCATTTTGGCGGCTTCGGGGTGTCCGATTCCTGATACCGCGCGATACGGACACCAAACCGAATTCGATCCAAATTCTACCCACGAGTACTAAATAATGATTAGAACCTATTCTAAGTGCTAACTTGCCGATTCTAGTGTCGGTGCAAAACGTCACCCGTGTGTTGGAACCCAAAAAGCCCGAAAAAGCCCATTTTCATGATTTCTCGCGAAACGACCCCACGTATTCAAATATGGACATGTACCTAGGCTCATCTCACCCAAACTAACCTAATTAGGTCCAATTAGGCTAAGGACAACACCCAAATATGTTAATTTAGGATTTTCCTCAAATTTGGCACTAAACCTAGGCCAAAAGTCCCAAATCGGGTCCAATGGGTTCCAAATCTCTCCTAATGGGTTATCCTACATCTCGGACATCCTCTAATATACAAATTACACTAATTAAAAGTAATAACAAAGGTTAGAGTAAGGGTTACCTCTTGGGAGTTGGAATCCCAAGGAAAAGCTCCAAAATTACTTCTTTTTAGGTCAAAGCACAAGATATATGCTTCCACCACCACCAAGCTAGGTCTACCTAGATCAAAATCACAAATAAGAGATAAACAAGGGTTAGCACCAAGATTAGAGAGAGATATAAAGAAATGGAAGAGATTTGACTTACTTGGAGCTTGAAATCAAAGAAGGGGAAAAGAGGGTTTTTGTGAAATGAGAGAAAAGAAAGAGAGAGTGTGTTTTCTTGCAAATAAGAAGAATGGGGGGTGCAATTCTGGCCAGCCACTTCAAGGGGGTTTTGGGGCATTTGGCACATTACAAAAATGCCCTCCAAGTCAAAGAATAGAATGGTTTTGAGTTGGGATCAAAAGGGTAACTTGGAAACTCCTAATTCCAAGTTCTAAATCTAATTCTAAACTCTAATCCCACTAAAATCAAATAGGATTTGTCAAAAATAAATATCTGGGTTTGGTCAGGACGAGTTGGTCGGGTCCAATTGGGTCCAAAACTGACCCGGTCACTAACACAAGTCAAAATAAGACAAAACTCAAACCCGATCAAATAAAATCCCAAAAAACCATATTAATAAATAAATAATCACAAAATATTAGAATATTAAAAATGATAAATGCCCTCAATTTTGAAAACTGGAGGTGACATCTTTTTCTTCGGATAATCGTGTAGACTCGTGTAGTTGCAACTTGACAGAAGAAAGCTCACCATTCTCACTAGGGTTTATGTTACTTCTAACCTTAGCTAGTAAGTCGGTAAGTCTTCATATTTCACCTTTGTACTCTTTGAGTACCTTATTAGAGTTTTGATACTTGCTAAGCAGTTTTCTGTGGTCATCTAAGAGGTTACTAAAGGCTTCACCTAATTGTTCAAGGGTAAAATCGTTATATGTATCAAACAGAGGGTTTGAGTTTACATGATCATATGCCATCAAGCATACATTTGTAGTATCGTTCGATGGTTCATCTTCTAAGTTGCTAGCTTCACTTTCATGACATATGCTGGTGTTGGTATAACTTTTGGAAGTAGATTTCTTCAAGTAACTCTTTTCGTATTTATTGCCTTTCCTGGTTGATGATGATGCTGTCGGACAGTCTTTCTTGATGTGTCTTTTTTTTGCAATCGTAGCAGATTGGATCATCTTCATTGTTGTTTTTGTTGCTATTGTGTTCCTTTGTTCTTTGGTTGAATCTCATAAACTTTTTGACCTTCTTCACTATGAGTACTTGTTCCTCAGTGTCGGAATTACTGTCGTCAGAATCTTCTTCGACAATCCTTCGGTGTTGAGCTTTAAGGGCGATTGATTTCTCCTTTGGTGCAACGTCTTCAAAGTCTTGAAGTTCCAGCTCGTGAGTGAGTAGCTTTCCCATGGGCATTTCAAGAGACATGGTAGTGAGGTCATTTTCTTCAATAATTATTGTAGCCTTCAGAATCTAATTCTTTGTGAGATCTCGCAGTAGCTTGCGAATCTTCTCATGATTATTGTATTCCTTGCCTAAAGAGGACCAAGGATTTATATTATCCAGATATCTTGTGAACATTTGCATAACGGATTCATTTGGCTTAATCTTGAACACCTGATACTCTTGAATAAGTCTACTGATCTTAGACTCCTTGACTTGCGACGTGCCTTCGTGTGTAACTTCGAAAAGTTTCTACACTTTATTGGATGTTGTGCATATAGATACCATGTTGAATTCAGTCCTGTCTAAAGCATAGAATAAAGTATTAATAGCATGTGCGTCAAGACTGGCCTCTTTCTTTTTCATAGTCAGTATACTTGTCATGTGCTTTTTCAACCAATTTTCCCTCAATAAGAATACGGGGAGGCTTTTTATAGCCATCAACTACAATGGACCATAAGTCAAAATCTAGATATCTCAAGAAGGAACTCATACGTGTTTTCCAGTAATTGTAGTTAGTACCATCAAACAGTGGGGGTCTGTTTATGGCTTGGCCTTCACTTATGAATTTCACAATTTCCATATGTGATATTGTGATCTATGTAACAATAGTTATATTAAAGAAAACAATAATAATGTTACCTCGCTTTACCTGTGTAACTTGTTCTGATACCAATTGTAGGATCAAAATGTAAAGCAATATACTCCAGAGGGGGGTAAATAAAGTAGGCAGCGGAATATTAGCTATTAAAAAAGTTAATAGCAAGATCACAGATATGAAAATATAAAAGTTGAGTGCAGAGAGCAAATACAAACACGGAGATGTATACTGGCCTCCCTCTTGTGAGGACTAATCCAATCGAGAGAACTCTGCTCCCGGTTGAAATCCACTATAGAAAATCATAAGTTTTCATACGAAGTCCTTGCAACTTTTATAAATACGAGCTTTGATTCAAAGCACTCGACCAACTTCAATTGTGAAGTATCTTACTTATTGTCAAGCCTCTTGATTACAATCACTCTGAACTTCTAGACCGTACCGTACTGGAAATTGACTAGAGGATTGTAACTGACTTGTGATTTGAAAATGAAAGCTTAGAAGACTTTGGAAGAACGTAGTAATCTTAGAGAGAAGAGATGAGAAAGTGAATTGGTGCGTTGAAATGGTAGAAATTCTTCTCTATTTATAGGATTTTCAAAAGGAGAACTCAGGCATAATTTGGATAAAATTTTATGTGTAAATCTCGGCATATAGCTGTTGCATCCGTAATTGTGGAAAGACTGAGTTTAAAAACAACGTTCTACCAACCGAACTCGGGCCGACTTTGGAACAAATTCGTCCAGAGTTCTGCTAGTTCATAATGGGTGAATTTGGGTTTTAAAACTCAGGTTTTGGGCTTTCAAATGTTCAAGCAGTGTAACGCCCCAGTCCCAAAATACCTAGGACTAGGAACGTAAACATGCCAGCTGTATACATACGAAATACACGCCAATATATGGAAACCTTGTATGAATACATAAGCTGTAAATACAGTAGAACCATAACTAACTAATCTCATCCACAAAATGTAAGAATAAAAGATATATAATGATAATGAATTGTCTTGATACAATATGTTAGGCGGAGACAAATCCACTACCAACAAGTAAAAGAAAATACATAAGAAAATAAATAATTTTGGCGAGCGAAGCGAAGACGATCCAAGTACAATCATCCTCGTAGAAGAAGCAATGATCATGATTAGAGCTAGAACACCTGCGAAAGACAAGAGCACACACATAGAGAGATAACCAGGTCCTCAGAGGGACGTAACAAGACACATAATATCATGCCATATAAACTGAATAAATATTGCTCAAATAAATAAGTCAATTGAATTATAACATGGTCCAATACACACCTATTGAACTAGCTTACCATCCCCCCAACCAAACAAGGACAGGAGATGGTAAACTAATTCACGGTGACGTATCTTTCCATGCTATGAATCCAATATGGTATCCGGACCCCAACATGGTTCAATACCTTCTCATCGGAGTAGTAAGTTACACCTACAACCAAACAAGGACAAAATGTGACGAACTAATCCGCGAAAAGTTATTGTTCCAAGCCACGGTCAGATACAAGTACCCAAACCAGAAGTACTCGTACCTAACGGATAAAGATGCCTAACCGTTCTAAGTAAAATGTAGTTAAGAACAATTCATGGTCGCATGACAACCGGGTCAAGTCAAGAAAATACCAATGCAGTACCTCAGTAGCGAGTCACAACACCATATACTATTCCTCAGTATCGAGTGAGTCCATAGCATATAGTCGACCTTTTGTTCCTCAGTAGCGAGCGAGTCTACGATAGATAGGGTAGTAGTCAACTTCCAATCATGTTCTTCCCACCCAATGCTAACTCATAACTGCTAAGTCTTCTAGCATGCAATTCTATTAGCAGTTATTTCCTAACGCACGACTTATAAATACTGGTGGCCAGCCAATCACGCATGTCCGAGTCCTGTATGTGACTCACAGCAACGTGGTATAAATGTGTCAAGGCCTATGAATGCAACACACAAGGTGGTCCCTTAAATCTAGGTTTAATGTATAAGAAAAATAATACATAGCAGGAAATATAACTGAACAATAAGTTCTAACAGGTTATGCCATGTATCACAGTTTATTTTTGCATAAAGAAAGTAATAAATAGTGCCTGAAATATGAGCTAAATAAATAAATAGTAAATGGCAAGGTGTCTTGCTTGAGGTCCTTACTGGTGAAACCGACAATCCCATTGGGTACAGAATAGTCACAGGGCTACAAAAGATGAACTCAGATGATGTGACAAACTTCTAAAATAAAACCAAAAATAAAATATTCTGGAAAATTTTTGGAAAAAATATATGACGTGTATTTTTCCGTCATCATTCCGAAACTTCAAACGGTTCGTGATTCTGATTCCTGGTTCTCCCAGAATCTCAAAAACACTAAAACGTGTCAGATTTCGGACAACTGACACTCCACAATTTTTTCAGAAAATTAAGTTCTGAATTTATGAAATAAAATTTATATTCAGAAAATATACCTCAATACGATTCCAACAAAAAAAACTGGAGGTCAAACGGAGTCCGGAGTTGGGAGTTATGGTCATTCGAAGTTGCTACAACCTTTGAAAATTGAGGCTGAATTTATGACGAAAAAAGAGAGAAATTTTGACAAGGAGGGTTTGAAAGATGATTTTATTCATAGATTCGATAGATATATATAATGGCTAGCAATTAGAAAATTATGATAGGATTAGAACTAAATCAATAAGGATGATTATGATTACCAACTAATTTGGATAGGAATATGATTGGTTTAAATAAGAAACGATCTAATTAATGCTAGATATGATTCCAATAGGATAAGAATTTCTAATGGATAAATCTTCCCATAAAGTTAAATCAAATAAATTATTTAAAAATAAATCAATTTGATTGCAATCCTTTAAATGATCACCATAATAACTTTAAGTACTATTCTATATTATCAAATAATTCAAATCATATGAATCAAAATCCAAATCAAACTCAACATAATAACTTTAAAATCTAATATTTATCAAAATAATTTAAATCAAATAATAAATAAATCATTTAATCAAATAATATTTCAAATCTAGATTAGACAAATCGTAATGCTCCAATTAGTCATCGTAAGTATTTTAAACAATATTTAGATTATCAACATAATTTAAAGTATAGTTGATAACCATCAAGATAATTTAAATAAATTCAAATATAATCAAATAACTGATTAACATATCAAAATAATACTCGATGTCGTCAAATATTATAAAACTTACTTTTATAAATCCAAATCTTTATTTAAAAATAAATAGACAAAAACCTTTTATCGCTAATTTTTTTTTTAAAACCAATTTTTAGAAGACAAAATAATAAAAACATATTTTATATTTCAAAAATAAAAAATTCGAGAACATTTTTTTTTAGAAACATTATTTCAACCCATTAATTTAAAACTAGTTTTTGGTAACAAAAGTAATCACAAAATATCTTTTACAAAATTTCTACGAAAATTACTTTTAAACACGAAATTAAAATATATAGATATAAATTAAAAATAATAATTTTGGGAAGATGAGTTACAAATCTACCCACCTTTGAAAATTTTTGTACTCGAAATTTAAGGACTACTAGGATAGACGGACTTGGTTGATCGGTAAAAGTATAGTAAGAATTTGTGATAAGAGAAAATAGATGGAAGGGAAAAAAGAATTTCTTTATTGAGAACATTAATCAATTTGGATGAAAAATAGAAGAAGTGAATGGATATGGCTTGATATGCACGGACACGATGCACAAACATATTTGTAGGTGGAGAAAATTAATGGAACAGAGAATAATAAGTCGCTCCTTATATAGAAGGTGGAAGCTACTATTTAGATAAGGATTATGATAGTTGCAAACCCCTTTTTGATATCTCACTTTTAAATTTTAATCAATTTAAAACCGATTCAATGCAAATCCAAATCCAATCCAATTTAAATCTAATTAAATTTTTAGTTTAAAATCAAATGGGATAAATCAAATTTCAAATATTTAACTATTGAAATAAATCCATAAATTCAAATCAAAATTTAAATCGCCACAATAATTTCGAAATATATCTTCCAAAATACTAATAATAATAATTTCAAAAATTATATTATTATTTAAAATAAACTAATAAATAATTACTAAATATATATGTATGTACAAGTAATATTTACATAAATATACTTTTCTAATATACCATTTTATAGGAAAAATTATTTATTATTATAACTGTATAAATGAAAGGCTTTTCATAATTAAAATCATAAACTTGAAAATGATAGCTAGAAATAATTATTATCTATATTACTTCAAAACTATAAAAATAGAAAAAAAATATTTTTCAAAAATATGTACGCTTGCACATATTCGCACTCGTCGAGAAATTACGAAAAACGAAATTTCGCACACAGCATACAATACGACTACGTGACGTACAATATAAAATTTTAAATCAGTATCAAATTTAATAATAAAAAATAATAAAAAAATAGTAGAAATTTAGGAGTTTTACATCCTAACCCACTTTAAAAAAATTCGTCCTCAAAATTAAGAATTTTAGGGGGGTGAGAAGACACAAGGGGTATTGATGGGGAACAATCAATAACAAAATCATGCCGTAAGAAATCGAGATCTAGATCATAGAAAAATAATACGACAGGGTCATAATCGATAGGAAGGCTAGAGGAAGTTCTAGTATAGTGTCTTCGTCCTTCCAAAATAGGTGAAGGCGAAAGCAATAAGGAGTTCAAAAGGCGATATTATCGAATACGAATACGTGGTTCAAAGGCGACCGAAAAATTTCAAAAGAATCGTCAAAGCAGTCGTGGATGGAATTCTAAGAGGTAAGTTTAACTACATCACATCCACGTAGATTGATATATAAAAAGGCGAACCAAAGTGCACTCGGTTGATCAGACCATTATGCATCGGTTCTGATTAGACAATATGTTAGTGGGAGCTCTTCCAATAACATATGTCGTGAACAAGCTCGATAAATCAATGAACTTGTAAATCTAGATTATAGTGGCAATATATGTCAAGAGGGTGAAATTATAGGCACGAGAGTTTAAAATTGAGAGGGAGTATAGTCGAACTTCTAAAGGATCTAAGTCATGTCATGTAATGGTCCTTATACAGTCGTCCTATAGTCTTCTTGTCCAAGTCCTTGGTTGGCTAGACGGGTTAGGGTCCTCTAGATTCTAGAATCTAAGTAAACTTGCTAATATAGGTCACTAGGTCAAAGGGGTTGCTAGGTTATAAGGCATTCTACCCAACTTAAAGAATTAAACTAATGGTGTTTTGGGACAAAAGAGTCATGTCTACCTAGTAGGGATCACTTGTCTAAGCACGAAGGGAAGATAAGAATTACGATAGAAGGAATCAAGCAATATGCAATCGATGAGTCGAACGATAGTTCGAATATGGAATCGAGGAAAGAGGTCAAGTATGTGGATGAGATCCTAGACTTCTAATCCTATATACAGGCTTGCTTGGTACGGTAAAATAACCAAACAATTTATCTTGACCTGCATGGGCCACCACAAAAACATGTAATGTCCCAGTCCCAAAATACCTAGGACTAGGAACGTAAACATGCCAGCTGTATATATACGAAGTACACTCCAATATATAGAAACCTCGTATGAATACATAAGCTGTAAATACAGTAGAACCATAACTAACTAATCTCATCCACAAAATGTAAGAATAAAAGATATATAATGATAATGAATTGTCTTGATACAATATGTTAGGCGGAGACAAATCCACTACCAACAAGTAAAAGAAAATATATGAGAAAATAAATAATTTTGGCGAGCAAAGCGAAGACGATCCAAGTGCAATCATCCTCGTAGAAGAAGCAATGATCATGACTAGAGCTAGAACACCTGCAAAAGACAAGAGCACACACCTGGAAAGATAACCAGGTCCTCAGAGGGACGTAACAAGACACATAATATCATGCCATATAAACTGAATAAATATTGCTCAAATAAATAAGTCAATTGAATTATAACATGGACCAATACACACCTATTGAACTAGCTTACCATCCCCCCAACCAAACAAGGACAGGAGATGGTAAACTAATTCACGGTGACGTATCTTTCCATGCTATGAATCTAATATGGTATCCGGATCCCAACAAGCTTCAATACCTTCTCATCGGAGTAGTAAGTCACACCTACAACCAAACAAGGACAAGATGTGACGAACTAATCCACGACAAGTTATTGTTCCAAGCCACGGTCAGATACAAGTACCCAAACCAGAAGTACTCGTACCTAACGGATAAAGGTGCCTAACCGTTCTAAGTAAAATGTAGTTAAGAACAATTCATGGTCGCATGACTACCGGGTCAAGTCAAGAAAATACCAATGCAGTACCTCAGTAGCGAGTCACAACACCATATACTATTCCTTAGTATCGAGCGAGTCTATAGCATATAGTCTACCTATCGTTCCTCAGTAGCGAGCGAGTCTACGATAGATAGGGTGGTAGTCAACTTCCAATCATGTTCTTCCTGCCCAATGCCAACTCATAACTGCTAAGTCTTCTAGCATACAATTCTATTAGCAGTTATTTCCTAACGCACGGCTTATACATACTGGTGGCCAGCCAATCACGCATGTCCGAGTCCTATATGTGACTCACAGCAACGTGGTATAAATGTGTCAAGGCCTATGAATGCAACACACAAGGTGGTCCCTTAAATCTAGGTTTAATGTATAAGAAAAATAATACATAGCAGGAAATATAACTGAACAATAAGTTCTAACAGGTTATGCCATGTATCACAGTTTATTTTTGCATAAAGAAAGTAATGAATTGTGGATGAAATATGAGCTAAATAAATAAACAGTAAATAGCAAGGTGTCTTGCTTGAGGTCCTTGCTGGTGAAACCGACAATTTCGTTGGGTACAGAATAGTCACAGGGCTACACAAGATGAACTCAGACGATGTGACAAACTTCTAAAATAAAACCAAAAATAAAATATTCTGGAAAATTTTTGGAAAAAATATATGATGTGTATTTTTCCGTCAGCATTCCGAAACTTCAAACGGTTCGTGATTCTGATTCATGGTTCTCCCAGAATCTCAAAAACACTAAAACGTGTCAGATTTCGGACAACTGAAACTCCATAAATTTTCCAGAAAATTAAGTTCCGAATTTATGAAAATAAAATTTATATTCAGAAAATATACCTCAATACGATTCCAACAAAAAAACTGGAGGTCAAACGGAGTCCGGAGTTGGGAGTTATGGTCATTCGAAGTTGCTACAACCTTTGAAAATTGAGGCTGAATTTATGACGAAAAAGAGAGAAATTTTGACAAAGATGGTTTGAAAGATGACTTTATTCATAGATTCGATAGATATATATAATGGCTAGTAATTAGCAAATTATGATAGGATTAGAACTAAATCAATAAGGATGATTATGATTACCAACTAATTTGGATAGGAATAGGATTGGTTTAAATAAGAAACGATCTAATTAATGCTAGATATGATTCCAATAGAATAAGAATTTCTAATGGATAAATCTTCCCATAAATTTAAATCAAATAAATTATTTAAAAACAAATCAATCTGATTGCAATCCTTTAAATGATCACCATAATAAATTTAAGTATTATTTTATATTATCAAATAATTCAAATCATATGAATCCAAATCCAAATCAAACTCAACATAATAACTTTAAAATCTAATATTTATCAAAATAATTTAAATCAAATAATAATTAAATCATTTAATCAAATAATATTTTAAATCTAGATTAGACAAATCGTAATGCTCCAATTAGTCATCGTACGTATTTTAAACAATATTTAAATTATCAACATAATTTAAAGTATAGTTGATAACCATCAAGATAATTTAAATAAATTCAAATATAATCAAATAATTGATTAACATATCAAAATAATACTCGATGTCGTCAAATATTATAAAACTTACTTTTATAAATCCAAATCTTTATTTAAATATAAATAGACAAAAACCTTTTATCGCTAAATTTTTTTTAAAACCAATTTTTAGAAGACAAAATAATAAAAACATATTTTATATTTCAAAAATAAAAAATTCGAGAACATTTTTTTTAGAAACATTATTTCAACCCATTAATTTAAAACTAGTTTTTGGTAACAAAAGTAATCACAAAATATCTTTTACAAAATTTCTACGAAAATTACTTTTAAACACGAAATTAAAATATATAGATATAAATTAAAAATAATAATTTTGGGAAGATGAGTTAAAAATCTACCCACCTTTGTAAATTTTCGTACTCGAAATTTAAGGACTACTAGGATAGACGGACTTGGTTGATCGGTAAAAGTATAGTAAGAATTTGTGATAAGAGAAAATAGATGGAAGGGAAAAGAGAATTTCTTTAATGAGAACATTAATCAATTTGGATAAAAAATAGAAGAAGTGAATGTATATGGCTTGATGTGCACGGACACGATGCACAAACATATTTGTAGGTGGAGAAAATTAATGGAACAGAGAATAATAAGCCTCTCCTTATATAGGAGGTGGAAGCTACTATTTAGATAAGGATTATGATAGTTGCAAACCCCTTTTTGATATCTCACTTTTAAATTTTAATCAATTTATAATCGATTCAATCCAAATCCAAATCCAATCCAATTTAAATCTAATTAAATTTTTAGTTTAAATCAAATGAGATAAATCAAATTTCAAATATTTAACTATTGAAATAAATCCATAAATTTAAATCAAGATTTAAATCGCCACAATAATTTCGAAATATATGTTCCAAAATACTAATAATAATAATTTTGAAAATTATATTATTATTTAAAATAAACTAATAAATAACTACTAAATATATATGTATGTACAAGTAATATTTACATAAATATAATTTTCTAATATACCATTTTATAGGAAAAATTATTTATTATTATAACTGTATAAATGAAAGGCTTTTCATAATTAAAATCATAAACTTGAAAATGATAGCTAAAAATAATTATTATCTATATTACTTCAAAACTATAAAAATAGAAAGAAAAAAAGTTTTTCAAAAATATGTACGCTTGCACATATTCGCACTCGTCGAGCAATTACAAAAACGAAATTTCACACACGACATACAATACGACTACATGACGTGCAGTACAAAATTTTAAATCAGTATCAAATTTAATAATAAATAATAATAAAAAAAATAGTAGAAATTTAGAGGTTTTACAAGCAGTTAGGGCTTGGTTTTGGGCTTGCTTTCAAAATGAATAGGTATTTTTAAAAACATTTTTGGTTAGCCTATTTGCCAGTACGACTCGGTGTACATTGTATTTCCTAGACTTAATAAAATATAAAAAAAATATTGATAAATAAAAATATATAGACGCAATGACAAACACGGCTCCAAGCCTCGAACAGTAGCAGACACAAGCTGTAGCTGTTCATCCAAGTAGCCCTTATATTGAGACAGGGTTAGATCAATTATTAAAATCTGGTTTGACCATGACCAATAGGCCAACAGTGGATGCGATGTGGACAGCATCTTTGGGCAGGAAGGGCAGTCACTAGGTATATAAGCTCATTTCCTACAAAGTTACCGCTGCCTCATTACCAGAGCTGCAAAAAATTTATAGTTACCACAGTTTCCTTACCGGAACTACGGATTCATCATAGTTACCAGAGTTTTCTTAACAAAGTTTCGGATTACACCGGGACAGCTCATGCATACGAATGGCGTCCTCATGTGCATTTCACACAGACTAGATAGTCTGCTTAGTAGTAGAGTTACTTGATCATCTGTGTATTACCCCTATCATGTGTCTATTACATGGATCACATGTTACTACCTACACATGATATTTACTGTGCTTCACATCGGCATGTATATTATGTATCTTGCTATATCCCGCTGAGGACCTGGTTTCCTTCCAGGTTGGCTGAGTATGTTTGTAGTGCTCCTTGCTGGATTGTTGTTGATACTCATTTCATTTTAGTTATTCACTCTTTCGGAGTTATATGTTTCATTTACTGGTACTTGTATATGCTTAGTAGCCTAGTATTTGTAGACTCATATTATTCTTTTCGAGTCTATTCGGGTAAGTATGATTATTCGACTGCAGACTAGTATTCATATTCCTTTTCTTATGTTTTTGTTATGTGGATTGAGATATAGAGTTGATGTAGTGATAGTTAAACCATTTTGAACAGCTTATACATATTCTAGTCGGACTAGAGTTTAGTTGAATGTGTAGCTAGCCAATGCTAGTGGCTCGGTTCTATGTATTTTTGGGACTAGGGCGTGACTCTATAGCCTACCATCAGTCTCGTATATGACTTTCAACACACATTACTGGCTTGCTATCGGCATAGCACTTTGAGGGTGCATGGCCCATATTGCTTTAGATTTCTTCGTACTAGCCCACGAAGGCGCATAGTACTCAGAATCCAACTTTTTCTTGTCCTGGTGGCAAGTTATTCTGTCGAAGACATAGAGTTTTCCCTGCACAGCAGAACCCATGTACGGGAGTGTGGCTGCACCTTTGTTCTTTCAGCACATCTTCTTCGACTGGGATAAAGTAGGTTAGGAGTTGCAGCTGGCACTACGCTTCCCTAGTAGATGCGACACTCCAACAGTAGTGTCTTGCTTGCTGGTGGAGTCAACAGGAAGGAGTTGCTGCGCCAGCGTAGTGCCTTCGGTATTGGTGCTCGGTGCATCACCTTTGGGTCACCAAATTGGGCGAGTCTTCTTCGGCTTTGGCAGCCGCTTTGAAGGACTTGCATTGCCTTCAGAGAGGAACTCCTCGTACACTTCCTGGTCGAAGCACACAACCAGCGTCTTCTGGGAGGAACCAAGTTTGTTGACGTCGGATTGCGACACCACTTTTTCGTTGAAGGAGAAATTGTCCCCAGTATAGTCGCCAGCTTGTTTTCCATAGAAAAGTTTAAGATAAACTTTTGTATTAAACAAATGAAATAGAGTACAACTTTGATCCTTGACGGGATCTTTCGAGTACAATTTATTTTTTCTGGGGAGGTGTGGCGATGGAGGGTTGATTCTTTACTCCGATGACGATCTGACGACGATCAAGAGGCAAATACAAGTCTTCGGCTGGACGGCGATATGGCTTTCCTAAAGTATGCTTGAACTCTCTGAACGTTTAAGCGACTGTCTCTCTGTGTGTATGTGTCCTGATGAATGAAGGAATGATACTTATATTTATAGGGGTTGGAATGATTTGTTCATGTGCGCATAGAATTTTGCCACGCATGAACACTACGTGCATGACTTTGTTGGACGCAGGGGCGCTGTGCTCAGAAAGCTTGAACTAAATATATTGTAACTGTATTGTTGGGTTGTGGATGAGCTGACACATGGCAGTCGTTAAGATTCGTTTGTTATTGAGATTTTGGGTGATTGGCACCCGTTCATGAGCATGACTGAGTCAATGACACGTGGTGTGTGTACATAGCTTAAAGATCTTGATCTGTTGAAAGATAATATATTTGATGCACCTGGGGGATCTGGCACATGAGAAGATTTGGCGTATGGCTTTTGAAGGCGCATAGCAAGTATGGGTGCATGGCTTTTAAGGGAACATACGAAGTTTGTTTAGGTCAGTCATGTGGCGGAGCACAACTATAACCGACAAATGATTATGCCAACGTGTGCTAATATAGGCGACTCTTTATTTTCTGTGAAGATCGTTGTCAGCACTGTCTTCGAAATGCGTGCTGTTGATATCTGACACTTAGCATTAAATGCTTGATGGGAGAGGAGCCTATGTAGGTACATCGTTGTGGAGCGCATGCATCATGAAGCACATCAGCTGTGGGGCACCTCGACTTTGCGGCACATGGTTTTGGATTTGTTGGTGAGGTGCATTTTTTCTTGGTCAACCTCGTAGAGTGTTTTTTAGGCTCGAATTTAATGACTTTGACTTAGTTAAAATCGAGATGGCAGATTCATTGCCATTAATGCTAGGTTCATCGTATTAATCTCGGAGAGATTGCCACTTGGCACATGAGTTTAACCATGCTTTGGCCTATAAATAGATGTGTTTGAATAGTGGGGGTTTACTCATTTCTAGTTTTACCCGACTTTATGTCAAGGACAAACCCAATTTTCATTGGCCATGAGCCTCCTCATTGGCAATTCAGTCAGCTGTGGGTTGTAGATCTCCTCGTTCAAAGAAGCTATGATTTTGACGAAGGACTCTATCAGAGAACTGAGATGCACCGAGTTAGCTATAGACAGAGCAGTTCATGCTCGTGTACCTTATTGGCAGCATTCTTTTTTGAGACAACATCGAGTGCCAAGATGTTGATTACAGGGTATGGGTTGATTGCCAACCCACGTTCTGGTCAATAACTATTTTATTCAGAAGGGATGCACCTGTGCTGAGACATAAATGTGATACGCCCATCCATAGAGTTTAGATTAGGCTGTATTAGATTTTCTATGTAAATGAAAAAGTCTTTTTTATGTAACAAACTTTCAATATAATAAAAAAAATCTTCTTTTTATACGCTCTATTTTTGTTGTTTTTTTCATGATGCGCCAACTATGCTTTGTGTCTCTGGTGCATGTCTTTTGTAGCGCAAAAGGGTGCGCCTTCTTGAACTTGGTTTCTGGGCGCATGAATTCCATGCTTCTACAGACGTGTCACTTATCTTGTCTCATAGAAAGAGATGATGAACCTTAGGCATTGTGCAGTACATAGTTTCTGAGGAAGATGTGGAGATCGTGTGCTGACATGGCAGTGTTTTGTGCAGCACACCTTAAAGCCATGTGGCAAGCTATATGTGATTCTCGAACACGTTCACAACCTACCAACCCCAAACGTTTATGCGCCTATCTATTTCCATGCGCCTCTGAGGCAAAAAATAGTTTATTTTCTGTCTATGCGTACATAGATGTTCCAGTGAAAAAAAGCTATAAATAGAGGACAGTGTCTTTCTCGACATACACACACATATACGTACAGGCAGAGAGATGGAGAGGCTTCGTATGCTTGTTAAGAAACTTCCAGATAGAGCTTTCAGTGATAAAGTTCCTTTACTGTCAAAAGTTCGCAGTGAACAAGCTTCATCAGCCTTTGCATCGGATTGTCAACGGAGTAAAGAAGTCGAAGTAGACTTAACTTCCATCGTCCCGATCCCCAGATTTATTGTACTCATAATTCCTAATTATATGTTTCTGTTGTACTTTTCTCTTTTGATTAATACAAAAGTTTTAGTCCCTTTGGGATTTTTCTATTGAAACAACAGCGTACAAATTTTTCAATTCAGTTGTCATGCCCCAGTACCGAAATACGGGGACGGACGTCGGCCAGCTACATCGTATAAGGTACGAATATATTATACGGCGATGACGGCTGTCAATCTTGCTGGGTATCCTAGCATGGAAGTATCTATGGCCTAAATCCGATCTCATATCCACAGGCAAATACAATAAAATACTGAGCAAGAGAGAGAATCTTATGGAAAGCAGGAAATACTTATATGATAATCAGGAAAACTTCAGTACAGGATAATAATGTAGATGATATACCTTCCCACAGTTCCTAGCATGGTCGGAAACTTAAGCACATCCTCCAAGTCGAGTCTGGAAGATCCACAGGGTCGGTCACAGGCAATCTGAAAACAATCCAGGGTTGGTCAGGCCAACCGTAGCAAGTACCAGAAAGGAAGGCTGAAGGACGGGCGAAGAAAAGCCAGCAGGATAAAGTATAAAGCAGAACATATATAAATAGTAAATGAGGGTAGGGGTCGTGTGGTACCAACGCATGATAACAATCCACCACTAATGTAGCTAAATAACCAACAATCATCGCAATCTCCCTAACATCCAATAATACCTGCATCGTCAACTGGAACTCGATATCAGTCGACTGGGCAAGCAACAAGCCAAACAATTTAGAAGAATAAGCGGCCACTCAAAATGCCTACGGCTCTCTATGTGGAGGTTGGGTTACCCCAACAATGCAAGTATGGGAATCCTCAGATCGTGCCGTTCCAGCAGGGCTAGCAGGGCCAAGTATAGCTAGACAAGATAAGCACGATCCCTCGTAAGGCCACCGTACGAGCAAGAGAAGTACATAGTACATAAGTAGTAGCCGGATCTAGCCATCCGCTAGTGCGAATGGTGACAACTTCCGTGGCGGCTAGCCTGCAAGTCATGACTAATGTCTGTATTAAGGCTAGTATCGTGATTCTGTTCCCTCCCAATAATACTACCATTTTAAGTTGCCTAGATTATCCATACATTTATCCGGGATTACATGTCGTGGTCACATGATCACCCTCCTAGATGTCGTACCTCAGTACGAGAATGCTAAGTAAGAATCAACCTCGGTACCTATAGTCCCAGTTGTGATTTATCTGTAGCGTAATGCCCAAGCAATCAATCAATCCTGACCACGCTAAGACTATAGTCCAAATATCGGGGTACCCATGCAGGTAATCATATCATATAGCTAGAATATTAAGATGGCATCGCAATGCCATATAATCATAGAAGTAGCACCTCAGAGTGCCAGTAGACAAGGGGCACCACAGTACAAAGTCAGGGCCAGTACCTCAAAGGGTAAGCTGGACTTATAGCATGGGTATAAGTAGTCATGTCAGGGACAAGAAAAAATCTGTCAGTCACAAGAAGTCATCTGCCCACATCGTGGCATGGATATCAGGTCAAGTACATGATCAGAATCTCTACTATAATACCCCATCAAGTATACAAGGGAGCCTACAGCTCTAATCATCAAGTCGGTCCATCCACCAGATCAATCTATCAGGAGTTTTCCATCCACGAAGGAGTAAATATCACGTCAAGAAAGACAATCACCAAATACCAAGCTCATCACTATAAACAATGCTAGTCCCTCTGGCTCACAAGAATCTCCTAAATCAATAATCACAAGTTATCAGCAAACAAGACTCACCACTACCAAGATATAGCAAACAAACCAGGTTTTGGACGTTTGGGAAGTCGAGTAAAAATTATATAGTAATACCCTCGATATTCTTCTCGTTCCGCGAAATATTTGCGATCCTCAAAATCCAAGAATCTACATAATCATGTCCGATCGAATTAGAACATCATCAAAAGAAATAGCAACATTATCCAAGAGTCCACGTGAGTCTATCAATCCACATTCTCGAGATCATATTCTCTCTAGTACTCAATCCTTAGATATATCCAAAATCATAAATCCCGATACATAGGTCAACTATCAGTCCTAGCTGACTAGACTAGGATAACTCCGAGAATGAATAGTCAGGGGATAAGAATATATTAATTAAATGCCGCCAGAAAAATGGCAAGGATTATATGAACCGCTCTGGAGCAGATCCACAACTCTTAAACCAAACAAGGAATAGGGATGCAGACCGTCTCCCGGGTGGAATTGTGCTCCTTACGCTATCCGACGGACAAGATAGGTCAAGAACTAGGCGACTAATCTAGTCAAGTGTCTACCTAGCAAGTACGGGAAATCAGACCATTATATCCAAAACAACTAAGCACGAGTCTAGATTAGGAAACCAAAGGAATGGTTCTGCCTAATTCTTCGAACCAAATTCCCGACGGGAATTCTAGAAAAATTCGGCAGAGTCTCATTTGTATTCTGGACGGGAGCTCCCAGTGAATTTGGGCTAAATCCACTCGGCACAACCCGCCGTAGAATCGCAGGCTAGGAACACTAAGTCTCAGCTTCCAGCAGTACTACCATGCGTACTGGAAACCAAACCCTAGCCGAGAACACTAAGTCTCGGCCTCCAGCAGCACTATGATGCATATTGGGCGCCAAGCCAACACATACAACAAGAATCGCCACGCAGGGCGCACCAAGGCACACAGTCATATCCAAGCCATAAGCAAGGTCATAGAAACAGTTAGCCAAGCTCTTACCCGACTGCGATTCGGATACGGGGCATATGGGGACAATCCATACTCGTGAGTCGTGCTCGTATCCTCAGAGGTGTGGATGACCCGTCCGAGTTGTCCGATACGGTCGTAAACCGGTATCGAACCAAGCTATCCTAAGTTATCATCATGGCAGTTCTACTAACATGCTATACTACTCATAGTTATACGTTAACAATTATATTTAATTAAATACAATAAATCTAAGAGAGAGGGCAAGAGCCATCGATGAGCAAGGGGTACTTGCCTAGAGGGCTCGGCTAGGTAAGCAAATCTTCGGCGATCGGGATCCAGGCTAGCATGTCCATTGAGATCCTCAGAACACACAATAAACAATCATTAAAATTAAATAATAAAATAATGACAAAAATCACGAAGAATGGCATGAGGCTATACCGTGCGGGTCCCGCAAGTAGTACAGGGATCTGGTAAAGAAACCGAGACACATGGATCGACACGGGCACGCAAACCGAAACATACACACATATCGAGATGCGCACGAGAATCGCAGGAACACGAATATCGAGACGAACGAGAAATATAAATGTGCACATAAATCGAGACGACCTAAGGTCCAAGGAGCACGTAAATTGATGCAGCACACAAATCGATGTGCGCACGCAAATCGATGCAGTACAGAGTCCAATGCGACACACAACCGAGGCGGTACGTAAATCGATATGGGCACACAAACCGATGTGACACAAAAATCGAGAGGCACAAAGGCCGAGACACGAAAAATAAGGCAACACGCAAACCTAATGGGGCACGGTACCCGAGGCAGTGTGAGGCTCGAGGCATCCCGCTGCCTGAGGTAACACGCGAATCTAGGTACACAAAAACCGAGGCTACATAAAGAACGGGGAGGACACAAAAGTCAAGGGTGCGCTGCTCGAGGTAGCATACCGCACGAGGCAGTACACGATGCCCGAGGTGCACAGAACAAGGGGCTTGCTCCCCGAGGAGCACACAACCCGAGGAAGAGAGAGAAAGTGGAGGGGCTCACCGGGGAAGCTCGGCCAGACGGGTCGGCTGCCAACGACGGGAGAACAGGGAGAAAGGGAAGCAGTTGGGATCTCTCGCCGGTGGAGGGGAGCCGCGACGACGGAGAGAGACAGACGGCAGCAGCAGCAGGGGAAAGGAAGAGGAAGAGGAGAAGGAGTCGGAGACGACGACGATGGCGGCGTGGTCGCAGAGGAGGCCGGACTGGAGGTCGGTGGCGGCGGCCAAGGGTGGAGGCGGCCACGGCTAAAGTGGGGGCAGTGGTGGTGATGATGGTGGTGGTCGCGGTGGCGGCGACGCGGTGCTGAGGGCGGCCGGGGGCGACGAAGATGGTGGCGGAGGGGATGAAGATGCCGACGATGATGACGGTGGCGCTGGTGGCTGAAGGGGGCGGCCATGGCGGTGGGGCAGTAGTGCCGGCCGGGCTGGGGGTCGAGAGAAAGGGTGAGGGAGAGAGGAAGTGAGTAGAGAGAGCTTTGAGGGGGAGAGAGAGATCAGAGTGAGGAAGGAGAAAGGGGGTGGTCGGGAGAGAGAGTAAAAGTGAGGGGAGGGTGGCGGCTGAGTGAAAGTGAGGGGAAGAGAGAGAGTATTAGGTTAGAGAGAGGGGGTAGATATTAGGATTAATAAAATTAATAATAATAACAATTATATTAATAATAATAATAATAATAATAATAATAATAATAATAATAATAATAATAATAATAATAATAATAATAATCCATAGGAATAGGACTAATCCTAACCATAAAGCTAACCATACTAACTACAATAATAATAATAATAATACTAACTATGAAAATGTCAAGTCCTAACAACGAAGGCCAAATCAAGATCCAATAATAATAAATTTTAAATAATACTAAATTTTAAAATGACCAAAATATCGAATACGGTCGTATACATGTTTTGGAAAAATATAGGATATGACATCCTACCCACCATACAAAAATTTCGTCCTCGAAATTTCAAAATTATCAAAATAGGGTTTTCAAAACTAGTACATATATATGCCATAAAAACTTTACCCACCTTACAAAAATCAAGTAATACAAAAAGAAATTAACAAAATCTCGATATGAAAACATCAAGAAAAATAATGTCTAGCTACACAAGTCAACTCTCAGGGTAAATCCAAAATACCAAGAAATCTCGAAAATCGAAATCCCACCTGCTCGAAATAACTCCATAAATCAAAACAAGTACAAAATATCGAAAATAATATCCAAAAACATAAAATCCTAACTGCACAAAAATCCTCATAAATTATAAACTATAGGATATATGTCTCGAACCGATGATCGTAGTTCCTAATATCCGAAAAATGTGTGTCATGATCATTCCTTGCCACGCCATCCGGAATGGCTGTAAAAGATTCAACATGACACTATAATCGAACGGCTGTAACTTTCGTTACCACGCCGTCAAGGTATACTAGGGTCACCCGGTACTCTTGACAAATATCCAAAACGAATCAAATCCATAACCCAAATATCCAATTCACTGAAATCACAAAACATCTAACAATATAACAAGGCGGTTATAGGAAAATAAACAAAATCCAAAAATCCAGGTGAATCATAATATACATCAAAATATCTTCAATAATAACCACAAGATAGTTTTTCTAGGAAAATACTCCATATCCGTAGGAAAATACTCCAAATCAAGGATCCATATCAAAACATAATGTATAAAAAGTATATCTATAAAAATAACATCTGAAGCAGATAATCATGAGTGCGAAACTATCCGAAATCAAGGGAGCCGAATTGATACAAGAATGCCCATTGGACACCCAACAAATACTGAAATATCCAATCTCAGAGTCCTGATGAAATCTTCATTCCACAGCAGTCAAGCCAACGCTCGAAGAGGGCGATAATGATACTAAGTCAACACGAAGTCAACGCACGAAATGGATAATAGGAAATTAAACAAGTCGATACATCGGTAGAGAGCACAGAACCCAAGATAATTAATTAAGTAACCCAATGATGGAGATAAGATAACATCTCATCGGATAAAACGAACGACATGACCAACTATAGGACCATATCTATCAAACAAGGATCAAGTGTAGATAACAACAAATAAGACATTTGCAAGAAAGATAGGTCTAGGTAGAGATGAGGACTAGTTCACAAGTTCAAGAGAGCGAAGGACAAGTGTAACAAGTGGGAATACCAAGAAATAGTGGACTGAGATCAATAATCACGTGATACCCAACAAAATCTCAAAACGAGACCTGCATGGGCTACCACTAAAACTGTGTCGTGCCCCAGTAGCGAAATATCGGGACGGACGTCGGCCAGCTACACTGTATAAGGTACGAATACATTATACGGCGATGACGGCTGTCAATCTTGCTGGGTATCCTAGCATGCAAGTATTTATGGCTTAAATCCGATCTCATATCCACAGGCAAATATAATAAAATACTGAGCAAGAGAGATAATCTTATTGAAAGCAGAAAATACTCATATGATAATTAGGAAATCTACAGTATAGGATAATAATATAGATGAGTATACCTTTCCACAGTTCCTAGCATGGTCGGGAACTGAAGCACATCCTCCAAGTCGAGTTTGGAAAATCCACAGGGTCGGTCACAGGCAATCTGGGAACAATCCAGGGTTGGTCAGGCCAACCGTAGCAAGTACCAGAAAGGAAGGCTGAAGGACGGACGAAGAAAAGCCAGCAGGATAAAGTATAAAGCAGAACATATATGAACAGTAAATGAGGGTAGGGGTCGTGCGGTACCAACGCACGATAACAATCCACAACTAATGTAGCTAAATAACCAACAATCATCACAATCTCCCTAACATCCAATAATACCTGCATCGTCAACTTGAACTCGATATCAGTCATCTGGGCAAGCAACAAGCCAAACAATTTAGAAGAATAAGCGGCCACTCAAAATACCTACGACTCTCTATGTAGAGGTTGGGTTACCCCAACAATACAAGTATGGGAATCCTCAGATCGTGCCGTCCCAGTAGGGCTAGCGGGGCCAAGTATAGCTAGACAAGATAAGCACCGATCCTTCGTAAGGCCACCGTGCAAGCAAGAGAAGTACATAGTAAATAAGTAGTAGCTGGATCTAGCCATCCGCTAGTGCGAATAGTGACAACATCCGTGGAGGCCAGCCTGTAAATCATGACTATTGTCTGTACTAAGGCTAGCATTGCACGATCTCGGGATTCCGTTCCCTCCCAATGCTTCTACCATTTTAAGTTGCCTAGATTATCCATAGATTTATCTGGGATCATATGTCGTGGTCACATGATCACCCTTCTAGATGTCGTACCTCAGTACGGGAACGCTAAGTAAGAATCAACCTTGGCACCTATAGTCCCAGTTGTGATTTATCTGTAGCGTAATGCACAAACAATCAATCAATCCTGACCACGCTAAGACTATAGTCCAAATACCGGGTTACCCATGCAGGTAATCATATCATATAGCTAGAATATCAAGACGGTATCGCAATGCCATATAATCATGGAAGTAGCACCTCAGAGTGCCAGTAGACAAGGGGCACCACAGTACAAAGTCAGGGCCAGTACCTCAAAGGGTAAGCTGGACATATAGCACGGGTACAAGTAGTCATGTCAGGGACAAGAACAAATCTGTTAGTCACAAGAAGTCATCTGCCCACATCGTGGCATGGATATCAGGTCAAGTACATGATCAGAATCTCTACTATAATATTCTATCAAGTATACAAGGGAGCCTACAGCTCTAATCATCAAGTCGGTCCATCCACCAGATCAATCTATCAGGAGTTTCCCATCCACGAAGGAGTGAATATCACGTCAAGAAAGAAAATCACCAAATACCAAGCTCATCACTATAAACAATGCTAGTACCTCTGGCTCACAAGAATCCCCTAAATTAATGATCACAAGCTATCAGCAAACAAGACTCACCACTACCAAGATATAGCAAACAAACCAGGTTTTGGGCATTTAGGAAGTCGAATAAAAATCATAGAATAATACCCTCGATATTCTCCTTATTTCGTGAAATATTTGCGATCCTCAAAATCTAAGAATCTACATAATCATGTCTGATCAAATTAGAACATCATCAAAAGAAATAGCAATATTATCCAAGAGTCCATGTGAGTCTATCAATCAACATTCTCGAGATCATATTCTCCCTAGTACTCAATCCTTAGATATATCCAAAATCATAAATCCTGACACATAGGTCAACTATCAGTCCTAGCTGGCTAGACTAGGATAACTCCTAGAATGAATAGTCAGGGGATAAGAATATATTAATTAAATGCCATCGAAAAAATGGTAAGGATTGCGTGAACCACTCTAGAGCAGATCCATAACCTTAAGCCAAACAAGGACCAGGGTTGCAGACCGTCTTCCGAGTGGAACCGTGCTCCATACGCTATCCGACGGACAAGACAGGTCAAGAACTAGGCGACTAATCTATTCAAGAGTCTACCTAGAAAGTACGGGAAATCAGACCACTATATCCAAAACAAGTAAGCACGAGTCTAGATTAGCAAACCAAAGGAATGGTTCTGCCTAATTCTTCGAACCAAATTCCCGATCAGGAATTTTAGAAAAATTCGGCAGTCTCCTTTGTATTCTGGACGGGAGCTCCCAGCAAATTGGGGCTAAATCCACTCGACACAACCGGTCGCAGAATTGCAGGCTAAGAATACTATGTCTCAGCTTCCAACAGCGCTACCATGCGTACTGAAAACCAAACCCTTGCCGAGAAAACTAAGTCTCGGCCTCCAGCAGCACTACGATACGTACTGGGCACCAAGCCAACACATATAATAAGAATCGCCACGCAGGACGCACCAAGACCCACAGTCATATCCAAGCCGCAAGCAAGGTCATAGAAACAGTTAGCCAATCTGTTATCCGACCGCGAGTCGGACATGGGGCATATGGGGACAATCCATACTCGTGAGTCATGCTCGTGTCCTCGGAGGTATGGATGACCCATCCGAGTTGTCCGATACGGTCGTAAACCGGTATCGAACTAAGCTATCCTAAGTTATCATCATAGCAGTTCTACGAACATGCTATACTACTCATGGTTATACATTAATAATTACAATTAATTAAATATAATAAATCCAGGAGAGAGGGCAAGAGCCATCGATGAGCAAGGGGTACTTGTCTAGAGGGCTCGGCTAGGTAAGCAAGTCTTCGGCGATCGGAATCCAGGCTACCACGTCCATCGAGATCCTCAGAACACACAATAAACAATTATTAGAATTAAATAATAAAATAATGACGAAAATCACGAAGAATAGCACAAGGCTATACCGTGCGGGTCCCGCAAGTAGTACAGAGATCTAGCACAGAAACCGAAACACGCGAATAGATACGGGCATACAAACTGAGACATACACATATATCGAGACGCGTACGAGAATCGAGGAAACACGAATATCGAGGCAAACGAGTAACATAAATGTGTACGTAAATCGAGACGTACACATAAATCGAGATGACCCAAGGTCCAAGGAGCACGCAAATCAATGCAACACACAAATCGATGTGTGCACACAAATCGATGTAGTTTAGAGTCTAATGCGGTACACAACCGAGGTGGCACACAAATTAATACGGGCACGCAAACCGATATGGCACAAAAATCGAGAGGCACAAAGGCCGAGACACAAAAAACGAGGCAACATACAAACCTAATGGGGCACGGTGCTCGAGGCAGCATGGGGCTCGAGGCATCCCGCTGCCCGAGGCAACACGCGAATCTAGGTACACAAAAATTGAGGCTGCACAAAGAACAGGAAGGACACGGAAGTCAAGGGTGCGCTGCTCTAGGCAGCGTACCGCACGAGGTAGCGCACGCTGCCCGAGGTGCAAAGAACAAGGGGCTCGCTCCTCGAGGAGCACACAGCCCGAGGAGGAGAGAGAGAAAGCGGAGAGGCTCACTGGGAAAGCTCGGCCAGACGGGTCGGCTGCCGATGGTGAGAGAACAGGAAGAAAAGGAAGCAGTCGGGATCTCTTGTCGGCGGAAGGGAGTCACGGCAGTGGAGGGAGGCAGACGGTAGCAGCAGTAGGGGGAAAGGAAGAGGAAGGGACGGAGGAGTCGGAGACGACGACGATGGCGGCGTGGTCGCTGGAGAGGCCGGGCTGGAGGTCGGTGGCAGCGACCAATGGTGGAGGCGGCCACGGCTAAAGTCGGGGCAGTGGTGGTGATGATGGTGGTGGTCGCGGTGGCGGCGGCACGGTGCTGAGTGCGGCCGGGGGCGACGAGGATGGTGGCAGAGGGAATAAAGATGCCGACGATGATGAAGGTGGTACTGGTGGCTGAAGGGGGCGGCCATGGCGGTAGGACAGTGGTGCCGACCGGGCTGGGGGTCGAGTGAAAGGGTGAGGGAGAGAGTGAGTAAGTAGAGAGAGATTTGAGGGGAGAGAGAGATCAGAGTGAGGAAGGAGAGAGGGGGTGGTTGGGAGAGAGAGAGAGTGTAAAAGTGAAGGGAGGGTGGCGGCTGAGTGAAAGTGAGGGGGAGAGAGAGAGAGTGTTAGGTTAGAGAGAGGGGGGTAGATATTAGGATTAATAAAATTAATAATAATAACAATAATATTAATAATAATCCATGGGAATAGGACTAATCCTAACCATAAAGACCATACTAACTACAATAATAATAATAATAATAATAATAATAATAATAATAATAATAATAATAATAATAATACTAACTATGAAAATGTCAAGTCCTAACAACGAAGGCCAAATCAAGATCCAATAATAATAAATTTTAAATAATACTAAATTTTAAAATTCCCAAAATTCTGAATACGGTCGTATACATATTTTGGAAAAATATAGGATATTACATCATTTTTGCATATGCTATACATATGATTGTTTGTGCACGAAATATGCATGTTTACGTTACCAATTTTTGTGACAAATTTAAGAAACCTTTTAACCATGTGAATGAACTATTAGAACCTTATGTTTTGGCATGTTAAACATGATTTTTATGACCTAAACACAGCTAACAAAATTCTAAATTCAGAACTTTAAATTTGACATGTTGAGTTGAGACTTGTCTAGTTTGGCTTATTTTTGTGTAGTATGACCATGGAATTTTGCCTAACATATGACACATATTTAAAACCTATTTATTTAGTTGAAAACCTATTTATTTATTATATAAATTATGTTTATATTTTACATATTTTTAGGCCTATGTTTGGGTCACCGAAATGAACATGTAGAACCTAGGAAGGCTTAGTTTCATTATAATATTGGACACGAAATTTATATAGGTTTGTACCAACATTTTTCCCCTTAAAATATCCTTTAATAATATTTTATATATATCATATTATGTTTTAAAATAGTTTTTAATGACATAAAGGTTGGCACAACTTAGTCTTACATTAGTGCCGGACACGAACTAGAATCAACATGTAGAGTTGGCTAAATTTTATTTTAGGTAAATATGACTTAAAGAATTATTTATAAAATATTTTTTTATGATTTTTAAATGTTAATGTTAGAATTTATAATTTTATTTGAGGGTTATACAATAGGTTGTGTTGATAACTATAGTTTGGATGCCTATGGAAAATATTGTAGTTGTAAACCCAATGCCTTACCAATGTTGCCATTTATGACATATAGGTTAGTTTACTTATATAAGTTAGTTATGTTATAATTTTGAGTATAAACTCTATGGTTAATAGGCATAACAAAACATTATTACTAGAAGACCTTTAGAAACGATCCTATGTCACACCGATGCAAGGAAGACTTAATAGGAGTAACAATTAGCACCTATGCATATAAGAGAGACCTAGTAGACACATGTGACTTAGCGTATATGAAACTTTAGAGATTATGATGATTAGAAGACTATAAGATTAGGTGATTTTTCATGGAATTTTAATTATCTACTTGAAACCAAATTGTAGAATCAAGTTTCCTTGCTAGTTGTGGCTGTCTAATGTCATGTCGTATATGTAGGAAATAATTATACGATATATATAAATAGTAACTTTAGATTATTAATTAATTTGCTAATATTTAATATAGGCTCCCAGGATAATTTGACTACTATCCAGGGATCCGAATCACAGCTCTTTCTTTCCGGGGATCCAAGCAAGTATACGTTGCCTTATTTTTACTGTATTAAACTTCATAAATATTTCTATGTATCTCAGTGTTAGAAATAGTGTAAAGGTCACGTCTGACAATGCCTCCGATGTAGTCGACTAAGGCATCGATATGGAAATTGTGTTGACTTAGTTCTAGTGGACTCACCTAAAGTTGAGGGATTATTGTTACAACTCCCAGTCTTGACACGAATCATTTCACAACACAAAGTGAGAATGAGATCATGTTGGACAAGGGCTTATGCAGTCGACTAGCTATCGATACAAAGAGCACATGTGACGGTGTAATGCATATTATTAGATAGTTCTAGCTTAGTTATGACTTGGCATATAGTTGTGAGTTGTTCAGGTCGTAGACATGACTTCTTCAATGGCATTGGGCGGAAAGGATCATTAGGAGGCGTATGGGACAGCCAAATTGGTCTGCCTTAGTCTTCGAATGAAACTATGGAGTTATGATTCATTGTACATAGTTTTCCATTAAAATTGTTTACGTTATATGGGTTTATATATGCTATCGGTATATCAGGCGATGATCGGTAGCTATAAGCTATTCGGTTGATGATAAATGTCAGTACATATATATGTGGTATCTGGTCAGTGGCTATGCCAGAGATTACTGTTGAGTTTGTCCTACCCATACGTTTCAAGGTTATACTCAAGTGTATTCAAATAGATGGTTAGTTCACCCTTATGTTTATTCAGTATTTACATTATGGCATTTTTTTCTTCTCGCTACGTCTTTCTGAGGACCTGCTTTTCTTTCAGATCCTGACAAGCATCTTTATCCGACTGTCTATGTATCGGACCTTGAGACTGGATTTGTTTTAGCAGAGGAGCTCGAGGTGTTTCCAACAGAGTTCCTTGAGCTTGGTAGGCTTGCTTTGGCCCGATGTTTCTGACCTACCTAGTAGTTTTGATGTCTAGTTATCTTTATTTCCAGTCATTTCTATTTATGTATTTTAGTGTCGTATTGTGGGTTTGATACCACCAAACACCGTTCCAGTTGTGACATGTACTTTGGATATTTGACTATATATTTTCCTTTTCTTTGTTTATGTTGTGGATGAGATTAGATGACATGTATTACTTGTATACTCTGGTTTGACTTAGCATATTTTACAGCGTAGTACATTTAGATCATTAAATTGGGTGTTCCATTTTGGTTTGTATTAGCTGGCGTTTCCATGTGTTTAGTCCTAAGTATTTTGAGACTGTGGCATGACAGAGTACAATGCTGAAAAGCCTCCACTATTGGAATACAACGACTCTTGACAAGTTGATCACCGATCCAAACGGATCATCACAACTCCTTGAATAAGAAAACTAATTTACAAGCACACGAAGAAGGAAGATGAAAAGAAAGAATTGTCTGAAACAATCTCTCTTCGATGTAGCCATCAATCCCCTCTCTCTCTCTCCAATAGTTGTAAAGCACTCTTGCCTCCTTTTGTAATATTTTTAAGATATATTTTAGGGTTATAAAACACCTAATATATAGCCTGAAACCTACAATTAATCTGAACCATTGAGATATTCCTATTATATGTTGGAATACTCAATCCAAACCACATATTATATATATATATATATATATATATATATATATATATATATATATATATATATATATATTATTGGTGTTTTTGCTTGTTGGTCTTTTGCTTTAGAAACTATAAAGCTAGTCCCACATTGGAAAACCAAATGGATGGTATCTCTATATAAAGCTTTGCTTGTGTTGAGAGATCACATGAAGTGTGGAGAGGCACATGGGTGCCATGTGGGGGTATTTTTCTAGTGGAAAGAAGGCTAAACCAACAAAGAAGTATTAATGCTTTTTGTCATGCTCATGGGATAATTCCCTTATGGAGCTAAGCCCAGAAGGGGCTTAGCGACTCGGGCTCAAGGGTGTAAAGTGGTGTATTGTTGGTGCACTTTGCACTTAGCATTATGTGCAGTTGATGCGCTCGTCTCTGCACGAGTATGCAGGTGCTGCGGCACTGGGAGCGCAGGTGCTGCGGGGCTGCGGCACGTAGGTACTGCAGGGCTGCGACACGCAGGTGCTGGGCACTGAGCGCACAGGTGTCGTGGGCTGCTGTGGGCTTCGCAGCTATATGCACAGGATAATGGGCTGAGTGGCTATGGGGCACATGTTACAGATGATGTAGCTGATTAGAAGATTTGAGCGGTTATGAAAAGATTGAGTTAATTGATCAGATCTGATCTTTATGGGATTTGAATTTAATTTATTCAAATCTTTCCATTATTTGCTTCTATCTTTTCGTAATTAGTTACATCCTGGATTAGGATTAGGGTTTCGGCCCTTCTCTATAAATACTCTCTTCGTGCCTTCATTAAGGATTTACGCAAAAAATAAAAAGACGAAGAAAGAAGTGCTACCGTCGCCATTGAAGTCCAAAAGGAGTTCTTCGAGTTCGTGAAAGGAGGTGACAGTGAGCGTTCCAGAAGTTCTTTAGAACTTACTGGTTCCTGGGAGCAGATCACAATCGGGCAAATATTGCTTTGAGCAACTGTGATCTTCATCACCCCAGCAAAGTCGTTGCATCAACTCTGATTGAAAGTGATTCTTCATATCGTTGCATCAACTCCGGTTTAGAGCGATCATTCATCTTGTTGCATCAACTTTGGTTGAGAACGGGTATTCATTTCTCTTTTAGAAGAACGAATTTTTCATCTCTCTGGAAATAAGAGTTCGAGATCTCCATCTTCCATCAAAAGATCTATTTTGGGAATAACAATCTCAAAGGAAGATTTAGATCTGATGGAAAACAACCGTACAGAACTTTTCGATACAAGTTTTAAACTTATGAAGTTTGACGGGGAGCATTTCAACGTCTGGAAGAATCTTCAACTCATGTGCGTCAACTATGTGTTGACAGATCCTGAGCATTTGATTCCAGAAGGTGAAAATGCTCGAAGGTTTGCTGAAGCCATAACTTTATAGTCGAAGTGGAGGCGGGATAACAACCTCTACAAGTTGTTGATCCAAAACTCCATAGAGGACTCTCTGGCGGAGTCATACAACAAGACGGTCAATGTAAAGGACGTCTGAAAGTCTGTAGAGAATCTCTACAAGGCAGATGAGAACAAAAACAAGATCCACGTGACTGAAAAGGTCTAGAGGATGCGATTTGAGGACGATAAAACCATGTTGCCTCAAGTCAAAAAATTCCTTAAGTTACGTCAGAAGCTGGCGGACGACGGCATGCCCTTGGTCGATGCTTTTGTCATCGGGAGTATTGTTACCAAGCTCTCACCTGGATGGAGCAACTTTATTGTAGATATGCACCGCAAGAAGATTGAGGTGGATCTGGAACGCCTCTTGTACTGGACACATATTGAAGATGAGTTGAGGGCTCAACTCAAAGTGGATGCCTTGTCCAAGCAGATGGCTAAGGCAAACATGGTTCAAGGAGGAAGTTCTAAAGGAAAGCAGAAGGCTCCCTACCAAAAGAAGAAAGACGTTCACCATCTGAAGGTGAAGTCGGCTCAGTTCAAGCCCAAGTCCAAAGAACCTGGGACTTGTTTCAACTGTGGCAAGAAAGGCCACTGAAAGATGGACTAAAAACCAAAATAAAAAGAGCAAGGTGAGGCTAATCTTGTTGCTATGATTGTGCAGGTTTACTCAGCCGGGATTGACACGGACTGGTGGATAGACACTGGGGCCTCGTATCATATTTGCACAAAGAATGAGTGGTTCACTACGTACCAACATGTCTCTGAGAGGGTTATGGTGGCGAACCAGACACAAGCTGAAGTACTCGGGATTGGGACGGTGGTATTGCAACTGACATCGGGGAAGTCGCTGACGCTTCAGAATGTGAAGCATGTACCGACCATAGCCAAGAACCTGGTCTCGGAAAGTCTGATTTACAACGCAAGCTTGAGGATGGATATTAACGCTGGTCAAGTCGTTATGTCCTATAAAGGAACATACTTCGGGAAGGCTTCTTGTACCGAAGGGATGTTCAAACTTCAACTTGTAACTCCTATTGTTTGCCATTAATTATCAAAGAACAGAACAGTTTTATGGGAGGACTGAACTTTAATTCACAATACAAACTCGCTCGTACAAAGAGAACCTAGGAACAAAACCTAGGAAAAGCAATCTAAGTACAATTGTTTAGTTTTTTTATTCTGGTGGGTGACGGTAGAGGCTCGGAAAAGTGATATCAACTCTGCCTTACTCTTTGGACGATCGAACGCGACCTTGCCTCCGGCGAAGAAGTGCTCTCTCTCTCTCTCTGCGTATATCTCCTGCTCTTTGTGTGCTTTTCTCTCTCTGTGTAAAGGAATAATCCTCTGCTATTTATAGGACTTAGTGATGAGTGGGGTATGGTAATTACGCCTTAAAAAGTGGGCGGTTGGGGATTGGTTAAGATTAACCTTGATCTGTTTGTTGGAAATCAATCTGAGCTGTTGTGTTGGTTGCAATAAATCTGCATTGTTATGATTTGTTGGTTACAATAAATCCGAGTGGATAAGTCTTAGTTAACCCTCTGCCATGTGTCCCAACTGCCATTATGCTGCGAGCTGCAAGAAGGGCGTCCTGGCAGAGCCGCAAAAGTGTAGCCTGGTAATTTAGCCGCATAAGGGTGGCCTCACAACCGAGCCGCATGAGGATGGCCTCACAACTGAGCCGCATGAGGGTGGCCTTACAACTGAGCCGCATAAGGGTGGCCCCCCATCTGAACCGCATAAGGGTAACCCCCACAACTGAGCCGCATAAGGGTGGCCCCCATCTGAACCGCATGAGGGTAGCCTCACGACTGAGCCGCATAAGGGTGGCACCCTATCTGAACCGCGTACGGGTGGCCCCCACAACTGAGCCGCATGAGGGTGGCCTCATGTCAGAGTCGCATAGAAGTGCTTGAAGCGATCCGCAAAAAGAGCTTTGGAATTGGTGGATCGTGCCAGCTATAAAGATTTTTCTCGTCTCTCTAGGAGCACGGTATTATGTCAGAGTCATCATTTTACCTTTATGTCAGAGCTGTCAATCTTTTGTGTCAGAGTTGCCGTATTACGTCAGAGCATTTAATGAGCCAGCTGCATAGAGTCGTTTTGGCCAGCTGTAGAGGCCCATTTTTGAACCGCATAGGGCCATGTGGCTTTTTCCGAGCCGCATGGAGCTATCGGGGACTTTCGAGCCGCATGAAGCTCTAAGGGACTTTTAAGCCGCATGAAGCTCTAAAGGATTTTTGAGTCGTATGAGATTTCCTCTGTTTTGAGCCGCATGGACTTTCATGTTCTTTTCCATGCTTCTACAAGACCCCCTTCAAAGTTTTCAATTTGTAAAATTAAAATACTTTGAATAAGAAGCATGGCTTTGTCCGTATAGACTCCTCTGGCCGTATAGGATGTTCTGGCCGCATGGACTGCTCTGGCCACATTAGGATGTTCTGGCCGCATGGACTGTTTTGGCCGCATGGACTGCTCTGTCCGCATAGACTGTTCCGGTCGCATACTGGTCATCTGCCACGTAGGCGTCTCATTTAATTGCCTTTGATTTGTTTTGATTTAAAGTCGCCTTTTGGGATAGGATCCCAAGAGTCAGCTTTAAATATTTAGATTTTGTCTTGATGATACGAGTAATCTTTTGCATGCAGGGGATAGAAATCTAAGAGTCGGCCTTATCTTCTTGGCAGCACATAATGCAAAGTGTCCGTCGATTCGCACGTCCCTTGTCAGGCTATAAATACGAGTGCTTTTGGAAGAGAGAGACTCTTTACTTTCTTTTCTCTTCAACTTTTCTTTCCCTTAGTCGCCGTCTTCTCTTCCTTATCCGATCATCAATGGCTCCCAAAGCTTCCTCTAGCGCAGCGGCGAAGGGTAAAGGAGCGGCCTCCTCATCGACTGCGGAGACCCAGTCCACTCCGACGTTTACCCCACCATTGATGGTAAGAATGTTGGGAGAAATTGTATGGACTCAAAACCCTAACCATAATGGCTACGTCGCATGTTTTATGCGTGGGCCTTCTTCGTCTTTATTGAACTGTTCAAATTCATTGTGATGAATCCGCATATTGTGCTGCATGTGCCGCATGCACATCTCATGTCCGAGCCGCGTGGGGGTATGCCTCATGTCCGAGCCGCATGAGAGTCGTCTTGTGGCCACATAAGCACTTTACAAACTAGGCCGTATGAAGACCCATCGAAAAGTGCCGCATAAGCTTCCTTTGAACAGGACCGCATAAGCTCCCTCGAACTGTGTCGCATAAGATCCCACCAAATACGAGCCGCATAAGCTCTTTTAAACTGGGCCACATGAGCACCCGATAAACAGAGCCGCATAAGCTCACTTGAACTGGGTCGCATGAGACCCCGCTAAACAGAACCGCATAAGTATAATGCCTGTGGTTCGTATTACGTATTTATGGAATACATGTACGTATTTATTCTTGTATTGCATGATTTCCTGGCTTAGCTTTTCCTTCTTGGCTTGGTTTATTCCTGGTTTGGGTTGGCTTGGTTCGGTTTGGGATTTCATTTGGTTCATGATGAACCATGGATAAACCCCCTACCTACCACCCCTTGATATTTATTAACCTTTCTTCCATTCTCTCTCTTTATTACTCTTTTTCTTCTTCCATTTACTTCCTTACCTACCAGAGAGAGAGAGAGAGAGGTCTGGGCAAGTGCAACTTGCTTCATGGAGGAACTTTGATTTTATTGCTCTATTCTCTTCTTTACTACATTCTAAAGCACTTTAGAATTTGGCATTTTCACTTTCCATGGCTAGATTCTTGTAGATCTATATTTACTTTATTTTCAAATTTTTTGGTTTTGATCTACTTAATCTTGTTATTTCCTAGTTTTGATGGTTTCATGTTGTAGAGAATTTCGTTCTACCCCGTTTTGACCTATGGAAGTTCAGTTTTGGGCTCCGGATGATGGAGTTGTGGAGCTTGAGGACTTGGCTCTCATGGTGTTCATCTTCTCAAAAATTTGGAGAAGATGAACTGTGCTTAGACCTGACTTGACCGCATGACAATTCATGCGGCAAGTGATCCAACCGCATGAGACTCTGAGCCGCATAGGCCGGGTCTCATTCTTGGCCGCATATGCGCCCTTGTACTCTTCTGAGCCGCATGGGCTCATTTCTCATCAGCCGCATGAGACTATATAGACTTAGCCGCATTTCTGAGAGCAAACTCTTAACAGCATATGCAACCATCCCCCCAGCTACATAAGCAATCACATTGACTCAGCCGCATGAATCTTGTTCTGCGAGCCGCATGAACTCGGGTCCTTCAGCCACATGCGCACCCGTTTCCCCGCTAGCCGCATGTGCCCCTACCCGAGAGCCGCATGAGTCCAATTTATTCCTGGCCGCATGGAACCTCCCTTCCCGCTTACCGCATGGGAGCTAGTCCCACTCCCAGCCGCATAGGTTTCTGCCCCTTCAGCCGCATGCGCACCCGTTCCCCGCCATCCGCATGAACCCCCATCTCAATACTTCCCAACCGCATGGACCCGAACTCCTTCTTAGCCATATGGGCTGTTCTCATCCAGCCGTATGAGATCATTCCTGGCCGCATATGACTTAGCCGCATGGCTCTTCTATAGCCCTGTATGTAGATATTTTATTAGATATTTAACGTCCATTTTATATCCTTACGCCTTTTGTCCTGAACTTGAAAATCATGAATTCATTTGATATGTTTAGAATTAATAATTGAGCCTGACACGACAGTGACCCGTAGTGGTGCACTCCTGACAAGTAAGCATGGCCTGACCTGATAGTGGCCCGTCGTGGCGCACTCCCGACAAGAACTCTTGACATGATTACCTGACATGATATATTTGATAAGCTGTTGCGACGGCTACCTGACATAACATGACCTGTATAATTAATCCTGGACACCGTGGGCGATTGTGCTTGTACAAATAATCCAGTCCTGTCTTGCATCATGTCTAGGAGGGGACTCCTGAGTACCACGATCAGGAGTACCTACTAAAATGGACTAAGGCTAATAACTAGATTAATACATTAGTCATGAAGAGATCTCACAGCTACAGGCAATCCCGTTACCTGGGCACGCCTTGGAATCTGTAGCCTGCCGTCGAGTAGGGCACATTTCCAGTACACTGTCATGTGTTGCACCCTTCAAGCTACCTAAGGGTACATACGTTTCCTGGACGATGTACCCACCTGAATTCAACTCTAAATCTTTTAACCCGGATAACCTGGATGGTCTGCAGGGCTTGTGGCTGTGGAATAATCTCACTGCATCTTATTAGTAATTAGGCTTGTGACAACCCTAGTTAGTTAAAGTATCAAGCCGTAATTCTTGCATGGCCGTGAAATGATTGGATGGAGTCTAACTAGTCTAGTCTTGCCCTAATCTTGTTCCAGATTACTGCCTGACCAGAATGCCTGTATTTATTTTTCTGATAAATGGTGAGAATTCCAAGTTCTGTTCAGACGAAGGGTTACAACCCCGGTCCTTGTTTGGTTTAAGGGTTGTAACCTGGTTATCTGAATAGTTCCATGGTTATCTCGTCGTATATCATCCTGATGTATTTTTCTTATTTTCTAGTTCTTACCTTATTTATACTATTGTGCTGATTGCTGGTTTTAGTTCCTAAGGGAAGCTTCCTTTGTGGCACTTGCTATTTCTGGGATCTGACCCAGCTGGTTTTGTGTCGCCAAATTTCGGAGCAGCTCCAGAGGATCTACCGACCTTCCAGCCAGATGGTAGCCACTAGACGGAACCCTGGCAACGAGTGGATTATTTTTGGCTCTCCCACTCTATTGTAAAAATATTCTTTTGAGGCGTTTAGCCGACGAGCACCTGTTTAGCTCGATTACACTTTACTTACTGTCTGCCTACGGGCTGTAACATGATTGACAGATCCTAGGGTTGATCTTGTATGACTAAACTCTTGCTAGTCCTGACATTTTGTAACGACTAGCTTCATGATCAGCTGAATATGTAATGTTTGGGACGCCTTACTATTGTATATTTAATGATCATACATCTTATAACTTTTACTTACTTGCTTGTGATTGAGACAATAGGCTTGTTCATGACCTTAAGAGACTGTTGGCTTGTAGATAAACCCTCATGTATCTAGACAGCCGTGACCGTATAGCGAGATGGATTCCATTTCATATACGTAGCTGGCTATGTCTGTCCCCGCTCTCCAGTATTCTGGTTTTGGGGCGTGACAATAAGACCCCACCAAATTCGACCGGCATAAGCTCTTTTAAACTGGGCCGCATGAGGACCCGCTAAACAGAGCCGCATAAGCTCACCTGAACTGGGCCGCATGAGACCCCGCTAAACAGAGCCGCATAAGCTCATTTGAACTGGGTCGCATGAGACCCCATCAAATCAGAGCCACATAAGCTCCTTAAAATTGTACCGCATAAGGACCCGCATAATCAGAGCCGCATAAGCTCGGAAACACTAAGTAGTTTTCCCTGACAATCTTCTAACTTGTTTCTTTTGTCCTTTTTAGTGAACTTGCCAGTCAATCCTGCGGGAGAGCCCTTGTTAGGTCACGCCCAATCTGCTGTGGGCGTTAGGTTCAACAACATAGTCGAGTATGTGGTGAACCAGCTTCCCAAAGACGAACCTGTGGAGAGGTTGAGGGATATTAAAAACCAGTCCTTCTTCTTTATCTCGGGGATGATGAACTCAGGGCTGCTGGAGGGCAAACACCTGAAGCCTGTGTTTCTCTTCGAGGATGCCTTAACTGTAAAGAACTCCCAAGTTCTGGATATATCTGAGAGTTGGAGTTTTACTTCCAACGGGATGGCGATCCATATTCCCCAGATGGAGCGCCACTTTCCACTGTCACGGTTTAACATGCTGCCGATGGACAGAAAGATGGAGGATTCCTTGACTCCGAGTCGGTCTGGGATGTTTGTGGGCAACATTCATTATAACAACAACTTGGGGTCAGTGTATGCGGGCAGGGTACCGGTCAGCCGCTACGTGATAGGGTTGGCCCCGGGCAATTTTTTGAATGTGCAGGGTCCCAACTTCAAGTTCTCCCAAGCTGACACTTTCATGAACCAGCTTGCTCGGAAGGGGTCCTATCCCATTGGTCGGTTGTCGCTATCGAGTTGGGTATACCCCATCCCTTTATGGACCAACCTGTCTATGTGGATCGTGTGGAAATACGAGACTCTCCTGCGCGAGATTGGACTCTACCATGCGATTCGGGGTACCAGCTACGGCTTGCCCATAAACAAGAAATTGTTCATGGCCCTGCTGGAGATGTATAACCACCGTATGGGGACCTTCTTTACACCCGTAGGGAAGATGGGGCTTGCTCTCCACGAGATGCATGACGTCTCCAAGCTGTCTTGGGGAGATGAGGTCTTTGAAGTGTACACTCCCATAAATGAGGAGTTCGAGGAGTTGGAGGAGAGGTTCCCGAGCTTTGTCGTCGGCTACCGGGAATTGCTGTGTCATCACAGCACGTGCCAGCAGATGTCGAAGAAAAAGAACGACAGCTCGGAAGGGAACCTTCCTCACAAAAAGGCCTGGCTCACTTACCTTTTTAAGCTCGGTACCTCAGGCTGGGTTTCTCCCCGAAGTCCTCGAACTCGGGAGGAGGTGCAGGACCAGGTGTCAACCGCCAAAAGGGTAAGAACCACCGGTGACAGGTTCGGGAGTCAATCTGACTCTTTTGCTTATTTTTATCAAGACACTCAGCAGTTGTCCGAGAAGGCTCTTCTGGCAGGATTTCTGATGGTGTGGCTACGGAATTGTGTAGTCTCGGGAGGGGCTGTTTCTATTGAGAGAATCAGCCATAATTTTATCCTTCCTGCTGTGAAGCTGGTCTTCGGGATCAGACTAGCTCTTCTTTCGACCATGGTGTACAACATACATCATGGCCTTCGTACTTTCACCTCCAAGGTCATCGTCCGTGACGCGACGAAGGACTTTGAACGCATTAAGCTCCCTATCATTATCTGATGGGGTGGCTGTTGATGCATTGCCGGTCTTTGATGAGGCCTGGCCCCGAAGATGGCATAACTGCTGATGGCGCTTTCATCTTCCAGTACTGTCGCATGTCTTGGGATTGTGAGACTATGCGCGCCTGTCGGATGGCGCTGGCAAGAGTTAACAGATACACTTTTTTCGTGTCTGTCCCTCAATTTACTGATGAGGAAGTGAGGGTCGTACATCTTGATGGTATTGGGCCTCCCCACTTCTTATCCGACAAGATGCTCCTTTGGTTGCACAATATTCGTCCCGCCCACCTGGTGTACCGCAACCGCAACACTGTCTACTTGGAGCCCTACTTGCCCAGTAGATTTTCTCGACAGTTTGGGTATAGCCTGCTATTCTTGGATAATCCCAGCTCTTGCCTGGGTTTCGAAGGTAGCGTCCTTGACGGCATCAGGGCCTGCACTATTATAATACGGTTCACACCCATACCAGCTTCTCAGTTCCTGATGCTGGAAAGTTAGGGGAGATCTTATATTTGGTGGCTCTGTACCATGTCATGGCGAACAAACCTCCTGTTGATTTTGACCCGAGTACCAGCTTCATTGTTGGTACTGACTTGGAGGAGAAGCCTAAGGGGTCCAAGGCGAGGAAGAAGAGGGAGAATACAGTTGCTGTGTCTGACTCGGAGTCTACTAATACAGACGTAGAGGATGACGAGCATGACCCCGGTAACTCTCTTCCTTCTGCAGAAGGTGTGGTGGCGGATCAGCCGCCTGTTGTGCCTAGTCCTTCACACAAGCAAAGCAGGCGTGAGTCCACTGATGGTGGCATAACTTATGCCGTAAAACGGGCTGCGGTTAAGCCTCACGGGCTGCTCATTAGGGAGAGACGCGAAGATGTTGACGTCATTTCGGAGGTGAATTGAATTACAACCATCTTCTTCTTTAGCTCTTCTTTTTCCTGAACTATGACCTAATCATTTTTCTTTTCTCTGTAGGCGTCAGGAAAAGGGCACTTTCTAGAGTCGGCTGATGCCTCTGCGGTCGACCCGGCTCTAACTACTCTAATTAGAGATATGAGTGCCAAGATTCTTGCAGCCGGGATTCTTCCAGCGACGGCTGAGGTTCCTCCAGTCATTGACGTCCCTACCCAGGGCGACGTGGTCTCTGCTGAAACCATCCCCGAGACCGTAGAATCTCAGTCGGGTGATGCTGATCCAGTTGTATCCTTCCGGGGCGGCTGGGGTAGAGGAACCAGCTGTATTCAGCTCGGATGTCGCTGGTGAAGAGGCTACGGCAGCTGTAAGCGAACCTCAGCCTCAGCAACTCCCCCTGGTAAGATAAGCCAAATCTTGACTAGTGAGGAGGTTTATTTGCTCTATCATCACATCCTTCGGGTTAAGCTGATTGATGGTTGCTTCGGACATACAGGTCCTGCTCCTTCACTGCCAACGACGGACATTATCGGGGGAGAGTTCGCCAGAGGGAATCTGGTAGAAGAGAATATGCCTCCTCCTCCTCCAACTTACATTGAGGGGCCTCCTGCTGGATCGAGTTTAGGAGAGCAAGCGGCGGAACGGCCGGAGCAGGGAGAACTGGTCTCTGCACCCTTCTCTGTTCATGTGGCTCCGGAGATTGACCTCTCCGCCCTGCCGAGTCTCCAGATCCTTCGAGCTGCGGAGGAGGAATTTGCTGCTATTCAAGCGTTTTTTCACTCGAAACTTGTTTAACTTGTGGCAGGGGTATCAAGTTCCGGTGCATCTTCTTCGACATTGCTAGCTACTCTTCCTCTGACGCCGTCTTCTTCAGAAGTCCTGGATGAATCGTCAAAGGATGTGGTTGACAGTTTCTACCGCCACCTAAAGCGAGGGGTTGAGGCTGCCGTGGAGAGGGGGACCTCTTTTGCCTTGGTCCGTCAATGCGCCCGTGGCTAAATTGAACTCCTTAGAACTCTCCCCAGTAGGACAGGGATAGTTGAGCTTCTGGAGCCTAAACTGCTAGAGGCGGATCAGCTTGTGGCCCAGTTTCAAGTACTGCGGCAAGTTGATCTGTTTTCAGCAATAGATCAGGAGTGTGCCTTCCTCATAACTGTCCTGGAGAAGGTAAGGGCCGGACGAGATGAGTCTAAGCCGATTATAATAAAGGACCTCTATGATCTGTCTTTACAGTATGATCAGCTGAGCCACAGGAGAAAGGATTATATTGCTCGGAAAGCGGCAGCCTCTCGCGATATAATCGATACGAGGGAGCAGATCCTCGAACTCCATAGAAAATTGGCTTTCTTGGAATCTGAGCTCGAGGCCTCCCGCACGGATAAGGAGCTAATTGTTCAGGAGGCCGACAAAGTCACCCGAACTTCTGCTGGCTTGGAGCGTGCTCTGAAGAAGCTTGAAGATGGCTGGCAGGCTCACGCGCATCTGGAGAATGCGGAGCGGTTGACTCAGAAGGCCGAGCGTCGGGCCAAGCGGCGATTTGAGCGGTCGACGGCCCTGCTGAGGGAACGTCTTAGGGAATTATGTGTCGCCGAACCGTAGTCGGCCCTTTTTTTCTTTCTTTCTTTGTTGTTTTTCTTTATTTTGATAGGGACACGGTCCCCGAACATGTAGTACTTTTGTTTCTTTCAATAAATGACTATGTTTACATCATTCATCATCTATTGTGCTTGTACCGTATTTTTGGTATTGTGATGTTTGCCCCACTGGGGGACTTTTTGTGGACCTATTACCCTTGGCATACCCTGGTTTTAAGTATGGATAATAAGTTTGATCGAGATACCTAGAACGATTCCGTGGTGAGACATAGAAGTTCTTGGTATTGGGCGAAAGAATGCCATGGAACAGCTGGGCTCCAAAGGCATATGATAATGAGAAAAGAGGCACATGTACTAGGGAACCTAGTATAGCATTTGTGGTCAACTGTGGACATTATGGTCAACTGTGGACATTTGTGGTCAACTGTGGATATTTGTGGGCCTATTATCCTTGGTGTACCCTAGTTTTGGATACAGATAATAAGTCAAGAGAAAACCAACATACTTACTCAGAGGTAATGAGGACGTGGTAAATATGAGGGTTTCTTCAATGGAGTCTTCCTACTCAGAGGTAATGAGGACGTGGCAGGAGTGGACACCTTGAAGGGTACATAGAACAACTCAGAGATAATATGGATATAAAAGTTCTACGTGAGGGGTGGTTTGTTTTTTACGGAAGTGAAACAACTCAGAGGTAATATCGACGTGGTTGTTTCAAAAAATTTGTGGATCTGTTACCCTTTTTATGCACTAAAAGTGCGGGTAATAGATCATGAGAAAGATCCTCTTTTAGGAAGGAAGTTCAGAGGTATGATCATACATGACTTACTACCCAGAAGATGCGATATAGATTCATTTGGGATGACCATAGTGTAAGTTCAGCGGTACCTGAGGGCACATAACTTAACAGTCCGGTTGATTTGGAGGATGTCATTTAGACATAATACTTCTTCAGGAACTTACCGTTGACGGGCATCATGAGCAAGTCTCTGTTTTGTTTTGCGAGGCGGTAAGCACCGTTGGAGAATACAGCCTCGATGATAAATGGGCCTTTCCATTTTGGCTGGAATTTGTCGGCGGTTTTGTGAGTCAAAACCATCGGCCTTCGAACTGCCAAAACGAGATCGCCCACTTGGAATATTCTGTTGTTGAAAGCTCCCGAGATGCGTGCTTGATACAGCTCGATTCGTTGTTGAGCTAACAGGCGCTTCTCATCTAAGGCTTCCAACTCTTGTAGCCGGTGATGGTGATTATCATCCGTCGTCAATCGATTGGTGATGGCAACACGGAGCGAGGGGATTTGAGTCTCCAGTGGGAGAACTGCCTCACTCCCATACACCAGAGAGAATGGTGGGTTCCCGGTGGCCGTCCGGACTGTAGTACGGTACGCCCATAAGCATTCACCAAGCTTTTCATTCCAGTCGCGTTTGTTGGAAGACATGAACTTCTTGAGCAGCTTGATTATAGTTTTGTTGAATGCTTCTATCAACCCATTCGCCGTCGGATTGTACGGTGTTGAAGCAACATTATGGATCCGATGTTTGTCGCAAAACCGATAGAAAACGTGGCTTATAAACTGCGGACCGTTATCGTGGATGATGCTTCGAGGCAGTCCGAAGTGATAGATGATGTGATGCTTGAGGAAGCTAATCACATTTGACGTCTTTACTTCTGCAAGCGGGATAGCTTCCGCCCATTTGGAGAAGTAATCTGTAATTGCCAGTATAAAACAGTGCCCTCTGGATGAAGGTGGAGAGATAGGACCAATGATATCCATTCCCCATGCCTCAAATGGCCAAGATGCCACTGTTGGGTGTAGGAATTCAGATGGTTGGTATATGAAATCTGTGTAGACTTGACAAGCTTTGCACTTTCTTGCATATTCTATCGCGTCTGCCACCATCGTAGGCCAGTAATAATCCATGCGGCGAAGGCGATCTTGTAATTTTGGGCCAGGCTGATGGGCCCCACAAATGTCGTCATGTGCTTCACGTACAGCTTCTTTGGCTTCTGTATTGGAAAGACACCAAAGCAGTAATCCATCGTATGACAGTCGACACAGCATCTTTGTTTCTGTATCGTAGAAGAATCTGAGAGAACGTCTTCTAATAGAGGTGGCTTCTTTCGGGTTCTCCGGTAAGATGCCATAAACTGCAAAGTCGATAAATGGGAGCCTCCAGTCCTGTGTCTCATCGACCGTCAGGGCAGAATAGCTCTCAGCAAATTAGACGGTGTTCTTATGACAGACCAACTCATGGCCTATTACGTCCACCAAATGATGAGTATAATTTGGGACCGCCAGGGAAGCGGCCAGTCCTGCTAAGGCATCGGCTTCAATGTTTCGGAGTCTCGGAACATGTTCTATGAAGAACCCTTTCAGAGACATAATGATGGCGATTGCTACCTGATGATAGGGGATCATGTCTTCATGACAAACTTCATATGAACCCCGGATCTGATTGACGATTAATTGTGAATCGCCATATACCTCTAGGTACTCTACCCCCAGTTCTTTTGCAAGTCAGAGGTCGATAAACAAGGCGTTGTACTCGGCCACGTTGTTCGAGCAGGGTTCTGCAAGAGAATATACCCGGTTGATTACCAGGCCAGAGGGAGAGATCAGTACCACTCCGACCCCAACGACAATGTTGCCCTTGGGCCCGGTTCTTGAAGCACTGTCGAAGAACATTTGCCATACGGAATCATCGAAAGCCATGTTTGAATTGGCGAGCTCGTCTAGAATCTCTTCATATATTCTGGTTGACTCCGAACTTGGATGGGCTACTAAAAAGTCCGCCAGAGCTTGACCTTTAACAGCCTTTTACGGAACGAAGATCATGTCGTAGGGAGACAATAATATCGTCCAGGTAGCGAGGCAAGAGCTGAGCGCGCCTGGCTTGGTCATGAGAACCCTGAGGGGATTAACTCGAGATATGACATGGATGGTTTGTCCTGTAACATAGTGTCACGTCTTCTGGATAGCGAACACCAAAGCAAGACATTCCTTTTTCACGGCGGTGTATCTATGCTCAGGCCCAATCATCATTCGACTGAGGTAATAGATAGCTTGTTCATGTCCCGCGTCGTTGTTTTGTGCTAGTAGAGCACCGAAGGAATGCTCCATCGCCCGTACATAAAGCTAGAACGGCTTTTCAGCAACCGGGGCCACCAGAACTGGAGGATTTGACAGATATTCTTTGATGTTGTCGAACACGTGTTTGCACTCTTCATCCCATACAAATGAGACGCCCTTCTTCATAAGGTGGGTGAATGGTTGACACCGTCCGGAGAGGTTAGAGATGAACCTCCTGATGTAAGCTAGCCTCCCTTGAAGGCCTCGGAGCTCGCAAAAATTTCTCGGGGGACCCATCTCCATGGTTGCCTTTGTCTTCTTCGGATCTATATGAATTCCTTAGGCAGTAATGATAAAACCCAAGAATTTTCTACTAGATACGCCCAAGAAGGATTTGGTAGGATTCATTTTTAAGTTGTGCGCTCGCATTAGGTCGAATACCGTCCTCAGATCCTGCAGATAGTCTCCCTTAGAGCGGCTTTTGACAGCGATGTCATTAACATAACACTCTACGGTCTTACACAGGTGATCTTTGAAGATGGCACTCATGGCTCTTTGATATGTGGCACCAGCATTCTTTAAACCGAAGGGCATGACCATGTAACAGTACACGCCAATCGGTGTTCGGAATGATGTCTGCTTTTCGTCGTCAGGAAACATCTTGATTTAGTTGTATCCTGGGAAGCCATCCATGAATGACATGCGCTTAAAGCCACATGTGTTGTCGATCATGATGTCTGTGATGGGAAGAGGGAACTCATCTTTAGGACATGCTTCGTTCAGATTTCGAAAGTCGATGCAAATTCGAATCTTCCTATTCTTCTTGAGGACTGACACTATGTTGGCGACCCAGTCTGGATGTTGCTCCTCCCGGATGAAGCTACTGGCTATCAGTTTGTTGACCTCTACTTCGATAGAATTCATGATGTCCGGGCGGAAACGTCTTTGTTGTTGCTTGACCGACTTTGCGTCCGGATGAATGTTGAGTTTATGAAGTGCAACCTTGGGGTTTAGCCCTGGCATGTCTTCATAACTCCAGGCGAACATGTCAATGTACTCTCTGACGAGTTGCAAAAGCGCCTTCCGCTCTTCGTCTGTCAGGCTTTTGTTGACGAAGATTGGCTTTGGAGAGGAATCATCGTCGAGGTCAACTTGCATAACCTCATCTTCAGTGGGGGGTTCACAGAGTTTGAAGCGTTTCTTCCACTGTGCGTCTAGTTGCTGGACCCAAGGTTCTAACTCGAGAAGTTTGGGTACGTCTACATCTTCTTCGTAGGTATCAGCAAATGCCATATTGACAGACAGAGCATGTCTGAATACGTCCCCGATGCTAACATCTGAATCAGAAGTTGGTGATCCGGTTGAGTGTGAATGCCAGTCACATTCCTCATCTGAGCTTTCAAGGGTCGTTGCAGGTGTAACATAACCTAGCCCACGTTTGGTCTTGTTGTAGTAATCCCGTGGTTTTCCAGCCGAGACTGGCAACTGTAAGGGTAACCGCCGACCAGTACTGTAGTTTAATCCTGGCGTAGTCTCCAGATCATACCCCTGTTTTTGCATGAGGTACTTGGATCGGGAGCTATACAGATAAAGGGGCAGTCTCCCGGTGTCGGGTTCGAGATCAACTTATTCTATCCTGAAGGGCTGTGGATCATTCTTCCGGCCGAAGATGATTGGATGATCCTCTCCCTCGACTATGAAGCAAGCGTCTTCCACTGGAGTAAGTTGGTTTGCGGTTTAGACATTTGTCACTTGTGTGTGTAGGTGGGTGCCTATACCGTGTTCCATAGCATACATTGTACAAAGCTTATTAAGCTCGAGGTAGTTCAAAGATAGCCCTTTATTGATGAAGTAAGGTATCTTTTCCGGTGGAATTACATCATCTGCGGACGGAACATCAGTGTGAGTAGCCACATACTTGGCCAGCTCTAACTCCTCGTCGGCCACCCCATGTGTTAATGAAGACTGGGAGGACGACCTGGACAGCTTAATCATCAGGGTCTCTACTGGTAGAACAGAACGTAGAGTCGTTGGCGCACTAGCGACCCCCAATTTAGTGCTTGGTACGAGACGGGGAGTTGTTGGCTCGCTTGCAGTCCCCGGCTTAGCGCTTGCTTGTCGACCCATCCTGGGAAGATGAATCATCATCGGCTTGACAGAGGGATTGAGCTCCTCTGTTTGTTGCTAGCTGGCTCTCGGCAGCCTGATTGTCAGTAGCTCCGTAGTAGGACTCGGCCCTTGGACAGACCTTGGCAGTCGGATCGTCATCTGCTCCTTCTGTGCGATGAGCACCGGTAGACTAGTTGTTTCTCTACGCAGAGTAGCTATAAGAGGTACAGTCCTGTCTGGTTTGCGGGATTGGAGATGGATCCTTAGAGGTTCCTCCGACCCCACAACGGTCTCCGTCTGCTCTTGAACATCCTCGTTGACCAGGTGCCTCTTGGATTTCTCGTACAAGCAAGAATCCGAATAATAGGATTCGACCCTTTTAAAGGGATCGATGTCGGCAAATTCCGTTCTCACGAAGCCGTGTTTGTCGACGTACTTGAAGTACTGGTGTAATATGGAGGGCACGATCATGTATTCATGTATCCACGGACGTCCCAGAAGAATATTGTAGGAGGTGTCTGCGTCGATGACATAGCAGGTTACTTTCGACTGAAGGTCGCCAATTTGGCACTTCAGGCAAATCTTTCCAATAGGATAGCTTCTTCCGGAATTGAAACCGCTAATTACGGTGCTGGTAGGACTCAGCCGAAGCATAGGGATGCGCAGATGGTGGAGCAAGCTCTTCGGGATAATGCTTATCGAAGAACCGGGATCAATGTGCATCCAATCCACCTTGACGTCGCCGACATATCCAGTATAATACAGAGGGCGATCGTGCAGGTTGGTCTTGATAAGCATATCCTACGGAGTAAAGACAATGTTGGGCATTGCACCCGTACAAGCGCTGTCTTGGAGATCCACCGGCGAGCTCTCTCCTGTAAGATTGGCCTGAGCCAGATATGCGTCGACATTCTGGAGTGCTTCGCTCAGTGCGACGTGCACGTCTTTGGAGAGTCTCAGGAGCTCATATAATGACAATTTGGCCGGTGTGTTGGCCAGTTGTGCCAAAATGTCAAAATTGTAGGGCTTCTACAGCCCGTGAGGAGTGTCTTTTCGGAGCGGCTTGTCAATGTGGGTCTCTTTTGGCTTGGGCTTATCGGCCGACGGAGGATGGGAAGGTCCTTGAGCGTCAACAGCGGCCGGCTGGCGTTCTTCAGCCGAGTTACCCGGTATAGGTTGGGATTGTGCACTAGACCGGGTGGCGACAGCCGTAGCTTCTTCGACATCTGCCGAGATTGTGCGGCAGGACTTGACTTTCCCACCCTTCTTCTTGCCGGTGGAGGGTGGTGCAGACTGATTCACTTCAGTTACCAGGTCCGGATGGACCCACATGATCTCCCCTCGTGATGTAGTAAGGGGCACTAGACCAGCAGCCTGGTCTCGGGGAGGTAGAAGATTAGCGACCTCCATCTTTGTCCGGAGGACGGGTACTATGCCGTCTTGTGTCCTTGTCGGCGGGAAGCTGCCGAATTGGACCAACACCATGTTGGCGACGACCGTTACCTCCTCAAAATCGATGGCCAGGGCCTTCGAGTCGATGAGGTTCTGGATGTACCGCTTCAGTTGGAAGCAGTCTTGCATGGCATGGTGGACGTAGCGATGGTAGTGACAATACTTGGGGCTCTCCATCTCTGTAGGTCAAGGTTCACGCCTTGGAGTAGGGAGCTGAATTCGATCTCCTTGTATGAGCATGTCAAGGATTGGCTTGACATGACTATCCTCGAAGGAGTAAGTCATCTGCGGCCATTGTTTTTCAGCCTATTTTGGTTCAGGCTTCGGGGTTGTGTCGGCCACCATAGCCTGTTTACCTTTGTTGTCTCGGCTGTTGGAGGAATTACCGTCGTTGTTGTTATTGGTATTAGGGCGTTTGCCCTTGTCCTCTCCCTCCGAGATGTGCAATCCCAGTTGGCGGGCTTTCTTCAACTTGTCTTCTGTACTAGTGGCGCTGATGATGAAAGTCTTCCAGTCCTTGAATTGACTTTTGCCCATCCAGAGGCTGATTGTAGGGAGCAGCCTCTTTTGGCAAATTTCAATTAAAGAAGAGTCCGGGTTACCGGAGGGCAGCTTCATCGTGGTTTGGCGAAACCGCTCAATGTAGTTCCTTGTCAGCTCCTTCTCTCCTTGGACAACGTCCATGAGGGTTGACGTTGTCACATCCTGTCCTACTTCATAAAACCTCTCCAAGAATATACGCTTGAAGCCGGTAAAGGAATAGATGCAGTTGTCTGACAAGTTGTGGTACCAGTCGAATGCGACCCCTTCTAGTGCTCCAATGAACAACCGCGTAAGGATAGCATCGTCATGCGACAGATGATCGGTAGTGACCTCAAAGTAGGTCACGTATCGGCTTACAGAGGTCTTGCCATCATATGGATTAATGTTGAATGGCTTGTACCATGGAAGGAAGGGGACATCTCTCCATGCCGCTGGATACGGCTGCCGTATCCTGAGGTCTTGAGAGTTTTTTTGAGCGTTAAACATTGCCCGAAGCTCTTGGACCTCTCTTCTTACCTTCCTAGCCTCATCCGCAGCGGTGGGAGCCGATATCCCGGGTGGATTGTCGCTCGGAGTTGGTGCAATTGTGTTTGAGTCTGCATTGATGGCGGGACCCATGCTTGTCTGGCCAGGCGTCCTTCCTTGGAGAGTTGGAGGGCTGCCTTAATCTCGTCTACTGATTTGACCAAGGTATAAAGTATGGCCTCAAGAGTGTCGAGGCGCTGTCGGTCGCTGGGACCGTCCTGGTCATTCTCAGTCATAAATATTGTTCTCATACGGGGAACATTGGAAGGAACTATAGAGGATGTGCTCTCCGAATCATACCCCCGAATGGAGAAGTCATCGGGATATGTAGGAATGTTCTCCTCCGGTTCAGACTCGGAGGAAGTGCTACCCCCTGCATCGGAGGTTGATTCATCTTGGGACCCATGGATATTTCTAGAGGCGACTGGTTCTGTTACATCTGTGGAGGGAACTGTCTCCCCTGGTTGATCTTCTTGGAATACCGTATTGTCGTGGATGTTCCGGGTAGTGCTACCCCCAGCTTCGGCTACCCCCAGAGATGTAGATGACGAATCTCCAAGTGTTGAAGATTTTGTCTTAAAGCGGGTGCCCTGATAAACTCCTCCTGCGGTGGTTGTGGACAACCGCCTGGATACAAGTTTCCTGGCTGCACTAGTTGAGATCGTTGGGCTGGAAATATTTATCTTCTTCTCCGCCTTGCCGGTAGGGATCTTCCGAGCAGAATTGTAGGAGGTGACATGAAGCGCCTCGTCTCCTGAGCTTTGTTGCAGGACCGGTCCAGGCTGTTGTAGTCGTTGGAAGACGGACTGCCGGTCCTCTTGTATTGTCGCCTTGCTGCAGCAGCAGTTGACAATGACTTGAGTGCAGTGATGTCCATAGAAGGACTCTCTGCACACCAAGTCTTCTTATCTTTCCTTGTGCTTGTGAAGAATCACATCACATAAGTCACTCATTTTGTGGGCCCGGGAGTCCTGAGCATACGAGTGTGTTGGCACCATGTTTGCTCCCTAATTGGGAGACTCTTGGGAACCACTCTGTCCGTTTGTCGCCGGGGGCTGGACACGGTCGGTTCTGTACAACTTTCCATCAGAGGCCCGCATAACAGTAAGCGGAGCTCTCTGATGGTCAGAGGTTGGGACAGCTGACTGAGCTCGACGAGCCCGCGCTGCCCTAGACTTCTTCACTCTAGCACCCAAGGACGCATAGTAAGAAGAGTCCAAATTGTGCTGCACAGAGTCTGGCACATCAGGACCACATGAGAGGCGGTCGAAGACTGAACCCGAGCCGCATGGAACAGATGGTCTGTGGCTGGGATTGGTGGCCGCATAGGCTACCTGCATGCGGCTGGCATTTGTGGCCGCATAAGCAGTCTGCATGCAACTGGCATTTATGGCCGCTTGAGCAGTTTGCATACGGCTGGCAGCTGTGGCCGCATGAACCTTCCTTATGCGGCTGGAAGTCGTGGCCGCATGAGCCTCCTCCATGCGGCTGGAAGTTTCGGCCGCATGAGCCTTCTGCATGCGGTTGGCTTTTGTGGTCGCATGAGTCTTCATGCGGCTGGCGCCCTTATGCGGCTTCTTCCTGGACCGTATAGAGTCCTTCTTTACCCCTACAAGTCCAGCATTGTAGTATTTTCTTCTGCCGGACTTGGGGACAGCAGAGTCCTCTACGGTCTGAAGTAGGGCCGCATGAGAGTCTTCTCTACCGTCTTGGGCAACAGAGAGCATTTCTTCCAGAGCTTGGGGAGGAGCAAATGACTTGGGCCTCCACTCCCTGTGGGCCTTCTTCGTACGGGCCCGCTTCTAGACCAGGCTAGCGCTCCCGTCAGAGAGCATCTCTTCAAACGCTTGCTGGTCGAAGCGAATAACCAGCATCTGTTGCATGGAGCCGAGCTTGGCTGCATCCGATTGCATCACCAACTTCTCAGCAGTAGAGAAGTTAGTCCCCAGCAGAGTCGCCATCGTGTTTGCCATTGATTATCAAAGAACAAAATAGTTTTATGGGAGGACTGAACTTTAATTCACAATACAAACTCGCTCGTACAAAGAGAGCCTAGGAACAAAACCTAGGAAAAGCAATCTAAGTACAATTGTTTAGTTTTTTATTCTAGACGGTGACGGTAGAGGCTCGAAAAAGTGATATCAACTCTGTCTTACTCCTTGGACGATCGAACGCGGCCTTGGCTCCGACGAAGAAGTGCTCTCTCTCTCTCTCTCTCTCTCTCTCTCTCTCTCTCTCTCTCTCTGTGTGTGTATATCTTCTGCTCTGTGTGTGCTTTTCTCTCTCTGTGCAAAGGAATAATCCCCTGCTATTTATAGGACTTAGTGATGAGTGGGGTGTGCAGTAATTGTACCTTAAAAAGTGGGCGGTTGGGAATTGGTTAAGATTAACCTTTATCTGTTTGTTGGAAATCAATCTGAGTTGTTGTGTTGGTTGCAATAAATCTGTATTGTTATGATTTGTTGGTTATAATAAATCCGAGTGGATAAGTCTTAGTTAACCCTCTACCACGTGTCCCAACTGCCATTATGCTGCGAGCCGCATAAAGGGCGTCCTGGCAGAGCCGTATGAGTGTAGCCTGGTAATTGAGCCGCATGAGGGTGGCCTCACAACCGAGCCGCATGATGATGGCCTCACAACTGAGCCGCATGTGGATGGCCTCACAACTGAGCCGCATGAGGGTGGCCTCACACCTGAGCCGCATAAGGGTGGCCCCCCATCGGAACCGCATAAGGGTGACCCCCACAACTGAGCCGCATAAGGGTGGGCCCCCATCAGAACCGCATGAGGGTGGCCTCACGACTGAGCCGCATAAGGGTGGCACCCCATCTGAACCTCATAAGGGTGGCCCCCACAACTGAGCCGCATGAGGGTGGCCTCATGTCAGAGCCGCATGGAAGTCCTTGAAGCGATCCGCATAAAGAGCTTTGGAATTGGTGGATCATGCCAGCTATAAAGATTTTTTTCGTCTCTCTAGGAGCACGTCATTATGTCAGAGTCATCATTTTACCTTTATGTCAGAGTTGTCAATCTTTTGTGTCAGAGCTGCCGTATTGCGTCAGAGCATTTAATGAGCCAGCTGCACAGAGTAGTTATGGCCAGCTGTAGAGGCCCATTTTTTAACCGCATAGGGCCACGTGGCTTTTCCCGATCCGCATGGAGCTATCGAGGACTTTCGAGCCGCATGAAGCTCTAAGGGACTTTTGAGCCGCATGAAGCTCTAAAGGATGTTTGAGCCGCATGAGACTCCCCCTGTTTTGAGCCGCATGGACTTTTCTGTTCTTTTTATGCTTCTACACCTATGGAGATAGTGAATGCAGTTTCTTCTTCTGGTTATTCTCTTGAGTTGTGGCATAATAGACTAGGACATGTTCATTGTAAAAGAATAAACAAGATGTCTAGTCTTGGGCTTATCTCTAAATATGGGGGTAAGGAGTTGGAGAAGTGTAAGGTCTGTGCACAGATGAAGATCACAAGGAAATCGTTCAAGTAGGTAAACCAAAGTACAGATCTTCTGGCGTTGGTAAGATATCTGTGACTTCAAACAGTTCTCCACAAAGGCCGAGATAAAGTATTTCATTACTTTCATCGACGACTTCTCAAATTACGTGTTCGTTTATCTGCTCAAGTCAAAAGATGAAGCGTTTGAGAAGTTTAAGGACTTCAAGGCTGAAGTCGATCGTCAAACCGGACAACTCAAGAGACTCAGAAGTGATCGAGGTGGAGAGTATAAGTATCATGAATTTGCATCGTTCTGTAAAGAAGATGGAATCATCAATGAAACAACTGCTCCATACTCCCCTCAATCAAATAGTGTTGCAGAAAGGAAGAATAGAACGTTAACAGAGATGATGAATTCAATGTTGTTGACTGCGGGTCTTCTAAATTGCTTCTAGGGTGAAATAGTACTTACGGCTACGTTCATATTTAACAGAGTGCCGCATGCTACTTCGGAAGTCACTCCTCATGAACTCTAGTTCAAGGTCAGACCTAACTTGAATGTCATTCGAGTGTGGGGGTGTCTCGCGTACGTGAAGCTTCCGGATTTGAAGATTTAGAAGCTGGAAACAAGGACTACGAAGACTATATTCATGGGTTATGCTGATAAGAGTGATGCTCGGAGGTTCCTTGATATTGAATCAAATCATATCATTGAATCTCGCAATGCAGAATTCTTTGAAGATAAGTATGCAAGGCACAAGAATATTATTCTCGTGGACATTCTGGAGAACAATGTGAGTGCATAGGAGGCTCAAGTTCCTTACGAAGAGGTAGTCCAAGAAGATGTTGTTGCTGCAAGAACAACTATTGAACCAGAACTCGTAGAACCTGTATTTAAGCGAGTGAGGAGACAGAAGGACTTCGGAGAGGATTTCGTCACCTATCATGTGGAAGCAGATCCGCTTACCTATGATGAGGCGATAAAGACCAGAGATGCTATCTTCTGGAAGGAGGCTATTAATGATGATACGACTCGATAACCTCCAATAACATGTGGGTGTTGGTCGATCTGCCTGAAGGAGCAAAACCAATCTGATGTAAGTGGATCTTCAAGAAGAAGATGAAGGCCGATGGAACTGTTGACAAGTTCAAGGCATGGTTAGTTGCCAAGGGGTTTTCTCAGAAGCAGGGGATCGATTATTTCAACACTTATGCTCCAGTAGCTCGGATGACGACCATCAGGATGTTGATTGCTTTGAGCACAATTCATAATCTGGTAATCCATCAGATGGATGTTAAGACCGCTTTCCTGAATGGTGAATTAACCGAAGAGATCTACATGCAACAGCCGGAAGGATTTGTCGTCAAGGGCCTCAAAGACAAAGTCTACAAGTTGGTAAAATCTCTGTATAGTCTGAAGCAAGCTCCCAAGATGTGGCATGAGAAGTTTGATAAAGTCATAAGATTAAACGGCTACAGGGTCAGCGAGACGGACAAGTGCGTGTAAACAAAGTTTGCTGACGGAAGAGGAGTTGTTGTTTGTCTCTACGTGGACGACGTGCTGATCTTGGGTACAGATCTAGCAAGTGTCACTGCGACAAAGAAGTTACTCTCATCTAAGTTCAACATGAAGGACTTAGGGGAAGCTGATGTTATCCTGGAGATAAAGATCATCCGGACGGAAACTGGAGTGGCATTATCACAGTCTCATTATATTGAGAAGATTCTCACACGCTATAGGTATCAGGATATTTCGGGGATCGATACGCCTTATAGGTATGACAAGAAACTGAAGCCAAATCTAAGGAAAAAGCGTCAGACAGCTGGAGTACTCAAGCATCATCAGGAGTTTGATGTATACAACTACTGCCACAAGGCCTGACATAGCTTTTGTCGTAGGGATGCTGAGTCGGTTTACGAGCATTCCAGGTGTGGAGCATTGGAAAGCTGTAAAAGGGTTATGAGATACCTCAAAAGGACTCAGAAGTATACACTACACTACTGCAGAGATCCAAAAGTAGTGGAAGGCTTCAGCGATGCAAGCTGGTGTTCAGAAGTAGAGAGTGAGAAATCTAGATGAGGATATATTTTCTCTATGGGTGGAGCTGCTATATCGTGAAAGTCAAAGAAGCAGACTACGTTGTCTCACTCTTCTATGAAGTCTGAGTTCTATGCACTGGCAGCTGCAGCGGATGAAGCAAAATGGCTTCGGAAGCTCATGTACGATCTTTCAATGGTTGGTACGCAGATATCGGCAGTACCGATATACTAAGACAACCAGATGACTACAGCGGTGGCATCGGATGACCTCTTTAATGGCAAGAAAAGGACTGTACGTCTAAGGCACAGGACGGTAAATGATCTTATTAAAAGAGGAGTCATTGCCGTAGTGGATGTTCAAAGTCAGGAGAATCTAGCGGATCCGTTCACCAAATGTCTCAAGCGCTAGCTGGTTGAATACACAACAGGTAAGATGGGCTTAAAGACACTCTAATATTATGTCTTTGCAATTCTACTATAAAGTTTTATGCTATTAATTCAAAGAGAAATCTACTAGACATCTAACTTTTAGTTCAAGGAAGGACCATTAACTGGAAGAATATCAAGAACAGTGGGCAAATCCTTTGGGATGTTGCAGGGTTATAAACCCAGAACCACTGTTGTCTACTGATTGTTCTTTACAAAGAACAAAGTCCTGTGGGAGGATGGTTGGAAGCCTTAATGAGTTCTCAGGCATTTGGGATGTCTGGCGTGCTTTACAGGAAGCACTGGTAGCACAGCACTACAAAGGTGCGTAGTACTCTATGCTACAGTGGGATGACACCACATGAGGTACCTTGTAAGGGTAAAGCCTCAGCTTCAGGCCAAGTCACAGTGGCATAGCACCGCACATAGGCAAGAGGGCCTAATGCTGCATAATGAAGGGTGGTAGGTAGCACTATAAAGAGGTTGGGCCTTATGTTATAGTGGGTGACACCACATGAGGCATTGTCTCGGCTTTGCAAGTCATGTCATGGCAGCGTAACACCGCAAGGAAGCGAAAGGCTTCATGTTGGGTAGTTTGGCACTACAAAGAGGCTGGACCTCATGCTACAGGTGGTATGACACCACATGAGACAGGTTTTCGGCTTTGGACCATATCATAGCGGTGTAGCGCCGCAAGGAAGCAAAAGGCTTCATGCCAAAGAATCTTTAAAAGAACTCACCCAGAGTATATGAAAAAATATATAGGCCGTTTCTTGAGGAAAATCTTGTAGACATCCAAGATACATACACCGAAACCAGGCTGGCACAAGGCCTTTAAATGCAGCCAGAAGCGCAATTGATGTCATTATGTGAGTGAAAAGAATTGCAGTTATGGTACAGAATTCAAAGCTTATTCCATTCTTGTATCATGCTGTCATTTAACCTATGCGGGAAGATTCAAGTCGTAGCGACATCTATCCTAATGCATGATGGACAGTCACTGTAGGGAACGCTCAACCCATATATAGAGATATGTGGGAGATTGTTGATGTTTTTGCTTGTAGGTCTTTTGCTTTAGAAACTAGAAAGATAGTCCCACATTGGAAAAACCAAATGGATGGTATCTCTATATAAAGCTTTGCTTGTGTTGAGAGATCACATGAAGTGTGGAGAGGCACATGGGTGCCATGTGGGGGCATTTTTCTAGTGGAAAGAAGGCTAAAACAACAAATAAGCATTAATGCTTTTTGTCATGCTCATGGGATAATTTTCTTATGGAGCTAAGCCCCGAATGGGCTTAGCGACTCGGACTCGGGCTCAAGGGTGTAAAGTGGCATTTTATTGGCGTACTTTGCACTTAGCACGTCAGCATCTGCGCATTGTGCGCAGTTGATGTGCTCATCTCTGCACGAGTCACAGCACAGTTGTAGCGTAGCAGGCGTACAGGTGCTGCGGGGCTGCGGTACGTAGGTGTTACGGGGCTGCGGTGCGCAAGTGCTGCAGGGCTGCAGTGCCCTAGTACTGCGGGGCTGCGGTATGCAGGTGCTGAGCACTGAGCACGCTGGTGCTGCAGGGCTGCGGTGCAAGTGCTGCGGGACTACGGCGCATAGGTGCTGGGCACTAAGCGCAGGTGCTTGGCACTAAGCGCACAGGTGCCGCGGGCTCCTGCGAGCTTCGCAGCTACGCGCGCAGGATGACGGGCTGAGTGGCTATGGGTCGCAGGTGGCTGATGATGTGGCTGATTGGAATATTTGAGCGGTTATGGAAAGATTGAGTTAATTGATCAGATCCAATCTTTGTGGGATTTGAATTTAATTCATTCAAATCTTTCCATTATTCGCTCCTATCTTTTCGCAATCAGTTACGGCCAGGATTAGGATTAGGGTTTCAGCCCTTCTCTATAAATACTCTCTTCGTGCCTTCATTAATGATTTACGCCAAAAATAAAGAGACGAAGAGAGAAGTGTTGTCGCCGCCATTGAAATCCAAAAGGAGTTCTTCGAGTTCGTGAAAGGAGGTGACAACAAGCGTTCCAGAAGTTCTTTAGAACTTGCTGGTTCCTGAGAGCAGATCGCAATCGGACGAATCTTGCTTTGAGCAACGGTGATCTTCATCACCCCAGCAAAGTCGTTGCATCAACTCCTTGTTGCATCAACTCCGGTTGAGAACGATCATTTATCTCGTTGCATCAACTTCGTTTGAGAACGAGTATTCATCTCTCTTAGGAGAACGAATTTTTCATCTCCCAGGAAATAAGAGTTCAAGATCTCCATCTTCCATCAAAAGATCTGTTTCGGGATGGCAAACTCGCCTCCACTGGGGCTCGAACTCCTGACCACTTGGGCTGCATATATATCTCTTAACCACTGGGCTAGAGGTCATTTGCTATATATTTATATATATATATATATATACAATCCACTCCATTGTGATATATATATATATATTTTTTTTTTATTTTATATATATATATATATATATAAATATATATATATATATATATATATATATATATATATATATATATATATATATCCAATCCACTCCATTGTGATATTCCTATTATATATTATAGGAATACTCGATCCGATTCCGAGGTATCTTCCACATAGGTTGGGAATCTCTCCCACTCCAACAAGTAAGTCCATTTGCTTTGTTTGTTATATAACTGAATTTTATCTACAACAATCCAAACTATACAGAAACATGTCTCAAGTCTTAACTAATGCAACATTGGAAGCCTTACACAAGCAATCGAACTCCCAAATACAAAATCTGTTACGGAAAAGTCTCACTCATTAAATCATTCTTTTGATCAATAAGAGAGAAGAGTGTGGGTACTTTGAGGGGGCTTCCATGTCCTCCCTGAGAGCTGTAACTCACTTAAGCATAAAACTGTTACATTAGGAAGAAAAAAAAAAATCTGGATTTTTGCATCAATCTTCACTCCAGTGTTTTGAATGGCAAAGCATCACATCGGCCGTCAAAATAAGTTACAATTGACAAAAATGAACAAGCACATCTACACAAAGAATGTTATGCCCTCCTTGTGAATTGTATAAATCATCCTTAGGTGTGGACACCACTTGAAGCACTGATATCCAATCTCTTTGTAGGGCATTTCATGCCATCAGCCTGCAAAAAATCAATCTATTACGTGTGGATATACGTAAGTCTATAGCCTCCGAACCTCTGTAGCCTTTCATAAGCAACAGTCGAACTTTCTTACTCCGATGTAGTGCACCATCATAAGCATTAAGAAACAAAGCAAGCATTCCGTTTGTTAGCCAACTATTCATACCATTGGCGCTTTGCTTTCAGCAGTGTCCAAGGAAAATACGTGGAGGTTACGTATCAGTGAATGCGATCAACAAGTGAAACCAATTCAATATCGTCTACTTCTGTATCTTGGCTACCCTTACTGTTATTTTCCATTAGCATCTCAGCAGGAAGAATAGTAGAATGTGGATCGCTTTTTGGCACCAGAAATAACAGAGCCAGTGGCAATAATCTCATTATGTTGCGGATCAATATAGCAGCCCCAAGGTTACTATACTCATCTCGAGTGACCCTCAACATATGAAGTAGTAGGCCACCACCCCATGACGATGTGAGAGTGCCAAAATTATCAATGGACATGAGCAGGGCAAAGAAAGTGCCTTCTATGCCAGGGGGGCAAAGCTTAGAACTGAGAACAAGAAGTGGCATCCACTTGAGACGCCCAATCATTTGGGACACGCCTTCATCAATGACAACAAAGAAATAATCGGGCATGCCAATCTTTAAGTTCAAGCGAAGCACCAAGATCAAATCCAACATTCCTGAGAAACTAGAAAGTAATTGGCTCCAGAAGAGCAAGCCACGGAATGGATGGTCCTTCAGAACATGCTGGTAGAGAATCACCCCAAGAAGAGAACCCACTGAGCCAATAGAAAATATGAAGCCAACTGTTCCCTGCATGAAGACCAAGCATTTAAGTTTAATGCAAAAGCTTTCCTATGTAATGCCATTGCGGTACCTGAGAGAACGCTGGGCCTGCTTTTGGATCAGTGTACCAATAGAACATTCCTTCTTGAATGTTCAAGCTCAATGCAAATGAAGTGTACATATACACATGGCCTCCAGACATCAGGGCATTTTAAAGTTGTCAACATGGTTCTGTTGGCTTGCAGAAACTTCTGGCAAACCTGTAAAGGAGTTCAAGGAGCATTAGGAGCCATAACATGAAAACTGAAAGGAGTTCACAACTGATCATAGACTCACCTCTTTGTAAACAAAGTTTGGTGCATGCATTTCTTTCTTCAGTATCCCAACTGTAAACACCAGGGCAGATGGAATACTTAACAAGCCTAGAACTCCCTTCACATACGGAAAACAAAAAAGTGAATGTGAAACACGATGACAACTCAACACTAACGAAGGCTTTCACAACTCCAGCTTCATTTAATTTGATACATTATTAAATCAGGCCTTCCGAATTATTGAACTAAAATTTACAGTATATGTTTAAAAACAAATCTCCTGGTTTTGGACTCGAAGTTATCATTTGCTGTTTTGTTGACAATACATAAGGTTACTTCATGACAAATGGATGTAAAAGGACTAATCATCGAACATGAAAGTTGACCACAAAGAACTTTCAACATGGCATAATTTCATGTTTCTAAAATTTGGGATTCTCGAAAACCTACCAATCGTGCATCTCAAGCACTGTTCTAAAAATCGGCCTAGCTAAGCGCCCACCTAGTACCCCCAACGCCCGACTATGCATGTTTTTGGGTTTTATGGACAATTGGCTCAATTTTCAGTAGGGTTTTTTCTTTTTTGAACCGCCTACAAGTAGGCGGCCGCCTAGGCAGGCTAGGCGGTAGGCACCCGGTGTCCGCCCAACTAGCACCTAGCGACTTTTACAACCTTGATCTCAAGAAATTGTAGGTTTTTAATTAAATAACCTTGGAATGAAAAGTTTCATGATTTACTTGCATATAAATAAACTTTCTTCCTTAAAAAGGTTGAAAGAACAATTTCATCACACCTTTACAGTTATTAAGAATAAGTAGAGTCATGAAAATAATCAATTTAAACAATGAACAATTCAGAAGTGAACCTGCGAACCAATGGCATGAACAAGTAGGCCACTGATGGAGAAGCCCAGAAGACCTCCAATAGATGAGCTAAATCCGCATAAACTTTGCATATCAGCAGCAAGTGGAGGATGGTTAATGCTGTTTTGTGCAACACATGCATCGATTGTCACGTCTGCTATTGCCACACTGGCACTTCCTGCAGTCATTGCCAGCAAAGCAAATGCGACATGCAGTTTGTTGTGTAGTGATAGAGTAAGCATGGAAACAACTCCGAGAAGACCTAAATATTTGGGGAAGCAAGCTTTCAGTCAATATATAGCTCACCTGAATATATTGCCCACTATATTCAACCGAAACTAACAAAAGGTGAAAAAAAAGGTATCAGAAGAACCTAATAGCTTGAGCTTTTCAGACTAGTTATTTAACAACTTTTACCTTGTCATGAGGATAAAGAGACTACAAATATGCAAGAACCCATATGTTAAGATGAAATATTGAGATGTATTATATTCAAATTAAATTTTTTTCCAAATAATTTTTTCTGTAGTGCAATCATGTATTTCAGCATCTTCTGGTTGCTCAAAGTTGAAACAAGGACTTTTAAAATCAACACAATTACAATGATCAGTGGGATAATACATTTAACTTTGCATATACGAGGTAGAAGGACCAAAAATTTCATATTACACCAACAAGATGAAAAAAGAAAGCTATTTATCTATAGTAATATAGTAGATACCAGCTTTTCTGCCAAGACCTTCCAAGTCTTTTAGCTTTTATATTTTGTTCGATTAAGATTAAGAATTGTGGCCTCACAATCACTAGCCAATATGATTTTCTCTCATGCCATTCTTTGTTCATGGTTCGATATTCTGATGTCTTAGGCGTAGAGGAACCACACCAATCCATCCCGAACTTGGTTCACAAGATCAAAACAAAGTTATACAACACCATTGTTGCTTTTGCCTGTTGCCATCATCATCCAAGCTTCTCTCATCCGAATTGGGTCAGGTATAGAGGATGAGAGTTCCATAAAAGAATTGACAAAGGTTTTATGTTTATGACCGGCTACTCAACTTGTCATTAACCCCTGTGTTGATGCCAAATTCCTAGCTGAGGTAACTATGAGCAAGAGATGGCATTGCCAATAAACCTAAAAGGCCAGTAGGCATATAGGTAAACCAGCATCTTTGATAATGAGGTTTAAACTCGTGCAATCAAGGAGCATCCTCCTACTTCCCCTAGACCAGAAAAGAGTCTTAGCTAAAGAGGAAAGATGATATTACATAATTTTCGGCAATTCCATTCATCTCCATGGTACGCTAAGCCAAAGACCGAAAAGGATGGGCATTCCAAAAAATAATGTCCTGTCCACAATAAGAACAAATGAGAATCTGGAGGATGACAGTGTCGTGATGGGTGCAAATGTATCAGGTGGTGTGCAAATGTACGGGGTCTATAGAAACTTTTTATAGTCCATTGGAGGAAAGAAGTATTTATCTTATAACTAGGCTGGTAACAGTTGTCATTTCAAATTGAAGGAACAGTTATCGTAGACATATATGATTTAAATTCATGTAAATACCATAGTTATCATAGACATACATGATTTAAATTCATGTAAACAGTAAATACTTATTGTCACAACTGTTACCATGATTTAAGTATCTACATCACTGTTGTCATTTCAAATTTAAAGTGAAATCTGATAGTAGAGAGGGAAGAAGTATTTATCTAATGATTTGGGGGGTACCTAATTGTCAACTTATCAGAGCAGAAGAGCACATTCTCAGTGTTTTTTCAGGTTACATATTTCTTTTACTATGTCCAGCTAGGGTCGGATGAATTTCTGTTGCAATCTCATTATTTCAAAGATGAAGAGAACGCAGAACCGAATAATGCAGAATGCTGAATAAGCATCCGGTGGAGATCGAGGTTTAAATTATTGGTTTAAGAATCGTTATCGGTCTCTGTTACGAGTTCTCCTTTTGGACTTTTGGTTGTTTCAGCAATTTGCAATAGGAGTTTTGGAATTTCAAGTTTCAACTCTTTGAAATACTTTAAGAAGAAACAAGAACAAAAAATGCTGGATCAAAAATAATTCCATGCATATATAATAACTAATACAAAAAATGCAAAAAATGGAAGTTCTTGCTTAGTGATACTGAATTTTAAGTTTCTGATTGGCTTTCTATGCACACAAGAGTTGGAGAGAGGTGCTTGGATGTGTGTGGAATGGTGGGTGATCTTGGAGACGATGTCATACAAATTACCACAGGGGAATTCGGAAAATGAGTGTGTGTAGGGAGAAAGAGAAAAATAGCAATGGTATGATAGTCAATTCAAAAAATCCACTCAGTTATATTCCAACATCGCAAATAAAAGCAAGTTAAAGCAACCATCCACAAAAGGTGTACGGAGAATGGAAAAAAAAAAAACTTGATCAATTATCTGGTTTCAACTAGATATCAACCTAAGATTTTATTTTATTTTCAAATTCAGAACTAAGGAAGTACAAAATGTCAAGTTCATATCTATTATGAGACTCTTAATGATGAATTGTATATCATATCCTTAGCAAACAAAGTACTAACAGTTAATCAGTTAAGGTATACTCTCTAAAGAAGGGACTGTACTAGTCCATAGAAAGGATATGATGCATACTTCAACCATAATCTCAACATCCAAAAGCTTTTGCAAACATAAATATCAAATTGAGATGGGAAACACTCATTATAACTGAAAGCATAAAAGAAAACCGAGAATTAAAAACTCTATCATCTATTGACCACTCTTCTTGCAATTGAATAGGCAAGCTGGAAGAAGTTTTTTTTGGTGCCGCCAAATGTCAGAAGTTGCAATAAACCCTTATAAATCTTTTAAACATAATCTGATTTTCTTATTGTGCGATAGTTTCTTCAGCAGCGTAAAACATTATCAAAGCACACTATTAAGCTAATGTTCAATGTTATTATTGAGATTAAAGTGATGTTTGATATGGTATCTTATTGGCAATAATTCGACAATGAGACCTTTATTGTGTACTTTCACATATAAGATCTAAATAGAGCCCACTAAATTTCCTTAGATATAAATTAACCTTCAAGTTAAACACCGGTGGCTTCTCTCTCTAGGCTAAATTATTCTAATTGCACCCAAACTATAGCGTTCGGACATGTTTGGCACATTAACATTTTTGGCACAATAATATAAATTAATCCTCGATTTTAAAGCACATCGAGACCACTTCAAAAACATATCTTGTAGTACAAAAGCACAATTTAACTACTTGTATTGTCCGATAGTCTTTTGAAGTGGTCCTGAACGCTATAGTTGGGGTGCCAAAATAGAGAATGGAAAATTATTTTTATTCCCGGGACGTGATTTTAAGATGAAAAACTGATTTTAGCGCAACACTTCGAGGAAGGTGCTCAAAAGAGATTACGAATGATTCTGAGAAAGCGAAATCAAATGTAACAATTCGAAGAAGGCACAAATAATTTTGTAGCAGCAAAATTGAATGCCCACAAACAGTTTCTGATTAGATCAGAAAACGATCTCGTTTAGAACGAGATACAAGTGGACAAGATGAACAGAAAATAAGAAAAGTCCTGCTGGGGTGACGGATCATCGGAGCTCAAAGTTAGATTCGCCATACACGAACAGCTTCCAGGAAACAGTAAGTTGGGAGAAGAACTTTCGGAACACTATGTCGAATGCTCTTCTGACTCCTCGAATGGACAGAAATGGTGCAATGTTTCTCTCTTCTGCTCTCTGGCAAATACATAAGGAACTTGTAAGAATGAATCGTCCTAAATGAGAGTGAGGAGAGAAACATTATACTGTCTGTCCAGTAACCGACCAGTATACAAAACGTTCGGGACGTGTTAAAAACTGTTTCCGCACGTTACATAATTGTCCAGATCGTGAATAGATAAGACTGCGCTAATTGGCGCACAGTGCGCGCCATCTGCGCTAACTGCGCCAATTGCGCCCGCGCTCACTAGGGCACCCGTGCACAACGCGCATAGCGCGTGCCAACCGCACACAACGTGCACAGCTCGCGCTGCACGCACTGCGCGCCAACTGCGCGCCAACAGGCCGAGCGAACTGGCGTGCGAACGGCAGCGCGAACGGTCGTGCAATCGGGTGCGCGATCGGCAGCTCAAAGGCTCGCGCAACGAGCGCAACTAAAAGCGCACAATACGCCTAGCGACGATGCTGATGTGCTAAGTGCAAAGTACGCCAACAAAATGCCACATTACGTCTCATGAGCCCATGAGCCCGAGTCCGAGTCGCCAAGTCCCTACGGGACTTAGCTCCAAAGGAATAAATTCCATGAGCATGACAAAAAGCATTCATGTTTCATTTGTTGGGTTAGCCTTCTTTCCACTAGAAAAACACCCCCACATGACACCCATGTGCTCCTCCACATCACATGTGCATCTCTAAACACAAGCAAAGCTTATATATAGAGATACACTCCATTTGGCCTAGCCAATATGGGACTATCTTTCTAGTTTTTAAAGGCCAAACACCAACAATCTCCCACATATCTCTATATATGGGTTTGAGTATTCCCCACAGTGACTGTCCATCATGTATTAGGATAGATGTCACTGACGACTTGAATCTTTCCGTATGGATTAAATAACAGTATGATACAAGAATGGACTAAGCCTTGAATTTTGCACCATAGCTGCAACTCTTCCCACTCACATAATATAGTCACATATGTTTCTGGCTGCACATTAAAGGCCTTGTGCCAGCCTGATTTCGGTGTATGTATTTTGGACGTCTACAAGTTTACCCTCAAGAGACGGCCTGCTATCTCATTTCATACACTCTAGGTGAGTTCTTTATTAAAGAGACGTGGCATGAAGCCTTGCGCTTCCTTGCGGTGCTACGCCGCTATGACATGGCTTAAAGCTGAGGTATTACCCCTACCCGGAAACCTCATCGCAATGTCATACTACTGTAACATGAGGTCACAAGCCTCTCTGTAGTGCCAAATTATCCAGCATGAAGCCTTGCGCTTCCTTGCGGTGTTACGTCGCAACGACATGGCTTGCGAGGCCGAGGCATTACCCCTACCTGGGTAACTCTTCGTGGTGTCGTGTCACTGTAACATGAGGACATCGTCCCCTTTGTAGTGTTGTCTACAACTCTTTAATTTTATCATATAGTATTAGGCTACCTGCCTATTTGCGGTGCTACGCCGCTGTGACTTGGCTCGCAAAGCAGAGGCATTACCCCTACCTGGGAACCTCATGGTGGAGTCACCCCACTGTAGCATGGAGTTGTAACACTCCTTGTAGTGCTGTGCTACCGTGCTTCCTGTAAAGAACAACAGGCATTCAGTCTGCCTGAGAACTCATTAAGACATTTAAGCCATCCTCACCACATGATCTGTTCTCCATAAAAAACATAAAGTAGACAACAATGGTTGTAGGTCCGTATCCTTTCCATGTCACTGAGGACATGTACCCACTGAACCAAAAGCTAGATGCCTAGTAGATTTTCTTTGAACTAATAGCATAAAACTTTATGGCAGGATTACAATAACACAATATCAGAATGTCTTCCAGTCTATTTTACAAGTTGTGTCTTTAACCAGCTGGCACTTGCGGCTCTTTGTGAACGGATCCGCCAGGTTCTCCTAACTTCGAACATCAATCACTGCAATGACACCTCTCTTGATGAGATCGTGCACTGTCCTGTGCTTTAACCGCACAGCTCTCTTCTTCCCGTTGAAGAGGTCATTTAATGCCACCGCAGTAGTCGCCTGGTTGTCACAGTATAAAGGTATCGCCGGTATCTGCGTCCCAATTACTGGAAGATCATACATGAGCTCCCGAAGCCATTCTGCTTCTTCTGCTACGGAATCGATTGCAAATAATTCAGATTCAATGGAGGAACGAGATAGCATAGTCTGCTTCTTCGACTTCCACGATATAGCAGCTCCACCCATTGTGAAAATGAATCCATCTGTGGATCTCTCGCTCTCCACCTCTGAGCACCAGCTCGCATCACTGAAGCCTTCTACTACCGGCGGATCTCTTCTCTAGTGCAGTGCATATGTCTGAGTCTTCTTGAGATATCTTATTACCCGTTTCACAGCTTTCCAGTGCTCAACACCTGGATTGCTCGTGAATCGACTCAGCATTCTTACGACGAAAGCTATGTCAGGCCTAGTGGCAGTAGTAGCGTACATCAAACTCCCGATGACGCTTGGATACTCCAACTGTCTGACGCTTTCCCTCGAATTAGGCTTCAGCTTCAGGTCACACCTGTAAGGCGTATCGATCACTGGAAGATCCTGATACCTGTAGCATGTGATCATCTTCTCAATATAATGAGATTGTGACAGCGCCAGTCCAGTGTCCGTCCGGATGACTTGATGCCCAAGATTACTTCAGCTTTCCCCCAAGTCCTTCATACTGAACTTGGTCGAGATGAACTTCTTTGTATCCGTGATGCAGCCCATATCCGTACCTAGGATCAGCATGTCGTCCACGTACAGACAAATGATTACACCTCTTTCATCAGCGAACTTCGTGTAAACACACTTGCCGTCTCGCTGACCCTGTAGCCATTTGACCTTATGACATTTTCAAACTTTTTATGCTAGGAGCATGTTTCAGACCGTACAAGGATTTCACCAACTTTCAGACTGTCTTCAAGACCCTTGACGACAAATCATTCTGGCTGTTGCATGTAAATCTCTTCGGTCAGCTCGCCATTCGGGAAAGTTGTCTTTACATCCATCTGATGTATCACCAACTTATGTATTGCTACGAGAGCAATTAACATTCTGACGGTGGTCATCCGGGCTACTAGAGCATACGTGTTGAAGTAGTCAATCCCATGCTTCTGAGAGAACTCCTTGGCTACTAGCCTAGTCTTTAACTTGTCAATAGTTCCATCTGCTTTTATCTTCTTCTTGAAGATCCATTTGCATCCAATGGGTTTCGCTTCTTCAGAAAGATCAACCAACACACAAGTTGTCGCTACCACTTTCCTAGATTTGGGGTATTTTTGATTATTTTATTATTAATTTGATTGGTGTTGTAATTTTTGATTGGTGCTCTTGGTATTAGCAGATGGTTTAACCTTAGTTAACCTTAATTAGAAGACTAACCATGTGATTAGAAACATAATTAGAATTTAAGTTAGAGCTTAGTCCTAATTAGGAAACAATTTAAGTTATTTTTAGGCTATTTAATATATAGCTTTTTGGCATTTTTGCTAATGGGCTCCTTTTGGACTTTAGTTGTATTGTGCCACATCCAAAACCCTAACCTAACCCTAGCAGCACCCCTGGCCGGCCACAACAGCAGTCCCCCCTATATGTGTTATAGTATAGTAGCCGTCAAGCTTTCTCAAAACCCTAGAAATTTCCATTCCCTTCCAATAGCCTTTTTTCCTCAATTCGCATCCAAATCAAACCAAACGAACTACGTTGCGATCCTTGGGAGGAGAGGAACTTGCTGGAGACTTGCTAGCAAGGAATCGGAGGCTTTGGACCGGAGAAAATTAGCGTCGGGACGTTTGGAGGCTCGTTTCATTGAGATATTGACTCTCAATAGGTAAACCCCTGTAAATTCTGATTTTTCTTCATAGATGCATCCATCCAGGTGTCCCGGGCCTGTAGATGTAGTATGGTAGGATTTCGTATCCGTTTGGTAGTTGAGACTTGATTTTTGGTTTTGTTTTGAGATTGAACTTGAGTTCAATCTCAGTTTCTGAGATTAAGTCTACCCCCTTACACAACACAGCACACACACTTGCTTTCACTACTTTGATATATATATATATATATATATATATATATATATATATATATATATATTACATATTGAATTAAATGAATATATTTGATTTTGATATAGGATATTAGCCTATGGTTGGTGAGTTAGTTTAGAATTGACCCAATAGGTCTAACTTGGCATAGTTGACTAGCAAGTTGACCAAGTTGACAAAAGTCAACTTTGGGTCAAACTTGATCTAAACTTGACCCAAATGGACTTAAAATGACTAGATAACTCAAGTTTGACCTAAACTTGGAATAATGGACAAGTTGACTTAGGGTTGACCTAGTTGACCAGAATGGTTGACCAGGGTTGACCAGAGTTGACAAAGGGTTGACTTTGACCCAGAATGACCTAGAATCATTTAGAATGTATTATAAATTTCTCTAAATTCATGTTGGACACTTTGTAACCTGTGGTTGCTCTAAATAGGACTCAGATACACCGGTTCGGACTCATATTCTCATCAGACATTCGAAATACCAGGCGCGTACATTCTCTGACCGTTTCATACTTGTTAGGAATTATATTCTTGTTATAGACTAATTTACTTGATGCTAACACGATGTTATCACGGATTAGTACTATATGGATCTTTACATGAGATGTTATTCCCCTCGGGTGCATCAGATACATCATGTCATGTGCTTTTCACGAACATCATGTATTTCATGGACTCTTATTATTCATGTACACTCATGTGCTCTCATGTACTCTCATGATCTCATGAGTTTCATGTATAAACTTTCATGTACAATAACATAACCTGTCTAGATCCTTGTGTATTGATTGGGATACGGGGGAGTAGAAGTAGTCATGTGAGCAATTCCAAAGTAGTGTAATCATGTGCAAACTATGTAGTGTAATCATGCACAAATCAAGCCGTTCATATGTCTATCTTGTACTCTAAATCACTAGTCACTTACAGTTCTCTATTACCATACCTAAATATTTTCTGTTATCAAATTCTCTCTTCTTCTTGGTATTTATTCTTACAGTTTTCATGTACTTTATTTTATAGCATGCTTTACATTTTCTGTCATGATATGAACTGTGTGAGAGATATGTATTCGTTCCTGTCCTGATTGGACCCGTTGAAAATATTACAGAGAATGAGGAGTTCTGCCCTACTTACTATGGAGTTGGCTTAGATGACACCGGTGACTTGTGCCCTCAGGAGGATCTAACAGTTGCTGAGGACTTGTCCATTGTCTAGATTAGACTGCTAGACTAGTTATCTTTATTTAGATGTTTTGCCTTTGAGATGTACTTCAGTTATTTGGATTTTGATGTTGTTTAAATATCCAAACTTGTTAACTTTCAGTTGTAGTTCTCTGTTGAGATTATTATCCATCTTTTTATCCCTTTATTTCCATCTTAGATTCTGTGATTGAGTTGTACCTTCTATGTTGTCCTCCTTTTGGAGAGTATATCATTGTACAGGTACAGTTATATATTGTTAGATGTTGTGACCTAGGACAGCGTTCTACCACCGACACTGCGGCGTAGGCTGGACGTACCCACTTTTCGTGCCCTTACACTGGATGCGGATAGTGACACGTTTTTAGTGGTGGCCCATGCAGATCGAGAGGTCGCAACTAGTGCGATTTCGTAGTGGTACTCGAACTAGAGTATCACTACAGCCTGCAGTAGGATATAGGATATAAGTTTAAGGTACTCAATCACATTAGGAAAAACTCTTATCTAATTATTGCTGCTAATTGCCTTCCTTTGAAATAACTGTCCTCCTTTGATTATACCGTTTCCCGTATTTGCTTTGTTTGATTCGAGTGCTTCCCATAGTTTTGTGTCTGTATCATTTGCTATTAGACACCATCTTTCTTCTGAATCATTGCCTAGGACTTGCAAGATCACGACTGGGGGTGGTATTATCCTCGTCCGTGATATTTGCAAGGATCAGAGAGTATTGGGATGCCGAGAACTGGATGTGAGTCTGCTTGTAATGCCATTACCGAACTACGATATTGTACTCGGGATGGATTAGTTGAGCAGGCACCATGCCAGTATAGATTGTGGTAGAGTTCTTTTCAGAATGCCAGGAGAGCCAGAATTCGAGTTCACCAGACGAGAGGCGGAACAGAGCAGCGGAGTTTTCTGTGGAGTTTCAATAGAGGAGCAGAGCGTGCCACATCCATTGATACCTGAGTTCATTGATGTATTTCAGGAGGAGTTGCCAGGGTTACCTCCGGACAGAGATGTGGAGTTCTCTATAGATTTGATGCCCGACGCAGAGCCGATATCTTAGTACGTCTATAGAGTGAACAACAACGAGCTAGTGGAATTGAAGAAGCAGGTGGATCAGTTGCCGGACAAAGGTTTCATCCGATCGAGTTTTTCACCGTGGGGTGCACCGGTACTCTTTGTGCCGAAGAAGAATGGGTCGGTACGGATGTGTATCGACTACAAGGCCCTCAACAGCCTCACGATCAAGAACAAGTACCCGCTGCCGAGGATCGATGATCTGTTCGATCAGTTGAGCGGAGCGAGGGTATTTTCCAAAATTGATCTGAGGTCAGGTTACCATCAAGTGAAGGTGAAGAAGGAGGACATTCCGAAGACAGTATTCAGGACACAGTATGGCCAGTTTGAGTTCATGGTGATGCCGTTTGGGTTAACTAACGCCCCGGCAGTGTTCATGAACCTGATGAACAAGGTGTTCCACCAGTACTTGGACAAGTTCGTGATGGTGTTCATCGACGACATCTTGGTGTACTCGAAGACCCAAAGGAGCATGAGGAGCACTTGAGAGTAGTTCTGGAGACTCTCAGGAAGGATGAGCTTTATGGCAAGCTCTCGAAGTGTGAGTTCTTCCTGGATCGAGTTGATTTCCTAGGTCATGTTGTGACCGGGGATGGGATCTCAGTCGACCCGAAGAAGATCAGAGAAGTTGAGGCATGGACCGCTCCGAGTTCAGTTGCAGAGATCAGGAGTTTCCTGGGATTGGTAGGCTACTACAGGCCAGGAGGTTTGTTCAAGATTTCTCCCGGGTTAAAGAGCCATTGACTAGGCTGACCCGGAAGGATGCAGAGTTTATCTGGTCAGAGGAGTGTCAGGTCGCTTTTGATAAGTTGAAGAAGCGGCTGACGACAATCCCGATTCTGACATTGCCATCAGGATCAGGCGGGTTCACTATCTACAGTGACGCCTCAGGGAAGGGTCTGGGTTGTGTCTTGCAGCAGCATGGGAAGGTGATTGCCTATGCATCCAGGCAATTACGTCTGCATGAGAAGAACTACCCTACCCATGACTTGGAGTTGGCGGCAGTTATCTTTGCTCTTAAGTTGTGGAAGCACTATCTATACGGAGAGCGTGTGGAGATCTTCACAGACCACAAGAGCTTGAAGTATATGTTTACACAGAATGAGCTCAACATGAGGCTGAGGAGATGGTTGGAGTTGATGAAGGATTTGGACATTTCGTTGCAGTATCATCCAGGGAAGGCCAACGTGGTTGCTGATGCCTTGAGTAGGTATCCGGTAGCTATGTGTTTGACGGTAGATCGTCACTTGTTAGCAGATCTGGAGAGCCTGGAGATCGAGGTGATAGTGCCGGGAGTTGAGATGCAGATGTGGGGACTGCAGATTCAGTCGGACTTGATGGAGAGGATTAAGTCGACTCAGTTCAATGATGTTGCTCTGCGGTGTATTCGAGAGCAGGTTCGAGCAGGACTTGCGGATGAGTTTGTCATTGCAGAGGATGGCGCATTGAGGCACGGTTCCAGACTGTATGTGCCTAGTGGAGACCTTCGGGATCAGGTTATGCAGGAGGTCCACCGTTCTCAGTACTTTATGCATCCAGGTGCCAACAAGATGTATAGGGATCTGAAGGAGCATGTATGGTGGTATGGATGAAGTGGGAGGTAGCACGCTTCGTAGCCAGATATTTGATCTGTCAGCATGTAAAGGCAGAGAGACAGAGGCCAGGAGAACTGTTACAGCCATTGCCCATTCCACAGTGGAAGTGGGAGCACATTACGAAGGACTTTGTTTTAGGATTGCCACGTACATCAGGAGGAAAAGACGCGATTTGGGTCATCGTAGACAGGTTGACCAAATCAGCCCATTTCTTGTCATTCAAAGTGGGTTTGTTTACGGAGAAGCTGGCAGAGATGTACGTGCGTCAGATTATCAGACTTCATGCAGTTTCGGTGAGCATTGTCTCGGAACAAGATAGTCGCTTTACTTTCCATTTCTGGCAGAGTCTGTATACTAGTTTGGGCACTCAGCTCAAGTTCAGTACTGCATACCACCCGCAGACGGACGGACAGTCAGAAAGGACTATTCAGACACTCGAGGACATGCTGCGGACTTGTGTCATGGATTTTGGAGGTTCTTGGGAGGATCATTTGCACTTGTTGGAGTTTGCATACAACAACAGTTTCCAAGCCAGCATTGAGATGTCACCATTCGAGGCGTTGTACGGACGTAAATGTCGTACTCCCTTGTCTTAGGATTACATTGGAGAGCGAGCTTTATTGGGACCTGAGATGGTTGTGGACGCAGCCGAGAAGGTGAAGCTCATCATATTGACTTCGCGTGGCGCATGACAGACAACGGCATTGGGCCGATAGCCACCGGAGACCTTTGGAGTTTGAGGTACAGCTTAGACTTAGGATTAGGATTTTGTTGTTTTGTGATTTTGTTTGATCATGTGATTGTTATAGTTAAGTTGGAGACCATGTTTGTGCTAGGTTGGAGATCTGGTGTTCCTGAGGATATCTCCGACATGAGGCACTATTCGCTTTAGTGGAGGTAGAAATCGTAGCCCACGCTTCATCGGACCTTTCGTTATCAGCGGAAGAGTCGGTGACGTGTCATACAGACTGGACTTGCCACCTGCATTAGAGGGAGTCCACAACGTATTTCACGTGCCGCAGTTGAGACGGTATGTTGCAGATCCCAGCCATGTACTAGATCATTCCGACATCGAGGTGGGACCTACTCTTAGTTATCCAGAACAGCCTGTAGAGATTCTGGATCGACGAGAGAAGGTGCTGAGGAACCAGACGATACCCTTGGTTCGCGTCGCATAGAGGAATCTCTCCAGGTGAGTCTACCTGCGAGAAGGAGGATGAGATGCGCGAGCAATACCCTTATCTTTTTCAGTCTTGAGGTATGATTTTTCTATCATTCTCATCTGTTCAGTTTTGTCTTTAATTTCGAGAACGAAATTATTTTAAGGAGGGTATATTTGTCACTACACTTTTCTAGATTTGGGGTATTTTAGTAATTGTGTGATATTTAGAATTTTTGATTATTTTATTATTAATTTGATTGGTGTTGTAGTTTTTGATTGGTGCTCTTGGTATTAGCAGATGGTTAACCTTAGTTAACCTTGATTAGAAGATTAACCATGTGATAAGAGACCTAATTAGCTAATTAGAATTTAAGCTAGAGCTTAGTCCTAATTAGCAAACAATTTAAGTTATTTTTAGGCTATTTAATATATAGCTTTTGGCCTTTTTGCTAATTGCCTCCTTTTGGACTTTAGTTGTATTGTGGCCCATCCTAAACCCTAACCTAACCCTAGCAGCACCCGTGGCCGGCCACAACAGCAGCCCCCCCCCCCCCCCATATGTGTTATAGTATAGTAGCCATCAAGCTTTCTCAAAACCCTAGAAATTTCCATTCCCTTCCAATAGCCTATTTTCCTCAATTCTCATCCAAATCAGACCAAACGAAGTACGTTGCGATCCTTGGGAAGAGAGGAACTTGCTGGAGACTTGCTAGCAAGGAATCAGAGGCTTTGGACCGGAGGAAATCGGCGTCGGGATGTTTGGAGGCTCGTTTCATTGAGATATTAACTCTCAATAGGTAAACCCCTCTAAACCCATGTAAATTTCTTCATAGATGCATCCATCTAGGTGTCCCGGACCTGTAGATGTAGTTTGGTAGGATTTTGTATCCGTTTGGTAGACGTATCGGACGCGTGTCGGTGTATTGGAACACGTGTTCGATGAAATACCTCTTAGAATCGAAAGTTCTTATTTTTCGATTTTGTTTTCACGAATTTGTTGTTGTTTATATTTGAAACAAGTTCTGTGAAGACGGATCTCGATTTGACACATTTTTTTTGTCCAAAACGGACACAGGGAAGTAGCACGAGATCCCGTGCACAGCCCGTGCACAGTCCTGCATTCTGAGTGTCATAACTCGATGGATACGATACGATTTGACGAAAAATTTTGTGGACACGTGGGGACAACCTTTGCCCACGTGCTCGTGAAATTTCACGAGATTTCGTTGAGTGTGCGCGAAGTTATCGCGCCTGCACTGATTCGGCTGACACCGTGCACGCGCGCACAGCCCTTCCCGACACGCTGTTCGTGTGACGCGTGGACACCGCGTGGACGCGTGTCAGGGTGGTGTACACCTAGACCTAGACCCCACCTAGCTACGTGCACGAGCACGAGGCTCCTCGTGTTACGTGTGGTGTTCTATCGAGCACGGCACGTGCCCACGAGGATTTTCCTATACACGTGTACGTGCCTGTGGGATACGCACTATTTGGACACGATACGGACACAGGTTCGACTATGTGAGGACACGAGCATGACACACGTGAACACCTTTGTGTTTGTCAAGTTTCATGAGTTTTAATTGTGTATTTCGGATTTTAGGTTTTGAGTTGGGTCTGTGTAGCATATGGGTTTTTTATATTGAATTGGTTTTGATATTTGATAATTAATTTTGTGCTCAACTCAGATTTCTGAGTTTGACACTGATTTTAGTTTTGAATTAGATTTCTGAGAAACCTATTGAGTTCAGTTTCTTTTGAGGGTATGTGGGTTGATATACATACATGTGAGGGTTGAGAATTATAAGGTATAGTATATAGGTTAGCAATATGGGTTGTGTTCTCAGTTTTCTGAGATACATTAGGAGATTTCAGTTGTATATATATGCATGGGATACATTAGGAGATCTCAGCAATATATGTATGGGAGTTGGAATACCTATATATATGGATATGACATGTATTTGAGTGTTGTAGGCTATTGGTTATAGGTATTGGTAATATGTATATATATTTTTATTTTATTTTTTGGAATTAAGGGTGAATTTATTCCTCGCATATAGCGGAAAAGGTATTAAAGTACAACATCACAACTCTCCAAGCCCCAAATAATAAAATTATGGGGCCATTACAGATACATCGAATTCTATATTATGTAGAATTCCAATATGTGGGGTAGTCAAGCCCTCAAAGATACGTCTGTTCCGCTTCTTCCAGATGTGCCAAACAGACGCAGCAAGACGAACTCTGGCTCTTCTAGCCCACCCCGGATCCCGGCCTCTGTGATCTCGGATCCAGCTGAGAATGCTCCGGATGTCTCGGTCCACCCCAACTCCTCCTCTCAGCTGTGCACACTGCTCAGTCCAAATGTGCCAGGTCACCGGGCAGACAAAGAAGAGATGCCCCATAGATTCATCTTCCTTATTACATAGCACGCATTTGGCATCCGGGATCTGCATCCCAAACCGGAGGAGTCTGTCTCTCGTCATCAGTCTTCCCCGGAGAAGACGATGTGCACATAATTGCATTTTCCGTGCAACGCCCTTGCCCCAAATAAAGTCCACCTCCTCAGCCTGGTCGTGGTGGGTCCGAACCAAATCGTAGCAGCTACGAAAGCAGAATAGACCTGACCCGCCCCCCGAACCTGGACCGGCCCAGCTCCATGTATCCTCCGCCTGACTAGCGTCGATAGTAATAAGGCGAATCTCCTCGGCTAGCTGAGCAGTATATGTATATCCCTCTGGCCTCCAAACTCCATCTCTGATGATCCGACTACATGTGAGCCCCATGCCCGCTTCTCTGTCCAGCTGCCCTCCCAGAAGCTCGAGCAAGGATCTGGAACCCAACCAGGGGTCCAGCCAGAGGTCGGTAGTCGTCCCATCCTTCATGTGCCTGCAGATAGCGGTCTGAAGCACCGGTCTACACCTAAGGATGGCCTTGAACGTGACCGAGAAATTGTTGTCTATCCTGCAAGCCCAGAAGTTGGTCCTCCTCAGGTATCTGTTCGCCATCCATTCTGCCCAGAGCGACCCCCCCTGATGAATCTCCAGGCCATCTTCACACAAGCTGCCTTCCTGACCGCGTGAAGAGGCCTCAACCCCACTCCTCCTTCCTTCCGTGGCCGACATAACTGGTCCCAGGATATCGCATGCATCCCTCCCCTCCAGATAAAGTCAGCACAGATGGCCTCCACTTTACGAATAGTAGCCGTGGGGATCTGGATAGACTGGAACCAGAACATCGTGATGCCTGCAATAACCGAACGCACCAACTCTATCTGGCCGCCGAAAGATAGACCCGCAGCTTGCCAGCCTTCTACTCTCCTCTGAGCAAAGTCCACCAAGCTGTGACAATCCTGCTCTCTGGCATAGTTGACCGTCAGCGGAACCCCCAGGTATTACACTGGGAGCTCACCTCTGTCCACACCTAAGGCGAAGGCTCTCCTCCTGCTGTGTGCACCGGGAGCTAAAGTAGACTCTGCTCTTCTCCCTGTTTAACTGGAGCCCAGATAGCCGTCCGAACTCCTCCATAATGTCAGAGAGCGCTCTCATTCCCCGCATGGAAGGCTGGAGAAGCACCAATAAGTCGTCAGCATAGATCAAGTGGGATACAACCGGACGCACCAACCGGAAAAAGGGAACGATCCTCTTGCTATGCACTGTCGTATCCATCATGCATGTAAAGTACTCCATCACCAAGGTAAATAGATACGGGGAGAGGGGGTCACCCTGCCTCAACCCCCTGTTGCTACTGAAGTAGCCATGCGGCGTGCCCTGAATGAGGACCGAGAAAGTAGGGGAGCAAATGCACTCCCTCACCCTCGCAACCCACCTCTCATCGAATCCCATGGCAAGCATCAAGTGACACAGGAAGTCCCTGTTGACCGTATCATAAGCTTTCCGGAGATCAAGCTTCACACAAGCCTTCATCCCCCCAGGTTTGCTGAACTCCCTCACCATCTCATGAGCTAGCAGGCTGTGCTCCGCTATCGACCGGCCCTTGATGAACGCTGCTTGGTTCTGGGACACCAAACCCTGCATAATCCCCTCCATACGCCTGCACATAAGATGAGTGATAATCTTGTAAAGAAAATTACAGCAAGCAATGGGCCGAAAATCTGCAAGTGAGGTCGCTCCCTCCTTTTTAGGAACTAGCGTCAAGAAAGTGTGGTTCATCTCCTTCAGAAGCCTGCCCTCCACAAAGAACTCCTGAACCGCCGCCAGAACATGGGTCTTAAGCACACCCCAGTGTCGCTTAAAGAACCCTGAAGAGAAGCCATCGGGCCCGGGAGCTTTGTTGGGATTGGCCTTCATAACAATATCCTCCACCTCCTCCATCCTCACAGGAGCCAGAAGCAGACTGTTCCCATGTCGGAACACCAGTCTCTTTGTGACAAGTGCAGGGAACGTGCTAGAGTAGTCTGTCTGCTGACAAAGGGCCGTATAAAATCTGACTGCCTCTTCCTGAATCTCCGCCGGATCCCCAACAAGACGTCCCTCAGCATTCAGAAGTCTGGGTATGCTGTTCCGGTGCTGACGGGTGCGGATCACATCGTAAAAGAATTTGGTGCAGCGGTCTCCATCTTTAAGCCAGGTACATTTAGCCCTCTGTGCCGCACTAATCTCCTCCTGCTGGCGCATGATGCTGACCTCCTCAATTAGGAGCTTCTCCTTGGCCGCCAGCTCCCCGTTCAGAATGTCAGCTTGGAGGGCCACCTGAGTGTCCCGAAGCTCGGCTTCCTTATCTGCCAGAGAAGTCCGCGGTATCGTCTTCACCCACCCCCTGATAGCCCGCTTGAGCCGCTTAAGTTTGTGAATCATGCGGAACTGAGCCGTGCCCTCCCGGAAGTGCTGCATCTCTCCCGTAACCACCTCCTCATATCCGGCTGACAGATACCAGCTGTTGTTATACCGAAATGGCCTCGCCCTCAGAGTAGGTCTCTCACCGAAGCCAACCCGGATAGGAGAATGATCGCTAGTACCTGACGCCAGACCTTCCGCCACAGAGTTCGGAAAGCACCTGAACCACTCACTATTGCCCAAGGCCCGATCCAACTGACAAGCAATCCAGTTATGAGTAGCCTTGTTGTGCCAGGTCCAGATATGTCCAGCTCGCTCCAGCCCCCGCATCCCTGACAGAAGCAGACACCTCTGGAAGTCATATAAGATCGAATCCGGAACAGGACGACCTCCCACCTTCTCTTAGCGAAGCAGCATAGCATTGAAGTCCCCCATGATTAGCAGAGGGAGAGACAGATTGTCCGCCATGAGGCCCAGATGCATAATGTCCTCCCACAAAGCCTCCCGGAGTCTCCGGTCATTGTGCCCATAGACAGCCCCCAGGATGAATCGGAACCCACCTTTATTCACAAAAGTAACACCGATGAGTTGTTCTGATTTATGGATCTGCACCCCCTCCCAACTTCCTTTGTTCCACCTAACCCAGATCCTTGCCATATCACAAAGATCTAAGTTGTGAATATGATCCCAGTTTGCCGGAGTCCTACGTGAGAGCATAGCAGCCCCTCTAATCTTCGTCTCCAGTAGGATGGCAATGTCACACGCCTCTCTTCTCAGAACCCCGCCAATCTCCCTCCATCGTCCTATGGAACACCCCCTAATGTTCCATGCAAGGACCGACATCTAAATAAAAGAAGAGGGGTCCCCCTGGAACTCGTCTGGATCGACACTCGAGGGAAGTGTCACATCCGCCTGATCAATGCCTGCGTCTACCATAGAGGAAGGAGCGAGATGGGCCTGAATCCTGCTAAGAGTAAGCGTCCAGTCAGGATTGTCTTCAGTCTGGTCATCCATTTCCCTCGCCAGAGGGATGTCCTCCCGTGTTGCCGGAGCATGTCTTTTCCTGCTAGTGTACACCATGATCGCCTGAGAGGCCTCCATCGCCATCGGACCACTTCCAGCCACACTCATCCCCCTGGTAACGATGGTCCTCTGTGGCTTGAACGGGACCAGTGCACCCTGCGTGCCCTCCTGTCTCTGCGGTGATCCTGACTCCTGACTCCTTTCAACCTCCATCCCTGTGTCCGCCTCCATATGTCTGTCTGGCTCTGTCTCCCCAGGCACGTGTTTGGGGGTCGTCTCCTTCCCAGGAGTCTCCGTCCGAGCTGCCTGTGGTCTGGCAGACTCCTGCCCCTTGTATTTGCACGCGCTAGTAGTGTGCCCAAAGCACTCACAGTTAGAGCACATGGGGGGGACCCAGTCATACTCCACCACCTGTGTCAGAACCTCCCCTGAAGGAACCGGATACTCCAACATACTCGGTAGCTCCACGCCCGCTTTGATCTCCACGAAGACCCTAGCATACATCAATCTAGTGCAAAAAGTAGTGGCCTCATCCGCTTTGATCGGCTTCCCCACAAGGCTAGCAAGTCGCATGAGGAGTGGGATACTCCAATACTTTACTGGAAATTCAGGAAATCTGACCCAAATGGGAATAGCATTCAGCACCTCCCTCTCACACCTCAGCTCCGGCGTCCACTCCTTTAGTATAATGAGTCTCCCATCAAAGGACCAAGGCCCTCCCTGTAGGATCCTGGACACATCCTCCGCTAAGCCAAATTTGACATAATAGAACCCGTTCTCCCGAGAGAAGAATTCCATGCTGCCTTTGGGCCTCCAAACACGCTCCGCATAACCCCGAATTTGGCCAAAGAATGGCTTGTTCCCTAATACACACAGTACCAGAGTGTTCTTCCAGAATTCGGAGACCACCGCTATTTCTTCCGCGGGAAAATACGCCCGTAGCCCTCCTCCAACCGACATCGGTGGAACAAACTCCATCGACATCGGGCTTTTCGCAGCCACTGGTGTACAGACCTCCTTCCATGACCTAGGCCTTTGCTCCTCAGTGTGCATCCTGGTCGGAGGGTACACAGGGCCCTGGCCTGACTTCGCGGGATCAGTAGCGATACCCTTGGCCTTCTCGGCCGCCGTTCCCTACTATTGAATGTTAGTGTAGGAGATCTCAGCAATATATGTATGGGAGTTGGAATACCTATATATATGGATATGACATGTATTGAGTGTTGTAGGCAATTGGTTATAGGTATTGGTAATATGTATATGTATATATATATATATATATATATATATATTTTTTTTTTTTTTTTTATGTATATATATATATATATATATATATATATATATATATATATATATATATATATATACTATTGAATGTTAGTGTAGGTTGATAAGTTGAGACTTGGTTTTTGGTTTTGTTTTGAGATTGAACTTGAGTTCAATCTCAGTTTCTGAGATTTAGTCTACCCCCTTACACAACACAGCACACACACACACACTTGCTTTCACTCCATTGATATATATACATATATGTATATTTGTGTGTGTATATATATATATATATATATATATATATATATATATATATATATATATATATGTATATATATTTATATTTGGAAAAAGGGTAAATTTTATTCCAAAAGTAATGCAATAATCTTACAACATACAATCAAAGTGGGACTCTCACTCATCAAATTCCCATAACATTTACATCAAACTCGATGTTATGGAGAATGCCTACCGGAGGGGTGACCAGCCCCTCAAATATCCGACGGTTTCGTTCCCGCCATACATGCCAAACTGAAGCAACCAGACGAACTCTGACGGTCCGGAACCAGTCCTGCCCTCGACCCGTGCTATCCCGGAGCACCGTGATGATGTCCCCAATTCCCTTCCCGGAGACGCACACTCCCAACGTTCTACTCTGCTCCGACCAGATCTGTCATGCCAGTGCACACTCGAAGAAAATGTACTTTATAGATTCATGCTCCAGACTGCAAAGCACACACTTGGGATCCGGAACCGGCACTCCAAACGAACTCAGACGATCCCTAGTCAAAAGACGGCCCAGTAGAAGTTTGTAGACACAAAGCTGCATCTTCCTGGCCAGACCCTTGCACCATACGATCTCGTAGTCAGAACTCTGAGGGAAGGTGCGCCGGATAAGGTTGTAGCAGCTCTGGAATTAGAACTCCCCAGTTACCGGAGTTGCTCTTGTCGGCTCCCAAATCCACCGATCAGCAGGCAAAGCCGGATCAATGGCAGTAGTACTAATGATCCCACCCAGCTCCTCGGTAAACCGATAAGACTCCGACCTCCACTCCCCGTCGCGAATGATGCGACTACACGTCAGACCACGCCTGTCCTCCTGATGTGTCGGGGCTCCCCTGATGTCCAATAGCGAACGCAGATCTATCCAAAGATCCCGCCAGAGGTCCGTTCCAGACCCATCCTTCATGACCTTCCGGATTGCAGATTTGAGCACCCCCCTATATCTCAAGACAGTCTTAAACGTGACTGAGTGATTGTTGTCAGTAGCACACGTCCAAAAGTTGCCCTGCTTCACATATCTGCTGTGCATCCAGTCCGTCCAGAGAGACCCCCCCGTTGATGAATCTCCAAGCCAGCTTAAGTGCGGAGGCCTCCCTAATCTCCAGCAACGGCCTGAGCCCCACTCCTCCCTCCTTCCTAGGTCGACAGAGCTGCTCCCAGGAGATCGCATGCATACCCCTCCTCCAAATGAAATCTGCACAGAGCCACTCCACTTTCCTAATAGTGGCAACAGGAAGGAGGATGGACTGCAGCCAGAAATGAGCCACAGCCGAAATCACCGATCGGACCAGCACGATGCGTCCGCCAAATGACAAACCGGCGGCTTGCCAACCTTCCACTCTCCTCTGGACGTACTCCACCAGACTATGGCAGTCCTGATCCCGCGCATAGTTGACTGAGAGAGGCACTCCTAAGTATCGCACCGGAAGATCACTCCTCTCGATACCCAGAACATCGGCCCGCTCCTCCTTCTGGGGACATAGGGAGCTGAAGAACACCCAGCTCTTTTCCCTGTTCATCTGAAGGCCCGAGAGGGAATTCAATTCTCCCATAATCTCCGCAAGCGTCTGGAAACCCTCCGTCGATGGCTGGATGAACACCAAGAGATCATCTCCATATATAAGGTGGGTAACTGGGGGATCCACCCTCCAAAACAAAGGGACCAGCCTCCCACGGTGCACTGCCAGATCCATCAGGCATGTGAAGTATTCCATAACAAGCGTGAACAGGTAAGGGGACAGGGGGTCACCTTGCCTAAGCCCACGATTGCTCTGGAAGTACCCATAAGGAATGCCCTGGATGAGGACAGAGAAAGTGGGAGACGTGATGCACTCCCGGATCAATGCAACCCAGTGGTCCGCGAAACCCATGGCGGTCATCAGATGACAGAGAAAGTCTCGATTGACCATGTCATACGCCTTCCTCAGGTCCAGTTTCACACATGCTTTCTCCCCTCCGGGTTTGCTAAAGCCCCTCACTATCTCATGAGCCAGGAGGCTGTGCTCAGCTATCGACCTCCCCTTGATGAACGCAGCCTGATTCAGAGATACCAAGTCCTGCATGATCCCCTCCATCCGCCGGCACATAAGGTGCGTAATTATCTTATAAAGATAATTACAACACGCAATAGGTTTGAAATCTGCCAATGCTGTCGCTCCCTCCTTAGGCACCAAGGTCAGAAAAGTATGATTCAGCTCTTTTAGAAGCTTCCCTTTGATGAAGAATTCCTGCACCACCTCCAAGATCTGATGCTTCAGAATGTCCCAGTGGCGTTTGTAGAACCCACTGCTAAAACCATCCGGTCCAGGAGCCTTGTTTGGATCCGCCAACTTGACAATAGATTCCACCTCCTCCAAAGTAACGGGGGCAAGAAGAATGCTATTCTCATACGGAGTCACCAATCTCTTCGTAACAACCTCTGGGAACACAGACAGGTAGTCAGTCTGAAAATATAACTCAGAATAGTACCTGACAGTCTCGCCCTGGATCTCAGCCGGCGTCCCCACCAGGATGTCATCCGCATCAAGTAGCTGGGAGATGTGATTCCTATGATGTCTAGTCCGGATAACATCATAGAAGAACTCGGAACAACGGTCGCCATCCTTGAGCCAGGAACATTTGGCACGCTGAGCCGTGCTAATCTCCTTTTGCAGCCTCAGGATGTTGACTTCTTCGATCAGCTCCTTCTCTCTTTCCGCCAGGTCCCCATTAAGCATGTCAGCTTGCATGTCCTGCTGGATGGCCCGCAACTCTACCTCATTATCTTCTAAGGTAGACTTGGGCAACCTCTTCACCCAACTCCGAAGAGTCTTCTTCGTGGCCTTGAGACGACGTACTAAGCGAAATTGGGCCGTCCCCTCCTGACAGCTAGTAAGCCCCTCTCAGACAGCCTCCAGGTAGCCCTCCGAGAGATACCAACTGTTGTTGTACCTGAAAGGGCGGGACTTCCCAGGAGACCGAGAAGTGAAGCCAACCCTGATGGGAGAATGATCGCTCGTCCCAGCGTCCAGGCCCTCAGCCGAAGAATTGGAAAAATGCCGGAACCATTCCCCATTGCCCAGAGCTCGGTCAAGCTGGCATTCAACCCTGTTCCGGATTGCTTTGTTGTGCCAAGTCCAGATGAAGCCTGAGCGAGACAATCCCTGGAGCCCCGCCTAGAGGAGGCATCTCTGAAAATCATATAGGATAGAGTCTGGAACTGGACGACCACCCACCTCCCCTCGGTGCAGAAGGGCATTGAAGTCCCCGATCAGAAGAAGTGGAAGGGACGACGAATCTGCAGCAGCGGCAACACGGGAGATGTCGCTCCACAGGGACACCCGTCTCCTTCTGTCATTGTGGCCGTAAACCGCCTCCAGCAAGAACCGAAAGCCACCCTTGTTCGAGAAGGAGATGGCAATCAACTGCTCCGTCGTCAAGATCAAGTCACCATCCCAGCTCTTCGAGTACTAACGAACCCAAATCCTGGCCATGTCACAAAGAGCCAGGTTGTGAAGTTGGGCCCAATGAGATGGGATCCGCCGAGCAAGAGTCTTTTCACCTTTGATCTTAGATTCTAATAGAACAGAAATGTCACATTTTTCTCTGTGAAGCACCCCACAAATCTCTCTCCACCTCCCTAGCGAACACGCCCCCCTCACATTCCAGGCGATGATAGCCATTAATTAATGAGAGGATGGGTCCCCTGGGAAACACCCGGATCGGCACCTGGGGAATGTGCCACATCTGACGCTAAAAGATCCTCCACCATCCCAGTCGGAATGGCCTGCTGGAGAACGACCTGAGAGAGCACCAACGTCCAGGCAGGATTGTCAACACACACCGCCTCCTCCCTGTCAGTAGGATGCCCTCCCTGGAGGGGCCGTCACTCAGCGGACCGACAGCACGTCTCTTCCTACAGTAATCCTGCCCCTCAGCCGATCCGCCACCCCCTCGCGCCTCGATCCCGTCGCCACCATGCCTCTTGTAACTATACTGCTCTGCCCCAGGCAAGTGGTCAACGCCCCACTCGTGGGAGCAAGCTGGGTAGAGACAATGAGGCTCATCCCACCATCACTCACTGGATGAGTAACCTCTCCCACCAAGACCTCCTCTCCACTGTCATCTCTGAAATCCATGTCACAGGATGAGTCTGGAGCCTCACTCAGGGGAATAGTAGGATCCACCTGAGGTCCTACCGCCGAACAAGCACTGGCCAGATGCCCGAAACAGGAACAGCGTGAACAGGTGGGTGGGGCCCATTCGTATTCCACCTTCTGGGTAAGCACCTCTCCAGAAGGAATCTCATACTCCACCATCTTCAGTAGCTCCCTCCCAGCGCGGATCTCCACAAAAATCCAGGCGTACATCAACCTCGACCGAAAGGCAGTAGCTTCATCCGCCTTGATCGGGGTGGCCACCAAGCTCGCTAGACGCATCAGCAATAGTATACTCCAAAACCGGACAGGGAACTCAGGGAAGCGAATCCATACAGGGATGGCATTCAGAACTTCCCTCTCACATCGAAGCTCCGGGGTCCATTCCTTTAGAATGATAAGCCTGTCGTCGAACGTCCAGGGGCCACCTTGGAGGATCCTAGTGACATCCTCCGCAAGTCCGAACTTCGCATAATAGAAGTCGTTCTCGCGGGCAAAGAACTCCATACTCCCCTTAGGCTGCCAGACACGCGCTGCATAACCCCGGATCTGTCCGTAGAAAGGCTTGTTGCCTAGAACATACAGAACGAGGGTATTCTTCCAGTATGCTGTCACCTTCTCTATCTCCTCCGCAGGGAACGAGGCCCAGAAATCCCTTCCTGCCTTGATCGGCGGCACATACTCCATCGATGTGGGACTTTTCGGCCCCACAGGTTTGCAGATCTCTGCCCAGGACCGTCCAGCCGGCCGAGTAGGCGCCCCATGTGGCCTGGAGACAACCTCCGGGCGGGGAGACCCAGATCCCTGAACACCGAGATCCACCACCTTACTCTTCTCCTTGTCCGCCGCGGTCGCCTTTGGCCGCCAGCCCACCGATCTCCCAGCAGACACCACAGGACTACGGGCCGATGGCCACGTCCCTGACCCGCTCTGTCGACTGTCAGCAGGATGGCGATCCCTAACATGGCCCTGTCCTCCTCCTGCCTTTCCCCCGGTCTTCGCCACGCGACGACGCGTAACCGTCGTCCATCCCCCTCCATCCATCTGGCCCCCCTGAGATCCAGATCCTACTCCGAATTCGAAGTTAGGCGCATTGGAGAAACCTCGCAGGGTCCGATCCCCGTCCGACGCCGAAACCGACCCCCCACCGCCGTAGGGGGTCCGCCCGACCCCCCAGCCTTCATTCCCGCACCCCCTCCCCCCCACCGCCTGGGGGGGGCGTCGCCGCTCTCAGCAGTTTTGGGGGGTCCGTCCGACCCCCCCTACCTTAGCTCCCGCCCCCCCCCCACCCACCGCCTGGGGGGGCGCCACCGCGCGCGTCTGAACCGGGGGGTCCGCCGGACCCCCCTCCTTTGCTCTCCCCCCCCCCCCCGCCGCCTGGGGGACACCGCCGATCGCGCCGGATCCGGGGGGTCCGCCCAACCCCCCCCCCCCCCCCGGCCACCTGGGGGGCACCTCCTCCGACCTGGGGTGACAGCCCGGCCCCCCTTCTTTCCGGGCTTCCTTCCCCCGTCGGCGAGTGGATCCGGTAGCCGCGGGGGAGGAACCGTAGCCGCTCGGTCTCGGTCGCCCTCTTCCGCACCCGAGCTCTCCATTAATTATATATATATATATATATATATATATATATATAATAGATATATTATGGCGGCGCTCTCCTCGTGCGATCGGGCGACCAACCCTAGGGCTTCGAACTTCCCTCCCCCCCGACCCCCCGATCCACTTGCGGGGAAGGGGCCTCGGCGGCAGGGAAGGTTGGGGGGGGAGGACGGCTGCTGGGCGGTCTGGGCGGCGTCAACAGCGGGACCCCCCCACGCGGGGGGGGGGGGGGGGTCGAGAGGCTCTGGCGGGACCCCCCCAGGCGGGGGGGGGGGGGGTCGGGCAGCACCGGCGACCCCAGGCCTGGCGGGTCCCCCCAGGCGGGGGGGGATCGGACGGCAGCAAGGCCGGGTCCGGCGACCCCAGGCCTGGCGGCAGCGGAGGAACAGCCCCTCGCGGGAGGGGGGGGGGGTCGGGTGGTAGCGGCGGGAACCCTACATGCGGGGAGGGGTCGGGCGGAGGTGGTGGTGGCACTCCCGGAGGAATGAATTCCGTTTTCGAGTTCGAGTCCGGAGGGGACAACTCTGGGGAAGCCGGCTGGCAGACCGTGACGAGACGACGGACTGGAGGACGGAGAGGAGCACAGGCCCAAGGTGCGGGAAGGGCGGGGCCAGGAACTCAGGGGAATCGGTCCCTGATTGGCGCTATGGATCCCCGGTGCCGGAGGGGTGGCACGGTGCGATCAGTTCCGGGTTGGAGGCCTAAGGCAACGGCGGCCGAAAAGGCTAAGGGATCGGTCCCTGATTGGCGCTATGGATCCCCGGTGCCGGGGGGGTGGCACGGTGCGATCAGTTCCGGGTTGGAGGCCTAAGGCAACGGCGGCCGAGAAGGCTAAGGGTATTGCTACCGATACCGGCAAGACCGGCCAGGGCCCTGTTAACCCCCCGATCAGGACGCCCCATGAGGAGCAGAGGCCTCGGTCATGGAAAGAGGTCTGCACGCCAGTGACTGCGAAAAGTCTGATGTCGATGGAGTTTGTTCCACCGATGTCGGTTGGAGGGGGACTTCGGGCGTATTTCCCCGCAGAAGAAATAGCGGTTGTTTCCGAATTATGGAAGAACACTCTGGTGCTATATGTGTGTTAGGAAACAAACCGTTCTATGGCCAACTTCGGGGTATACGGAGCGTGTCTGGAGACCCAAAGGTAGCATGGAGTTCTTCTCTCGGGAGAACGGGTTCTACTATGTCAAATTTGGGTTAGCGGAGGACGTGTCCAGGATCCTGCAGGGGGGGCCTTGATCATTTGATGGGAGACTCATTATTCTGAAGGAGTGGACGCCGGAGTTGAGGTGTGAGAAGGAGGTGCTGAATGCTATCCCCATCTGGGTTAGATTCCCTGAGTTCCCAGTAAAGTATTGGAGTATTCTACTTCTCATGCGACTTGCCAGTCTTATGGGGAAGTCGATCAAAGCCGACGAGGCCACTACTTTCCGAACTAGACTGATGTATGCCAGAGTCTTCGTGGAGATCAAGGCGGGCTCAGAGCTACCAAGTATGCTTGAGTATCAGGTACCGTCTGGGGAGGTTCTGACCCAGGCGGTGGAGTATGACTGGGTTCCCCCAATGTGCTCTCACTGCGAGTGTTTTGGGCACACCACCAGTGCGTGCAAATACAAGGGGAAGGAGCCTGCCAGGCCACAGGCAACTCGGATGGAGGCACCGGGGAAGGAGACGACCCCCGGTCAACTACCGGGGGAGACGGAGCCCGTCAGACATATGGAGGAGGACACCGTGATGGAGGTTGATAGGAGGCTGGAGTCAGGATCACCGCAGCGACAGGAGAGCACGCAGGGTGCTCTGGTTCCGTTCAGGCCACAGAGGGACATCGTGACTAGGGGTATGAGCGCGGCTGGTGGTAGTCAGATGGTGACGGAGACCTCCCCGGCGATCATGGTGTACAGCAGCAGGAAAAGGCACGCCCCGGCCACTCGGGAGGATATCCCTCAGGCGAGGGATATGGATGACCAGATTGAAGACAACCCTGACTGGACTCTTACCCTCAGCAGGATACAGGCCCACCTTGCTCCTTCTTCTATGGTTGATGCTGACATTGATCAGGCGGATGAGACACTTCCCTCGAGTGTCGATCCAGACGAGTTCCGGGGGACCCTTCCTCTCTAAATTAAATGTCGGTCCTAGCATGGAACATTGGGGGGGGTGTTCCATTGGACGATGGAGGGAGATTAGAGGAGTTCTGAGAAGAGAAGCGTGTGACATTGCTATCCTGCTGGAGACGAAGATTAGAGGGGCCGCTATGCTCTCGCGTAGGACTCCGGCAAGCTGGGATCACATTCACAACTTAGATCTTTGCGGTATGGCAAGGATCTGGGTTAGGTGGAACAAAGGTAGCTGGGAGGGGGTGCAGATCCATAAATCAGAGCAACTCATCGGTGTTACTTTAGAGAACAAAGATGGGTTTCGTTTCATCCTGGGTGCTGTTTATGGGCACAATGACCGAAGACTCCGGGAGGCTCTATGGGAGGACATTGTGCATCTGGGTCTTATGGCGAACAACATGCATCTCCCTCTGCTCATTATGGGGGACTTCAATGCTATGCTGCTTCGTCACGAGAAGGTGGGAGGTCGTCCAGTTCCAGACCCGATCTTATATGACTTCCAGAGGTGTTTGCTTTTGTCTGGGATGAGAGGGCTGGAGAGGACAGGACACATTTGGACCTGGCACAACAAGGCTACTCAAAATCGGATTGTTTGTCAGTTGGACCGAGCCTTGGGCAATAGTGAGTGGTTCAGATGCTTTCCGAACTCGGTGGCGGAAGGCCTGGCGGCGGGTACTAGTGACCATTATCCCATCCGGGTAGGCCTCTGTGAGAGACCTATTTTGAGGGCGAGGCCGTTCAGGTACAACAACAGCTGGTACCTGTCGGCTGGATATGAGGAGGTGGTTATGGGAGAGATGCAGCACTTCCGGGATGGCACGGCTCAGTTCCGTATGGTTCACAAACTCAAGCAGCTGAAGCGGGCCATCAGAGGGTGGGTGAAGACGAGACCGCGGACCTCTCTGGCGGATAAGGAAGCTGAACTCCGGGACACTCAGGTGGCCCTCCAAGCTGACATTCTGAACGGGGAGCTGGCGGCTAAGGAGAAGATCCTGATTGAGGAGGTCAGCACCATGAGACTGCAGGAGGAGATTAGTGCGGCACAGAGGGCCAAGTGTACCTGGCTCAAAGATGGAGATCGCTGCACCAAATTCTTCTACGATGTGATCCGCACCCGCCAGCACCGGAACAGCATTCCCAGACTTCTGAATGCTGAAGACGTCTAGTAGGGGACCCGGTGGAGATACAGGAGGAGGCCGTCCGATTTTACACTGACTTATATCAGCAGACGGACTACACTAGCACGTTCCCAGCCCTTGTCACGAAGAGACTGGTGTCCCGTCACGGGAACAGTCTGCTTCTGGCACCTGTGCGGATAGAGGAGGTGGAAGACATTGTGATGAAGGCCAATCCCAACAAAGCCCCCGGGCCGGATGGTTTCTCTTCTGGGTTCTTTAAGCGACACTGGGGTGTGCTTAAGGCCCCGGTCCTTGCGGCGGTTCAGGAGTTCTTTGTGGAGGGCAGGCTTCTGAAGGAGATGAACCACACTTTCTTGACGCTGGTGCCTAAGAAGGAGGGAGCGACCTCACTTGCAGATTTTCGACCCATTGTTTGCTGTAATTTTCTTTACAAGATTATCACTCATCTTATGTGCAGGCGTATGGAGGGGATTATGCAGGGATTGGTATCCCAGAATCAAGCAGTGTTCATCAAGGGCCGGTCGATAGCGGAGCACAGCCTGCTAGCTCATGAGATGGTGAGGGAGTTCAGCAAGCCTGGAGGGATGAAGGCTTGTGTGAAGCTAGATCTCCGGAAAGCGTATGATACGGTCAACAGGGACTTCCTGTGTCACTTGATGCTTGCCATGGGCTTCGACGCGAGGTGGGTTGCTATGGTGAGGGAGTGCATCTGTTCTCCTACTTTCTCTGTCCTCATCCAGGGCACGCCGCATGGCTACTTCAGTAGCAACAGGAGGTTGAGGCAGGGTGACCCCCTCTCCCCATATCTATTTACCTTGGTGATGGAGTACTTTACCTGCATGATGGATATGGCAGTGCATAGCAAGAGGATTGTTCCCCTTTTTCGGTTGGTGAGCCCAGTTGTATCCCACTTGATCTATGCTGACGACTTATTGGTGCTTCTCCAGCCTACCATGCGGGGAATGAGCGCGCTCTCTGATATTATGGAGGAGTTCGGGCGGCTATCTGGGCTCCAGTTAAACAGGGAGAAGAGCAGAGTCTACTTTAGCTCACGATGCACACAGCAGGAGGAGAGAGCCTACGCCTTAGGAGTGGACAGAGGCGAGCTTCCAGTGAAATACCTGGGGGTCCCGCTAACGGTCAACTATGCCAGAGAGCAGGATTGTCACAGCATGGTGGACTTTGCTCAGAGGAGGGTGGAAGGCTGGCAAGCTGCGGGTCTATCTTTCGGAGGCCGGATAGAGTTGGTACGCTCGGTTATTGCAGGCATCACGATGTTCTGGTTCCAGTCTATCCAGATCCCCTCGGCCACTATACGTAAGGTGGAGGCTATTTGTGCTGACTTCATCTGGAGGGGAGGGATGCATGCGATATCCTGGGACCAGTTATGTCGGCCACGGGAGGAAGGAGGGGTGGGGTTGAGGCCTCTTCACACAGTCAGGAAGGCAGCTTGTGTGAAGATGGCCTGGAGATTCATCAAGGGGGGATCGCTCTGGGCAGATTGGATGGCGAGCAGATACTTGAGGAGGACCAACTTCTGGACTTGCAGGATAGACAACAATTTTTCGGTCACGTTCAAGGCCATCCTGAGGTGTAGACCGGTGCTCCAAACCGCTATCTGCAGGCACATGAAGGATGGGACGACTACAGACCTCTGGCTGGACCCTTGGTTGGGTTCCAGATCCTTGCTCGAGATTCTGGGGGAGCAGCTGGACAGAGAAGCGGGCAGGGGGCTCACCTGCAGTCGGATCATTAGAGATGGAGTATGGAGGCCAGAGGGATATACTTATACAGCTCAGCTAGCCGAGGAGATTCGCCTTATTACTATCGACGCTAGCCAGGCTGAGGATACATGGAGCTGGGCAGGCCCAGGAGCGGGGGACGGGTCAGGTCATTTCTGCTTTCGTAGCTGCTACGATTTGGTTCGGACCCACCACGACCAGGCTGAGGAGGTGGACTTTATCTGGGGCAAGGGTGTAGCTCGGAAAATGCAACTTTGTGCATATCGCCTTCTCCGGGGTAGACTGGTGACGAGGGACAGACTCCTCCGGTTTGGGATGCAGATCCCGGATGCCAAATGTGTGCTATGCAATGAGGAAGATGAATCTATGGGGCATCTCTTCTTTGGTTGCCCGGTGACTTGGCACATCTGGACTGAGCAGTGTGCACAGCTGAGAGGAGGAGTTGGGATTGATCGTGACATCCGGAGCATTCTCAGCTGGATCCGAGATCACATTGGCCGGGATCCGGGTTGGGCTAGAAGAGCCAGAGTCCGTCTTGCTGCGTCTGTTTGGCACATCTGGATGGAGCGGAACAGACGTATCTTTGAGGGCTCGACTATCCCACCTATTGGAATTCTACATAATATAGAATTCGATGTATCTGTAATGGCCCCATAATATTATTATTGGGGCATGGAAAGTTGTGATGTTGTACTTTAATACCTTTTCCGCTATATGCGAGGAATAAATTCACCCTTATTCCAAATATATATATATATATATATATATATATATATAACAATGGCTCGAGGGCTCCCAGGGAGCGGAGCGCAGTTCATGGCCGGACGATCGGCGTGGCCGGCCGGCCTCCTTGGCCCGGCCCCTGGCCTTTCCCCCCGCGGAGGTCTCCGCCATGGCCGGCCGGCCTGCTTTTCTGTGGGGGGTCCTCCGCTAAGACGGCGCGTCCTCGCCGTGGGGAGCCTCCTCCCTCGCCGTTTTTCTCCCCTGGTGGGGTGTTCCCCCACCCCAGCCCCCCAGGCGCCGTCCTCCGCGCCGCCGAGCTCGGCGCAGGAAGCCTCCTTCTCCGGGGTCGACAGCTTTGCCGGGCGCGCATCTCCCTGCTTCGGCGCCTCCGGCCGTCTCTCTCGCCGCGCCGCCCCCTTCTCCGGCTGCGACTGCCCCTCCCCTGGCGTGGCCCCCTTCGTCCCCCCCGGCTTGGTCAGCCACTCCTCAGCCGCCGGTCGCTCCGCCTGACGTGCTGCACCCCGAACCGGCGCCCCCTCCGTCTGTCGCTCCTCTCGCAGCCGGCGTGGCAGGAGTGGCCCTCCCCATCGTCTCAGCCACCGCCTCCCCGGGGGATCCCCACCCTCCAACTCCGCCTCCCCCGTCGGCGGCGGATCCCCACCCCCCGTGCGGCATGCCCCCCTCGTGGAGATGGCCGCAGGCGCTCTCTGCGCTCCCGCCCCGGCGGTAGGCGCCTACGGGCGTCGGCCGACTCCCCCCTCCTCCGTCGGAGTCGGCCCCCCCTCCCCTCCTCCTTAGGGGTCCACCCCTCCACCCCCCTTTAGATATCGTCTCCCCGCCCTCAGGTTTCCTCCGCCTCCCCCTCGCGGCCCTCGTCTGCACCTCCTCCGGTGCCCGCCGGAGCCGTGCCCACCGTCCACTCCCCCTGGCGTTCCCCCTCCCCTTCCTTCTCCGCCTGTCTCGCCCGGTTCCCTCCGGCTGCTGATGTCGCCCTCGTCGGTCGGATGTCCCCCCGCCGTGGCTCCTCGCCTCCTCCACCGGTATCGCACCTCTCCAGGCATCCCAGCGGACGCGATCTTCCCCCCCCCCCCCCCTCCGCTGGAGCCCTCTCGCCGGAGCCCCGTCCCCCGCTGGCCTCTCCCGCCGGAGGCCCTGGCTCCCCCTTCTCCCCTCGACGGTTCGCGCCAGCTCCTCCGCTTGCGGGATGTACCCCTTCCCCTGCTCCCCTCGTCCGCCGTGACTTCCCGTGAGCTTAGCCCCCACCGCCGTGGCTACGCCACCCCGCCCCCTCCACCGTGGACCCGCTTCGAGCTGCGCGTCGAGCACTTCCTCGGTCCGAGCGCTGCGCCCCTCAGGCAGCACGCCGAGGCTGGCCTATCGTCGTGGCCCTGCCTCCGTGGTCCTCCTCGCCGAAGCCATCCTCGCCGTCCGGCCGTCGTGGCTCGCCCTTCGCCGCGGCCCCTCCTCGGGCTCAGCGACGCTCTCTCCTCGGTCAGGGCGCGGTCCTCCTCGGGCAGCCCGTCGGGATTGCCTCGGGCAGTGCAGGCGCGCGGCCCGAGAGCCCTCTTTTTTTGCTTTTTTGACTTTTCGTTCTCCGTGTGTGTTAGCTGTTTGCTGTTTTGGAATTCGAATTTCGTTTGAAATTCGAATTTTTGCCTGTTGGCTCCAGCTGTTTCCTGTTTCCATTCAATAAATTCTAGTTTAATATATATATATATATATATATATATATATATATATATATATATTGAATTGAATGAATATATTTGATTTTGATATAGGATATTAGCCTATGGTTGATGAGTTAGTTTAGAATTGACCCAATAGGCCTAACTTGGCATAGTTGACTAGCAAGGTGACCAAGTTGACAAAAGTCAACTTTGGGTCAAACTTGATCTAAACTTGACCCAAATGGAATTAAAATGACTAGATAACTCAAGTTTGACCTAAACTTGGAATAATGGACTAGTTGACTTAGGGTTGAACTAGTTGACCAGAATGGTTGACCAGGGTTGACCAGAGTTGACCAAGGGTTGACTTTGACCCAGAATGACCTAAAATCATTTAGAATGCATTGTAAATTTTTCTAAATTCATGTTGGACACTTTGTAACCTGTGGTTGCTCTAAATAGGACTCAGATACTCCGGTTCGGACTCATATTCTCATTAGACATTCGGGATATCAAGATAGTACATTCTTTGACTGTTTCATATTTGTTAGGAATTATATTCTTGTTATCGACTAATTTACTTGATGCTAACACGATGTTATCACGGATTAGTACTATATGGATCTTTACATGAGATGTTATCCCCCTCGGGTGCATCAGATACATCATGTCATGTACTTTTCACGAACATCATGTATTTCATGGACTATTATTATTCATATACACTCATGTGCTCTCATGTACTCTCATGATCTCATGAGTTTCATGTATAAACTTTCATGTACAATAACATAACATGTCTAGATCCTTGTGTATTGATTGGTGTACGGAGGAGTAGAAATAGTCATCTGAACAATTCCAAAGTAGTATAATTATGTGCAAACTCTGTAGTGTAATCATGTACAAATCAAGCCGTTCATATGTCTATCTTATACTCTAAATCATTAGTCACTTACAGTTCTCTATTACAATACCTAAATATTTCCTGTTATCAAATTCTCTCTTCTTCTTCATGTTTATTCTTACAGTTTTCATGTACTTTATTCTATAGCATGCTTTACATTTCCTGTCATGATATGAACTGTGTGAGAGATATGTATTTGTTCTTGTCCTGATTGGACCCGTTGAAAATATTACAGAGGAATAGGAGTTCTGTCCTACTTACTATTGAGCTGGCTTATATGACACCGGTGACTTGGGCCCTCAGGAGGATCCAACAGTTGCTGAGGACTTGTCTATTGTCTAGATTAGACTGCTAGACTAGTTATCTTTATTTAGATGTTTTGTCTTTGAGATGTACTTCAGTTATTTGGATTTTGATGTTGTTTAAATATCCAAACTTATTAACTTTCAGTTGTAGTTGTCTATTGAGATTATTATCCATCTTTTTATCCCTTTATTTCCAACTTAGGTTCTGTGATTGAGTTGTACCTTCTATGTTGTCCTCCTTTTGGAGAGTATATCATTGTACAGGTACAGTTATATATTGTTAGATGTTGTGGCCTAAGACAGCGTTCTACCGCCGATACTGCGGCGTAGGCTGGACGTACCCACTTCTCGTGCCCTTATACTGGGTGCGGGTTGTGACACAAGTGTTATTGGAGGTGATTGAATCAATTTCATTGTCTATCGCCTCTTTCCAGCAAAAAGCGTCTCTGGTCTTCATTGTCTCATTATAGGTTAGTAGATCTGCTTCCACATGATAGGTGATAAAGTCATCTCCGAAGTCCTTCGGTCTCCTCACTCGCTTAGCTAACGGCTCAGCGAGTTCTGGTTCAAGTGTTGTCTCCTCCACAACAATATCTTCCTGGACTACGTTCTCATTGGAAACTTCAATTTCCTGCGCACCTCATTATTCTATGGAATATCCGCAAAAACAATGTTCTTGTACCTTGCAAATTTGTCTTCAAAGTATTCTGCGTCGCGAGATTCAATGATATAATTTGATTCTATATCAAGAAATCTCCGAACATCACTCTTCTCGGTATATTCCAAGAAGATCGTCTTCGTAGTCCTTGTCCCGAGCTTCTGAATCTTCAGATCTGGGAGCTTTACATATGCCAGACACCCCCCACTCGAATGATATTCAAGTTAGGTCTGACTTTGAACCAGAGTTCATGAGGAGTGATGTCTGAAGTTGCATACGACACTCTATTCAGAATAAAAGTCGTCGTCAATGCAGCTTCTCCCCAATAGAAGTTTGGAAGACCTGCAGTCAATAGCATTGAGTTTATCATTTATGTCAACGTTCTGTTCTTTCTTTTTGTTACTCTATTAGATTGAGGAGAATACGGAGCAGTTGTCTCGTTGATGATTATATGTTCTTTGCAGAACGATGCGAACTCATGAGATCGATACTCTCCGCCTCGATCACTTCTTATTCTCTTGAGTTGTTGTCCAGTTTACGGTTCAGTCTCGGCCCTGAACTCTTTGAACTTCTCGAATGCTTCGTTTTTAGACTTCAGCAAGTAGGCGAAAGCATATTTTGAGAAGTCATCAATGAAGGTTATGAAATACTTCATCCCGGCTTTCGTAGAGAATTGTTTGAAGTCACAGATATCGGAGTAAACCAACTCTAGAAGATCTGTGCTTCGATTAACCCGATGAAAGGGTTTCCTTGTGAACTTCGTCTGAGCACATACTTCACACTTCTCTACCTTACCCCCACATTTGGAGATAAGTCCTAGAATAGACATTATGTTTATTCTTTTACAATGAACATGTCCTAGTCTATTATGCCACAACTCAAGAGTATAAACAGAACGAACGATTGCAGTAATTTCATTAGACTGGGTTACAACCTGAAGTTTAAACATTCCTTCGGTATAAAAGGCTTTCCCGAAGTATGTTCCTTTTATAGACATCATCATCTGGCTAGCATTGATGTCTATCCTAAGGCCTGCGTTACAAAGTAGGCCTCCAAAGATCAGGTTCTTTACGATAGCAGGTACATGCTTCACGTTTTGAAGCATCAGAGACTTCCCTGAAGTCAGCTTCAACACCACCGTCCCGATCCCGAGCACTTCAGCTTGTGCCTGGTTCGCCACCATAACAACTTCAGAAGTTGGTGTATATATGGTGAACCATTCCTTGCTTGAGCAGACATGGCAGGTGGCACCAGTGTCTACCCAGCAGTCAGAGTCAGCCCCCACCGCAGTAACCTGAGCAATCATAGCAATTACGTCAGTAACCATGAAAATCTTACTAGGCTTACCTTGCTCTGATTGCTTGGACTTGGATTTAAATTTACTCTTGTAGTGGCCCTTCTTGCCACATTTGAAGCAAGTCACATGGGACTTTGGCTTCTGTTGCTTGAAAGAAGTCCCCTTCACTTTCAGATTAGTGAGATCTTTCTTCATGTTGTGGGAAGCCGCCTGCTTTTCCTTGGATTCCTTCGTGTGGACCAAGTTGGCATTAGCCATCTGTTTGGACAGAGCGTCCACCTTCAGTTGAGCAGCGTCCACCTTCAGTTGAGCCCTTATCTGATCCTCAACATAAATTTTTTGTAGGATATCTTCCAGACTGATCTCCGACTTCTTCCTATGCATATTCGCATAGAATTTGCTCCAACCAGCGGGGAGCTTGGAGACGATCCCTCCAACAACGAACTTGTCGTTGAGGGGCATCCCCTTATATTCCAATTTCTGATGCAGCTTCAGGAATTCCTTCACCTGAGGCAGCATCGTCTTCTCATCTTCAAAGAGCCATTTATGATATTTCTCGACGATGAATATCTTGCTCTTGTTCTTGTCATTTTCATACAGTTTTTCCAAAGACTCCCAAATCTCTCTGGTAATAATTTTCTTAGAGTATGATTCTATCAGGGAGTCCTCCATAGCATTAAGTATCAGTAACCTACAAAGGCTATTCTTCCTCTTCCATTTGGACTGTTTGGCGGTAGCGGCAGCAATCGCGTTCGCAGTCCCAGTTTCTGGAACCATTGGTTCTTCCTCAGTTATCACGTGGTCGACATCCACGAGTTGGAAATTGAGGCTAACCTTTCTCTTCCAGACTTGGTAGTGCTCTCCATCGAATCTCTAACTTGTTGAAGTTAGGATCGATGAATGCAGCACGAGAGTTTTACATCTTGTTAATCTAGCTTTGAGATTGTTATTTCCAGAACGTGATTTTAAGATGAAAAACTGATTTTAGCGCAACACTTCGAGGAAGGTGCACAAAAGATATCCCGGAGGATTCTAAGAAACGAAATCAAATGTAACACTTCGAAGAAAGCACAAATGATTTTGTAGCAGCAAAAATGAATGTCCACAAACAGTTTCTGATTAGATCAGAAAATGATCTCATTCAGAACGAGATACAAGTGGACAAGATGAACGGAATAAGAAATGAACGATGCTGACGTGCTAAGTGCAAAGTGCGCCAACAAAACGCCACATTATGCCTCATGAGCCCGAGCCTGAGTCCGAGTCGTAGGGGCTTAACTCCAAAGGAATAAATTCCATGAGCATGACAAAAGCCACTAATGCTTCATTTGTTGGATTAGCTTTCTTTCCACTAGAAAAACACCCCCACATGACACCCATGTGCTCCTCCACACCACATGTGCATCTCTAAACACAAACAAAGCTTATATATAGAGATACACTCCATTTGGCCTAGCCAATGTAGGACTATCTTTCTAGTTTTTAAAGGCCAAACACCAACAATTATGTGCCGAAACGTCTAAACGCTATAGTTGGGGTGCTATTAGGGTAATTTAGCATCTCTCTTTATGATGAGAATATACATACTAAAGAGTTATCGGTCGAAACTTAAGTTGGTTACCTGCGAAGATGAAGTAGGGGCGCCTCCGGTAGCCAGCGACGGGGAGAACATCGGTGAGCAGACCCCAAAGAGGCTTCACAAGCCAAGGGATGGAAGTGATGCCCTGATAGACCTGCGCCTCCGAGGGCTGCACCATCTGGACGTCTTTCCAGTAGTAGTCCGAGGCCACCCGGGATACGGCGCCGCCGAGGCCTTGGCTCACTCCGTAGATAACGATGACTCCGAAGACGAAGCTCCAATGCATCTCGTCGCACAGCATTCTCATCCACTCCAAAGGGGACCGGCATCCGTCTGCTGCTGCTGCTGCCGCCGCTGCTGCTGTCGTCTCCGTGACGGCATCGGCAGCCTCCTTCTCCTCCTCCCTCTCTTCTGCTTCCCCCTCAGATGTAGGGATTTGGGGGGAGTGCGGGATTCCCATTTGGGTCCTCCTGTCTATGCTTCGGAACGGAGGTTTTCGGAAAACTTGGAACAAGGGAGATTTATTCGAGGAAGAATGCCAAATACATTGGTTTTTTTTTCATTGCTTTCTAGTAAAATTGTTCATGCAAATTTTATTTGTTTCAAATGGGGCTGTATATTTTGATTGGAAGGAAGGAAGGAAGAAATGAAGGAAGGAGTAAGAAGAGCCTTATTAGATCTGGAAAGCCAATCAGTTGACCAAAACCTGTTGTAAGAAAAGGAAAAAAAAACGGAAATTTTTATATAGAGTGAAGAATTTTAACGAAATTGTGAAAAAAGTAACAAATTTGGAGAAATTGCAATTGGGGTAACGAAACGACATCAATGGTGGCGAGCGCTGGTAGTCAGGTGATGCACGCCATCACTCATGGCATTCCCTGGCCAGGCCCCGCCATGGGCCCCTCACACGCCATGTCCCATGGCCTTTTGTGCCCGTCAGCTAGTGTGGTGCACGCCATGCCCCATGGTCTTCTGCCCCCGTCAGCTAGTGTGGTGCATGGCTTGTCCCATCACACGCCAGGCTTGTCCCATCATACGCAATGACACTCCATGAGTGATGGCGTGCCACCCATGAGGCATGGCACCCAATGACACTCCATGAGTGATGGAGTGCGGCCAATGACACTCCATGGCGCGCCACCCCACATGGACCCACCCCACACTCCATGAATGATGGCGTGCCACCCATTACTCATCATATCTCTCACATGACACTCCATTATTCATGACGTGTCCGGCCCACCATACTCCTCCACAGCCAGCACGTCATGGAAAATGTAGTTTCGTTACCCAAATTGAAATTTTTTCAAACTTGTTACTTTTTTCACAATTTCGTTAAATTTTTTTACTCTATATGAAAATTTCTGAAAAAAAAAAAAAAAAGGCTATATGGGTCTTTCTTTATTACACAACCCAACTTGTCTAGAGATTAACTAATAAACCGACGGGGAAATCGAAAGCGAGTTGGAGGTGACATCCCCTTCCCACTGGTCTCAGCTACCTGCTAGCATCGATCCACGCTAGACCAATAGTAAACTGTCCGTGTGTGGTGGAAGGGATGCATCGTCTGATTCGAGAACCAAACTAAATTTTCCAAATCAAAAGTAAATAAATAATCAGAGAGAGAGAGAGAGAGAGAGAGAGAGAGAGAGGGGGGAAGAAAGGATTGGAAGGTCTACATTCAGACAGGGAAGAGTAGAGAATTGACCAAATGTTGTTTTCGATGCTAAACATGTGGAGCGTAGGGTTCTAACTTGGTGTGTTTCATCTATATTACATTTTTTAGACATTGTATTGCCCATAGGGATCTTATTTGTATCTGAGATCCGGACCTAAAGACATGGACCTTAGAGCATCTCTAACCCTATTGTGACTTTGGAAAAAAGTTAATGCCACATAGAAATGACAAAATTTTATTCAAAAGTTCTTCTCCAATGCAATTGTCAAATCAATTGTGAAACTTATGTGACAAAAATTAAAGAAGTCATTGTGAGGTTGATTGTCTTGTTCTCGACAATGCACTTGACAATGTCTTCTCTTCCATGTCATCAATTATGAATAAAAAATATTAGAAAAAAGAAAGAAGATGAGTAGTTGTCTTAAAAGTTGTCTTGGAAGTTGGAAAAAATACTTTTTATTTTTCTCAATACTTTTGCATTGGAGAGAGTTTTTCTATCTCATTTTCTGTTGAGATATAATTTTGCCACATAAACAAGACATTGTCTTGTGGCTCATGCCACATAGGAGCCACCTAAGACTCACAACACTTAACAAGACAATAGGGTTGGAGATGCTCTTAGTCTCCCTCCAAAAAGATAGTGTTTCATCTGCATTGTGCTCGTGTGTGACGTAAATGTGTAAATTAGGCTCAAAATAAGGTTCATTTTGTGGAGTTTGGTCTTTTGTTTTAGAATTTTAGTCCCACATCGGCTAGGCCAAAGAAGTTTTATCTCTAGATATTAGCTATGCTCTTTTAGATATGCACATGTGATGTGAAGGTGCACATGGGTGTGTCATGTGGGAGTATTTTTCTAATGGGAAAAAGGTTAAATCAACAATGAAGCATTAATAATTTTTGCTCTTGGAAAATTTATTTTCATTGGAGCTAAGTCCCGTAGGGACTTGGCGACTCGGACTCGGGCTCATGAGGCGTAATGTGACGTTTTGTTGGCGCACTTTGCACTTTTAAGTTGCGCTCATTTGCGCGAGCCTCTTGCGCAGTTTGCACAGGTTGCGCGCGGTGCGCAAGTGGCGCAAGTGACGCACATTGCGCGAGTAGCATAGTATGCGCATTGTGCGGCTTGCGCAGGTTGCATGGGGTGCGTGTGGCGCAAGTGGTGCTGTACGCGCATTGTGCTAGTTGCGCTGGTGGCGCAAGTTGACTCAGATCGTGTCTATACACGATTTGAGCGGTTACAGCACGTTCGGGGCGGTGTTTCCCACGTCCCGAATGTTCTGCTAACTGGGCAGTTACTGTGCAGGCTTATATAAGGCTCTCTTCTCTCTCACAGTGTGCATACAAGTAAAAGAACATAGAGTACAGAAGTGTTTCTTAACACAAGTATAGAGTTCAGAATTTATTACAAATTTCTATAGACTTTGAGAGAGAAGAGTAGCGTTCACTACAAGAAAAAAGGCTTTTCTTGACGATAATTCCTCGTCAAGAAATAGGTATCTTGACGGTTGTGGATCCGTCAAGTATGTCGGAGTCAAGCAAAGGGCCCCCCCTTTCTTAACGGTCGCTGGAAGGGCTTTTCTTGACAATTTTTGGCCGTCATATGTAGTACTTTTCTTGACTACTTTTAGCCGTCAAGATAGCAGTTTTTAGAAACTGTCAATATAGGCAAAAACTTTTCTTGACTCCGGCCTAGATGACGGTTATTAGCCATCAAGAAAAGCATTTATTTACAGGCTATTATGCAGCATGATTTGAATTAAAATTGACGTTTGACATCCGTCAAGAGAAGCTATCCAAAGTACCGTCAAGAAAAGTTTGCCAAAATTCTATCAAGAATTATATATAATATTAATCCAACACATATAATATCACACTACCAGAATAAGTCGTTTTAGCGACGCCTAAAGACGTCGCTAAAACGACAAATTTCGTCGCTAAAAATATTTAGCGACAAAATTACCGACGTTTTGGGCTTGTCGCGGAAATGTAAGTCGTTGATCTTCAAAACGTCGCCAAACGTCGCTAGTACCGACGTGTACGACGTATATATACGTCGGTATATTACTGACATCTACCGTCGTGTCGTCGGTGGATTAGCGACGTGTATAACGTCGCTACGAGTCGGTAAATTTACCGACGATTACCGTCGTGTCGTCGGTGGTTTAGCGACGTGTTCAAAGTCGCTACACGTCGGTAAAATCCTAGAAATTTGCTGACGTTTACCGTCGTTTAAAATGTCAGTAAATGTCGATAATTCCTGGGATGATTACCGACGTGCACCCGACGTTTACCGACGTCCTCCGACGTATAAGGACGTCGGTAAACATCGGTACCCTGGAAAATATTGCAGATTTACCGACGTTTACCGACGTAAACGTACGTCGGTGGACGTCGGTAAACGTTGCTAAATCTGCAAAAAAAATAAAAATTAAAATACAGAATGTCCATTTCTCCCTGCAGTTTAAAAAGATAACCATAACCAATATAGGTTACACAATCACAGAATATCCATTTCTCACTGTACACATGTTTCAGTCCCTATAACCAAGTCTACAACAATCACACAACAACAAGTATCCAAATAACCAAGTCTACACCAAATATCCAAATAACCAAGTCTACAACAATCACACAACAACAAGTATCCAAATAACCAAGTCTACACCAAATAACAAAGTCTACAACCAAATAACCAAAGTCTACACACAACCAACAAATAGAATAGGATCCAAACATCCAAATCTACACAACCAACAAATATCCAAGTCACAAATAAAGAATAAAACAAACACAAACAAACAGTCCTAACTAGGACTACTAGGAATCTGGTGCAGGAGGGGCACCGCCGCGACGAAGGGATAAGAACAACTCATACTCCTCAAGTGAAATCGATACCGATGGAGCAGGCAGTGACGTCGGTAGATTCGGTATCGAAGAAGAAGGCGGTGGAGGCGGCGGAGTCGATGACGATGAAGGCGCACCCGGAGGACCAGCACGCTCCAACGCAGTAAGTCGCTGGTGGTATGAATCCATGATAGATAACATTCTATCACTGCTCTGGACCATCGAATCCTGCGCCAATCTCAGCCACTCGGCCATGGTCACCTGTCCTGTCTGCAGCTCCGTCACCGTGCGCTCTAACCCTCCAACGGTGCGCTCTGTCCTCTCAGTCGTCTCCATGAGGTCCATAATGTCGCGGTTGAGCGCATCCAATCATGCTAGCAGCGCAGGATCGTCCATAGGGTGCTGAGACTGCTCCTCGATCCGTCGTAGCAGGTCGTTACGGAGAGACTCCATCATCTGGTGGACTCGAGCAGACTCCTGGGATGGCTGTGGACCATGCACACTAGCAGGAGATACCCTAGAGGACTGGGTCGCAACTAGGGCGCCATAGGATCTCGTACCGTAGTACGTACCCCTACGGAGTCCACCAGCGGCGGTCATCCACAGCTCGTCCGCCGACGGAGCTTGAGTGGGCTGCGAGGAAGTATCGGCCTCTCCTGCATCAGGTGCACTAGCAGCCGCCCGTTCCCGCAGCCTCTGATACTCGGCCTAGAAAGTATGGATAGTACTCTATAATTTCTAATTTCTAATTAATGTACTTATTATTACTAACTACATGAATATTTATTTGCATCATATTTACTAAGTTATATTAAAATTGATACGAAGTATTAAATTAAGATAACGTATTGTAATACTTACATAAGTCTGCTCGGCCCTCTCGTCAATAAGGTCACCGCCACGACGATAGGTGGCCAGGAAGACGGTCACCATGTCGGCATTACCGACCTTCCTTACCTGTAATTAAATATATTATCTTAGTAATAATTTATCAATTTTGCATTAAAATAATATTTCTAAAAGAGGAAGACATACCAGACGACGAAAATGTTCCGTCATCGAAATCGACCCACCGCACCACTTCGAGGCATGTTGCCTAGCCGCCTTGGCCTTCTCCGACTTCTCCTTGTACCTTGGCTCATCGAATCGAGCCTTCATCGCATTCTACTGATCAGGGGTGATCCAACCTTGGATCGGCTTTCCGGCAGGATCACGATCCTTCTGATCATTGATAGCATCGCGGATCAGCTTGGCAGCGACGGCAGGAAACATTCCCTCGATAAGCTCGGCCCGGTGCGGTGGATAGAAAAACATATCCTAGAAGAGCGCAAACCAAATATTTATCGGTTATATATAATATGCAAAAATTATATGATTCATGTTAAAAGCAAATATATTTTAACCTTGAAGTGCGCAAACCAGAAGGCCTTCCTCTCATCCGGAGCATCAGAGTAGTTAATCCAAGCACCACCATAATTATGCCTCAGCATGTGGCCTAGACGTCTCTGTACCTCTAGGGGACGATATCTATACAAACATATTATATTCATGAAAAAAGTTAAATTATGATAAAAACAGAAAAAAAAATAATAAACCAAAATACCTACTTTGTACCGTCGGCCCAGATCTCCGTCCTTCTCTCCTCCGGAGGTGCGCACGCATCATCTGCATGATGCTGGTCGGCTGTTGGCACCGCCGCCTCGGCCGTCGTCGCAGCCTCCGCCATCTGCTCATCCGTCTCCATCGTCGTATCAGCAGCAGGAATGCTAGACGGGCGAGCACTCTCAACAGGCCTGGAACTACTCGTCCCAGGAGATATGCCACGTGACGTCGTCCCAGCAGGCCCAGCTACTGTCCGATATGGAGGAGTAATCGGCGACGAGGATCCAGAGCTGGTACCAGTAGGAGGTACCGAAGGAAAACTCCGTCCTCTAGTAGTACCTGTAGGAAGTACCGGAGGATCATGACCTCGTCGTCCCCCTCGGAACACTCCGCGATGACCTGCCATACCTGATAACAGCATATGATAATACAACAAATAATAGAGACTAGAAATATGAAAGTACAACAAATAATAGAGACTAGAAATATGAAAGTACAACAAAGACAAGATAATAACCAAGACAACATATGATGATATATTCTACAATAAATATCTAAGTCCAGATAATATATTCTAGAAGAAACATCTAAGTTCAGATAAGTATATCTCTCTCAATCATCTTCAGAATAATCATCTTGTTCGTCTTCCTCGACCTCATCTTCCTCTTCCTCCTCATCTTCACTTTCATCTTCGCCTTCGTCGGCTTCGTCTTCCTCTTCGGATAATTCTTCATCTTCTATATTATGTGTCGTATAATGCGTAACTTTCGTAGAGTCCACATCGACAATATTGGTTACAAGAGGTAGCTCGTCCTCCTGGTAAGCTTTTTCGTCAACATCAAAAGTATCTCTAGCTTTAGTCTTGCATAATGCCTACCAGTCAGACTTCGTTGCTCCCCATCTCGGATAAGCTGTAAAGTACACGAGCTGAGCCTGAGTTGCTAGGACAAACGGTTCGTAGCCTTGATATCTACGCTTGTAGTTTATATCCACAAGACCATGCTTGTCAATTTTTCAACCTTGATTTTCAATCGGATCGAACCATTCACACTTGAACAACACGATCTTTGCAGGTTCTCTGCCATTATTATATGACAACTCCACAATCTCTCGCAAGATGCCAAAGAAATTATTTCCTGGATCGACGTCTTTGTAGGTCGAAGACTTGATACACAAACAACTGTTTTTCGTGGAATCAAGATCCAGGAAGCTGTCTCTGATCGGAGCATTTGTCGACTTGAACCGAAAGTCATTGACACAGTAACTTGGCCATATTGTAACAAAAGTAATTGGTCCCTTGGCAAGAGTTCTAATTAATTCAATCTCGGGTGAAATTAGACAATCGACCTGAATATCAAATAAGCGATAATAAGTTATTTATTGCGCAGTTGCATTAGAAGAGGCCAGTAATTACCGAGCTACTTACATATTCGCTCAACCAAGAAGGAAAATGACGTCTCATTTCTTGTTCTAATGCTTCGTCTGTTAGGTAGGGTCTAACCAGCCTCAACTCATCATTATATATGCTGGAAAACAATGAAGCAACCGCCGATTAGTACAATAATAGTAGCTTATACTATTATATTGAGATGACATAAACACATCATCCTGAGTTACTTATCCCTCTAGCTTCCCCACTTCATCCTCGTCTCAATTGAGTAATACATACAACTGAACAGCCCTTAGCTCTTCGTCATTCAAATATCTCTTCTTCATTTTCCCCAAATATTTCCGGACACATTGAATACTTTCAGTATTCCATCATTAAATTCTTGATATCCGTCGTCGTTTCTCGGAGCCCTCGTTCTATTCGTAGCAACATGAGGTTTGAAATAGGAGGAGCAGAAATTTGTAATCTCCTCGAGAATATAGGCTTCACAAATAGAACCCTCAACCCGAGCCTTATTTTTTACCTTTCTTTTTAGGTGATTCAAATATCGCTCGAACGGGTACATCCATCAATATTCGACGGGTCCACCAATACGTGCTTCGTAGGAAAGATGAATCGGCAAATGCTCCATAGAGTCGAAGAATCCAGGAGGGAACACCCTCTCTAGCTTGCACAGTGTTACCGCAATATCCTTCTCTTGCTTTTCTAGACGATCAACGAGCAATTTCTTAGAACAAAGGTCCCTGAAGAATATGCTAAGCTCCGTCAATGGATCCAAACTGCCTACGGTAAGAATTCCCGAAATGCAATCGAAATTAACCGCTCCATGAATACGTGACAATCATGGCTCTTCATACCTGTCAGTTTGTTCTCCTTGAGGTCGACGCATCTTCTCAAGTTTGAAACATACCCATCTGAAAATTTCAGACCTTGAATCCACCTACAAAGCCTCACTTTATCCTCCTTCTCCAGTGAAAAAATTGCCTTAGGCTACTTCTGTAGAACCCTAGAGGGGGGGTGAATAGGGAAATAAAATATAAACTACAACAATTGATGCAATAAAGGCAATTTAAAGAAAAGAGTAGAAAGATCAAACGCAAATGCAAGGATGTATCCTGGTATCCTCTTTTGAGGCAATCCAGTCCCGGAACTCTCTCCGGCTTTAATCCACTATTATCCAAATAGTACACACGAGTTTGGATCCGAAGAACTCGCCAACTTCAACACGAGTTTGGATCCGAAGACTCGCCAACTTCTACACACGAGTTTTCTTACGAAGGCTCGCCAACTTCAAACAACAGAGAATGAAAGCTTGTTGATCTTCTAACACTTGAAGATCGAAAGTGTACAACTCTTTAATACTCTAGCACTTAGGGAGAGGATGACAATGAAAAGCTTTGGAGAGTATTAATGGTGGAGCTCTTGGTTGTTGGAAAATTTATGAAGGAGTTGGTAAAGAAGCTCAAGAGAGAGAGAGCTTCCTTTTATAAGAAAACTAAGAGTGGGTGGCATTTAATGCTTCTGAATGTACGCAGACCGGCATGCCGTCGGTATGCCGCGGCATACCGCCGGTATGCCGTCCAAATAGTAACGGTCATATTTATGACCGTTCAAGAGCATTAAATGCGGATCGAAAACTGAGTATTCAAAATTCGGTATACCGCCGGTATGCCGGAGCATACCGCCGGTATGCCGACAGAAGTCACAGAAAGTTTTAGAGCTGCTAGAAACGGCATGCCGCCGGTATGCTGTAGCGTACCGTCGGTATGCCGACAAAAAATCACAGCAACTATTGTGTTGCTAAAAACGGCATGCCGCCGGTATGCCGCAGCATGCCGTCGGTATGCCGACATTTCGAGACAGCAACTTTCTGGAGTCCAAAAAGCGGTATGCCGCCGGTATGCCGAAGCATACCGTCGGTATGCCGCTTTTTATCACAGAAACTTTTCTGGACACGAAAACGGTATACCGCCGGTATGCCGGAGCATACCGCCGGTATGCCGCTTTTTGTCACAGAAACTTTTCTGGACGCAAAAACGGTATACCGCCGGTATGCCGGAGCATACCGCCGGTATGCCGTTCTGAATGACTTGATTTTCGATTTATGCTTTAAGTTATCATCCATCCTTTAGTGATTACAGAAATACCTAGACCAGTACAGACTCGAAGACACTAAGCAGGAAGACGCCGACTTTATGCAGGGAACGCCGGTGACTGCTACAGTCTTCAAGAAGGAGGAAGCCCTTGATCTTCTGAGAAAAAATGAATCTGAAGAACAGAAGACTAAACTACGAAGAAGCTGTTAATTACTCAAAATAAATATGCCAACAACTTCAACTTCCCATTCCCGTCCTCTATCAAATGCAATGCAGGACGTCTACATATTTCTTCCAAGTCCAATCTAGCCTTTGGATTGCCTTTCGTCTTCCCCTTTACGTCCATTACAGTATTAATTATGTTGTCAAACACATTCTTCTCGATATGCATGACATCAAGGTTATGTCTAATCAGATTGGTGCTCCAATATGGAAGATTCCAGAATATACTCCTCTTCGTCCAGTTATGAGTGCGACCAAATCTGTCACACTTGTAGCCCGTAGCAGGCTGCTCAATAGCTCTTGGTAAATCTTTTACCTCTTCCTATATCGTGTATCCGGGCCACCTTGGCGGGGGATTAGCCTTCTCCACAATGCCAGCACGAAAAGCATTCATGTTCCTCCGGTACGGATGATCCTTCGGCAGGAATTGTCGATGACAATCGAAGAAGCACGGTTTGCCTCCGTATTTCAAACGGAAAGCCTTAGTGCTGTCCATACAATACGGACATGAAAGATGACCATGCGTGCTCCATCCAGATAACATTCCATAGGCCGAAAAGTCGTTGATGGTCCACATAAGTGTTGCCCGTATCTGGAAATTTTGTTTTCTAGATACATCGTACGTGTTGGAACCTACTTCCCACAGCTGATTCAACTCATCAATCAACGGCTGTAAATACACATCTATGTTCCTTTTCGGATTGTTCGGACCTGGGATAATAACGGTGAGAAACATATACGGAGTCTTCATGCACATCCAAGGTGGTAGATTGTACGGGGTGACGATCACAGGCCAACACGAATACTGGGATCCCGAAAGTCCGAATAGGATAAAACCGTCGGAGCAGAGACCCAATCTGACATTACGCAAATCAGAAGCAAAATCTGGATACTCTCGATCAAAGTGCTTCCATGCATCTCCATCAGATAGGTGATCCAACACTCCTTCGGTATGTTTTCGCTTATGCCAACTCATGTTTTCTGCAGTTTCCTTCACCATAAACAACCGCTGCAACCGCGGCATCAACGGCAAGTAGTGCATCGAAGAGGTAGGCTTCCTGGCACCGACAGACTTTCCTTTACCACATGCCTTATAGCGATCGACACCACAAAATCTGCAAGCGTCTTCATCCTTGTCGTCTTTGTAGTACAACATGCACCCGTTGCGACAGACATCGATTTTTTCGTATCCCATCCAGAGCGATCTAACCATCCTCTTAGACCGATAGAAGTCTTTAGGCAACTTCGCACCCTTAGGCAATATTTCTATAAACAACTCCATAAGACGATTGTAGCAATCTTGCGACATGTTAAAATCGGACTTGATGCTCAACAATCTTGTAACCACCTCCAACGGTGAATGATCCTCACAACCAGGATATAATGGAGTCCTTGCATTCTCCACCAACTCCATGAACTGTACAGCATCGGGGTACGGTGCCTCCTCAGGTGCATCATGATCATCCGGATCGAAACTAGGCCCGGCCGCGTCGAAAACCATGTTCACCAACCCATCGTCGTAAGGAGCGTTGTTGTGGACATCCACATAAGGCTCGTACTCCGATGCTAAAGACACAAGTTCTCCGTGCTCGCTCTACTGATAGTAATTCGGCATGAAACCCTTAGAGTATAAATGATACGTGACATCCACTTCTGGATGATATTTTAAGTTGCGACATCTCACACACGGACACTTAATTTTGGTACCGTCCATGTACTGAGGGAACGCCTTGGCAAACTGCAGGAACTGGTGTACACCCTCTATGAATTCATCCCGCACACCGCACATATCATAAGGATGACGGTTGTACATCCAAGTATGATTCCGCAGATAGTAATTCAGCTCCATAATTTTGTAAGATAGATACATCAAGGTAGTGAATGATATGCAAGTGTCAAAGCTTTGAAATAGTAGCTCAACCGAGGGATAGAGTTAATTGGAGGAAGTTAATGGAGAAAGTGAAGACCGACATGAACTGATGACGTACGAAAATGAGGGTCTCAAAGCTGGAACAAGTCAAGTTGTGCTTTGGAAAAAGAACTCTTGCAAGCTTTTTGTTCACAAAGCAAGCTATAAATAGAGAATACAGAACAAATAACGAGTTCGTAACTCAAGTATAGAGCATACAAGAGTCGTAAACTCAAGAGATGTTCTGCATTCGTTATATCTTGCTTTGTGCAAAGAGCTTAACAAGAATAGAACATATCCAAAACACAACTTTACTTGTTACAACTTTGATCCCCAAATTCTCGTTTGTCAGTTCATGCGGTCTACACTTTCCGCAGTATATGTACACATGACATTTTACGTTAAATGGTCAGAGATTATCGGTCATCTTCTTTTCGCATTGCTAACTTTTTTGTTTCGCGTGTTTGTGCGTGCGGTGGTCAGAGATTATCGATCATTTTCTAAAATAAGACACAAGTCCCCGCTACCAAATGCTACTGCTATATTCCAACAACAAACCTTGCTGCCTCCAACCAAATCAAGCCAAGCCAATACAATACAAGGTGAAATACATATGTGTATTTTCGTATTAATTTGGATTTGGATGACCATGATTGGGCTGGGCTAATAAGGGTTTTCATATCCTAATTATGTTTTTCTTGGCCTATTTATGAAGGATAAGGGAATGTCATCTATGTGTTTTCATTAAGGAGATTCAAGGATAGCCTACCAATTCTACAAAGAGAACCATACTGTAGAACTCACACTTTAAGACAATAGATGAAGGAAGACTTGTATGGAAGATCGTCTACTTTATTCATGGAGTTGTCATAGGGTGTTGAGCGATGTCATTTTATTCTTTTCTTCTTCTTCTTCTTGGGATTTTTGAGTATTGGATCTTGAGACATATATAGCTAGAACTTACGAAGAATGGAGTACCATACTTCAACAAATAGATGTTGACTAATTGGTTCATATACTTCAACAATAAAGAGAACTAGGGGTTTAGTGAAATTTTATTAATCTTCCTATACTCCAGTGATAGTTCTTGGTTTGCGCATAGTTCCCGATGTAGGATGGATATAGAAGGCTTTTATATAATGACAACTTATATTAACTAATATTTTCTTTCTCTTTTACTTCTTGTTGTACTTATGTGAGCCCCAACTTAAACCTAGGAAGCACAAAGATGCTTCAAACTGGTTAGTGTCAAACTTGTATTAGACAAAGACACTCACCAAAATATGTATATGGAGTTCTTCTCGTCCTGTCCTTTCTGCTTTGTGTCCAATACACACCTATTGTCACGACCCGGTCCCAATTACTTGGATCGAATCGGATCATGCCCAGCCTGCACCGTTGATGAGACGGCGGCAGTAAGCTGTATCTCCATATGCAGGTAATCAACAACTCAATCTAATTTGCCACAATCTTTATTATTCGATAAATTAAAACTTAAAACTTGTCCAGTACAAATACAAACATAAACCACCAACTGAAATAACATTATTTTTAAACAAAATTATCAAACTGGAAAAATAGCATCTAAAAAGAAGCAACATCATCATCAGGTACGCCATCCTCAGGAAGCACAGCAGGGTATAGCTCAGGGTCATAGTAGCTACTAATCAGTAGCTCTGCATCCTCATAAGGACCTAAAAATATAGTCTCCAGTCAGGAGGGAGCAAAGTACAAATTCATGATATTTTAACAATTGAAATTAATAATGGAATTATGCACTTTTAAAATAAATTGAAATAAATGATTTTCCAACAGTTAAAACAGTGTGATATGAATAGGTAATGAATATGACCGGATTGGGTTTGTTACAGTAATATCCTAGTGATATGGTATGGCTTATCCCCGTGTGATTGAGGGGTAAGCTAATGCAATCAGTTATATTGGATGTGGTCATATCCACTACACTAGTCCCCCAGTCCCCAATAGTTACAGTAGTTACAGTCAATGTTCCGTGTTGTATCGTGGTTTAAACTTGCATTGAAACAATTATTAACTAATTGTAATCTACCACAAAATGTACTTGCCTCAAATTGATTTGACTGGACGGGTCGATACGTCGGGATGGGAATTTAAGTTCTTCCTTGAAATCCTACATTCGGAAACTTGTCTCAGAAAACTAAAGTTGCCAATGATGCTATACTAGTTGCAATCTCTAGTTGTGTCCTAGTCAATTTTAGTCTTTATTTAGCTAACACAACCAAAACGCTATTTATTAATGCGTTGCAATTAAGAAACATCAATTTACATTTAATTTTGAGAAAAATTGTATTTATCGATTTATTTGAAAAAACTTGGTATTTTATAATAACTATAAACTAAGATTTTCCTTTTAATGAGAAATACATGAATTTCTGTTTTAAATTTACAACTTAATTGCTAAGTGACAAAACATTTATTATTTTTTTTTCTTTTTAAAATACAATAAATAATTATCATTTTATACTACGTTCCCATGACCAAAATCATCCAAAAAATAAAAGAAAAATAAAATAAAACCTAAGCTATTACAATCTCACAACCAGAATAAATAAATAGGCTTATGCCCTTACAGACCAATTACATGAATTTAAATAAGAGTAAAAGTTTGATTAGTCCTGAAAATTTTCCTATAATTAAATTTACAAAATAAATAATAATTTTAAACTAAATTGAATTTATTTTATGAGTCTCAGAATATTGGTCCATTCTTCAAAATAGCTAATGCCTCAACATCCGGGCGAAATCGGTTTCGTTTGCACTAAGCCAGGGCCCATTGACCAATACGGTCGTCGTCCAAATAAATCCAAATATTTTATATTTTTCGAAAATCATTTTAAAACTATATAATTAAATTTCGCAGCATTCCCTCTATTTTTGGGATAACCCAAAACTGGGCAAAATGCTAAACCAAACATCGATAACTGTCCCAAACCAGGGAACACCAATTTCCAACCAATAATAATAATAATAACCAGAACTTTAAAATAATATCGAACCCGAAATTATCCACAGTAATTCTTCTGAAAAATTCAGAAAACCGAACAGAACTCAGAGAACCCGAAATGAATTTCGGAAATACCAACAGAATACTCAAACTAAAGAATTATTCCAAAACTCACAGAGTATTTTCGAAAAGATTTCGGAAAAAATCCGAAAATCATGCATACCGAACTCCCAGGGAATTCTTGGACCAAATATCATCATAGACCAAGACAGGGGACGAACTACTATGAATATTCAAAAATTACCCAATACTGACGGAATCTGAAGTGTAGCTTCAGACTCGGAACGTGTCCAGCACTCGCGGACAACAAGGAAATCAGCGAAACAGCAGATCTGGGTCGGGGCACGGGCGGCCGGGTCGAGCTCGCGGAGTGCTGCGGCTCGGAAATAGCAGCGGCAGAAGACGACCGCGAGGGTTGGTCAACCGGTGGCCGCGGGAACCACGGTGGCGGGGGCCGCTCAGGTCGGCCGTGCAGGGTCGACGGCGGGAGGCCGACGGTCGAAAACTGGCCGCGGGTAGCCCTGGGGACAGTGGAGAAGGGTCGCCGCTTGAGGAGGAGCTCGGCGTCGGGGTCGGCCGAGGGCTTGGTCGGAGCTCCGGCCAGGGCTCGGGTGGGGGAAAATGAAGGGTTTGGGTGTGGAGGAAAATTGGAGTGTGAAGAGAGTTGGGTGAAGAGGGGGATTTATATATAGAGAGGTGAGAGGAGTTACCAGGGAAAGGAAAGCCAACGGCCAGAAGAGGAAAGATCGTCGGTTTCCGGTGGTTACAGGAGGTGAGGGGTCGCTAAACCGAGAGACTACGGTTCTCTTCAGTTGAGAACCCCACAGAATGAGTGATATAAAATCTCTCTCTAATGTAATGAAAAGCTTTTAGCTTAAAAAGGGTTTATGGATAAGGCTTTAAATGGGTTTGGTTTAAGTATTGTTGTTGGGCTACTGAATTTATGGGCTTAAGGCAAAAAGGTTAATGGACTTAAAAAAAATGGATTGGGTTAAAGATTTACATATTATTTTCTTTAGGAAAAATTGTAACTAAAATTTTTGTAACACTAAAATTAATCAAAAATATATTTGGGCTCAGATTTTTGGGTTCGGGACTGGGCCAGGCAATCAAAATCCAAATTTATTTATTTTGAAACTAATTTTCTATTTTACTAATAATAATTTGAAAAATTAAATTAGCAAACACATATTTAATAATTAAAAGAAATCAAAATTTTACGGGTTTTACAACCTTCCCTCCTTAGAAAATTTCGTCCTCGAAATTTAAAGGGTAAGGTTAGGAAATACCTCAGGTCTCAAACAAATACGGGTATTGCTCCCGCATCTCATCTTCTCGCTTCCAGGTAGACTCGCCTGGGGAATCATGCCTCCACATAACTCTGACTATGGGAGTCACTGAAGTCCTGGTCCTCTTCTCGCCTCTGTCCAAAATTGCCACTGGCTTCTCTGGTACTGTAAGGCTCGGTCCAATCTCTAGCTCTGAATGATCCAAGATATGACTCGGATCTGGGATGTAGCGTCTGAGCTGCGAAACGTAGAAGACATTGTGCACGCCCTCAAGATTAGCTGGTAGAGCTAACCGATACGCTACTTCACCAATTCGGCTCAAAACTTCAAATGGTCCGATATATCTGGGACTCAGCTTCCCAGCTCTGCCAAATCGGATAGTTCCTCTGGTAGGAGAAATCTTCACAAAGACACTATCTCCTTCTTCAAATTCCAGTGGTCGACGACTGCTATCTGCCCAATGCTTCTGCCTGTCTTGGGCGATCCTGAGCTTGTCTCTAATTACCTTCACCTTCTCTGCTGCGTCAGTCACCATTTCTGGCCCCAGCAGAACTCTTTCTCCTACGTCGTCCCATGCAAGTGGAGTGCCGCAACGACGTCCATAAAGAGCTTCAAATGGGGCATACCAATGCTAGCTTGGTAACTGTTGTTGTAAGAGAATTCCACTAAATGCAAGTGGTCTTCCCAAGACCCTCCAAATTCCAAGACACAAGATCTCAGCATATCTTCTAGTATCTGGATGGTCCTCTCAGATTGTCCGTCAGTTTGGGGATGATAGGCTGTGCTGAACTTCAGTTTTGTTCCCAAGCTATCATGCAAACTCTTCCAAAAATGTGAGGTAAATCTAGTATCTCGGTCAGATACAATACTTACCGGTACTCTATGAATCCGGTAGATGTGCCGCATATACAGTGCCGCCAACTTCTCGGTGGATAAACCAACCTTGAAGGGAATAAAGTGTGCCGACTTAGTCAGTCGGTCCATAATAACCCAAATGGCATCCTTCCCTCCTTGGGATTGAGGCAGTCCTGACACAAAGTCCATTGTTATATGCTCCCACTTCCACTCCGGAATGTCCAGCGGCTGTAGAAGTCCTGCGGGTCTCTGTCTGCTAGCCTTCACTTGTTGGCAAATCAAGCATCTAGCCACAAATCTGGATACATCTTTCTTCATTCCATACCACCAAACGATGGTACGCATATCCCGATACATCTTATTAGCTCCAGGATGTATGGAATACTGCGACTGGTGCGCTTCTTGTATCAGCTCATTCCTCAATTCGCCAGATGGTACACACAGCCTCGTACCATTCTTCAATGCTCCGTCACTGGCGATAGAGAATCCTTCAAGTGTTCCTGCCAGCACTTCATCTCTGAGTTTACAAAGCGTCTTGTCTTGGAATTGTGTCTCCTTGATTTTGTCCATCAGACTTGAACGCAATTGCAACTGCATCATGGTTGAGTCAGCTCCAGGTATATCAGCTCTCGCCCCAGTTTCTTCATCTTCTCCTCAGGCAGTACAATCTCCAGACCAAGCTTCTCTATGTCCTCCAACAAATGTCGCTCGTTGGTCAAGAACATCGCCACTGGGTATCGACTAAGTGCATCTACAACCACATTAGCCTTACCCGGATGGTACTGCAGGTCGATGTCAAAATCTTTCATCAGTTCCAGCCACCTTCTTTGTCTCATGTTCAGCTCTTTCTGAGTGAAAACATATTTCAGACTTTTGTGGTCTGTATATATCTCCACTCTCTCTCCATATAGATATGCTTCCATAGCTTCAATGCAAAGATGACTGCAGCAAGCTCCAGGTCATGTGTGGGATAATTCTTCTTATGGTTCCGTAATTGCCTAGATGCGTAAGCAATCACTTTCCCATTTTGTTGAAAAATGCAACCCAGTCCTTTTCCAGAGGCATCACTATAGATTGAGAAACCACCATTTCCTGCGGGTAGCGCAGGGATTGGTATAGTGGTAAGCCTCTTCTTCAGCTCCTCGAATGCTGCATGGCAATCTTCCGTCCAGATGAACTCTTCATTCTTCCGAGTAAGCTTTGTCATCGGTTCAGCAATTCTGGCAAAATCCTTCACAAACTTCCGGTAGTAGCCAGCCAAGCCCAAGAAACTTCTAATTTCAGCAACTGAGCTTGGGGTAGACCACTTCTCAACAACAGCTATCTTCTTAGGGTCTACCGAAATTCCTTCTCCTGTGACAACATGACCAAGAAAATCCACCTTGTCTAGAAAGAATTCACACTTGGATAGCTTACCATATAACTTATCCTTCCTCAAAGTTCCCAGAACTTTCCTGAGGTGCTCTCATGCTCCTCTTCAGTCTTCGAATAGATCAGAATGTCATCGATGAAAACAACGACAAACTGATCTAGGTATTCATGGAAAACCTTGTTCATAAGGTTCATGAATACAGCAGGAGCATTCGTCAGTCCAAACGGCATGACCAAGAATTCAAACTGCCCATACTTGGTGTTGAACGCCGTCTTGGGAATGTCTTCTTTCCTGACCTTGATCTGATGGTAGCCGGATCTGAGGTCAATCTTCGAGAACACCTTGGCTCCACTGTGTTGGTCAAACAGGTCATCGATCCGGGGCAAAGGATACTTATTCTTGATTGTGATATTGTTCAGCGCCCGGTACATCCTCACAGTTCCGTCCTTTTTGGGAACAAACAAGACAGGTGCTCCCCAGGGTGAAGCTCCGTCTCGGATAAATCCCAAAGCCTTCAGTTCATTGATCTGATCCTTCATCTCCTTGGCCTCATTCGGGTTAACTCTGTAGCATCCCTTAGAAATAGGGCCAGAGCCGGGGACTAGGTCAATGGTGAACTTTATATCTCGGTCTGGGGTAACCCGGAAAGACTATCATGGAAGACATCCATAAATTCTGCTATGATTTGATGGGGAGGTCCGGGTTCTTCTGTGATAGAGGTGTAAGTAACACACTCCATATCCTCCGGAGTTCGAGAGATTTCAAACTCCGGCTCTCCAGGTGGGCTGAAGACTACACATCCTTTGTGACAGTCTATCAGTGCATGCTGCTTACTCAACCAGTCCATCCCTAGGACTATATCATAATTGGGTAAGGGCATCACAAGCAAAGGTACTATGAATTGGTGGCCTGATATGGTGATAAGGCAATTACAGGTCTCAGTGATAGGTAGGGGTCCTCCACCGGTCATGACTCTACAAATCTTCTTTCTAAATCCCGTATTTATGTGTGTGCAGAGATGAATTTTGTGGATATGAAACTATGATGCTCCTGAATCAAATAAAGCTAAGGCAGGATAGAAATGCACATAAATGAAACCTGCGATGACATCAGCTGTAGGTTCCTGCTCTGGCTCTTGTTCCTCTGCTACTAGGGCAAAAGCTCGCCCAGTCTTCTGTTGATGCTGCCCAAATTGTTGTTGCTGAGTGGGCAGAGGACCTTTCTGTTGAGTTGCTCCAATCCGATGAGCCGCCGAGGGACAGTCCTTCACTTGGTAGGTGGAAGACCTACAGACTAGGCAATGTCCTAGTCTCTTTCTACAGATATTTGCTTGATGCCCCGACCTTTTGCAATAGTCGCAGACAGGGATCTGCCTCTGAGGTATCCTATCATTGTTCCTTGCCTGCTGGTTCTGCTGCTGGTGGTGGAAAGGTCGGTTGTTGTTGTTGTTGTTGGGCCTCTTCTGATTACCCTGGAAGTTGTTAGTTCCAGGATAATCCTGCTTTGAGTGAGCGGGTGGCTCTTCTCTATATCTTGAGCTCACTCCAGAATCTTTTCATAGGTCTTAGCACCGCCTGAGATCACATGGGTGCGAATCTCCTCTCTCAGCCCATGTCTAAATCTTTCAGCACGATCTTCAGGGTCAGCTACCAGGTTCTTGGCAAAACGGCTGAGTTGGCCGAATTCTGTCGCATATTCTCCAATAGTCATATTTTCTTGCTTTAGGTTCTGAAAATTGCCTCTCCATCTTCCGCAACTCTGATGTTGGGAAGAACTTCCTCTTGAACAACCTCTTGAAGGTGTCCCAGTCAAGCTGCCTATCCTGGAGTCGGGGTTCATTCCGATACCAGGTGCTTGCTATACTTTGCAGTTGGAGTCCCACTGCTTCAGCCTTGAGGTCTTCTGGAAGTCGAGCGGCGCTTAGGAGACGCTCCATGCTATCGAGCCATTCATCAGCATAGACGATTCCCTCGGTTCCTTTGAAGGGTCGAGGGTTCTGCTTCTTGAAACTCTCAATATTGCCCACCTTGGCAATATGATTCCCATTAATTTAAATGGCCTTAATATTACATAAATTAATCCTTAGATTTATGTTTACCTTGGCAGGCCTTGGTTCCTGTTGAGCTGCTTCTCCTCTCTCCAGTGCAGCCATTGCCACGCTATGGGTATTCTCCATGCCTTCTCTCATAATCGCCGTCTGCTCGCGATGAGCTTCAGCTTGAGTTCTCTGGGCTTCTAGCACTCCTCTTAGTAGACCTATGAGGTCGGTGGGGTCCACAGGCACCGGTAGGGCAGCTGGAGTGGGAGATACCACAGAGGGCTGTATCTCCGTCTGGGAAGATGATGGATCCGCCGTTATATTATGGGGACGGTCGGCCAGCTGCCGAGGTGTAGGATCCGGACTTGATTGGGGAGGTGGGGTATGATAGGGTGAAGATACCCCATCGCCAGCAGGATTGGTATTGTCAGTGGCCATTCTCTGGAAGGTTTAGGATATAAACATAAGCAAGTTAGCCTACCAGTCTATAATCAAACAAAAATATTTACTTATAATATATTTCGGTCCTATGTTGTGACAAATTAATGTTCTAGTGTTCTAATTGTCTCTAGATAGGTTTTTCCTAGTTGTTGATATGGACCTGGATGGGCCACCACTAAAAATATGTCACGACCCGGTCCCAATTACTTGGATCGAATCGGATCATGCCCAGCCTGCACCGTTGATGAGACGGCGGCAGTAAGCTGTATCTCCATATGCAGGTAATCAACAACTCAATCTAATTTGCCACAATCTTTATTATTCGATAAATTAAAACTTAAAACTTGTCCAGTACAAAATACAAACATAAACCACCAACTGAAAATAACATTGTTTTTAAACAAAATTATCAAACTGGAAAAATAGCATCTAAAAGAAGCAACATCATCATCAGGTACGCCATCCTCAGGAAGCACAGCAGGGTATAGCTCAGGATCATAGTAGCTACTAATCAGTATCTCTGCATCCTCATAAGGACCTAAAAATATAGTCTCCAGTCAGGAGGGAGCAAAGTACAAATTCATGATATTTTAACAATTGAAATTAATAATGGAATTATGCACTTTTAAAACAAATTGAAATAAATGATTTTCCAACAGTTAAAACAGTGTGATATGAATAGGTAATGAATATGACCGGATTGGGTTTGTTACAGTAATATCCTAGTGATATGGTATGGCTTATCCCCGTGTGATTGAGGGGTAAGCTAATACAATCAGTTATACTATTGGATGTGGTCATAACCACTACACTACTCCCCCAGTCCCCAATAGTTACAGTAGTTACAGTCAATGTTCCGTGTTGTATCGTGGTTTAAACTTGCATTGAAATAATTATTAACTAATTGTAATCTACCACAAAAATGTACTTGCCTCAAATTGATTTGACTGGACGGGTCGATACGTCGGGATGGGAATTCAAGTTCTTCCTTGAAATCCTACATTCGGAAACTTGTCTCAGAAAACCAAAGTTGCCAATGATGCTATACTAGTTGCAATCTCTAGTTGTGTCCTAGTCAATTTTAGTCTTTATTTAGCTAACACAACCAAAACGCTATTTATTAATGCGTTGCAATTAAGAAACATCAATTACATTTAATTTCGAGAAAAATTGTATTTATCGATTATTTGGAAAAACTTGGTATTTTTTTTATAATAACTATAAAACTAAGATTTTCCTTTTTAATGAGAAATACATGAATTTCTGTTTTAAATTTACAACTTAATTTGCTAAGTGACAAAACATTTATTATTTTTTTTCTTTTTAAAATACAATAAATAATTATCATTTTATACTACATTCCCATGACCAAAATCATCCAGAAAAATAAAAGAAAAATAAAATAAAACCTAAGCTATTACAATCTCACAACCAGAATAAATAAATAGGCTTATGCCCTTATAGACCAATTACATGAATTTAAATAAGAATAAAAGTTTGATTAGTCCTGAAAATTTTCCTATAATTAAATTTACAAAATAAAATAATAATTTTAAACTAAATTGAATTTATTTTATGAGTCTCAGAATATTGGTCCATTCTTCAAAATAGCTAATGCCTCAACGTCCGGGCGAAATCGATTTCGTTTGCACTTAGCCAGGGCCCATTGACCAATACGGTCGTCGCCCAAATAAATCCAAATTTTTTATATTTCCAAAAATCATTTTAAAACTATATAATTAAATTTTATAGAAATTTTGGCAGCATTTCCTCTATTTTGGGATAACCCAAAACTGGGAAAAATGCCAAACCAAACATCGATAACTGTCCCAAACCAGGGAACACCAATTTCCAACCAAAAATAATAATAATAACCAGAACTCTACAATAATATCGAACCCGAAAATATCCACAGTAATTCTTCTGAAAAATTCGGAAAACCGAACAGAACTCAGAGAACCCGAAATGAATTTCGGCAATACCAACAGAATACTCAAACTAAAGAATTATTCCAAAACTCACAGAGTATTTCCGAAAAGATTTCGAAAAAAATCCGAAAATCACGCATACCGAATTCCCAGGGAATTCTTGGACCAAATATCATCACAGACCAAGACAGGGGACGAACTACTGTGAATATTCAGAAATTACCCAATACTGACGGAATCTGAAGTGTAGCTTCAGACTCGGAACGTGTCCAGCACTCACGGACAGCAAGAAAATCAGCGAAACAGCAGATCTGGGTCGGGGCACGGGCGGACGGGTCGAGCTCGCGGAGTGCTGCGGCTCAAAAACAGCAGCGGCAGAAGACAACCGCGAGGGTTGGTCAGCCAGTGGCCGCGGGAACCACGGTGGCGGGGGCCGCTCGGGGTCGGCCGTGCAGGGTCGACGGCGGAAGGCCGACGGTCGAAAACTGGCCGCGGGTAGTCCTGGGGACAGTGGAGAAGGGTCGCCGCTTGAGGAGGAGCTCGGCGTCGGGGTCGGCCGAGGGCTTGGTCGGAGCTCCGGCTAGGGCTTGGGTGGGGAAAAAAGAAGGGTTTGGGTGTGGAGGAAAAATGGGAGTGTGAAGAGAGTTGGGTGAAGAGGGGGATTTATATAGGGAGAGGTGAGAGGAGTTACCAGGGAAAGGAAAGCCAACGGCCGAAAGAGGAAAGATCGTCGGTTTCCGGTGGTTACAGGAGGTGAGGGATCGCTAAACCGAGAGACTACGGTTCTCTTCAGTTGAGAACCCACATAATGAGTGATATAAATCTCTCTCTAATGTAATGAAAAGCTTTTAGCTTAAAAAGGGTTTATGGATAAGGCTTTAAATGGGTTTGGTTTAAGTATTGTTGTTGGGCTACTGAATTTATGGGCTTAAGGCAAAAAGGTTAATGGACTTTAAAAAAATGGATTGGGTTAAAGATTTACATATTATTTTCTTTAGGAAAATTGTAACTAAAATTTTTGTAACACTAAAATTAATCTAAAATATATTTGGGCTCAGATTTTTGGGTTCAGGACTGGGCCAGGTAATCAAAAATCCAAATTTATTTATTTTGAAAATAATTTTCTATTTTACTAATAATAATTTGAAAAATTAAATTAGCAAACACATATTTAATAATTAAAAAGAAATCAAAATTTTACGGGTTTTACACCTATACATCATAACTAAAACCAATTCTATTACAGTGGAGAGAGACCTCTAGTGTACCCTGATGGCTCTTGGATTTCAGAGGTGTTTGAATAATACTATCAACCTATTACAACAAACAAATTGTATTTCTCTTTAGTAACATCAACCCTCTACAACAAACAGATTGTATTTCTCTTTAGTAACATCAACCCTCTACAACAATCTAATCATACTTATTCGCTTCGATTCCGTCGAATCAATAAGTCGCCACGGACGTGTTATCGTAGAAGTCTATGTTGCACTGTACAAGTCGTACTCGTGTATATTTATAAAATAGTTATTTTTGTAAAAGTTTTGCAGCGGATAAAACAGATAAATTGATAACATAAAACAAATAAATTGATAACTACATAGGTGTTGCTATCATTTTTTGCAATGCAGCGATCCTTAAAATCTCCGGCCATTAGGGATATTGGTAAACTAATATACCTAGATTACCCAAAAGTACACTTGCGAACTAGGATAAAATAATTAGTTGTGTACTAAACGTCTCTAAGTGTAGGAATGTTGCAAGGTGAAACAATGTATCAAACACTATATCGAAACCCAAACCCAATATGCAAATCCAAATTAATACGAAAATACACAAGTGTAAGTAGGGGATTAAGTGTACAGAGGTGAAATACATATATATGCATGCTTGGGGGTGTCCACGTGTCCAACAAATGGACACAAAGTGTTCAAAACCTTACGAACACACTGTATCAGTGAACACATGATCGTAATGTGTCTCCGTGTCCATTTTGGACACGAAAAACACCTCAATTAGGGTTAGGGTTTACCTTCAGTCTTCTCGCAGTGGTGGAGGAGGAGGAGGAGGACAAGGTGTTGGAGGAGGAGGATCTCGCGGTGGAGGAGGAGAAGGGGCTCGCGGTGGAGGAGGAGGAGAAGAAGGGGCTCGCCGGAGGGAGAAGAAGGGGCTCCCGGTGGAGGAGGAGGATGAGTGGCGCCAGAGGGAAGGGGGTCGGGCTGTCGTCGAGGTCGGGGGAAGAGGGGCGTGAACAAAATATTTGGTTAGAGGGAGAAATGAAAAATCGAACCGAGGAAACCATATTAGCAGCAAGTTAGCGACGTCTGTAAATACGTCGCAAAGCGTTGACTTTCCTCTAATATTCGGCGACGCCATAAGCTTTGCGACGCTAAATGTCGCTGAACTAATAAATTGGCGACGTTTTCGATATATCAACGACGTTGGTTTTTATTACACTAAAGGTAGTCGCAATATGTCGCTGTTTGTCGCTATCAGCGACGTATTGTGACGCTTACTTTTGGCGTCGCTAATTCCAGAAATATTAGCGACGTTTTAAGTTGGCGTCGCTAATTACGTCGCTGATATGACTTATTTTGGTAGTGTCAATCCAGAAGCTACACACATCAAATTACTATAAAAACCAAATTTGATATTAACAAACTGTATTGTTCATAAAACAAAAACTTCCAATACACATCCCACCACATGTATTCTTCACTTGTCCAACCACAACATAATCCAACCACAAAGTACATATATCACACATCTGTTGTTTCCATACCACTTAATCATCCAAACCACAAACATCCATCACTTGTCACCACAAAACATAATCCAACCATACAAAATGGAACCAAAAAAGTAGCAAACAAGATCGAAGCACATCCCTCCTATATCCATAGCATTCCCCTATTCACAGCATGCATGCACCTTCATTTTTCAGCAAGTTCCTGAGAGAATAAGAACACAAATTATCAATATATTTTTCTACAACCATTTTTGCTTTAAAACTAAACCAACATTCACAAAGTGGCATAACAAATGAACCAACACTCACAAATAGATACATATATGTTTGGGCTCAGAGAAAGTTTGCTTCAAAAACTGAACCTTTAGCAGCATTCTCAAAGAGTTTTTACTTCAAAAAATGAACCAACATTCACACGATTTTTGTGCTGCAAAACTGAACCAATATATAATAATTGGCCAAGTATCAGGGAGAATTCAAGTGAATGTGATCCAAGTATCAGAGATTATTCAAGTGAATGTAATTGACAAACTACGAGTACCAAAAAAATCACATAAAGAACTGATACTCAAACAGATGTAAAAAGTGATACTCACACAGTTGTAAAAACTGCAGTGTACTCATCATATCCTATAAAGAAATGATGCAAATAGAGAAACACAAACAGATGTAAGGGCCAATATTGCAGCAGATACACAAACATATATAAAAACTCTAGTGTACCATAAAAATACTGATAACCATCTTTGGTAATAGTGTGAATTTCTCATCATAGCCCTATGCATCATTAAAAAAAACTGAGCCCACATCATTAAAAGGATATCCAAAAAACTGGATACCAAAGATATCCAAAAGTTAAGCAACTGATCCAAAGTGAGAATTAAAAACCTATCCCAAAGTTAAGCAACTGATCCAAAGTGTAGTTAGTTAGGACATTGGAGTATGAATCCTTAGCTCTATGTTTGTAACAAAGCTACAAACATTCATCAATTTTTAAAAACAAAGATGAAAAGAGACCAAACTCATGCCAAGAATAAAGTCTAATATAGTATGTAATAAATATCAAAAATACTAAAGACAACCCAAACTGGGTTTCAATCATATGTCAGCAATTAATTAGAAAAAAAGAAAAGACAAACCTAGAATTGGAAGAGTTGAAACACAATTCACATATAGTATTGAAATTATTGATGCTGATATATCCAAGGAAGCACGGGCACTGATATATCACTAGTTAACTGCCACACCAAAAGCAATTACATACCAATCAAGATGAGGCCTGTTCTGAAACCCGAGGATAGGCAACCCAAGCCAGACTCAGCCAAAACACAAATTGAAAGGTTACAGAAAATAAAATATATTGCACAATTATAAACCAAATAGAATAGGAAGATGTCAGAGAAATAACTAACAAATACAGAACTAAATGAAGATAAATTGTCTCAAACAGAAATCACATCAGAAAATCATTAGTAAGCAGGTTCGAATATGTTCCGAATAAAGCAGATAATAGAAAGCATAGCATCTCAGGCATGTTGGTGGTCAAGACCCTTCCCTGCCCCCTAGTGACCGAAGGAACAACATAGAAGTATGGAACCCAGTTACATATTATTGCCAAATACCATGTGATGATTGACTCTCTCAGCCCAGAGGTCTCTGCAATGGACATAATACTAGAGCAAGGTTAAGAGGTGAGTCCCAAACTTCCAACTAGTTATACATAGCAAGAGAAAATTAATCAGGTTCACAAAAGCTCAAAGTAACCTTAAGCCTGCCAAGAAAAAGTCAACGATGGTGACCCTTAGGGCGACAAATGAGCCAAGCCGTTCATGAGCTACTCGAAGCTCGGCTCGATAAAAGCTCGTTTGAGCTCAGTTCATTTACTAAACAAGCTGAGCTCAAGCTTCATTTTCTAGCTCGTTTAATAAACAAGCCAAGCTCAAGCTTAGAAGTACTCGGCTCGTTTGAGCTCGCGAGCTGGCTCGTTTATGAGCTTGCGAGCTGGCTCGTTTAGAAGCTCGTTTAGGAGCTTGTTCGAAGCTCATTTGTTCTTTATTGAATTCTAATTATATATATATTTGTGCATTATATATATATATGGCCTTAATAATTGATATTAAGAAACTTTTTTAATTAAAAATTTATAATTAAATTGTTAATATTACAAGTACTTGAATTCAAACCTAACTAAATTGAAATCGAGCTCGTTAAGCTTGAAATCAAGCTTAATGAGTTTGAAATAAAGTTGAACGAGCTTGAAATCAAGCTTAACAAGCTTGATTTTAAGCTTATCGAGCTTGTTTATCAAGCTTGAATCAAGCTTTCTTATCAAGCCAAGCTCAAGCTTAAACCAAGACAAGCTCAAGCTTAATATAAACAAGCTCGAGCCAAGCTCAAGTTCTAAAATAAAAAATTTATCAAGCTCGAGCTCGAGCTTGAGCTCGATTAATTCTAGTCAAGCCAAGCTCAAGCTTACCAAAGCTTGGCTCGGCTTGGCTCGTTTGCAGCCCTAGTGAGACCCTGATCCATCAGTACCAGTGAGGTCAGTATCTATACTGTTATACCGGTAAGGTTAAAATACATGTTCTATAAACCAATATTTTCTTTGGAGAGAAAGTTGAAATCTAGCAAGATTCATCAATTTTCCTCTAAAAAATTAGTTAACTTGATGTTCATACACAAACGATATTTTAACATATTTATACTACTGAATATTACTAAGAAAACATAGAGTTTCCAGAAAAATAGTGGAACTAGCCCATATTGCTCCTCTAAAATTATCTAAGAGATAATCCAAGTTCAGCCTACCCTCAGGGAGTTTAAGTTGTTATTATGGGTGGGATTATCAGGCAAAACCCAACTTCTATAATGGTAAAAGTGTGTAATAACAAACTGTTATAAATAATACTTGTAGATGGATGACTCTTCTAGAACATTATTCAAGTGAAGATATTATAATTTGAGTTCTACAACATAAAAGGACAAATTATGCTAATGAGGAAAGGAGACATGCATACTCTTCTTACCTCCTATAAGTATCAGAGTGCTCATTCGCTTCAAATGGCGGCACCCCATAAAGGAACTCGTAGCACAGAACACCCAAGCTTCAAATGTCTACACTAGCATCATGCTCTACACTTTCAACTGAAACAAACACAAATATCTTAGCAATGTCAGATCAAAGAAAATGTGAAGTGTTTGTCACATAGGAAGGGTATAAAGGTGGAAATTGGCATACCCATTTCAGGTGGAAGGTAATCCAATGTGCCACACATGGTCCATCTGCGATTGAAAGAGAATTGAAGGCAAAGAAATGGGCGTACTTGCGTGTCCAATATCGACTCGTATAAAACACGAGCGTATCTGCACCCAGAATGAACTACCCAACAGTACCAAAAACACGAATATGACTAGGCAATAAGATACTAAAAAATGAGATAAACTAAGTCTCGAATTTGGATCATACATTATTTGTCGTACTTGCGTGTGCCTCCACACGTATTGAACAAGTACTGACACGGGGCAGTGTACCCGACATGGTCTGCAACATCTTGGTTCATTTGGTTAACGACCATTACCAAGAGTATCAGAGTACACAAAAATAATCCCAAGCCAACAATGAATAAAATGGCTAGCATGCTAATATTATCCAACGACATATCACTAAACCTAAGCAACATACTGAGAACATATCCAACATCACGTTATCCCAAGGGAACCACATATATGCCAACAGAACCACATTACCCATAGTATAAGAACATAGGAAAATAGACAACCAAACCATAATTATATAACAACCCAATAACCAACAGTATATAAAAATAACCTAACATAGCATCTGAATACCAACCAACAATATGTTAATTTAAATACCAACCCAGCATATGCAAATTTCTTCACCCAACAATAATACAAAACTCGACAGCAATATAGGAAGAAACCCAGCCAGCAAATAGAATCCTGATCTAGGAATCATTAAGATTCTCAAACCAAGACGATCAAAGGATCGTCACACAACGTTGAATCCGATAGGCATCAGAAATTCGATAACCCTATTTAGGTAGGGAGATCGAGACCCAAATATCATTATCAGATCGAGACCCAAATATCATCATCGACAGATATAAAATCGAAACAAAGATTCCAACTAAGAGTACCCAAATTAGTGTCAGAATCCGAAGGGATGCCTCAGATTCGGCCGTAACCTCGCGTCCAGCGTCTACGTGGACTCGGGAATGCATCATCGACACATCGCCACCGGCGTAGGAGCATGCCTCAGAGTCGTCATAGCATCTCGGGTACGTGTCACGGTAACAGCATCTCGGAAGGGGCCAGTTGGTCATGGAAGAACGACCACAGGGAAGGGGAGCGCCAGGGTTAGGGTTTTCTTCAAGGGAAAAAAAGGTTGACTGCTCCGAGAGGGAGAAAAAAGGAGGAGGGTCGAGCGGGAAGCTCGTAGCTGGATCACAGGGTCGACTATGGATAGCCAATGATGAAGAAGGTCGGCTAGGGCACATGGGGCACAGGGGTGGCGGGTAGGGGGAGACATAGAGGAGAGCCTTGGGAAGGTCGGATGGCCGGATCGACGGAGGCAGGTGGAGGCTCGACCTCGGGGAGGCCGTGGAGGAGCTCGAGAAAGAGACATGGGAGTGGTCGACGGTCGTGGATGGCCAGAGCGCACGGAGAGGCCACAAAGGAGCTCGAAAAAGAGACAGGGGAGTGGTCGATGGAGTGGCTACGGTGAAGGGGAGGCAGAAAGGAGTCGCATGAGAAGAGGGATTTTAATAAGGGAAGGAGGAGGAAAGGAAGAGGATTCTCTAAGAAAGAGAGTTTCATGAGAGATCGAGAGACTGGTTCCTGTGTTCTTTGATTAAAAGAACAACCATCCGTCAACAAATATAAATTTTTTGAAAAATTACTATAATCGCAGTTGAAAATATTGTGCCAATTTTTTCGCACATACATCAGATGACGGTTATCACCGATATAAAATGATATTTCTTGACGAATCGTCTAAAATCGTCAACATACATGCTATAAAATTGCTACAGTAAAAGAATGACATCTCTTGACGTAAGCCTAAATCCGTCAAGATAACCATAATTGTTGACGGTTTTCGACGACCGTCAACTTATAAACCGTCAAGAATCGTCATTTTTCTTATAGTGGTTGCACCAGCGTCACTTAGCACCGCAGGAGTCTGCTGTCGTCCGAGGAGTCAAAAGAGCAGATTGTTCTAGAGTTCTCCGACGAACTTTCTGGTTCCTGGAAGCTATTCGTGTAGGGCGAATTAAGCTTTGAGCAACAGTGATCATTTACTCCGGCAGGCCATCTTCCATTTTTTGCCTGTCATCGCTGCTGCTGTTAGCATTTCGATTCGTACCTTATGTTTAGAAGTGCTACTGTCATTTCTACTGTTACAAAATTATTTTAGATTATCGTAATCCAGAATCCTCCTAGGATCTCTGTTATGCACCTTCTTTGAAGTGTTGCGTTGAAATATTGTTTTTACAATTGTTTTATTTTCTCAGTTTTTATCAAAAATTATGCCCCGACAATAATAATTTCAAAGCTCAATTGCTTCAATAGAAAACTTTCGTACTTTGCTAGTCAATCCTAACTTCTCTAAGTTAAAAAAATTTGATGGTGAGCATTATCAAATCTGGAAAAGAAAGGTTTTCCTTAATATTTAGTTCTCTGATGTTGATTACGTACTGTTTGAGAAAGAACCTACTATTCCATAAACTGGATCTGCAGTAGCAATCTCTGCGGCTACTAAGAACCAGGCCAAGTGGAGAAGGGACAATAGCATTTGTAGGCTTACGATCCTAAATGCTATGGAAGATTCATTTTCTGAATCTTATTCAAAGAAGACTGTTGCCAGAGAGATTTAGGAGTCTCTGGAGAAACTGTACGAGGATGACAAGAACCGCAGCAAGATATTTCTTGTTGAAAAATATCACAAGTTGTTCTTTGAGGACGAAGAGCCAATGCTGCCGTAGGTGAAGGAGTTCCTGAAACTGCGATAGAAGTTGGAAGACGAGGCGATGCCCCTCCCCGACAAGTTTATTGTTGGAGGGATTGTTTCGAAGCTCCATGCTGGGTGGAGCAAGTTCTATGAAAACATGCATAGAAAGAAGTTGGAGGTCAGTCTTGACGATCTCCTGCAAGAAGTCTATATGGAGGACCAGATGCGGGCTCAACTAAAGATGGACGCACTGTCCAAGTAATTGGCTAACGCCAATCTGGTTCATACCAGGGAACCAAGGGGAAAGCATACGACTTTCCATAGCAAGAAGAAGGACCGTAATAATCTGAACATGAAGAAAACTTCCATCAAGCAAAAGAAGGCAAAGTCTCATATGCCTTGTTTCAAGTATGACAAGAAGGGTCACTTCAAGAGTGAATGTAAAGCAAAGACCAAGCTGTCAGAGCAAGGCGAGCCTACTAAGGTATCTATGATCACTGATGTTGTTGCTATGATTGCACAGGTCAATGCGGTGGGAGCTAACTCTGACTGGTGGGTAGATACTAGAGCTACCTGCCATATCTGCTCCAGCAAGGAGTGGTTCACCACCTATACACCAACTTCTGAAATGGTTATGGTGGCGAACCAGGTATAAGCTGAAGTACTCGGGATCGGAACGGTGGTTTTAAAGCTGACTTCAGAGAAGTCTCTGACGCTTCAAGGTGTGAAGCATGTATCTGCTATCGCAAAGAACCTGATCTCGGAAGGCCTACTCTGCAACGCAGGCCTCAGAATGGACATCAATGCTGGCCAGATGGTGATGCCCATAAAGAAAACATATTTCGGGAAAGCTTTTTGTACCGAAGGAATGTTCAAAATTTAGTTTTTAAATCAGTCCAATATAATTAATGCAATCACTCCTTCTGCTTATACTTTTGAGTTGTGGCATAATAGGCTAGGACATATTCATTGTAAACGAATAAATATAATGTCTAGTCTAGGACTTATCTCCAAGTGTAGGGGTAAAGTAGAGAAATATGAAGTTTGTGCTCAAACAAAGATCACAAGGAAACCCTTTCCTCGGGTTTATCGAAGTACAGATCCTTTGGAGTTGGTACACTCCGATATCTGTAACTTTAAACAGTTCTCTACAAAGACCGGGATAAAGTATTTCATAACCTTGATCGATGACTTTTCTAAGTATGCGTTCATCTACTTGCTGAAGGCTAAAGATGAAGCATTCGAGAAGTTCAAGGAGTTTAGAGTCGAAGCTGAACGACAGACTGGACAACAACTAAAAGAATAAGAAGTGATCGAGGTGGGGAGTACAGGTCTCAAGAATTCGTATCGTTCTGCAAAGAACATGGAATTGTCAATGAGACTACGACTTCGTACTCCCCTCAATCAAACAGAGTAGCAGAGAAGAAGAATAGAACTTTGACAGAGATGATTAACTCAATGATATTGACTGCGGGTCTTCCAAAGTGCTACTGGAGAGAAGCTGCATTGACGGCCATTTTTATTCTGAATAGAGTGCCTCATGCAACTTCAGACATTAATCCTCATGAACTCTGGTTCAAGTTCAGATCTAACTTGAATGTCATTCGAGTGTGGGAGTGTCTGGCATATGTCAAGGTTCCAGATCTGAAGATTCAGAAGCTTGGTTCAAGGACTACAAAGACGATCTTCTTGGGGTATACCGAAAAGAGTGATGCTAAGAGATTTCTTGATATTGAGTCAAATTATATCATTGAATATCGCGACGCAGAATATTTTGAAAAAAATTTGCAATACACAAGAATATTGTTCTAGCAGATGTTCCGGAGAACAATAAGGGTGCGCAAGATACTGAAGTCTTCAATGAGGATGTGGTCCAAGAAGATGTTGTTGTTGAAACAACGGTTGAACCAGAATCCGCTGAGCCGTCAGCGAAGCGTGTGAGGAGGCCGAAGGACTTCGAAAGTGACTTTGTCACCTATCATGTGGAAGCACATTCGCTTACCTATGATGAGACGATAAAGGCCAGAGACGCAGTTTTCTGAAAGGAGGCGATTGACAATGAAATTGATTCCATCACCTCAAATAACACTTGGGTGTTGGTTGATCTTCCTAAAGGAGCAAAATCCATCGGATGCAAATGGATCTCCAAGAAAAAGATGAAAGCAGACGAAACTATTGACAAGTTCAAGACTAGGCTGGTAGCTAAGGGTTTTTCTCAGAAACAGGGGATCGACTACTTTGACACGTATGCTCCAGTAGCCCGGATGACCACCATCAGAATATTGATTGCTCTTGCAGTAATACATAAGATGGTGATACATCAGATGGATGTGAAAACGGCTTTCCTAAATGGCGAGCTGATCGAAAAGATTTGCATGCAACAGTCAGAGGGATTTGTCGTCAAGGGTCTTGAAGACAAAGTCTGCAAGTTGTTAAAATTCTTGTACGGTCTTAAACAAGCTTCTAAGATGTGGCATGAGAAATTTAACGAGGTTATAAGGTCAAATGGCTACATGGTCAGCGAAACGGGCAAGTGTGTTTACACGAAGTTCACTGATGGAAGATATGTGATCGTTTGTCTGTACGTGGACGACATGCTTATCCTGGGTACGGTTATGGGTTGTGTCACGGAGACAAAGAAGTTCATCTCGAGGAAGCTCAATATGAAGGACTTGGGGGAAGCTGATGTGATCTTAGGGATCAAGATTATGAGCACCTAAAATTCAGGTTAATTTTTTTTAATTTTTCTGATTGATTTAGTTTTAATAAATGATTTATTCTGTTATTTATCTTTAAGTGTACTTTTCTGTGCCTTTGATATTTGGAGTGTCAGGGATGTTCAACTCTGGAAATCTTCTTCACGAGTTTTGGAGTGGACATGATTACCTTCGTGATGGTATATAGTGTCCCACTCAGACTTGTTCCCTTGTGCTCTTTTTGCTTTGCAGAACTTCGGGTCGAATTAGACCATTTGATCATTAATTATTTTCCCACTCTTTTCCTTGATCATTTTTAGCACGTTACCGTGACTTTTCATTTGGGAGCACAAGACCAGTCAGTTTCTTGAAACCAACTCATCATGCATGATCTACTCGAGACGCTCGTCACCTATGTCCTTCGTGTCCCACTCAGACACGCCATTTTGTGCTCCATTTACTTCGCACAACTTTTCTGACACGTGACCTGATTTTATTTTACCCCACGACGTCACATTTATTTTCCAACTTGATTTGTGGGTCCCCTGTCGACCAAAACCTGTCAGCCCCAACTATGGACATGGCCCACATTGAGCCTACTACCCGTCCGACACTTGTGTTCCATTTATTGGAATCCCCATGTGCTACTTAATTATCCATGATCATCAACACCTAATTTTAATTCGATTTTTGCACAATATCTGATTTTGACCCAATTCGGCTCTACCGAGTCCAGCCCAGCTCCATGTTATTCTCCATCATAACACCCTCATATTTTCTTGCCCAAAAATTATCAAGTACTCTTCTACCTATTTTTTATATTTTAATAAGATTTCTGTTGATTTGAACCCATTGGAATTACCTATTTTTTTCCCTATGTTCAATCCTAGCCATTGGATAATCTAACTAAATCCTCACCACAATTTCCCTCACTTTTGCCACACTCTCACAAACTATTCCCCACAGCCGGCCCTAAAATCTAGGCACACTTTTCTCTCTCCCTCTCACTACAATTATCTCATCTCTTTTTCTCTCTCCCACTCTATTCTAACTTCACCAAAACAAAACACCAATATTAACATTAGCAGCCCCATGGCCAACCCGACCCCCTCACTCCCTGGCCGTGGCTCCGGCCACCCTGGCCGAGCGTGGCCGTCGACCACCAGCCCATCTCCTCATCCTCTTCCTTTCTCCTCCTCCAATGTATTAGCCGCCACCATCACCATCCTTTCCGGCCATCACCACCCGAGCCACCACCACCACTCCTTAGCCACCCCAGCCGACCACCCCCACGTTTGCCGTAGCCAGGCTGGCCGTCTCTGCGCCGCCGTGCCGCCTGGCCTGTCCGCGCCCCCGCATAGCAACATCGGCCGCATGCGCAGGCGCGCACGTGCGCGCGCGCGCGGGCCGCCGTCGTGCGTCGCCGTACGGCCGCCGTGGCCTCCCTTGCTATGTGCCCCACTCCGGCGAGCAGCCCCCTGACGGCCACCGTCCTCCGGGATGCGCCGTCGAGGCGATTCGTGCGTCTTGTACGACGTCCCGTCGTGACGAGCTATGGAACGAGACTGAAATCGCGTTCCGTCGCAGCAACTTCATGTACGTTTTCCCGGGAATCCGACCGTTGGATCGGCGATTTCTTTACTCCGTCACAATCTCGGTATATCCACCTTCATCCCTGTCAATTTTCGTCCGTTAATTTTATCGTTTGATATATCAAAACCGGCCACCAAGTTGACCGTTTAAATTGTATTAAATTTGGACAGTTTTGCGGGGCCAACTTCGTCAGCTTGTATCTCCTCCACCGCAGCTCCTTTTGGTGTGCTACCAGTTCCTGTGCGAAGCTGGTATAACCCTCTTACTACCCCTCCAGTTTAGTTTCATTGTGAGCTTGTTTGATTGGTTGAATTCGACGCCAAAGTTGGCCGTCCGAATTCGTAATTTCCAACTTGTAAAATTCTATTTTTGAACACGGGACTCCAGATTTCATTTCTGACATCACCATTAGACTTGTGGCATCGTTCTGGCATGTTTTCATATAAAATTTGTTAGATTTGGAGAACGTGGGCCCTGGCACGCTTTTCGGTGCAAAGTGGATCCCATATTCTGGGTCAACGGGACTTTTTGATGCCGGCTCATCAGAATCCAATTCTGGATATACCGTTGAGTTCGTATCGTCATTCTGGACTCGTTGACATATAATTTGCTAGGTTTTGGTAGACATTGGATCCGACACGCATTTCGGTGCAAGTCGGATACCAATATCCGGGTCAACGGGTCATTTTGAGATCGGCTCATCGGAATCCAATTTCGGAGATACCGTTGAGTTCGTATCATTATTCTGGACTCGTTGACAGGTAGTTTGCTGAGTTTTGAGAACATTGGCTCTGACACGTATTTTCGTACAAACCGGAATTCCAAGTTCTGGTCAACGGACCAAATTAAGATCGCGTCAACGGAATCCAATTCTGGAGATACCGTTGGGTTCGTATCGTCATTCTAGTTTCGTGGACATATAATTTGTTATATTTTATAGACTTGTTTTCTTGCACATTTTTCGGTGCAAAACGGCTCCGACACGGACCCCGTTTTGACCCAAAATTACCTTTTTGCCCTTGTGTGCAAATTGGACCGTTGGGTAGGCTATCCTAGCTAATTTGACCATTCTGGACACGTTGGCGATGTTTATTTCATCGTCCGACAATGTTTGTTGATAATTTCTCTGAGTTTAACCTTTTTATAATTAATTAATAATTAATTCTTATAATGTTCGTATTTCGGGATTAGTACAACGAAACTGAGCTCAGTCAATTCCAGTGATCTCACATCGCTGAAATTGATAAGATGGACACGTAGATCACTATAATGAGATTATCAACTTTACAGTTGATCATCTCATCTCGATTTGCGTGTCGTAAGTTTTGACGTACGAATAACGAAGTACACTTTATATCTTTAATAATTAGACTAGAATTGACCTGATTGACCAAAGTTGACCAGTTGACCCAAAGTCAACTGTAAGTCAACACTTGACCTAGTTTGACTAGATTATTGGCCGGAGTCGACCTAGAGTTGTTTTGACGTAGAAGAACCTAGGATAATGTAGATTGATTATAGAGATTCATTTATTACAACTTGAACACCTTGTAACCTGTGTTGCTTTAAATAGGACTCTGTGGCTTCAGTTGGACCTCCTATACTTATCAGCTGTTCAGGTTATCAGGCGAGTACATTCTCTGATCATTTCATATCCTGCTTAGAATTATATTCCTGCTTTAGATTACTATACTTGATGCTGTCACGACATTATCACGGATTAGTACTATACGGATCTCTTCATATGATGTTATCCCCCTCGGGAGCATCGGGTACATTGTGTCATGTGCGTTTCACTTTCATCATGTACTCCTGTGCTTTCACCATACATGTACACTCTTGTGAATCTTGTACTCTCATGTTCACAGAGCCTTCATGTATACTATCATGTGCACCCTTTCAAGGGCCCCATGTGATATCATGTACAATAACATAACCTGCTTAGATCCTTGTATATTGATTGGGGAAAATGGGAGAGTGCTAGTAGTCATATGAACAATTCCATAGTAGTGTAGATCATGTACAACTCTTTAGTGTAGATCATATACAAATCTGTCCCGTTCACATGTGCTATCCTGTACTCTACATCACTAGCCGCTGTTAGTTCTAGTAGATATTTCTATTACAGTTCTCTATCTGTTTACATACTATATTTCTTCAGATCATGTATCTTACTTTACTGCATGATTATATTTTCTAACCTGCTATGATTTGTTGAGATGTATTGTGCTCGCTCCTGTCCTGACTGGACCTGTTGATAAATTTTACAGATTGCCTGGGATTGTCTGCTAGCCTAGAGGAGACACAGTAGAGGTTGTTTAGATAGTAATTTCATTTTGTCTGGAGTTGTATTTACTTTGTGGATTACTATATTTGAGTTTTGAGATGTATTTCTGGGTTTATGTATCTTAGACACTTAGACTTCTATCTTTTGTATCTTTTTTGGATTTCATGTTTTATCTATCTTTATCATGCTCTACCTTAGATGTGATTGAGACTGTATCTGCTATGTCACCCCCATTCAGGGAGTATAAACTGCTTAGCATTATATTGTTAGATGATGTGACCTAGGACAGCGTTCTACCGCCGACACTGCGGCGTAGGCTGGGCGTTGTTACGTTCTCGTACCCTAACAGTGGGTGCGGGTCGTGACACATTTTTAGTGGTGGCCCATGCAGGTCGAGTTTATGTAGTGGTATTCGAACTAGAGTACCACTACAGCCTGCAGTAAGAATAGGATATATTTTTGAAGATACTCAATCACAATTAGGATCCCTTGAGAGATTCCTGGGACGACCCTTGAAAATCTTGTTTAAGTTCGATTTAAAAACTCTCTTTTTCTTGATTTGATTTATCTTTACTTTCTGTTGTTGAATTTGATTTTGATGTATTATTATTGAATTTGAGTTTGTATTTATTGATTTTGATGAAGATTGTGGAATTTTGAATCTTGATGTTAGCTGTAGCATCCGAGTTTGTAGTTATATGATTTGAAGGATTTTGTTCATTTTTGGATTTTGATGTTCGTTGATAAATTTGATTTTTTTGGTATTCATTGTTGATTTAATTTAATTTTTGGCAAGATAAAATTATATGGGCTAGGTCATCTAAGTTATGGAAATCTTGTCTTCTATAGTCACATTAGCCAGCATGGTGAGGACATATAGTCTGACTTTGGATATATTTCTCGGGTGTAGAAATTTAAGGTTTTTGCAGCCAAGCTAGCGGCATCGCAAAAATGTTAAATACCATGATTCTAGAGGTATGTGCATAAGTCGAGGACTCTGTGATTATCGTAGCCTTGCTTACTAGTATGACGATGATTTAGAGTACCATGATTTTGGACAGACGTATATGGTTATCAGATTGTACCTTAAATGTTTTCGAACATGTTTTGCTACTTTTGTTTCAATCATTCAAAAAAAAAAGAATTATTGTTATTTTGTTTTGTTTTGTTTCTCATTGTTTACTTAGGAGTAGCGTGTGTAACTTCTTACCATGAAATTCTTCTTAATACAATGAATCGATGATTTTGCTAGACTTTATCGTAGATTTGATAATTTAGCTCTGGGTTTCAAAATGGTTCCTTCTTTTAAACAGATAAGCAAAACAAATTTTATCGTTATTTCTTTCTTGCTATTATTTTTGTATTAAATAATAATAATTAAACTGTCTTGATTACGTCAATCACCTGCTTGCAATATTGGTAGGAATCTAAATGTTGCTCTTGACATGGAATTTGATTTTTTTTATATTGGGACATGGGGATATATATATATATATATGAATATGTATAGTGGACCCTTTCCTGACACTTATGCATACTACACTTGATTTTCACCTATCTGAATACATATTAATGTCGTTAATGTTTAAATTTTCAAAATCCTACTATTTCTGCTTTTCTGCTTTTTCCAGCTTAAATTCGTAATTCAAATATAAAATTTCATGATAATAGTTTTATTTATATCACTGCACATGTATGTTATACATAGGGTTTCGATTCAAAAAAATTTGGTTGAATTTTGTGTTGAATTTGTCAAATCCGAGACTGTGTGCATATTAACCCTTAATACTGGATTTTTAAATGTTAGTTCAAATTATTTTTTTAATGTAATATTAAGAGCTGTATACATTGTTGTATATAGGGATATAATATTAGGCTTTATATTCTTACATGTTAGGTTGTGATAAACATTGAGTTGGTTTTGATATTCGAATTTCTCCAAAATCCTGAAACTGAATGCATGTTAACATTTTTTTTCATTGATTTTCATGTTTAGTTCAATTTCAGATTTAACATGTAATATTGAACTGTATGCGTAGATAAATGTATGGATAGTATGTTAGGGTTTCATTTCTATCATGTTAGGATGTATTGGGAGCATTGAGAGTAGTTATGATGTTTCAAACTCCTAAATTTTGAAATTACATTATGTTAATATTGCACTGGTTTAAATGTTAGCTCATTTCAGATTTTGTATGTAAATGTTGAACTAAAACTGGATTTAACCTTTCAATACTAAGCTATAACCCTGTACAAGGACATACACACCCTAACTTAGTATACACTGTCATGTAAACCTAATCCTTTTCCCTCTATGTTATGTACATATATCTATATAGATACATATAGAGCTTAGGCATACATGTTATAATGTATATAGATACATAACTAAGTCTCTACCTTTATATATATATATATATATATATATATATATATATATATATATATATATATATATATATATATATATATATATATGGTTAGCCATGCATACTATGAGTAAATAAGTTGCGTATTATAGATTGTTTAACCAATATGCCATGATTAGTGTAACTTGATAGCGTTGTTTTGAAACCCAATTTCTCATATACAATTTCATGTATATTTCACCTACACACATGCCTACTATCTAACCATATGAACATGTCCGCATAACCTTATATAATGCTAGTTTTCCCTCTCTAAAGCTCTCTATATTATATATTGTGATTGGATTTCAATGTAATCGACTTTCGTTAATTAAACTTGTGATTTTGATTTTCTTGGGATAGTACCCATTTTAGATGATTGGTAGTTACCTTTCTTTATTATTTTTTAATGAGTACCAGCTTTCATATAGGATGGTAGACTGTCTTACAGTTTTGATGGTTTGTTATTTTGTAACTTTTTCTATTTTAGCACCCTGGATTGCTTGTGTGTTTGATACCCTATGACCGTTTTGGTTAGTATGACTAGTATACCTAGATGAGACTTAACTACCACCGTATGCCATGACCCTGTATGCCGTTCTTTTTTTTGATGGTATGATTTGTTTAAGTTCTGGGAATTGATTCGGGTTGATTTTTTTTTTAATTTTTCTGATTGATTTAGTTTTAATAAATGATTTATTCTGTTATTTATCTTTAAGTGTACTTTTTCGTGCCTTTGATATTTGGAGTGTCAGGGATGTTCAACTCTGGAAATCTTCTTCACGAGTTTTGGAGTGGACATGATTACCTTCGTGATGGTATATAGTGTCCCACTCAGACTTGTTCCCTTGTGCTCTTTTTGCTTCGCAGAACTTCGGGTCGAATTAGGCCATTTGATCATTAATTATTTACTCTTTTCCTTGATCATTTTTAGCACGTTACCGTGACTTTTCATTTGGGAGCACAAGACCAGTCAGTTTCTTGAAACCAACTCATCATGCATGATCTACTCGAGACGCTCGTCACCCATGTCCTTCGTGTCCCACTCAGACACGCCATTTTGTGCTCCATTTGCTTCGCACAACTTTCCCGATACGTGACCCGATTTTATTTCACCCCATGGCGTCACATTCATTTTCCAACTTGATTTGTGGGTCCCCTGTCGACCAAAACCTGTCAGCCCCAACTATGGACATGGCCCACATTGAGCCTACTACCCGTCCGACACTTGTGTCCTATTTATTGGAAACCCCATGTGCTACTTCATTACCCATGATCATCAACACCTAATTTTAATTCGATTTTTGCACAATGTCTAATTTTGACCCAATCCGGCTCCACCAAGTCCAGCCCAGCTCCATGTTATTCTCCATCATAACACCCTCATATTTTCTTGCCCAAAAAATATCAAGTACTCTTCTACCTATTTTTCTATATTTTAATAAGATTTTTGTTGATTTGAATCCATTGGAATTACCTATTTTTTCCTCTATGTTCAATCATAGCCATTGGATAATCTAACTAAATCCTCACCACAATTTCCCTCACTTTTCCCACACTCTCACTAACTATTCCCCATAGCCGGCCCTAAAATCTAGAAATACTTTTCTCTCTCCCTTTCACTACAATTATCTCATCTCTTTCTCTCTCTCCCACTCTATTCTAACTTCACCAAAACAAAACAACAACCGCAACATTAGCAGCCCCATGGCCAACCCGACCCCCCTCACTCCCTAGCCGTGGCTCCGGCCACCCTGGCCGAGCGTGGCCGTCGACCACCAGCCCATCTCCTCATCCTCTTCCTTCCTCCTCCTCCAATGTATTAGCCGCCACCATCACCATCCTTTCCGGCCATCACCACCCGAGCCACCACCACCACTCCTTAGCCACCCCAGCCGACCACCCCCACGTTCGCCGTGGCCAGGCTGGCCGTCCCTGCGCCGTCGCGCCGCCTGGCCTGGCCGCGCCACCGTACAGCAGCATCGGCCGCATGCACAGGCGCGTACGTGCGCGCGCGCGGGCCGCCGTCGTGCACTGCCGTACAGCCGCACGGCCGTCGTGGCCTTCCTGGCTGTGTGCCCCACTCCGACGAGCAGCCCCCTGACGGCCACCGTCCTCAGGGATGCGCCGTCGAGGCGATTCGTGCGTTTTGCACGACGTCCTGTCGTGACGAGCTCGGGAACGAGACTGAAATCGCATTCCATCGCAGCAACTTCGTACGTTTTTTCCCGGGAATCCGACCGTTGGATCAGCATTTCTTTGCTCCGTCACAATCTCGGTATATCCACCTTCATCCCTGTCAATTTTCGTCCGTTAATTTTATCGTTTGATACATCAAAACCGGCCACCAAGTTGACTGTTTAAATTGTATTAAATTTGGACAGTTTCGCGGGGCCAACTTCGTCAGCTTGTATATCCTCCACCGCAGCTCCTTTTGGTGTGCTACCAGTTCCTGTGCGAAGCTGGTATAACCCTCTTACTACCCCTCCAGTTTCATTTCATTGTGAGCTTGTTTGATTGGTTGAATTCGAATCCAAAGTTGGCCGTCCGAATTCGTAATTTCCAACTTGTAAAATTCTATTTTTGAACACGGGACTCCAGATTTTATTTCTGACACAACCATTAGACTTGTGGCGTCGTTCTGGCATGTTTTTATATAAAATTTGTTAGATTTGGAGAACGTAGGCCCTGGCACGCTTTTCGGTGCAAAGTAGATCCCACATTCTGGGTCGACGAAACTTTTTGACGCCGGCTCATCGGAATCCAATTCCGGATATACCGTTGAGTTCGTATCGTCATTCTGGACTCGTTGACATATAATTTGCTAGGTTTTGGTGGACATTGGATCCGGCACGTATTTCGGTGCAAGTCGGATACCAATATCCGGGTCAACGGGTCATTTTGAGATCGGTTCATCGGATTCCAATTTTGGAGATACCGTTGAGTTCGTATCATCATTCTGGACTCGTTGACAGGTAGTTTGCTGAGTTTTGAGAACATTGGCTCCGGCATGCATTTCCGTGCAAACCGGAATTCCAAGTTCTGGTCAACGGACCAAATTGAGATCGGGTCAACGGAATCCAATTCTGGAGATAATGTTGGGTTTGTATCCTTATTCTGGTTTTGTGGACATATAATTTGTTATATTTTATAGACTTGTTTTCTTGCACGTTTTTCGGTGCAAAACGGCTCCGACACAGACACCGTTTTGACCCGAAATTACCTTTTTGCCCTTGTGTCCAAATTGGACCGTTGGGTAGGCTATCCTAGCTAATTTGACCATTCTAGACACGTTGGCGATGTTTATTTCATCGTCCGACAATGTTTGTTGATAATTTCTCTGAGTTTAACCTTTTTATAATTAATTAATAATTAATTCTTATAATGTTCGTATTTCGGGATTAGTACAACGAAACTGAGCTCAGTCAATTCCAGTGATCTCACATCGCTAAAATTGACAAGATGGCACGTGGATCACTATAATAAGATTATCAACTTTACAGTTGATCATCTCATCTCGATTTGCGTGTCGTAAGTTTCGACGTACGAATAACGAAGTACACTTTATATCTTTAATAATTAGACTAGAATTGACCCTGATTGACCAAAGTTGACCAGTTGACCCAAAGTCAACTGTAAGTCAACACTTGACCTAGTTTGACTAGATTATTGGCCGGAGTCGACCTAGAGTTGTTTTGACGTAGAAGAACCTAGGATAATGTAGATTGATTATAGAGATTCATTTATTACAACTTGAACACCTTGTAACATGTGTTGCTTTAAATAGGACTGTGTGGCTTCAGTTGGACCCCCTATACTTATCAGCTATTCAGGTTATCAGGCTAGTACATTCTCTGATCATTTCATATCCTGCTTAGAATTATATTCCTGCTTTAGATTACTATACTTGATGCTGTCACGACATTATCACGGATTAGTACTATACGGATCTCTTTATGCGATGTTATCCCCCTCGGGAGCATCGGATACATTGTGTCATGTGCGTTTCACTTTTATCATGTACTCCTGTGCTTTCACCATACATGTATACTCTTGTAAATCTTGTACTCTCATATTCACAGGGCCTTCATGTATACTATCATGTGCACCCTTTCAAGGGCCCCATGTGATATCATGTACAATAACATAACCTACTTAGATCCTTGTGTATTGATTGAGGAAAACGAGGGAGTGCTAGTAGTCATGTGAACAATTCTATAGTAGTGTAGATCATGTACAACTCTTTAGTGTAGATCATGTACAAATCTGTCCCGTTCACATGTGTTATCCTGTACTCTACATCACTAGCCACTGTTAGTTCTCTATTTATAGTAGATATTTCTATTATAGTTCTCTCTCTGTTTACATACTGTATTTCTTCAGATCATGTATCTTACTTTACTGCATTATTATATTTTCTAACCTGCTATAATTTGTTGAGATGTATTGTGCTCGCTCCTGTCCTGACTGGACCTGTTGATAAATTTTACAGATAGCCTGGGATTGCCTGCTAGCCTAGAGGAGACACAGTAGAGGTTGTTTAGATAGTAATTTCATTTTGTCTGGAGTTGTATTTACTTTGTGGATTACTGTATTTGAGTTTTGAGATGTATTTCTGGGTTTATGTATCTTAGACACTTAGACTTCTATCTCCTGTATCTCTTTTGGATTTTATGTTTTATCTATCTTTATTATGATCTACCTTAGATGTGATTGAGACTGTATCTGCTATGTCACCCCATTCAGGGAGTATAAACTGCTTAGCATTATATTGTTAGATGATGTGACCTAGGACAGCGTTCTGCCGCCGACACTGCAGCGTAGGCTGGGCATTGTTACGTTCTCGTACCCTAACAGTGGGTGCGGGTCGTGACAAAGATCATCCAGACAGACACGGACTAGCGTTGTCACTGTCTTATTATGTTGAGAAGATGATCACTCATTACGGGTATCAGGATCTTCCAGGGATTGATACGCCGTACAGGTGTGATCTGAAGCTGAAGCCTAATTCAGGAGAAAGCGTCAGGCAGCTGGAGTATGCAAGCGTAATCGGGAGTTTGATGTATGCTACTACTGCCACAAGGCCTGACATAGCTTTTGCCGTGGGAATACTGAGTCGTTTCACGAGCAACCCAGGCATTGAGCACTGGAAAGCTGTGAAACGGGTTATGAGATATCTCAAGAAGACTCAGACATATGCACTGTACTACAGCGGAGATCTACCGGTAGTGGAAGGCTTCAGTGATGACAGCTGGTGCTCAGAGGTAGAGAGCGAGAGGTCCACAGGTGGATTCATTTTCACAATGGGTGGAGCTGCTATATCGTAGAAATCGAAGAAATAGACCATGCTCTCGCGGTCATCTATGGAATCTGAGTTCTTTGTACTTGATACCGCAGCCGAGGAAGCAAAATAGCTTCGGGAGCTCATGTATGATCTTCCAGTGGTTGGGGCACAAATATCGACGATACCGATATACTGCGACAACCAGGCGACTGCGACGGTGGCATCAAATGACCTCTTCAACGGGAAGAATAGGACTGTGCGGCAGAAGCACATGTGTAAAACCCCTAAGTTTTTAAAGTTTTATTTTAATATCCTTTATGGTATTTTTGTGGACTTTTAAATCAATATTTGTTAAATATTTTGTAGCAAGATAAAAGCTAAAATATAGATAATATATATATATATATATATATATATATATATATATATATATATATATATATATATACATTTGCAAAAAAAAAGAAATAGAGAATTCCTCAGGTAAACAGTACCCTGTTTGCCATTAAATATCAAAAACAGGTATTACAGAAACACTAAAATTGATTGCAAACTCGCTTGTACAAAAAAAAGCCTAGAAAGAAATCCTAGGAAATAATCTAAGTACAATTGTTTAGCTTTTGATTCTCGAGGGGGTGACGGTGGAGGCTCGGAAAAGTATATCAACTCTGCCTTACTCCTTGGACTATCCGACGCAGTCTTTAGCGCTTGAAGAAATTGCCTTTCAAAGGTTGCCAGCCTTGGATTGCCAACCATTTGCATGGGTGTGGTGCCCTGCTATTTATAGTAATTTTGAGATGAAGGATATTTTGAGCCGCATAGATGGCCACATGGCAAATTCCCGGGCCACATGGCCGTAATCATGCCTCGAGACTCGGTCTGTGACTGATAGCTGGGGATTTGTTAGGATTTGTTGTGATTTGTCGTTGTAGCAAATCTGAGTAGTTGAGACCTGGTCAACTTGTCATGTGCATGTCACTACCACATTTTTAGTTTGAGGGTATTTTTGTCATTTTTGGGGTTATTTGAATTTATTAGAATTTATTTGAATTTATGGGAATTTTTAGGATTTATTTTGGAATTGTTTGAGTGAAGGTTGACTAGGTTGACTTTGACTAGCAATGACCTTAGTAAACTAACCTAAGAGCTAACCCTAGTTGAGTTGGACTTGGTTAGGTCATGCAACCCTAGTTAGACTAGAGTTGACCTATGGTTTAGTTATTTGACTCAAGTTAGGACATTAAGTCATAAGCCATGACTTATGGTTGAACCAAGGTTTAATAACTTAGCCATAGTAGTCCATTAGCCATGTGAACCTAACCATAACCCAATCCCTAGTTGGCCGGCCACCTATACCCATCCTTGGGATTCCCACTCTATAAGTATCCTCCTAGAAATCAGGGCTAGCCTCTTAGGAAGAACAAAGCTTTGGAAAGAGGTGAGTTTCCATCTTCATAAATCCCTAGAAATTCCATTTTAGCTCCATTTTCCCTCAAACAAATTGCAATAGGTTTTAAATTAAGTGTTCTTGCTGTTGTTATATATTATTCTCAGATTCAAATCAATTTGGAGAAGTTTGCTAGCAAGAGGAACCCCCCCATTTGAGACTTTTCTTGCATTTGGTCACCTATAGGTAAGTCTATGTAAACTCTATTAAATTCTGAATTTCTGTGCATGGAGACCTAGATCTAGGTGTCCCCTAGCTAAACCTAAATTTTTGTGTCATTTTGGACCCATTTCGTGTCCGTATCGAACACGTATCCGACCTAGGTTTAAGGTGTTTGATGAAATGCCCCAATGGGCATTTCATATTGATTTTCGAATTGTGTTTAAATAGAAATTATTATTTTGATGTCGCTTACACGTTTGTAATTGAGTGAGGTGATTTTGGTCTTGTGTCATGTCTGTTTGGACACAGGGACACATCCGTGCGCGCTCGGGACTGCCTGTCCTGCTGTTCGGGGGCTGTACCGGACACGACACGCGGACAATGGACACGAGATTCGATACACCCCATGGGGCAGTGACTGAAATGCCACGTGTCAAGTTTCAGGGGCCCATGTGGCGTGTCGAGGGAGTAATCCTCATTGCACTGAGTTTGGACTGACAGTTCAGTCGGGTTTATTCGACACTGATACGCTATTCGTATCTCCTCTGGACACGTCGAGGACACGATTCAGGGTGCCCTAGTCCTAGCCCTAGACCTACTCGATACTGGGACACGAGCACAGGGTCTGTGTCGTGTCGTGTCACGTGCACGAGCTCAATGAACACGTGTACGACACTGTTTTTCCCACACTATCCAGTTTTATATTCCTGTGTTTAAATTCCCATTTTAATTAGTTTAATTCATGATTTTATTTGCTAATTAGATCCTAAATATATTGTATAAACTATATTAGATTAGAGATTCATATTAGAATTGGTTTTATGTGTGTAACTGGATTCGAATTTGGGATTTCTGTGTGTTTTCTGATACCTTCATGATACACTGTTCTTTCCCGAAATTCCTAACTTCAATCCCAGTTTTAATGTTGTTCTTACTACTAATTACCCCCCCATATGTTTGATAGTTCCTATTCGGCTTAGGTTTACAATTCAATTGGTTTTGTGGTATGTGAATGAATTTTGAGCAGTTGTGTTGGATTCAAATGTTTTAGGACTGAATTGATCTTCTTTCCTTTTCGAACTGTAGCTGAGCAGTTTTCCTAATAATCTGAATTGGTATTTCCCTAATAAACTGAAATTGATATTGTTTGGTTATTTTCAGAAAGATGAAACCTGGGTTTTGTTTCAACCTGAGAACTGAGATTTAATTTGGGATATGTATGGACTGAACTGGGTTCAGTTTCTTTTAACTGAGATTATAAATTGATTTCTTTCCTTTCTTTTTCTGTCCAGAATTTGGACTGCTCACTGATTCTCTCTATACACTGAATTGATATGCAATGGGTTCCTTCCTTTCTCTTTCTTGTTATATTTTCAGTCCTCAACACTCACCTCACTGTCCAGTTTACACACACACACAAGCACTCTCTCTCACTCATAATCATGTATACACACACACACACTTTTACTCTTCATATACACACACACAGCCACACTCTCACACTCACTGTCCAGTTTACACACACATACACATTATCACTCACCCTCTAGCACTCATTCACTCTCTACACACATGTTATGTATCACCCTTCACACACACACACACACACACACACACACACACACACACACACACACACACACACATTCCTCACTCACTCTCTACACACACACACACACATATACTTTCTCTATTATATCATGAATGCATATTCATATATGTAATATGTATTATGTATATAAATAATCTATTTATGTATATATTATATGTGAGTTCTATATAATGTAGTGTGTGGGTGATATGTATATAGTTAGCCCATATGTGTGTTTTTATATTATATTATAGCTATATCATATGTGTAATATATATTAGATATATATTGGCATGTGTTATGTGAATATGGTTGGTTCATAGGCATGGAATAGCCTATGGCCCATGGATGAGTCTGTGTGCCAGTTTAGAGTCTAGATTCGACTTGTGTAGCCCTGTTAGACCTAGAATAGACTAGTTAGACCTAGAATGACTAGTTTGACCTAATTTAGACTTGGTTGACCTAGTTTGACCATAGTTGACTTAGGTTTGACTTCTTGGTTGACCAAGGTTGACCAAGAGTTGACTTTGGCCTAGATTGACCTAGAATCATGTAGAATGCATAGTAGGACTTCATTATACCATTTTAGACTTGTTGTGACCTGTGCTGTTCTGATTAGGAGACAGACACCTCTTCTCGGACAGTACATTTTAGTTGGACACTCAGATACCAGACGAGTACATTCTCTGATCATTTCATATCATGCTTAGAATTATTTCCTGCATTAAATTACTTTACTTGTTACTGTCACGTTGGTCACACGAATTGGTACTATATGGATCCCTTCTTGAGATGTTATCCTTAGGGAGCATCGGGTACTACATGTTCTGTACGTTTCACTTACATGGCGTATCACTATGCTTCATTGGTTCATTGATCACTTGTGACATATACTCTTATGATCACAGAGTCTCCTTGAATCCTTATCCCATTTACTGGGTATCCTAGAATCTCCTAGAATCCCCATTTATGGGACATCCATGTATCACCCTTCGGGGGCCTTTGCATGGAATCATAACATAACCTGGTTGGATCCTTGTGTATTGATTGGGGGTACGGGGGAGTAGAAGTAGACATTTGAATAATACCCAAGTAGTATCTCATCAGAATCTTTCCATAGTGTCTCATCAGAATCTCATATGCCATTTACATGTCTATATTGTACTCTGACTCACTAGCCACTGTTAGTCTATATTTATAGTAGATATTTCTATTACAGCTCTCTCTCTGTTTACATACTGCATTTTCTTCAGTACCTGTATCTTACTTTACTGCATGATTATATTTTCTAACCTGCTATGAACTGTTGAGATGTACTATGCTCGCTCCTGTCCTGACTGGACCTGTTGAAAATTTACAGAGGACGAGGAGGAGGCCTGTGTGGATACCTTCTACGGGGCAGCCCTAGATGACACTTGCGAGCTGGACTCTCACGAGGACCCAACTCTAGCTGAGGACATCACCCCCATTGCCTAGACTAGGTTAGTTAGGCCTTATCTTATTTTATGTTGTCTTGAGACTGTTTAGCTAGACTTTACTTCTGTTCAGAGATTTTGAGTTGTATATATTCTTTCATATTCAGTAGCTGAGTTTTGTACTCTGAGTATTTGCTGGGATATTATCTTAGACTACTTTATCATCTGTATTTTCTTGAGTTCTATATCATATCGTGCTATCTCTTCCTTAGTTGTGATTGAGTTTATTTACTGCTATGTCACCCCCACTCGGGGAGTATAAACTGTTTAGAGTTATATTGTTAGATATTGTGACTTAGGACAACGTTCTACCACCGACACTGCGGCGTAGGCTGGACGTATCCACGTCTCGTACCCTTACTCTAGGGTACGGGTCGTGCCACATTTTTAGTGGTGCCCCATGCAGGTCTAGACTAGAAGTGTAGTGGTATTCGAATTAGAGTATCACTACAGCCTGCAGTAGGATATAGGACATTAATTTTTAAGGTACTCAATCACATTAGGAAAAATTTATTTTATTGCCATCTAAATCCTTATTGTCAGCTGATCCTTTTGAATTTTAATTGTTAGTCTTTGTTATTTCGCTTCTTTCTCAGAAATTGATACTCTTGTTCGTCTATCTTCAGGATGGTAGAGACTCGATCGCAGCGTACCATTCATGTGGATGCTATAGAAGGGACTGCTACCTCTCAGCCAGTAAAGCAGGGCCAGGGGACTGCAGCTCCTGCCACCTCTGCTCGTATTGAGACCTCGACAGCAGCAGCAAGCGGTATGCCTCCACCGGCTCGGAGGCAGGACCCAGTCATTGCAGAGATGCCCTTCCAGCAGCCGCTGCCTACAGGACACGTAGATGCGGCGCAGATGTTCGCATACTTCCAGCAGTTCATGGACCGGCAGCAGGCTCGACAGGACAGAGGCATGGAGCTGGCCCTTACGACGGTTGCAGCTCGACCAATGGTCCATCAGCCGAGGACACCGGGGATAGAGTAGTTCCAGAAGATGAGCCCCAAAGACTTTCTGGGGACAGAGGGGATTCTATATGCCGATGAGTGGATCGAGCATATAGAGGAGATATTCCGCCTGGCCCGGATACCAGCAGATCTCCAGATTGAGGCCGCAGCTAGCCAGATACGAGATTTTGCTCGCACCTGGTATCAGTCAGACCCCAGGATGGGGGTAGCTGGGCAGACTTGGGAGCAGTTCAAGGGCTTCTTCAAGAAAAAGTTCTTCCCAGATTCAGCACTCAGAGCCTTAGAGTCACAGTTCGAGAGCTAGTCCAAGGGAGCCTTTCAGTAGAGGAGTACGCTGGGGAGTTCGGCCGCCTCAACAGGTTCGTAGAGGGCTTGAGCGAGATGGCAAAGGCCCAGAGGTTCCGGAAGGGTCTGGTTAAGGAGGTCAAGTCCCTGACCAAGAGCAACAGGGATGCCACATTCGAGGAGATCTTGACGGGAGCCTTGTTGGCAGAGGATGATCTTGAGCTTAGGCTCAAGAGGGGGCGAGACCAAGTTGGGGGCAGCAGCAGCGGAGGCCAGGCCAAGAGGCCCCACTTTCAGCACCAGCAGTTGAGGCAGTTCCAGCCGCAGCCGATCCAGCAGAGGCCAGTTCACCAGCAGCAACAGCCGAGATAGCACCAGCAAGGTCAGAGACAGGGTGTTACTTGTGCCTACTGCAAGAAGCATGGGCACGTCTTTAATGAGTGCTGGAAGAGGCTGGGCTAGTGCCCGGTGTGCGGTTCAGCAGACCACCAGATGAGGGAGTGCCAGATAGCACGAGCAATCCAAGAAGGAGGAGCCAGGGCTCCAGCAGGCCAGCAGAGGGGACCAGTCCTGCCGACACAGCAGCAGAGGTTCATCCAGCACCAGTAGCAGGCCAGGGGAGGCCAGCAGGGGCGAGGATTCACCATGGCAGCAGAGGATGCGGAGGCCATCGGAGAGCTGATCGCAGGTTTGATTCTTCTCGACTCCAGTCCAGCTTTTGCATTATTCGATTTCGGTGCTTCGCATAGCTTCATATCAGTATCTTTTACGATTAGACACGGTATCGTAGCTGAATCGTTGCCTAGGACTTACAAGATCACGACCAGGGGTGGCATTATCCTCGTGAGTGATGTTTGTAAGGGTCGGAGTGTAGTTTTGGGAGGCCGTGAGTTAGAGGTGAGCCTGCTCGTAATGTCATTGCCGAACTACAATATAGTACTAGGCATGGATTGGTTGAGCAGGCACCACGCCAATATTGATTGCAGAGGGGATAGAGTTCTCTTCAGAGCGCCGGGGGAGCCAGAGTTCGAGTACTCCAGACGTCAGGCAGAGCAGAGCAGCGGGGTCTTCTGTGGGGTCTCGGTCGAGGAGCAGACGATTCCACACCCCTTGATAGCAGAGTATATGGATGTTTTCTCAGAGGAGTTGCCAGGATTTCCACCAGACAGAGACATAGAGTTCTCGATAGACTTGGTTCCAGGAGCGGAACGCATCTCTCAGCATGTCTATCGGGTAAACAATAGTGAGTTGGTGGAGCTGAAGAAGCAGGTGGATGAGCTACAGGACAAGGGCTTCATCCGTTTGAGTTCGTTGCCATGGGGTGCACCAGTGTTGTTTGTGCCAAAGAAGGATGGGTCAGTACGGATGTGTATTGACTACAGGGCACTAAACAACCTCACGATCAAGAACAAATACCCACTGTCGCGGATCGACGATCTTTTTGACCAGTTGAAAGGAGCTCGGGTATTTTCTAAGATTGATCTGAGGTCGGGATACCACCAAGTGAAGGTGAAGGGGGAGGATATTCCCAAGACCGCTTTCAGGATACGGTACGGGCAGTTTGAGTTTTTGATTATGCCGTTTGGGCTAACCAATGCACCAGCAGTGTTTATGAACCTTATGAACAAGGTGTTCTACCAGTATTTGGATCAGTTTGTGGTGGTGTTCATTGACGACATCTTGATATATTCCAAGACTGAGGAGGAGCACGAGGAGCATTTGAGGATCGTGCTGAAGACTCTCAGGAGGGAGCAGTTTTACGAAAAGCTCTCCAAGTGTGAGTTCTTCTTGGACCGGGTGGACTTCTTGGGGCATGTGGTGACTGGAGATGGTATCTCAGTTGACCCCAAGAAGATTGTAGCAATTGAGGCATGGGCAGCGCTGACTTCAGTTACAGAGATCAGGAGTTTCTTGGGGCTGGCAGGATATTATCGAAGATTTGTGCAGGGTTTCTCCCGGGTTGCAGAGCCGTTGACTCGGTTGACCCGGAAGGATGCTGAGTATGTTTGGTCAGAGGAGTGTCAGGCAGCTTTTGATGAGTTGAAGAAGCGGCTTACGACAGCTCCGATTCTGACATTGCCTTCAGGATCAGGTGGTTTCACTATTTATAGTGACGCTTCCGGGAAGGGGCTGGGTTGTGTCTTACAGCAGCATGGGAATGTGATTGCCTATGCTTCCAGGCAGTTACGTTCCCATGAGAAGAACTACCCTACCCATGACCTGGAGCTGGCAGCAGTGATATTTGCTCTGAAGTTGTGGAAGCATTATCTGTACGGAGAGAGGGTGGAGATCTTCACAGATCATAAAAGCTTAAAGTATGTGTTCACTCAGAAGGAGTTGAACATGAGGCAGCACAGATGGCTAGAGTTGATGAAGGACTTTGACATCCTACTTCAGTGTCACCCAGGGAAGGCCAACGTGGTTGTCGATGCCTTGAGTAGGTATCCGACAGCCATGTGTTTGACCATGGATCGACATTTGCTTGCAGACTTGGAGAGCCTTGGGATTGAGGTGATCGTACCCGGAGTGCAGATGCAGATGTGGGGCATGCAGATTCAGTCAGACTTGGTAGAGAGGATCATGTCGGCACAGTTTGAGGATGTTGCTCTATGGTGTATTTGAGAGCAGGTTCGAGCAGGATTGCTGGAGGGCAAGTTTTCTCTTACAGAGGATGGTGTCTTGAGGCACGGTTCCAGGTTATGTGTGCCCAGCGGAGATCTCAGGGAGTAGGTTATGTAGGAGGCCCACAGATCTCAGTACTCTATACACCCGGGTGCCAACAAGATGTACCAAGATCTGAGGGAGCATGTTTGGTGGTCCGGGATGAAGCGGGAGGTGGCTCGCTTCGTGGCTAGGTGCTTGGTCTGTCAGCAGGTCAAGACAGAGAAGCAGAGGCCCGGTGGATTATTGCAGCCGCTGCCCATTCCCGAGTGGAAATGGGAGCATATCACTATGGACTTCGTATCAGGATTGCCGCGTACACCAGGAGAAAAAGACGCGATTTGGGTCATCGTTGACAGGTTGACCAAATCGGCCTACTTCTTGCCATTCAAGGTGGGTACGTTTACAGAGAGGCTGGCGGAGATGTATATGCGGCAGATAGTCAGGATCCACGGGGTTTCGGTCAGCATCGTCTCAGATCGGGATAGTCGCTTTACTTTCTATTTCTGGAGGAGTCTGCAGACCAGCTTGGGCACTCAGCTCAAGTTTAGTACTGCATACCACCCCCAGACGGACGGACAGTCAGAGAGGACTATTCAGACACTTGAGGATATGCTGCGGACGTACGTCCTGGACTTTGGAGGTTCCTGGGAGGATCATCTACATTTGGTGGAGTTTGCTTACAACAACAGTTTCCAGGCCAGTATTGAGATGTCACCTTTCAAGGCTCTGTACGGGCGTATGTGTCGTACACCTTATCTTGGAAGGATATTGGTGAGCGAGCTTTACTGGGGCCAAAGATGGTTGTTGACACAGCCGAGAAGGTGAAGCTCATCAGGGACAGAATTCGCGTGGCGCACGACAGCCATCGGCACTGGGCCGATAGCCACTGGAGGCCGTTGGAGTTTGAGGTACAGATTAGAGTAGGATTATATTTTGGTTTGTTTGTTTGTGATTTTGATCATGTTTGTTTATTATAATTAATTGAGACCTTGCTTGTGATTAGGTCGGAGACCAAGTTTTCTTGAGGATATCTCCGACTTGTAGTACGATACATTTTGGTGGAGGCGGGAAGCTTAGCTCGCGCTTCATCAGCCCTTTTATTATCAGCGGGAGAGTCGGTGACGTGGCATACAGGCTAGACTTGCCGCCTGTACTAGTGGGGGTCCACAATGTATTCCATGTATCACAGTTGAGACGATACGTGGCTGACCCTAGCCATATGCTCGATCATTCAGAGATTGAGGTTGGGCCTTCTCTCAGCTATCTAGAGCAGCCACTGGAGATTCTGGATCGACGGAAGAAGGTTCTGAGGAACCAGGTGATACCCTTGGTATACGTCGCATGGAGGCATCATTCTCCAGGAGAGTCTACCTGGGAACGGGAGGATGAGATGCGCGAGCGGTACCCATATCTTTTTGGACCGTGAGGTAGACTTTCTATCCTTCTCATCAGTTGCATTTTACCTTTCAATTTCGAGGACAAATTTTTTTTAAGGAGGGTAGATTTGTCACTACCATATTTCTAGTTTGAGGTTATTTTTATCATTTTTGGGGTTATTTGAATTTATTAGAATTTATTTGAATTTATGGGAATTTTTAGGATTTATTTTGGAATTGTTTGAGTGAAGGTTGACTAGGTTGACTTTGACTAGCAATGACCTTAGTAAACTAACCCTAGTTGAGTTGGACTTGGTTAGGTCATGCAACCCTAGTTAGACTAGAGTTGACCTATGGTTTAGTTATTTGACTCAAGTTAGGACATTAAGTCATAAGCCATGACTTATGGTTGAACCAAGGTTTAATAACTTAGCCATAGTAGTCCATTAGCCATGTGAACCTAACCCTAACTCAATCCCTAGTTGGCCGGCCACCTATACCCATCTTTGGGATTCCCACTCTATAAGTATCCTCCTAGAAATCAGGACTAGCCTCTTAGGAAGAACAAAGCTTTGGAAAGAGGTGAGTTTCCATCTTCACAAATCCCTAGAAATTCCATTTTAGCTCCATTTTCCCTCAAACAAATTGTAATAGGTTTTAAATTAAGTGTTCTTGCTGTTGCTATATATTATTCTCAGATTCAAATCAATTTGGAGAAGTTTGCTAGCAAGAGGAACCCCCCATTTGAGGCTTTTCTTACATTTGGTCACCTATAGGTAAATCTATGTAAACTCTATTAAATTCTAATTTTCTTTGCATGGAGACCTAGATCTAGGTGTCCCCTAGCTAACCCTAAATTTTCGTGTCATTTTGGACCCATTTCGTATCCATATCGGACACGTATCCGACCTAGGTTTAAGGTGTTTGATGAAATGCCCTAATGGGCATTTCGTATTGATTTTCGAATTGTGTTTAAATAGAAATTATTATTTTGATGTCGCTTACACGTTTGTAATTGACTGAGGTGATTTTGGTCTGGTGTCGTGTCTGTTTGGACACAAGGACACATCCGCGCGCGCTCGGGACTGCCTGTCCTGCTGTTCGGAGGCTGTACCGGACACGACATGCGGACAATTGACACGAGATTCGACACACCCCATGGGGTAGTGACTGACACGCCACGTGTCAAGTTTCAGAGGCCCACATGGCATGTCGAGGGAGTAATCCTCATTGCACTGAGTTTGGACTGACAGTTCAGTCGGGTTTATTCGACACTGATACGCTGTTCGTATCTCCTCTAGACACATCGAGGACACGATTCAGGGTGCCCTAGTCCTAGCCCTAGACCTACTCGACACTGGGACACGAACACAGGGTCTGTGTCGTGTCGTGTCACGTGCACGAGCTCAATGAACACGTGTACGACACTGTTTTTCCCACACTGTCCAGTTTTATATTCTTGTGTTTAAATTCCCATTTTAATTAGTTTAATTCATGATTTTATTTGCTAATTAGATCCTAAATATATTGTATAAACTATATTAGATTAGAGATTCATATTAGAATTGGTTTTATGTGGGTAACTGGATTCGAATTTGGGATTTCTGTGTGTTTTCTGATACCTTCATGATACACTGTTCTTTCCCGAAATTCCTAACTTCAATCCCAGTTTTAATATTGTTCTTACTACTAATTACCCCCCACAGGCTTGATAGTTCCTATTCGGCTTAGTTTTGTAATTCAATTGGTTTTGTGGTATGTGAATGAAATTTGAGCAATTGTGTTGGATTCAAATGTTTTGGGATTGAATTGTTCTCCTTTCCTTTTCGAACTGTAGCTGAGCAGTTTTCCTAATAACCTGAATTGGTATTTCCCTAATAAACTGAAATTGATATTGTTTGGTTATTTTCAGAAAGATGAAACCTGGGTTTTGTTTCAACCTGAGAACTGAAATTTAATTTAGGATATGTATGGACTGAACTGGGTTCAGTTTCTTTTAACTGAGATTATGAATTGATTTCTTTCCTTTCTTTTTCTGACCAAAATTTGGACTGCTCACTGATTCTCTCTATATACACTGAATTGATATGCAATGGGTTCCTTCCCTTCTCTTTCCTGTTATATTTTCAGTCCTCAACACTCACCTCACTGTCCAGTTTACACACAGACACAAGCACTATCTCTCACTCATAATCCTGTATACACACACACTTTTACTCTTCACACACACACACAGCCACACTCTCACACTCACTGTCCAGTTTACACACACATACACATTATCACTCACCCTCTAGCACTCATTCACTCTCTACACACATGTTATGTATCACCCTTCACACACACACACACACATTCCTCACTCACTCTCTACACACACACACATATACTTTCTCTATTATATCATGAATGCATATTCATATATGTAATATGTATTATGTATATAAATAATCTATTTATGTATATATTATATGTGAGTTCTATATAATGTAATGTGTGGGTGATATGTATATAGTTAGCCCATATGTGTGTTTTTATATTATATTATAGCTATATCATATGTGTAATATATATTAGATATATATTGGCATGTGTTATGTGAATATGGTTGGTTCATAGGCATGGAATAGCCTATGGCCCATGGATGAGTCTGTGTGTCAGTTTAGAGTCTGGATTGGACTTGTGTAGCCCTGTTAGACCTAGAATAGACTAGTTAGACCTAGAATGACTAGTTTGACCTAATTTAGACTTGGTTGACCTAGTTTGACCATAGTTGACTTGGGTTTGACTTCTTGGTTGACCAAGGTTGACCAAGAGTTGACTTTGGCCTAGATTGACCTAGAATCATGTAGAATGCATAGTAGGACTTCATTATACCATTTTAGACTTGTTGTGACTTGTGCTGTTCTGATTAGGAGCCATACACCTCTCCTCGGACAGTACATTTCAGTTGGACACTCAGATACCAGGCGAGTACATTCTCTGATTATTTCATATCCTGCTTAGAATTATTTCCTGCATTAAATTACTTTACTTGTTACTGTCACGTTGGTCACACGAATTGGTACTATATGGATCCTTTCTTGAGATGTTATCCTTAGGGAGCATCGGGTACTACATGTTCTGTACGTTTCACTTACATGGCGTATCACTATGCTTCATTGGTTCATTGATCACTTGTGACATATACTCTTATGATAACAGAGTCTCCTTGAATCCTTATCCCATTTACTGGGTATCCTAGAATCTCCTAGAATTCCCATTTATGGGACATCCATGTATCACCCTTCGGGGGCCTTTGCATGGAATCATAACATAACCTGGTTGGATCCTTGTGTATTGATTGGGGGTACGGAGGAGTAGAAGTAGACATGTGAATAATACCCAAGTAGTATCTCATCAGAATCTTTCTATAGTGTCTCATCAGAATCTCCTATGCTATTTATATGTCTATATTGTACTCTGACTCACTAGCCACTGTTAGTCTCTATTTATAGTAGATATTTCTATTACAGCTCTCTCTCTCTCTCTCTCTCTCTCTCTCTCTGTTTACATACTGTATTTCCTTCAGTACCTGTATCTTACTTTACTGTAAGATTATATTTTCTAACCTGCTATGAACTGTTGAGATGTACTGTGCTCGCTCCTGTCCTGGCTGGACCTGTTGAAAATATTACAGAGGACGAGGAGGAGGCCTGTGTGGATACCTTCTATGGGGCAGTCCTAGACGACACTTGCGAGCTGGACTCTCAGGAGGACCCGGCTCTAGCTGAGGACATCACCCCCATTGCCTAGACTAGCTTAGTTAGGCCTTATCTTATTTTATGTTGTCTTGAGACTGTTTAGCTAGACTTTACTTCTGTTCAGATATTTTGAGTTATATATATTCTTTCATATTCAGTAGCTGAGTTTTGTACTCTGAGTATTTGCTGGGATATTATCTTAGACTACTTTATCATCTGTATTCCCTTGAGTTCTATATCATATCGTGCTATTTCTTCCTTAGTTGTGATTGAGTTTATTTACTGCTATGTCACCCCCACTCGGGGAGTATAAACTGTTTAGAGTTATATTGTTAGATGTTGTGACTTAGGACAATGTTCTACCGTCGACACTGTGGCATAGGCTGGACGTACCCACGTCTCGTGCCCTTACTCTAGGGTGTGGGTCGTGACAGTGCATCAACTAATCTTCTGTAGCGAGCCGCATGAAGGATGTCTCCTGGCTAAGCCGCATGTGGAATGTCTCATGGCTGAGCCGCATGAAAGAATGTCTCATGATCGAGCCGCATGAAGGACGTCTCATGACCGAACCGCATAAAGGAATGTCTCATGACCGAGCCGCATGAAGGAATGTCTCATGATCGAGCCGCATGAAGGACGTCTCATAACCGAGCCGCATGAAGGACATCTCATGACCGAGCCGCATGAGAAATATCTCATGACCGAGCCGCATAAAGGACGTCTCATGACCGAGCCGCATGAGGAATATCTCATAACTGAGCCGCATGAGGAATGTCTCATGACCGAGCCGCATGAAGGACGTCTCATGACCGAGCCGCATGAGGAATATCTCATAACCGAGCCGCATGAGGAATGTCTCATGACTGAGCCGCATGAAGGATGTCTCATGACCGAGCAGCAGAAGGAATGTCTCATGACCGAGCTGCATGTGGAATGCCTTCTGACCGAGCCGCATGAGGCCATCTTATTATCGAGCCGCATGAAGAATGTTTCATGTCTAAGTAGCATGGAGGATATCTTCTGGCTGGATGGGTATGGGGGCCCTAGGAGAAGGTGTTGTGCCGAATGTCACGATTTGAGGGAGTTTCGTTTGTCTCCCTCTTGACTTCTCAAAATAAATAAATTTGACCGACCCTCCTCCTTGGCGAGTGTTGGCACTCTAGATTATGGATCTCCTTGTTCGAAAAAGATTTGACGGTGGACTCCTTCAGAAGATTGTGATGCGCTTGACAGAGACGATACGCCTAACTGAGACATCTGAGTAATGTATCTAGTTGAGAGCAGGCTGTTACAACGTCTTTAATTGGCATCATGTTTTCAAGATAATGTTGGAAAGGCACAGTTGGTCGCAGTTGCTGGAACACAGACTGCCTTGATAATGGAGCCACTGTCTTGTGGCAGCGGCAGTTGATGATGGCTTGGTTGCAGTAATGTCCTGGAAAGGGCTTATCGCACGCCAAGGTTGCTTCTCTCTTCTTGCGTTTGTGAGTAATCACCTCTTGCAAGTTGATAGCAGATTGATCTACCTTCGTATCCATTTTGTGGGCCCGGGCATCCCGAGCGCCCGGGTGCGTAGGTATCATATTTGTTTCCTGATCTGAGGATAGTAAAAGTACTTGCTCTCGATCATTGTAGAAAGGCTTTTTGGACCATCATATTTGCTTCCTGATCACCGGCTAGTAAAGCACTGCGCTCGATCGTTGTAGGAAGACTTTTGGGACTATCATATTGGCTCCCTGATATGAGGCTAGTAAAGCACTATGAGACAGAACGAGCTATGACAGGCCCGCGCATAAAATATGCGATATGGCCCTAGACTTCTTCAACTTAGCACCTGAAGGTGCGTAGTAGGAAGAGTCCAAGTTGGAAGCTTCGACATTCTCATTGGGCCTCATGGGGTCTAGCCTGCAAGAGATTCCCTCCCGACTTGGTTCAAACGTAATAGCTGCACCCAAGTGGGAGGAGACTTTAAGAGTCGGCTCATATCTGGTACAAACGCACCCGAGATGATTCTGTACAGTTTACCATCGGTAGCGCGCATGATTTTTGCGTGCATCTCTGGTTTACTATTAGCATAGCACGTTTGAAGCGCATGGCCCGTGCCGCCTTGGATTTCTTCATACTAGCCCGTGAAGATGCCTAGTACTCAGAACCTAACTCATCCTCGCCATGACAGCGAGTGACTCAATTGAGTGATTCTTTTTCTTTTTTTCTTTTTATTTTTGGTGCCCTTTTCAAAGGAGGTAAGGGGGCTCTATATATAGAATGGAATGAGCCCTTTCTTCTTCTCTTTTTCGATGTGGGACTAAAAGCAATATTTTCCATGCTTCTACAAGACCCCCTTCAAAGTTTTCAAAGTACAAATTTGGAATACTTTGAATAAGAAGCATGGAAAGTAGAGTTGTTTTTGTTGTGGCAATCCTATCAGAGGTAGCATGGACGTGATAGGTTTGGGTACTTCCGCTAGGGATTTTATGTAGACTTATCATCCTTAGCATACCTTGGTTTTAGGTACAGATAATAAGTTAAGAGAGGGAACCAACATATTTACTCAGAGGTGATATGGACATGGTAAATATGAGGTTGATGGTAATGAGGACGTGGTGGGAGTGGACTTAAATGAGGATACATAGAACAACTCAGAGGTACTAAGGACATGGAAGTTCTACGTAACGGGTAATGAATGCCACGGGACAACTGGGTTCCAGAAGCATATGATTGTGAAAAAAGGGGTGCATGTACTAGAGGACCGAATACAGCATTTGTGGTCAACAGAGGACATTTGTGGACCTATTATCCTTTTTGTGTACTGGCGGTGCGAGTACGGATAATAAGTGGAGAGAAAACCAACATATTTACTCAGAGATAATGAGGACGTGGTAGGAGTGGGCCTAATGAGGATACACAGAACAACTCAGAGGTGCTATCAACATAGAAGTTCTATGTATTGGGTGGTTTATTTGTGATGAACGAAAAAATAACTCAGAGGTAATATGGACGTAGTTGTTTTTCTCGTTGGGGAATTTTGTGGACCTATTGCCCTTTTGTGCATCTGGAAATACGAGCAAATAGATTTGAATAATATTTTGTGGACCTACTACTCTTTGGTACACCGATGGTGCGAGTAATAGATTAGGATAACTTTAGTGGACCTATTACCCTTCTGCGCACTGGCGGTGCGAGTAATAGATTTGAAACAAAACCCTACAGAGGAAATATGGACGTGATAGGTTTTGTGGTCTTAACACCGTATCTTTTATCCCGGGTTGGGTACAGGTGTCAAGTAGGAAGACTATCGGTGACCTGACACACGACAATCAGGAGTGATTTTTGGTGGAATGGATTTTGAGACAAAATCTAACAGAGGTAATATGGACGTGATAGGTTTTGTGATCTTAACACCACGTCTTTTATCCCGGGTTGGGTACAGGTATTAAATCAAGAGACTATCAGTATCAGAGGTAATATGGACGTGATACACGATAACCAAGAATAATCTTTGGTGGACCTATTACTCTTCTGCGTACTGGTGGTGAGAGTAATAGATTTTGAGGCAAACTCCGATGGGGAAAAGCATTCAGAGGTATGATCATACATGACTTGTCACCCCAAAGATGCGATATAAATCTACTCAGAGCGGTCAGAGAGTAAATTAAGCGGTACTTGAGGGTATATAACTCAACAATCTAGGAGATTTGGGGTCAGAGTGTAAGTTCAGCGGTACCAGAGGGTACATAACTCACAATCTGAGAGATAGTTGGAAGATGTCGTTTAGACATAATTTTTCTTGAGGAACTTGTCGTTGACGGGCATCATGAGCAAGTCTCCATTTTGTTTTGCGAGATGGCACGCGCCGTTGGAGAATACGGTCTCGATGACAAATGGGCCCTCCCACTTGGGTTGGAACTTGCCGACAGTTTTGTGAGTCATAACCATCGGCCTGCGAACTATCAAAACGAGGTCGCCTACTTGGAATATTCTCAGTTTGACCTTCTTATTGAAGGCTCCAGAGATGCGTACATGATAGAGCTCAATTCGTTGTTGAGCTTGTAAGTGCTTCTCGTCTAGGGCTTCCAACTCGTGTAGCCGTCGACGGTAATTATCATCCGAGGTAGGTCGGTAAGTGAGGGCTACGCGGAGCGAGGGGATCTGGGTCTCCAGTGGGAGGGCTGCCTCGCTCCCGTAAACCAGAGAGAACGACATATTTCCTGTGGCCGTCCGAATTGTGGTGCGGTATGCCCATAAGTACTCACCAAGCTTTTTATTCCAGTCGTGCTTGTTTGAAGACACGAACTTTTTGAGAAGCTTGATTATGGTCTTGTTAAAGGCTTCGGCCAGACCATTAGCTGACGGATTGTAGGCCATTGAAGCCACATTCTGAATTTGGTTCTTGTCACAGAATCGATAGAAGCTATGGCTTGCGAACTGCAGACTATTGTCATGAATGATCCTCCTTCGCAGCCTAAAACGTTAAATGACGTGATGTTTTATGAAACTGATCACGTTTGATATCTTTACTTCTGTCAACGGAACAGCTTCCGCCCATTTGGAGAAGTAGTCGGTGATTGCAAGAATAGCTTCTGTCAACGAAACAGCTTCCAATGGATCAGTGTGTACTGTTACACAGTCGCAGATGAAACTGCTAACTATAAGCTTGTTTACTTTCGCTTCGATGGAGTTTATGATGTCTGGACGAAATCGTCATTGCTGTTGTTTGACAGGTTTTGCGTCCGGATAAATGTTGAGCTTATGAAGTATGATCTCGGGATTTAGCCCTGGCATGCCTTCATAACTCCAGGCAAAGACATCGATGTATTCTCTGACGAGTTGCAACAACGACTCCCGCTCGCCGTTCGTCAGGCTTTTACTGACGAAGATTGACTTTGGAGAGGATTCATCACCGAGGTAACTTGTATGACCACGTCTTCAGTGGGAGGGTCTCGTAGTTCGAAGCGCTTCTCCTATTGTGCATCTAGTTGTTGGACCCATGGCTCCAACTCGAGCGGTTCGAGTAGGTCTTCGTCTTCCACTTTAATATCAGCGGATGTCAAGTTGCCAGATAACATCTGTCTGAATATACCTTCAATGCTGCTATCAGAGTCGTAAGTGGGTGACTCGGACGAATGAGAGTGCCACTCGCATTCTTCATCGAAACTTTTGGGTGTTGTTGCTGGTGTAACATACCCGAGGCCGTGTCTGGATTTGTGATAACAGTCCTGAGGTTTCCCAGTCGGTGCTGACAGCTGTAGAGGCAATCGTCGACCGTTGCCGTAATCAGACCCGGGGTAGCCTCCATGTTGTACCCCTACTTTTGTATGAAGTTCTTGGCATGAGGACTATACAGGTAGAGCGGTAATCTTCCAGCGTCGGGTCCGAGATTGAACTCTTGTGGCATGAAAGATTGATGACATTCTTTTCGGCCAAAGATAATCGTGTGATCCCATCCTCTTCTGTCTGGGACTAGGAAATAAGCGCCTTTAATAGGAGCAAGTTGATTTGGGGTATGGAAGCTTGTCACCTGTGTGTACAGGTTAACGTCTAGATAATCATCATCAGGAGAGGGGCTATCCACCTGTGTAACCAGGTACTTGGCGAGTTCTACGTCCTCTCCGGCTACCCCCTGCGAGCTCAGAGGTTGGGATGCTGTCTTGGGAAACTTGACCACCAATGTTTCAGCTTGTGGTATTGACTTGCCTGAGGGTGTTGGATCGACACTTGGTTGTCGGCTCGTCTTGGGAAGACGGATGGCAATTGGCTCGACAAGGGACTTTGTGTGTTCCGGTTGCCTTTGAGTGGATTTTGGCAGTCGGATCACCATCGGTGTCACAGTGGGCCTCGCATCTTCCTGTTGCCTTTGATTGGGTTTCGGCAGTTGGATCACCATCGGTCCTATGGCTGGCTTTGGCTCTTGGCTGGATCTCGGGAGCCGGATGACCATTGGTTCCAACTGTGCGGGTGAGACGGGGTAACCGGGCACCTCTTTATGCAAGGTTGCGACGAGGGGTGCGACTTTGCCCGATTTACGGGCCTGGAGATGAATTCTCAAGGGTTCTTCTGGCCCTGTGATGGCCTCCAGTTTGTCAGTTATATGTTTCCTGGATTCGTCATATAGACAAGCCATCGAAGAGTAATAAGATTCAACCCCTTTGAAGGGATTGATGTCGGCAAATTCAGTCTCCACGAAGCCGTGCTTACTGACATACTTGAAGCACTGGTGAAGGGTGGATGGCACGATCATATAGTCATGTATCCACGAACGTTCCAGGAGGATGTTGTAGGAGGTATCTGCATCTATGACGTAGCAGGTAACCTCCGTCTTCAGGTCACCAATCTAACATTTCAATCGGATCTTCCATAGGGGATAGCTCCTTTCCGAGTTGAAATCGCTAATGGCAGTGTTGGTCACTGCTAGCCGGTGCATAGGGATACCAAGAAGTTGGAGCAAGCTTTTCGGGATAATGCTTATTGACGAGCCAGTGTCGATATGCATCCGATCCACCTTGATGTTGCCTATGTATCCAGTGTAGTACAAGGGGTGATCATGCAAGTTGGACTTGATCAACATGTCATGTCGAGTAAATATGATGTTGGGCATTACGTCTGTGCCATTGTTGCTCTGTAGATCTGCTGACGGGTCTTCCCCTGGAGGCTTAACCTGGGCTAAGTAGGCGTCAGCATTTTGGAGTGCTTCGCTAAATACGACACGAAGATCCTTAGAGAGCCTTAGGAGCTCACATAATGACAACTTTATTGGCATATTAGCCAATTGTGCTAATATATCAAAGTTGTAAGGTTTCTCCAGCCCCTGAGGTGCATCGTTACGGAGTGGCCTATCGTAGCGGATTTCCTTTGGCTTGGACTTATCTGCCGATGGAGGCTGAGGCGGCCTTGGAACATCAGAGGCAGGCAACGTTGTCGGCTGAGGATCTTCAACTGAATTGCCCAGTATGGGCTGGACTTGTGCTCCAGACCGGGTAACAATGGCTGCCGCTTCCTCAGCTTCAGCTAAAATTGTATGGCAGGATCTAGACTTCCTTCCCTTCTTCTTGTTGTTAGGAGATGACACCGCCTGGGTAACTTCAGACACTAAGTTCGGGTGCACCCACATGATCTTTCCTTGCGAAGTGGTGAGAGGTACCAGTCCAGATATCTGGTTCCGGACGGATGGAAGATTGGTAACCTCCATCATCGCCCGAAGGACGGGTGTTACCCTATCTGGAGTGCTTGTTGGAGGGAAGTCGTCGAACTGAATTGACACCATATTCGCCGCCACGGTAACCTCTTCAAAGTCTATTGACAGAGCTTTGGAGTCGATAAGACTCTGGATGTACCACTTTAATTGGAAGCAGTCATAAGTGGAATGATGGACATAGCGGTGGAAGTGACAATATTTTGGGTCCTCCATTTCTGCTGCTCGGGGCTCGCGCCTAGGTGGAGGGAGCTGGATCCTACCCCCTTGCAAGAGCATATCGAAGATAGGTTTGACATGACTATCTTCAAATGAGTAATTCACCTTGGGCCATTGACCTTCCGCCTATTTTTGTTCAGGCTTCTTGGTCACATCGGCGACCATGGCCTGTTTGCCTTTATTATCCCGGTTTGAGGTGCCGCCACTGTTGTTATTGCTGGAGGTTGAACCAGGACGTTTGCCTCTATCCTCTCCATCTGGGATGTGTAATCCCAACTGGCAAGCCTTCTTCAACTTTGCTTTCGCATTGGTAGCACTTATGATGAAGGTCGTCCAATCCCTGAACTGATCGTCGCCCATCCAGAGGCTAATTGCGGGGAGCAGCTTCTTCTGGCAGATTTCAATCAAGGAGCTATCAGGATTGCCTTGGGGCAATCTCATTACGGTTTGGCGAAACCGCTCGATATAGTTCCTTGTTAGCTCCCTCTCTCCTTGAACGACATCCATGAGAGATAACATTGTCACATCATGTCCCACTTCGTAAAACCTCTCCAGGAATATGTGCTTGAAGCCGTCAAAAGAATGGATGCAGTTGTCAGAAAGGTTACGGTACCAGTCGAACGTAATCCCCTCCAATGCTCCGATGAATAATCGTGTGAGGATGGCGTCACTATGCGACAAGTGTTCGATTGTGACTTCAAAGTAAGTCATGTACCGACTAGCAGAGGTCTTCCCGTCATACAAATCGATATGAAATGGCTTGTACCACGGTGGAAAAGGCACATCTCTCCATGCAACGGGATACGGCTGCCGTATTCTGAGGTCTCAAGAGGAGTCTCGGGTATTGAACATTGCTCGAAGCTCCTGGACTTCCCTCCTTGCTTCTTTGGCTTCATCTGCAGCTGAAGGAACGGATGCTCCTAAAGGATCATCACTCAAAGGAGGGGCGGTCGTGTTAGAGTCCGCGTTAACTGCGGGTCCTAAGCTTGTTTATCCGGGCGTCCTAGCTGGTTGAGTTGGCAAGGCAGCTTTGATTTCGTCTACTGACTTGACAAAGGACAAGAGCATGGCTTCAAGTACTTCTAGACATTGTCGGTTAGTGGGCACCTTATGATCATCGTCAGCCATAAAGACTATCCGTATATGGGTAGAGGTAGAAGGGACCGTAGTAGAGGTGCTCTCCGTGTCGTATTCTTGTACAAAAAAATCGTCGGGAAATGTCGGAATGTCATCTTCCTCGGACTCGGAAGGGGTACTACCCCCTGTACAGGAAGCCGCATCGTCTTGGCGAGGGTGGTCGCCCTCAGGAAAGTCCAAGTCTGTAGTATAGTTCTGGGGAATCTCCACCCTTTGTGTATACTCCTGGTACACCGGGTTGTCACATATATTGAGGGGACTGCTATCCCCAGCTTCATCTACTCCAAAGGAGGCCAAAGGTGCACCCATAGGTACTGGAAGCTTCTTTCTGGATCAAGTGCCTAAATAGACACCCCCTGTGGCTGTCGGCAGCAACCCTCCAGATGAGAGTTTTCTTGCAGTGCTGGCTGAGATTGTCGGGCTGGAAGAGCCTGTCTTCTTTTCCCCTTGCCAGGAGGAACCTTCCGAGTTGAATTACAGGAGGCAAAATGAAACTCCTCCTCCCAAAATTTGTACCTATTTCTCGAGTCGTTGTCGGACAGGTGCTGGCTGCTACAGTTGTTGAAAAACGGACTGTCGATCTTCAGGTGCTTCCGATTTGTCGCAGCAGCAGTTGATGATGACATGGGTGCAACAACGTCTCGAGAGAGACTCATCGCATGCCAAGGTTGCCTCTTTGTGTTTGTGAGTGATCACCTCACGCAAGCCGATAGCAGACTGATCTACCTTTGCACAAAACTTGTGGACTCGGGTATCTCGAGCACACAGGTGCGTAGGTATCATGTTTGCTCCCTGATCCGAGGCTAGTAAAATTACTTGCTCTCGGTCGTTGGAGGGAGACTTTAAAGACTCACCCTGTCCGTTAGCCCTGGGGGACTGGACGCGAGTGGTTTTGTACAACTTTCCATCAGGAGCCCGTATAACAGTTAACGGTGCCGGCTGACGGTCCGTAGCTTGGACAGTTGACTGGGCTTGTTGGGCCCGCACTGTCCTGGACTTCCTCAAATTAGCACCTGAAGGTGCTTGGTAAAAAGAGTCATGATTGGAATATTCCACATTCTCAATGGGCCGCATGGAGTCGGGTCCGCATGAGAGACGTTCGAATACAGAGCTTCTGACAGGGCCGCATGAGACACTCTGTCTATGGCCAGGATTGGCTGTCGCATGGGCCATCTTCCTGCGATCAGAGTTGGCTGCCTCATGGGCCATCTTCCTACAGCCAGAATTGGTTGTCGCATGGGCTGTCTTCCTGCAGCTAGAGTTGGCTGCCGCATGGGTCATCTGCATGCGGCCAGAATTGGCTGCCGTATGGATTATCTGCCTGCGGCCAGAGTTGGCTGCCGTATGGGCTGTCTTCCATGCAGCCAGAGTTGGCTGCCACATTGGCCATCTGTATGCGGCCAGAGTTGGCTACCGCATGGGCCATCTGCATGCAGCCAGAATTGGCTGCCACATGGATTGTTTGCCTGCGGCCGGAGTTGGCTGTCGCCTAGACAGACTGCCCATTTCTCTTATGCGGCCTCTTCTTCGTCCGCATGGATTTCCTTGTGCCCCCAAAAACTCAGCATCGTAGTATTTTTCTTTGCTGGATTTGGGGACAGTGGGGTCCTCTGCAGTCGGAAGCAAAGCCACAGGAGAGCTTCGATCTCCATCTTGGACCGCAGAAGGAGCTTCTTCGAGAACTTGGTCGGGGGCAACAGTTTTGCGCACCGACGTCCTGCGAGTTCTCTTTAGGTTGGCTCGCTTCTGTGACGGGCTGGCGCTCCCTTCATAGAGCATTTCTTCGAAGGCTTATTGGTCAAAACGAACCACAAGTATTTGCTACGTAGAGCCGAGCTTCGACGCATCGAATTGTGTCACCAGCTTCTCATCAGAGAAGAAGGACATCCCCAGCATAGTCGCCATCGTGTTTGCCATTAAATGTCAAAAACAGGTATTACAGAAATACTGAAATTGATTGCAAACTCACTTGTACAAAAAAAGCCTAGAAAGAAATCTTAGGAAACAATCAAAGTATAATTGTTTTATTTTTGATTCTGGAGTAACGGTGGAGGCTCGAAAAAGTGTATCAACTCTGCCTTACTCCTTGGACTATCCGACGCAGTCTTTAGCTCTTGAAGAAATTGCCTTTCGAAGGTTGCCGGCCTTGGATTGCCAACCATTTGCATGGGTGTCGTGCCCTACTATTTATAGTAATTTCGAGATGAAGGATATTTTGAGCCACATAGATGGCCACGTGGCAAATCCCCAGGCCACATGGCCGTAATCTTGCCTCGAGACTCGGTCTGTGACTGATAGCTGGAGATTTGTTAGGATTTGTTGTGATTTATCGTTGTAGCAAATCTGAGCAGTTGAGACTTGGTCAACTTGTCATGTGCATCAACTAATCTTCTGTGGCGAGCCGCATGAAGGATGTCTGCTGGCCGAGCCGCATGAGGAATATCTCATGGCTGAGCCGCATGAAAGAATTTCTCATGATCGAGCCACATGAGCCGCATGAAGGTCGTCTTATAACCGAGCCGCATGAAGGAATGTCTCATGATCGAGCCGCATGAAGGAATGTCTCATGGCTGAGCCGTATGAAAGACGGCTCATGACCGAGCCGCATGAGGAATGTCTCATGACCGAACCGCATGAAGGACGTCTCATGACCGAGCCACATAAGGAATGTCTCATGACCGAGCCGCATGAGGAATGTCTCATGACCGAGCCGTATGAAGGACGTCTCATGACCGAAGCGCATGAGGAATGTCTCATGACCGAGCTGCATGAGGAATACCTTCTGGCCAAGCCGCATAAGGCCATCTCATGACCGAGCCGCATGAGGAATATTTTATGACTAAGCCGCATGACGGATATCTTCTGGCTGGATGGGTATGGGGGCCCTAGGAGAAGGTGCTGTACCGAATGTCACGATTTGAGGGAGTTTCGTTTGTCTCCCTCTTGACTTCTCGAAAAAATGAATTTGACCGACACTCCTCCTTGGCGAGTGTTGGAAGTGTGGATTATGGATCTCCTTGTTCGAAAAAGATTTGACGGTGGACTTCTTCAGAAGATTGTGATGCGTTAGACTGAGACGATGCGCCTAACTGAGACATCTAAGTAATACATCTAGTTGCGAGCAGGCCATTACAACGTCTTCAATTGGCATCATGTTTTCGAGATGATGTTGGAAAGGCGCAGTAGGTCACAGTTGCTGGAACATAAACTGCCTTGATAGTGGAGCCACCGTCTTGTGGCAGTGACTGTTGATGATGGCTTGGGTGCAGTGATGTCCTGGAAAGGGCTCATCGTATGCCAATGTTGCTTCTCTCTTCTTGCGTTTGTGAGTAATCACCTCTCGCAAGTTGATAGCAGATTGATCTACCTTCATATCCGTTTTGTGGGCCCGGGTATCCCGAGCGCCCGGGTGTATAGGTATCATATTTGCTTCCTGATATGAGACTAGTAAAAGTACTTGCTCTCGATCGTTGTAGGAAGACTTTTGGGACCATCATATTTGCTCCCTGATCACCGGCTAGTAAAGCACTGTACTCGATCATTGTAGAAAGACTTTTAGGACCATCATATTGGCTTGATCAGAGGCTAGTAAAGCACTGCAAGACAGGACGAGCTATGACAGGCCCGCACATAAAATATGCGATATGGCCCTAGACTTCTTCAACTTAGCACCCGAAGGTGCGTAGTAGGAAGAGTCCAAGTTGGAAGCTTCGATATTCTCAATGGGCCGCATGGGGTCTGGCCCGTAAGAGATTTCCCCCGACGTTGTTCAAGCATAATAGCTGTACCCAAGTGGGAGGGGGACTTTAAGAGTCGGCTCATATCTGGTGCAAACGCACCCGAGACGATTCTGTACAGTTTACCATCGGTAGCGCGCATGATTTTTGTGCGCATCTCTGGTTTACTGTTGGCATAGCACGTTTGAAGCGCATGGCCTGTGCCGCCTTAGATTGCTTCATACTAGCCCGTGAAGACGCCTAGTACTCAGAACCCAACTCATCCTCGCTATGACAGCGAGCGACTCAATTAAGTGATTCTTTTTCTTTTTTTCATTTTATTTTTGGTGCCCTTTTCAAAGGAGGCAAGGGGCTCTATATATAGAATGGAATGAGCCCTTTCTTCTTCTTCTTTCTGATGTGGGGCTAAAAGCAATATTTTCCATGCTTCTACATACCCGCGGGGGGAGGGGGCACTGTTCACCCGGGCGGAATCCTGACCCTTATATATTATGTTAAAAAAAGGAAGAGAGGAATCAAAACCTAACCCTAAAACCCCTACCACCTCGTGGCCTTTCCAGCGGCCACCCCGACGACAGAAAACCGTCGACGACTGCCGGGCCGGCCAAACGCGTGCTGTGCACAGCCAACAACAGATCCGCACAGTAAAGGCCCTACTTCGCCGCCCGATTTATCCGCGTGCGTTGGTTCGTTTTATGAATAGTTTTCTCCGGTACGTCCACAACACATACGGCTATATTTTTATTCAAATAGATTTTGATATAGTGCGTGAGTTCGCCCAGAAAATCGACGCAAAGTTGATGAAATTTTGTTCAAAAACAGAACACAAAGATAGCCGAAACCCCTATTTTGGAAGGAAAATCCAGAGCCAAATATGTCGAATCTTTGAAAACTAATTTATAACTGTCGTAGCCAACATATAGGAGATTAAAACCCTTCTGATAGATTAATTTTTTATTTAATTTACAGAAAGTTATTCACCATTGAAAAATAAGAAAAATTTGTTTTCAAAACTGTAGAATTTTAGAAAATCTCTTCGATACGACGTGCGTCCCGCCAAACCGGACATCGTGTCGCAAACCGGAAGCATCAAAAGGTGCGTATCGACTTCGTGGACGTGTGGGCTTTGACGGAATCCAAATTGGTCGTGTGTGTGCAACGAGATGCGTATCCGTCGAAATTAACCGTATCGACCCCTTTGTAAATTTTCCAATTACTTTGTGCAAGTTCGTCGTATTGAGATGAAACTTGCGCCATCAGGATCGTATCATTTTTTTGGTCCTGTATGCCAAGTTTGGTCCGGTTTTGAGAAGGTCGATCGGAACGCCTATTTGGCGAGTCCGCGACCCGCTCCAACGGGTAAATTTGTGCACGGCTCATCGGAATCCAAAACTGGACATACAGTTGAGTTCGTCTCCTCAAGCCGGACCCGTAGACATATAGTTTGATGACTTTAGAGACCATAGGTTCTGGAGGACATCGTTTTGACCCAAAATTACGACGGACATCATTTTGACCCAAAATTATGACGGAATCCAACGGCGGACATCGTTTTGACCCAAAATTACAATTTTGCCCATGTTCTAGAATTAGACTTTTGTACAGGCATTTCCTAGACATATCTTATATTCCAAGCACGTTTGTGGTGTTTATTTCAGTATCCGAGGACGTATACGAGATTTGGCTTTCATCGCTTCACTATTCTGACGGTTCGAGCTATTGGACGTCGCCCTTTTGCACAAAACCTCAGGCAAGATACCTTGTTATATTTACTGCTTATATTTTGTCTTCGTTTTGTTATTGCATATCACTGTTTACTTATTTCCATTTCTTGTAGCTGTACCATTATTACAGTTCCTGATTTATTGCCTGCTCAGTGATATTAGCTTTACATTACGTATTATCCTTTGATTGCATATAGACCTAGAGTTAAAGGACTACCATTTGTAGTGTATAACATAAATCTTGACACAGTTTTACCATGAGGTATGTGTGAGATGAGTAGCATGTAGAGGTACTTGTGTGATGACTGATCACATGTGCACATGCGTTAGGGCTAACTGCTAATAGAGGCAAATTAGGAGACTTGGCAGTTAGTAGAGGTATAGGAGTCATGGATGTGACTCTACTAGGCATTGGGTGGGAAGAACCGTTCCTTAACATATGGGCCACGCATGCACTTTCTTATTATTACCGGTTATCTCCATTGGAGATACGGTCCTGGATCTTGATACCTGATTTCCTGCTGGCCTCTGACATTTAATGAATGTAATGCTTTGAGGTCCCTGGTACCCTGTGGGACCATACCTGATTTTCCTGTAACCAAAGTGTCCATGCATTGAAGGTTTGTTCTTAACTGTATAAATACTTTAGATTGGTCATGTAACCCTCGTCAATGTCATGTCACCCCGTTCCATTAGTAGCTTGGGACAATGTCGCATCATGGAATGGTATGCTATCCCTTGTCCTTGTTTGGTTGTAGGGGTTGTCCACTGTTTCGATGATGAGATATTGGATATTGTTACGATTGGGACTATTTTACTTGTGATTATGGCATATTATATATATTCAGTTATGTGGCATGTTCTTTATGTATCTTGTTACGTCTCTCTGAGGACCTGGTGAATTCTCTAGGTGTGTGCTTTTGTGATATTTTGTAGGTGTTCTAGCCAAGACTGTGCTCTTCTCCATTCTTCGAAGAGGATTTCTCTTGGTTCGTCTTGTCCTTCTATCGATCATTCCCTTGTATATTTTCTTTCATTTAAATATTTGGTAGTAGATTTGTCTTCGCCCAACTGCATGTATAAATGACAAATTCAAAGTTGATTTATATTATTATTCTTTTATTTGGTGGATGAGATTTAGTTGTCTTGGTTTACTACATTTTACAGCTTATGGATACATACGAGGTTTCTATTTGTTGGAGTATACTTCGTATGTATGCAGCTGGCATGTCCACGTACCTAGTCCTAAGTATTTTGGGACTGGGGCGTTACAACAAGGCAATATACGATCTCATCAAGAGGGGTGTTATTGCAGTGATTGATGTTTGGAGTCAGGAGAACCTGGCGGATCCGTTCACCAAGGGCCTCAAGCGCCAGCTGGTCGATAACACAACTTGTAAAATGGGCTTGAAGGCATTCTGATATTGTGTTATTACATTCCTACTATAAAGTTTTATGCTATGAGTTCAAAGAAAAATCTACTAGGCATCTAGCTTTTGGTTCAAGGGAGGACTACTAACCGAAAGAATATCATGAACAGTGGGTACTTGTCCTATGTGGCATGGAGAGGTTATGCACCTACAACCACTGTTGTCTACTGTTGTTTTTTATGAAAAATGGATCCTATGGGAAGGTTGGCTTAAACGCCTTAATGAGTTCTCAGGCAGGGTGAATGCCTGGTATGCTTTACAGGAAGCACAGTAGCGCAACACTACAAGGAGTGAAACTCCATGGTACTGTGGGGTGACTTCACCATGAGGTTCCTGAAAGGGGTAATACATTGGCTTTATGAGCCAAGTCACAGCGACGTAGCACCGCAAATAGGCAGGTAGCCTAATGTTGTATGTTGAAATGAAAGAGGGTATTGTCAGCACTACAAAGAGGAGGGGTTTCTTATGTTACAGTGGCACGACACCACATGAGGTACCCGGATAGGGGTAAAGCCTCGGTCTTGCAAGCCATGTCATTGTGGCGTAACACCGCAAGGAAGCCTAAGGATTCATGCTGGGTAGTTTGGCACTACAAAGAGACGGTGACCTCATGCTACAATAGTATGACACTACGATGAGGTTCCCGATACGGGGTAAGGCCTCGGCTTTAGGCTATGTCATAGCAGCGTAGCACCGCAAGGGAAGCACAAAGCACTTCATGCCATGTCTCTTTAACAAAGATCTCACCTATAGTGTATGGACAAAGAGTTATCAGGCCGTCTCTTAAGGGTAAACTTGTAGACGCCTAAAATTATACACTGAAACCAGGCTGGTACAGGACCTTTAATGTGTAGCCAGAAGCACATGTAACTACATTGTGTGAGTGGAAAGAATTTCAGCTATGGTGCAGAATTCAAGGCTTAGTCCATTCTTGTATATAGTCTGTTATTTGACCCATGCGGGAAGATTCAAGTCGTCAGCGACATCTCTCATAATGCATGATGGACAGTTACTGTAGGGAATACTCAAACCCATATATATAGAGATATATGGGGGATTGTTGGTGTTTGGCCTTTTGTTTTGGAATTTTAGTACCACATCGGCTAGGCCAAAGGAGTTGTATCTATATATATATTAGCTATGCTCTTTTAGAGATGCACATGTGGTGCGAAGGTGCACATGGGTGTGCCATACAGGGGTATTTTTCAAATAGGAAAAAGGCTAAATCAACAATGAAGCATTAATGATTTTTGCTCTTGGGAAATTTATTTTCATTGGAGCTAAGCCCCATAGGAGCTTAGCGATTCGAACTCGGACTCGGGCTCATGAGGTGTAATATGGCATTTTGTTGGTGCACTTAGCACGTCAGCATCGTTGCTAGGCGCATAGTGCGCTTAAGTTGCGCTCGTTGTGCAAGCCTCTTGTGCAGCAGATTGCGCGCGTTACGCGGTTTGCGTAGGTTGCACGCGTTGTGCGGTTTGGGCAGGGTGTACGTGGTGCGGAAGTGGCACAAGTGGCACACGTTGTACGAGTAGCGCAGTGTACGGATTGTGTGGCTTATGCAGGTTGCGCGGTACATATGGCGCAGTATGGCGTGAGTGGCGCAAGTGGTGCTGTGCGTGCTGTGCGCATAGTGCGCTAGTTGCGTGGGTGGCGCAAGTTGCGCGTGCTGTGCGCAAGTTGACTCAGATCGTGTCTATACACGATTTGAGCGGTTACAGCACGTTCGGGGCGGTTTTTCCCACGTCTCGAATGTTCTGCTAACTGGACAGTTACTGTACGGGCTTATATAAGGTTTTCTTCTCTCTCACAGTGTGCATACAAGTAATAGAACATAGAGTACAGAAGTGTTTGTTAACACAAGTACAGAGTTCAGAATTTCTTTCGAATTCCTACAAACTTTGAGCGAAGAGAGTAGCGTTGCACCAGCGTCACTTAGTGACGCAGGAGTCCGCTGCCATCCGAGGAGTCAGAAGAGCAAAGTGTTCCAGAGTTCTCCGACGAACTTTCTGGTTCCTGGAAGCTATTCGTGTGGGGCGAATTAAGCTTTGAGCAATGGTGATCATTCACCCCAACAGGCCATCTTCCATCTTTCGCCTGTCATCGCTGCTACTGTTAGCATTTCGATTCGTACCTTCTGTTTAGAAGTGCTACTATCATTTGCTACTGTTACAAAATCTTTTTAGATTATCGTAATCCAGAATTCTCCTAGGATCTCTGTTATGCACCTTCTTTGAAGTGTTGCGCTGAAACGTTGTTTTTATAATTGTTTCATTTTCTCAGTTTTCCATCGAAAATTGTGCCACGGCAATAACACATTTCCACCAGAAAGTACAATCCATGGGAAGGAGCACATCCTTCCATGAGGAGGTTCCCACACGAGTTTTTACAATAATACCAAGAATAATATCCAAAACTAAGATTGAAAGAAATAAACAGAGCATCCAAGAATGAATCGACTGAAAGGAAAGGAAAAAAATTAATTAATTTTATTCTTCCCTCTTTTTCTTGAAAAATTATAATTTTTAATAATAAAAATTTCTGGTGTTCGGAATGGTTCGAAAGTGAGGGAGATAAAGTGATTCATTAGGGATGGAAAAGTGAATCATGGGATGAATTGGAGAACTATTTTTTCTTCCTATTTTTTTCTTGGGAATTATTTTTCTTTGCTTCTCATCTCCTTTGACATCCAAATGCAGAAAAGGAATAACTTTCCTTTCTCAAGAATAATATCGAAAATTATGACCGAAAGACATAAACGGAGCATGCATTGAACCGAGTGAAAATTAATCTAACTAAAACAAGTATACAACTTTAGCCGGTGAAGTTGCGCTACCACCACCGCTTATCTTAAGATACAATGGCAGAATAATGTAATAAATCATAACCTATAGTAAACTAAAATTATAAGGCCATCTCCAATGGGGTTTTTTTTTCTCTTATTTCTATGGTAGAAATCTATTTTAGAAAAATTCTTCTCTCAATCATGATTTTTATTCCAATTTTTAATTCTATCCGAATTTCTATCATGTGGCGATGATGCAAGATGAAAGATTTCTATGAGGATTTATACTTGTAGAAACTCTTATAGAAATTCACCACCTCTCGTACCAATTAATATTGGATCCATGTCATTAAATTGATCGTTTTATTTGTTGTCACTTAGGATAGAAATGGAAAACATTGGAGAGTGTTTTTTATGTGCAATTTATATATAGAAACTATACCAACTACGATAGAAATTTTCTTAAAATATAATAACAAGTAGCATAGAAACTCAATTAAAGAAATTCCATCTGTAAACTACTAAATCCATCCCCTAGACTAGATCCCCCACAAATCCATATGATCCATATGATTCGATCGTAATTATCTTTCTAAAATCCAAATAAATTCTAAACTCAATATGAACAAATCCTAACTAAATAAACATATTGATCCTATATCAATATTCACTTACTTATCTAATAGTTTTGTACCCGAAATAACTAACTTTAATTAATTAATAATTCTAGAAAAATTCTGTAAACTATACAAAATTATGATTTTCATGATAAAATACTCACAATAATTATTTTAAAAAATTTCCATATAATTCCGAGTCCCGAAGGAAGTTTAGATTTTAGGTATTTCGATGTTCCGACAACAACACGATGAAATTTTTTTTTAATAAAATATATAAACTCAACCAAATCACTCAAAAGTATATTGGATGGATAACTCAAGGTGTCTAGAGTTTAAATTTTAGAGTGGCCAAAGTGCTATGCAAGTTGCTAAAAATTCGTACACAAGAGAATTGGTTCAGCCTGGATACATGTTCGTAAAACGGACGCCCCAGACAAACCGTACGGAACTACGTCGGTGGCCAATTGGAGATGAAAGTATACACATAGGGATAAAATTAGAGTTGGTACGATTAACAAAAAGTACATGAAACACATCATGGAAGATGACCAACCTGTTGATTCGCATAGAATTGTGTTGCTAGTATTGGCTGACTTGTAGGGCTATTTTAGTATACTAGAAGGGGTTGTGAACGTGTGAGGGTTAATAGGATGGTATAGGGTCGAGTTAGCTTCGTAACAAAGCCTTATGGAGTGCCACGAGAGGTTGAAAAGGGATGCGAAACTCATATGCACTGAAAAGTGTTGTCGGATAAACTTGGCTGAATAGGTTCGATTTTAGGGCCGGGGTTTATAGGGGGTTGGCGACCGCCCTATCTAGATGAAAATTATATAGGAAAAGTGGAGGATAGAGTTAGGGTTTGATAGAAATTGGGTTAAAGAGATTTGGTTGAGTTTTTGGTAATCCAATTAAAAGATATGGTGAGATGTATCCCAAAGATTTAATTGGGTTTTCTAATATGGAAAGAAAAAATTGAATGGTGTATAATGGATCCAATCAAATACGACTGATATTTAATTGATAAAATCAATCAAAATGGGTCTTTAGGTTATGGCAATCTATGATAGGCTCCACTAAGCTAGTTGGACTAGATTTGAGTCAAAACAATTTACCGAGTCGAAATAGACTCCAAAAGTCTATTAATTGGGTCTTGTGTGTCATTTAAACATAAATAGCAGATGGAAACTCACTTGAGTGGGACACTATTGGCATGTGTGTAGTAGGCTTAGAAGGGTCAAAACCATATATTGGGTCGAAAGACTTGGGTCGAAATTGGGTACTGAATTTAAATTGGAAAGTACTACAAGATTACGATATATAGTAAAAATGGCCCAATTGACCCGAAAGTTGTGTGATAAAAATAAAGTACGAGGAAATGAATTTGAGTGGGATATTATATATCAAAGGGAAGAACTTATCTAGATCGAACATATGAAACTTGTTTCAAGAAAATGGTATTTTTTGTGCTCCTAAAATCAAAGCTACGACAAAGTGCCTACTTAGTCATAATTAAAAATAAAAATAGTTTAATAAATAAAAATCATATAAAATAAATAATAAATTCCCAAAAATCAGAGCGCTTACATCATGGTCTGATTCTCGAAGAATACTAGTCCCTGCTGTATAGCTTTCTTCCCACGGGATCGTAGAGTCTATAGCCAAACTCATCCCGACTATAACCGATAAAGACGCACCACCTCGTATTCGACTCGAGTTTGGATCTCCCGTCCTTCGGTACATGCATGAAGGCTATACAACCAAACACTCGCAGGTGATTGTATGACGGCTCTTTGTCGTACCATACTTTGTCAAGCACATCACTTGCAAAGTAGCACTAGGAGATAAATTAATAGTATAAGCAGTAGCATTGAGGGCCTCACCCGAATAACTTCCGGGTAAGTTTGCTTCAGACAACAAACACCATACCCGCTCCATCACTATCATGTTCATTTGCTCTGCTACACCGTTTAGCTGCTGTGTCTTTGGCGGAGTCTTCTAGTTTCGTACCCCTTGCTCTCTGCAATAATCATCAAAGGGACCAATGTACTCACCGCCGTTGTCGAACCGAACACATAGTAGCTTCTTGCTAATTTTTCTTTCAACAGAGGCCTGAAACTCTTTGAAAGCGGATAGCACCTGATCCTTGGTCTTTAAAGCATAGATACAATTATTTTTAGAATAGTCATTAATAAAAGTTACATAATAAGAGGTACCAACAATAGATTTTACCATCATAGGGCCGTAGACATCCGAGTGAATCAACTCTAGCAACGTTAGCTTCATTGAAATTGGATGACTTTAGAAAGACACCATATTTGCTTCCCTGCTAAACAGTACATGCACTTCTCCAGCTTTGTAGACTTGAGCCATGGAATCACCTTCTTGTTCACTTAGTAGTTCATCCCCTTCTATCTGAAATGGCTAAACCGCCTGTGTCACAACTCGGTAGACGCATCAATAGATATGTTCACCTCGTGTGCCACATGTGCGTTCCCTTCCATATAATAGAGTCCAGACTTCTTGCTTCTTCTGGCAATCACCATCGAACCTCTGAAATACTTCCACTGATTATTCTTGAAGAAATTGAAGAAACCCTCATCATCCAACCTTCTAACCGACACTAGGTTGAAACGAATATCAAGTACATGATCTTTGAGAATAAGAACCACACTTGTCTTCGTCTTCAAATGCACATCTCCAATGACATCCGTCTTCGACATATCTCTGATGTCTATCTTCAACACTCCATAGTCGTCTGTCGTATAAGTGGCAAATAGTGTCCTGTTGTAAGATACGTGCGCTGAAGCACCTGAGTCCACGAGCCAAGATTTGTCATTGCAGGCGAGGTTTATGACAACCTCATCACCTACGACGATCACATCGTCTCTATGTGCTGAGGCTGTCGTTGTAGTATTCTCACTTTGTTTCTCCTTGTCGTCCTTCTTTCTCTTTTTCGAGATAAACAGTTCTGCTTGATGTGGTTGTCACGCGCCAGTCCCAAAGTACATAGTATTAGCATGCCAGCTAATACTATCTAGAATAAGTTCATAATTTAATGGAGTTATGCTTGATGTACTACGCTGAAGAAGTGTACTAAACCTACACTATCACAACTATATCTCAATCCACATATAGGTAAATAAAGCAAGAATAAAATATATGTAATATAGTAGGCCACCCTATAATACACATGTTTGAGCAAACACAAAAATAAAATAAGTTTGCAAAACTAGGCTAATGAGCTGTCATGCCCCAGAACCAGAATACTAGAGAGCGGGAGACAGACACAGCCAGCTACGTACATTGAAGTGTAACCCACCTCGTAATACGGTCATGGCTGTCTAGATGCATAAGGATTTATCTACAAGTCCACAATCTCTTATGGTCAAGAACAAGCCTAGTGTCTCAATCTCAAGCAAGAAAATAAATGTTACAAGATGTTAGATCATCAAACATACAAAGTAAGGCATCCCAAACATTATATATTCAGATGATCATGAAGCTAGTTATACAAAATGCGAAGACTAGCAAGAGTTAAGTCATACATGATCAACCCTAGAATTTATCGATCATGTAACAACCCTTAGATAGACGGAAATGAAGTTTCAACACGAGCTAACACTTGATCGGTGGCTAAACTCCTCAAAAGAATAATTTATAATAGAGTGGGAGAGCAAAATAAAAAATCCACTCGTTGTCACGATTACTTCTAGTGTTCACCATTTGGCTGGAAGACAGATAGCTCCTCAGGTGCTACTCTGAAATCTGGCCACACAAAACCAGCTGGATCAGAACCCAGAAAGAACAAGTACCACAAGGGGCTCCACTTATGAACTAAAACCAGCATTAATAATTAAAAGAACTGATAAAAGAACATAATTAAATAACATGAAAGACAGTGTTAAAAGAACACACTAGCTTACAATAGGAAAAATAAGAGGTGAAATATAATTCCCATGTTAATTATGAGACAATCATTCAGGCACGGCCAATCAAGTCCTACGGCTTGTTATCATTAGCTAATTAGGGTTATCATAGACCTAGTTACTAACAAGATGCAGTTGAGATGTTCCCGTAGTCACAAGCCCTGTAGACTATCCAGGTTATCTAGGCGAGGGTTAGCAGAGTTATCAGGGTTAGTAGTGTACTTAAGTACTTAGGATTAAGTGCAACACATGACAGTATGCTGAAAATGTGCCCTACTCGATGACAGGCTACAAGTCCACAGGTGTGGCCGGAATAACGGGATCGCCTGTAACTGGAAAAATATTTCTATATGAACTACTTGATCATTCTAGTTGTTATCCTAGTCAGATTCATTATGAATCCCTGACCGTGATAACCAGGGATCCATGTCCTAGACATGATGCAAGACGAGACAGGTAACTTGTACGGTCACCATCAGGAGAATCAAACACGGAGTCAAGATACGAGTTACACTAGCAAGACAGGAATAGCTGTCGCAATAGCAATCAAGGTTCACATGTCATGTCAGGTTTGCTTGTCTTGTCAAGAGTACTTGTCAGAAGTGCGCCTCGATGGGCCACTATCAAGATTATCAGGACGGGTTATATTATCATGTTCAAGTCAAGTTCTGATTTTAGACAAGTGCTATCATGCTCAAGTTCGAGTCACTAGCTCAATATTAACAAGTTGTCAAGTCAGATTATCGCATTTTTGGCCAAGTGCAAAAGAAGACAAAATAATAACTTCAAGGAAACACACAACAACGAGATGCGCAAGGGAGGGCGGCACAAAATGCTCACAAGAACACGCGACGAAGTACCACGGGAGCGCGAGGCGAAGCGTGTTGCAGGGCGCATGGAGAAGGCGCGAATGGCGCGAGGAGGGAGGCATGCATGGCACGGGCACACATGGCACAGGCGTGCAAGGCATGAGGAGGCTGTTCATCTTCTCCAACAGCACCGAAGTGCTAGTTGAACCCATGAACTTCAAAATGCTACATATCCTCCAAAATATCCCGGAATCAAACGTTTCAAGGGTCAAAATTGAAGAGAATTGAATTCCCCACAACATGGAACCCTTAGATTTTAAAAATACCAAGATTATAGAGATCAAAACCAAGAAAAACAAAAAAAGCTTAAAACTTAGATATACAAAAATGTATTCATCAAAACCAAAAATCCCAAGTTCTAAAGATGTTTAGAATCATGCAAGGAAGAGAATAGAATAATCAAAAATAGAGATCCATCATGTTCTCCATAGAGTAAGTTGCACTTACCTAGGGTTGGTGGGAGGAGTAAATGAAGAAGAAGAAGAAGGTGGAGAAGTAAATAATAATAATGGAGGGAAGAGAGAGAGAAGTTGGTTTATATACCAACCCTTCTCATCTCAAATCAACCCAACCAACCAAGCCAGGCCAAAGTGAACCAAACCAAAACTAAACTGTCAAGATTAAACCAAGACAAGGTTAAGTAAGACAAGTCAAAGCATGGGTCACCTGACAAATGTCAGAATTCTGTACACGTATACTGAAAATATGTATAACAGAAAATGGGAGTGACAACTGTACCCACCTTAAAAGAATTCCATCCTCGAAATTTAATCAAGAGGCTAGAGGTGTCGGGATAAGTTATATTAACTACTTGCAACCTACGACTAGCAGTTAATCAAGCAATCATTCATGCAAGTAAGGAATTAAAAGCATAAGGCATAAGGAAGACATTATACCTTATAAGTCAAACAAGTGTGGATATCGCGATCGGATATCATCCTCACGTTCCCAAGTTGACTCACCCAAAGTGTGATGACCCCAAGCAACACGGACTAAACTAATAGTCTTGTTCTTGAGTATCTTCTCCCTTCGGTCTATTATAGATATGGGTCTTTCTCATACGAAAGGTTGGTACCAACAACCAATTCTGAATAATCAAGGATATGGCTCAGATCCGGAATATACTGTCGCAATTGGGATACATGGAATACGTTATGCACCTCACGTAATGACGGTAGAAGAGCGAGACGATATGACATATCACCTACTCGCTCGAAATATCAAACAGCCCTATATACCTAGGACTAAGCTTTCCCCGTATGCCAAATCGAATGACGCCACAGGTAGGCAAGATCCTAAGGAATACGTGATCGCCGATAAAAAAACTCAAGAGGACACCGATGAGAATCGGCCCAATGACGCTGGTGATCTTGTACAACCTGAAGATGATCTCTAACTTGTCTGACCACCTCGATAGTCTGAATAACCATTTCTGGACCAAGTATCTGCATATCTCCTATATCATCCCAGGCTAAGGGTGATTTACACTTTCTGCCATATAGTGCCTCAAATGGTGCCATCTGGATACTGGCCTGAAAATAGTTATTGTAGGAGAACTCCACTAGGTGTAGATGATCTTCCCATGAACCACCGAAGTCAAGTTTACAAGATCGTAACATATCTTCAAAGGTTTGAATCTTACGCTCTGACTGACCATCTGTCTGCGGATGATAAGCTGAACTAAACTTGAGACGAGTTCCCAAACTCTCCTGAAGACTCCGCCAAAAGTGCATGTAAATCTTGAATCTTTGTTTGATACGATACTGACTGACACTCCATGCATCTGACTATCTGTCTGAGCTACATCTCTGCTAGCTGATCCGTCGACTGACCAATTCTGAAAGGAAGAAAATAAGCTACCTTAGTGAGTCGGTCAACTATAACCTATATAGCATCTCTTCCAGCTGGAGATTTAGGTAATCCAGTTATAAAATCTATGGTAATATGTTTCCATTTTCATTCTGGGATCGATAAATGTTGAAGAAGTCCAGCTGGTCTATGATATTCAACCTTGACTTGCTGTCAAACTAAACAACGAGAGACAAATCGAGCTATCTCCCTCTTCATGCCATTCCACCAGAAATGCTGACGAATATCATGATACATCTTTGTGCCACCGGGATGAATTGAATACTGTAAACTGTGAGCCTCTGCCATAATCTCTTGCCTGATGTCACCACTGGGTACACAAAGATTCCTTCTATATCGGAGTGTGCCATCTTCATGAATGCATAACTCTACTCTTTGCCCTGCTTTATATTCTGCCCTAAGCTGCTGAAGCTTAGAATCCGTTGATTGAGCTATCTTGATTCTCTTAACTATGCTGGACTGAACTTGCATACTGGCCATCAATGCCACATTAGTAGGGAAAACTACCTCTATCTCCATCTTTTGAAGATATGCTAATAACTCGGGTTGTGCAATTAGGAAATGAGCTCCTGCTTTTTTGCCCAATGCATCTACAACTACGTTAGCCTTCCCAGGATGATACTGCAGGTTGATGTCATAATTTACCAGTAACTCTAGCCATCTTCTCTGACGCATGTTAAGATCCTTCGGGTAAACACATACTTAAGACTCTTGTGGTCGGTAAAAATCTCTACCCGATCTCCATAAATAATGTCTCCAAAGCTTGAGTGTGAAAACTACAGCTGCTAACTCTAAGTCATGGGTTGGATAATTTCTCTCATGATCACGAAGCTGACGTGATGCATAAGCTACTACCTTGCCATATTACATTAAGACGCATCCTAATTCTCTGCCCGAAGCGTCACAATACACTGAAAATCCTCCAGTCCTATCTGGAAGTATGAGAATGGATGTCGTCATTAATCTTTGCTTCAACTTCTCGAATGAGCCTTGACACTCTGCTGTCCAAGCAAATTATACATTCTTACGGATCAACCGCGTCAAGGGCGCTGAAATTCGAGCAAAGTCTGATACAAATCGTCGGTAATAGTCCGCCAATCCTAGAAAACTGCGAACCTCTACGAAGGTACTAGGTACTGGCCATGTCTCTATAGCTATTATCTTCTCGAGGTCCACTTCCACTTTACCTCTGGTGATGATGTGACCTAAGTACGAAATGCGATTAAGCCAAAATTTGCACTTGCTGAGCTTTGCGTACAACTGGTGCTCTCTAAGAAGCTGAAGAACTACTCGGAGATGCTGCTCATGCTTTGCTTTACTCTTACTATAGACCAAGATATTGTCTATAAACACTATCACGAACTTATCCAAAAAAGGTATGAACATGCGATTAATGAGATCCATAAATACTGCTGGCACATAGGTCGCTCCGAATGGCATAACGAAAAACTCCCAATGTCTATATCTAGATCTGGATGCCATCTTCGAGATGTCTTGCTCTTTGACTCTGATCTGATGGCATCCCGACTGTATGTCAATATTTGAGAATACTACTACCCCACTGAGTTGATCGAATAAATCATCTATCTTAGGCAAGGGAAATCTGTTCTAGATTGTTACAGAATTTAAGGTACGATAATCAACACATAATCTTGACGTACCATCCTTCTTCTTCACAAGAAGTATCGGAGCTCCCCAAGGCGATCCACTAGCACGAAAGAATCCCTTGGTTCTATCACACTTATTTTTCTAATTAAGGGTATTCTAGTCATTATGTGCTAATTTGATTTTTATTATTATTATTTAAATTGATTGGTGTGTGGCTTGATTGGTGTTTTGGTAGTAGAAGATAGTATAACCCTAGTCAACCTTAATTAGAAGCCTAATAATGTAATTAGATTTATTATTGGCTTTTTATATTTTAATTTAGAATTATTGTCTATTTTAAGAATCATTTAATTTATTTTTAGTTATTTTTCATTTAGCCTTTAAGCCTTTTTGTCAATGGGCCTTTTTAGCAACTTGAGGAGTGCTGGCCCACGACCAAACCCTAAATCTAACCCTAATACCCCCCTTGGTTGGCCAAACACAGCAACCCTCCCTTTTTATTGTGAGAAACATAGGAGCCGTCACAAATTTAAAACCCCACTTTTTTCCTTCTCCTCCAAAAGTTCCATTCTCTCGTTTCTCACCCAAATCCTTCCAAACGAAGTGCGTTGTGACCGTTGGGAGGAGAAAAACCTGCTGGAGACTTGCTAGCGAGGGATCGAAGGCGTTTGACCAGAGGGAATCGACAATCGATGTGTTTAGGAGGTTTATTTCAATGAGTTTTGACACTCAATAGGTAAATCTCTCTAAACACTTGTTAATTCTATTTTTTTTCTTCGTAGATGCATCCATATAGGTACCCCAGACCTATGCATGAAGTTTGGTAGCTTTGTGATTTCGTTTGATAGCCGTATCGGACACATGTCAGTCCTATAGAACACGTATTCGACGAAATGTCACTTAGAATTGAAAATTGTTATTTTTTGATTCTGTTTTCACAAATTACTTGCTAATATTATTTGTAATAACTTTCGTGAAGACGAATCTTTATTCGACACGATTTCAGTGTCCGAATCGGACATGGACACGCGTGCACGAGGCCCGTGCACGCCCTGCTGTCTGTGCGTCATAACTCGACGCACAGAGCTCCATTTCGCATGAAATTTTATGGGCACATGGGGGCAACCGCTGTCCACATGCTCCTAAAATTTCACGACATTTTGTGAAGCGTGCGAGGTGAAATCCAACGCGCACGATTCAACAAACATCGTACATGCGGCTGAAAAGTGTCGCTGACACGACCTTCGTACGCGAACACGGTGCGACGAGGACCCATTCCAGGAGCACGAGCATGAAGCCCTATACCTGGGCTACCCAGGGACTCAATCCTGAGATACGACGTGGCTCGAATCGCGAGCCACGTGGCTCAACATGCGCCCACGGGCACGCACACGGGCGCGCACAGGCCGCACGGGATCGGCATGTCCTGTGTCGTATAGACACGACATGGTGTTATGTCAGTGTATCCTAGACCTATCTTGAGACCCTACCTAGCTATGTGCACGAGCACGAGGCTTCTCGTTGTGCGTGTGGTGCTCAATCGGGCGATACGCACGTACACGTTCTGACACACGTATCCAGTTTTTTGATACGCACTCCGTGGACACGATATGGACACGAGTTTGACCCCGTGAGTACTCGAGCATGTCACACACATAGACACCTTCGTATTTTCCAAGTTTCGCGAGTTTTAGTTGTGTATTGTACATTTCGGGTTGTTATGTAAATTTTAGGATTTTTGACAATTTTAGATTTGAATTGAATAGGTGAATATTTGGTTTCTCGATTTTAACCAATGATTTCTGAGTTTATAACTCGTATATGATATTCTGGACTTGTAGGGAGTGGTCGTTGGATTTATACCCTAATTATCTACTATTTATGTATATATATATGGGTTTTCCTCTTTATGTGTGTGTATATATATTTCATATATATAGCTATATGTATATAAATATATACAATGATGAGTTAGTCGAGATACGTAATCTCAGAGTCGAGTTTCATTCCCTCTTCGAATGACCAACTTCCTTTACTTATATGAGAGAGATGTGTATATGTGTATATGCCTATGTATATATATAAGTTACTTATATGATAGATATATGTATATATGTATGATACAGTCTCATAGTTAAATATTTAGATATTGTTCTCAGTTTTGAACCCTCACAACAGTCCCTTGTCGACACACACCCACACAAACCTCTTTTCACAAGTAAGGTTAGGTATATATGTGTATGTACATATATATATATATATATATATATATATATATATATATATATACATATATATGTGTGTGTGTGTGTGTGTGTGTGTATATACACACACACACACGCACACACACACATATAAATATATGTGTGTGTGCGTGTGTGTGTGTGTGTGTGTGTGTATATACACACACACACACGCACACACACACATATAAATATATGTGTGTGTGCGTGTGTGTGTGTGTGTGTGTGTGTGTGTGTGTATTGTTTGCTTGTGAATGTAACTTAGGGAGTATTGAGTCTGTTTAGGATTGATCCAATGAGCCTATAATGGCCGAGTCGACCGACAAGTTGACCAAGTTAACAAAAGTCAACTTTTGGTCAAACTTGATCCAAATCGACTCAAACGAACTTAGAATGACTTGAAAACTTGTGCTTGACCCAAAAATTAGTAAACGGACTAGTTGACCTATAGTTGACCAAGTTTGACCAGAGTTGACCAGGTTTGACCAGAGTTGACCAAGGTTGACTTTGACCTAGAAGGACCTAGAATCATGTAGAATTACATTGTAGACCTTTTTTATGATATTTTAGACCATATTATGACTTATGGTTATTTTAAATAGGATTACATCATTCCAGTTCAGTTACACTTCCTCATCAGTAGCTTGGATTATCAGGCGAGTACATTCTCTGACCGTTTCATACTTGTTTGGACATATTCACTTGTTATAGACTAGTTTACTTGATGCTGTCATGATGTTATCACGAATTAGTACTATATGGATCTCTTCATACGATGTTATCCCCTCGGATACATCGGGTATATTGTGCTCATGTACTTTATCATGTGCATCGTCTACTCCTTGTATTCATATTTATTCATGTATACTCATGTGACATTCATGTACACTCATAATTATGTGAGCTTTTCATATATAAACTAGTTGTTTCATATAGACTGATCCTCTATGTGAGACACTACCTTTCATGTGAAATAACATAACCTGGACAGATCCTTGTGTACTGATTGGGACAGGGGAGTACTTATTTGGTTATGTGATCTACACCATTATCATGTACAACTCCAACCTAGATTTAAGTCATGTATAACCTAAGCATGTTTACATAACCAAACATGTGCTCTAAATCATGTAGTAAGTTCAGTTTTCATATTTATATCATGTATATCTATTTCTACTATATCATGTTTTTCTTTTTACAGTCTCTCTACTATTTCTTATAGCGTTTCATGTATATTATTCTATACCTTGTTCATATTTTTCTTTCATGTTATGAACTGTATGAGAGATATGTATTCGTTCCTGTCCTGATTGGACCTGTTGAAAATATTACAGATGATGAGGATTGCTGTGATACTTACTATGGAGCAGGCCTAGTTGACACAGGTGACCTGGACCCTCAGGAGGATCCAGTAGTCGCTGAGGACTTGCCATTAGCTTAGCCTAGCTAGACTTATCTTATTATCTAGCTTTATGTGACATTTGACATTGTATTGAGATATTATTTCTGGTATGGTTTACACCGAGACTTATTATTCATATTTGTGACTCTCTGTTGAGATTATCTTATCTTCTATTCCAGCTTAGATATTGTGATTGAGTTGTACCTTATATGTTGTTCTCCTTTCGAAGCATATTCCATATTATGTTAAATATTGTGACCTAGGACAGCGTTCTACTACCGACACTGCGGCGTAGGCTGGACGTACCCACTTCTCGTGCCCTTACACTGGGTGCAGGTCGTGACACGTTCTTAGTGGTGGCCCATGCAGGTCTAGATTCGTATTAGTACGATATCGTGGTAGTACAGCGACGTAGTTGTACTACTACGAGCCTACTATAGAGTATAGGAAGTAAAATGTTAGAATGAGATGATACTCAATCACTGTTAGAATTCCTTGAGAGATTCCTGGGACGACCCTTGAGAATCTTATTTTAACTTCGATTTGAAATCTTTTCTCTTGATTTGATTCACCCATTACTCCTTATTATTGAATTTGATTTTGATGGATTCGTTGTTAAATTTTGAATCTTGATGTTAGTTGTTGACTTTGAGTTTGTATTTAAATATCTATATATTTATTTTTATTTTGTTTTTTGGAATTTAGGATATAACCTGATAACATACTTGATAAGAATAGCAAGAAAGGTAAATGTCTGTCTTATTTGTGGAGTTTAGAATTTATCGCAGTCATATTGGCTAGCATGACAAGGACATAGAGCCTAATTTTAGATATACTATCCTAGTTATGAAATTTAGATTCTCTTGCTGCTATACTGGTTGGCGTGGTAAGAATTCTAAATAACATGATTATAGGGTGTATACCTTAGTTACGGACTCTATTGCTTATTGCAGCTATGCTTACTGGCGTGGCAAAATTCTAGCAATATGATTTCAGGAAGACATGTATGGTTATCAGATAATATCTTAAAATTGGTTCATTCCTTTGAATAGATGAGCAAGAATAGATTTTTTATTATTTCTTTTCTTGCCGTTATTTCTTGTATTCCTATTTTTCTTTATCTTAGTTAACTCTGTCCCAATTACATCAATCACCTATCTCGTAACAAATTCAGTCAGCTATACTTTAAAACTTTGAATCTCTATATCTCTTTACCTTGGAAAGGTCGAGGAAGTGATGTAAATCATCTAGCTCAGAAAGGACGTAATTTGTTATCTCATGATAATCTAGGTAGGAATATAATATGATGGACCTTGATATAGAATTTTGAGATAGAGATGTGGTAAAGATTGGGAATGAAATTAAGAGATCAATATTATCAATTGGAAACGATCACACATAGAAAAATATTTTGGGTATGAATAATTCGTAGATGTTTTTTAAAAAAAAACTGATGAGGATATTCGAGGTCGACATAGTTTGAGGACTTGGATAATTTTGGTTATTGATTCTTGAGACGTTTTATTTCAAGGCTATGATGTTAAATTTAGGAATTTAGTAATGGAGAAAAGATTTTAACTGTATTCGATGGCAATACGAAATTGAATAAGATATTGCAAGAAAATGGTTAAGAACAGAAAGAACACAAGAATTTTTGAGTTATAGAAATCTAGAGATTTTGTAAAATTTTAAATTTAAGGAGAATAATATTTGAGGGTGTACATTGAAGGAAATATGAAGGTTGATTTTAATGGAGAATAAGTTTTTGTAAGGCCTAGTGGTTTTAGATTGAATAACACGCGGAGAGTAATTTGAACAAGTTTAAGGATTTTATAAAACTTCATTTAGAGGTTTCGGATCTAATTTAAGACAAGGTGGAAGAATTTGGATTTAAAGATGATTAAGTGGTTAGTATTGAGTGCTAATAAAAAAATAAAAGGGTATGCTTCATGAGTAATGTTTTTGAATTTAGGAATTGAGCCTATGATGATCATGACAAGGTCCAATCTTCATAACAAAAGGGTATAAATTCTTGGTGGTAGTCATATAAAGGTTGATTTTCATATTTGGACTTATGAGATAAAGATATGATTGGAAAATGATGATTAGATATGCTTGATGGTATCAGAGAGAGATGATTAACTTGACTTCCCTATGAAACCTTGTCTTTTGTTTCCTCTATCAAAATGAGAAATTGACTTATTCCATATCTTTAAATTATCCTTTAAAGGTTTTCAATATCATTGAATCCTAACTCCCTTGATCACGACCAATCGACTTTGATCATCTTTTCTTATCATATTAATATCCTGGGTCGTACTCAATTGAATTAAATTTAATTGTGACCTAGATCTCCATCCTTGGATGCTCGTGCTCAGACTTCGATGACCTTGTTCCCCATCTTATCCAAATCTTGATTTACCCAGAGATTAATCAACTTAGATCGTGTCGAGACTAAATTTTCTTTTATATACATCATGATTGGATTTCAATGCTATTGACAATCGTGCTTTAATCTTTTGATTTTGATCATCTTTAGAATAGTAACGCTTTATAGTTAATTCCTAGCTGCTTTTTTGATGATTACAAGTTTTCATATAGGATGATAGACTGCCTTACAGTCCGAGGTTTATTGTTTTCCTTATCTTTTCCAATATGGCACCTATGACCAGAGTTTGTTCCCAGTGTACAGCTGCAGTTTCGGATGAGACCGAGATTGTACTTTCCCCTTTCATTGCTCCGGAGGTGTTAGCAGACTTATCGGAGAGTTTTCCTCCATCTTCTATCCTTCAGGAGAGGGCTGTAGTTCATCCGGAGACTGAGGGCCTCCCTTTGCCTCCTGGAGTGGTACCCTATGCCATTTCTGATGGGGCTCAAATTTACAGACTTCTTCAGGATGTGCGGGAGGTACATAGACTTCAGGCTGAGCTTATGAGAGAACAGAGTCTCAGTATCCAACTGCTGTGGGACTTTATGCATTTAAGAGAAGAGCCTAGTCCCAAGAGAGCGAGGAGCAGCGTATACCCAGAGCTTCAAGAGTATCCAGACTTTCAGCCTAGACCATCCCACATAGTCCAGATTCCTGTCCAGCAGAGGCCAGTTGAGCAAGTGGCTACCTGTGTTTACTGTAGGAAGCCTGGTCACATATGAGACTGCTGCAGGAGGAGATAAAAGTTGTGCTTATTTTGTAGGTCAGCTGCACACAAGATACGAGACTGTCCTACTGCACCTGCCCCTAGTCGAGGCCTATCTCCAGGAGAAAATTCCAGCTACCAGACCTAATAAAGGTGAGTTCTTGACCTATACCTGAACCTGTCTTGATGATTACTGTACCCTACCATATTGTTTGTATGTTTTGATACCTTATGACTACCTTTGATCTAGTATGACTATAATGGCTAGATGATGAGACCTCAGACTGATATTACCTGCCATAACCATGTATAATATCTTTCCAACTACATGACGTAGATAAATTTTCTTAAGACTATGATTGTTGGGGGTTTGACCTAGAAGGAGTACGACCACATTAATTTCGAGGACGAAATCATTTTAAGGAGGGTAGATTTGTCACACTCATTTTTCTAATTAAGGGTATTCTAGTCATTATGTGCTAATTTGATTTGATTTTTATTTTTTTATTAATTAAATTGATTGGTGTGTGGCTTGATTGGTGTTTTGGTAGTAGAAGGTAGTATAACCCTAGTCAACCTTGATTAGAAGCCTAATAATGTAAGTAGATTTATTATTGGCTTTTTATACTTTAATTTAGAATTATTGTCTATTTTAAGAATCATTTAATTCATTTTTAGTTATTTTTCATTTAGCCTTTAAGCCTTTTTGTCAATGGGCCTTTTTAGCAACTTGAGGAGTGCTGGCCCATGAACAAACCCTAAACCTAACCCTAATACCCCCTTGGCCGGCCAAACACAGCAGCTCCCCCCTTTTTCATTGTGAGAAACATATGAGCCGTCATAAATTCAAAACCCTACTTTTTTCCTTTTCCTCCAAAAGTTCCATTCTTTCGTTTCTCACCCAAATCCTTCCAAACGAAGTGCGTTGCGACCGTTGGGAGGATAGGAACCTGCTGGAGACTTGCTAGCGAGGGATCGGAGGCATTTGACCGGAGGGAATCGGTAATCGACGTGTTTGGGAGGCTTGTTTCATTGAGTTTTGATACTCAATAGGTAAATCTCTCTAAACACTTGTTAATCCTATTTTTTTTCTTCATAAATGCATCCATATAGGTATCCTATACCTGTGCATGAAGTTTGGTAGGTTTGTGATTTCGTTTGATAGCCGTATCGGACATGTGTCGGTCCTATGGAACACGTGTTCGACGAAATGATACTTAAAATTGAAAATTGTTATTTTTTGATTTTGTTTTCATGAATTCCCTGCTAATATTATTTGTAATAACTTTCGTGAAGACGGATCATGATTCGACACGATTTCGGTATCCGAATCGGATACGGACACGCGTGCACGAGGCCCGTACACGGCCCCGTGCATGCCCTGCTGTCTGTGCGTCATAACTCGATGCAAAAAGCTCCATTAAGTGTGAGATTTTATAGGCGTGTGGTGGAAACCTCTGCCCACATGCTCCTAAAATTTTATGAAGTTTTGTGAAGCGTGCATGGAGAAATCAGACGCGCACGGTTCAGCCAGCAACGTGTACGCGGCTGAAAAGTGCCGCTGACACGGCCTTCGTACGCGAACACGACGCGACGAGTACCCATTCCAGGAGCACGAGCACGAAGCCCTATACCTGGGATACCCAGGGACTCAATCCCGAGACATGGCGTGGCTCAAATCGCGAGCCACGCGGCTCGACACGTGCCCACGGGCACGCACAGGCCGCACGGGATCCGCGTGTCCTATGTCGCGTAGATACGACATGGTGTCATGTCAGTGTATCCTAAACCTAGACCGGGACCCTACCTAGCTATGTGCACGAGCACGAGGCTTCTCGTTGTGCGTGTGGCACTCAATCGGACAAAACGCACGTGCACGTACACGTTCCGACACACATATTCGGTTTTCCGATACGCACTCCGTAGACACGATACGGACATGGGTTCGACCCCGTGAGTACCCGAGCACATCACACACATAGACACCTTTGTATTTGCCAAGTTTCGCGGGTTCTAGTTGTGTATTGTGCGTTTTGGGTTGTTATGTGAATTTTGGGATTTTTGACAATTTTAGATTTGAATTGAATAGGTGAATATTTGATTTCTCGATTTTAACCAATGATTTCTGAGTTTATAACTCGTATACGATATTCTGGACTTACGGGGAGTGGTCTTTGGGTTTATACCCTAATTATCTACTATTTATGTATATATATGGGTTTTTCTCTTTATGTGTGTATATATATTTTATATATATAGCTATATGTATATAAATATATACATTGATGAGTTAGTCGAGATATGCAATCTCATAGTCGAGTTTCATTCCCTCTTCGAGTGACTAACTTCCTTTACTTTTATGAGAGAGATGTGTATATGCCAATATATATATATATATATATATATATATATATATATATATATATATATATATATATATATATATATATATATATATATATATATAATATCTCTCATAAATATATATATATATATATATATATATATATATATATATATATATATATATATATATATATATATATATATATATATATATATATATATATATATATATATTTATGAGAGATATTATATATATATATATATATATATATATATATATATATATATATATATATATATATATTTTTTTTTTTTACATTGATGAGTTAGTCGAGATATGTAATCTCATAGTCGAGTTTCATTCCCTCTTCGAGTGACCAACTTCCTTTACTTTTATGAGAGATATGTGTATATGCCAATATATATATATATATATATATATATATATATATATATATTACATATCTCGACTAACTCATCAAAATATATATATATATATATATATATATATATATATATATATATATATATATATATATATATATATATATATATATATATATATATAAGTTATTTATATGATATATATAAGTTACTTATATTAGATATATGTATATATGTATATATATATGATATAGTCTCATAGTTAAATATTTAGATATTGTTCTCAGTTTTGAACCCTCACAACAGTCCCTTGTCGACACACACCCACACAAACCTAATATAAGTAACTTATATCTAAATATTTAACTGAAAAAAATATCTAAATATAAGTTACTTATATTAGATATATGTATATATGTATATGTATATGTGTGTGTGTGTGTGTGTGTATATATATATATATATATATATATATATATATATATATATATATATATATATATATATATATATATATATATATATATATATATATATATTACTTGAATGAATGAATATATATCTATATTTAAGTGTTTGCTTGTGAATGTAACCTAGGGAGTATTGAGTCAGTTTAGGATTGACCCAATGAGCCTAGAATGGTCGAGTCGACCGACAAGTTGACCAAGTTGACAAAAGTCAACTTTGGGTCAAACTTGATCCAAATCGACTCAAATAAACTTAGAATGACTTGAAAACTTGTGTTTGACCTAAAAATTAGTAAACGAACTAGTTGACCTACAGTTGACCTGCTTTGACCAGAGTTGTCCAGGTTTGACCGGAGTTGACCAAGGTTGACTTTGACCTAGAAGGACCTAGAATCGTGTAGAATTGCATTGTAGACCTTTCTTATGATATTTTAGACCATGTTGTGACTTATGGTTATTTTAAATAGGATTATGTCACTCCAGTTCAGTTACACTTCCTCATCAGCAGCTTGGATTATCAAACGAGTACATTCTCTGACCGTTTCATACTTGTTTGGACATATTCACTTGTTATAAACTTGTTTACTTGATGCTGTCACGATGTTATCACGAATTAGTACTATATGGATCTCTTCATGCGATGTTATCCCCTCAGATATATCGGGTATATTGTGCTCATGTACTTTATCATATGCATCGTCTACTCTTTGTATTCGTATTTATTCATGTATACTTATGTGACATTCATGTACACTCATGATCATGTGATCTTTTTATGTATAAACCAGTTGTTTCATAAGGACTGATCCTCCACGTGAGACACTACCTTTCATGTGCAATAACATAATATGGACAGATCCTTGTGTACTGATTATGGCAGGAAAGTATTTATTTGGTTATGTGATCTACACCATTATCATGTACAACTCCAACCTAGATTTAAGTCATGTATAACCTAAGCCTGTTTACATAACCAAACATGTGCTCTAAATAATGTAGTTAGTTCAGTTTTCTTATCTATATCATGTATATCTATTTCCACTATATCATGTTCTTCTTTTTACAGTCTCTCTACTTTTTCTTACAGTGTTTCATGTATATTATTCTACAGCTTGTTCATATTTTCCTTAAATGTTATGAACTGTGTGAGAGATATGTATTTGTTCCTGTCCTGACTGGACCTGTTAAAAATATTACAGATGATGAGGATTGCTACGATACTTTCTATGGAGCAGGCCTAGTTGACACGGGTGACCTGGACCCTCAGGAAGATCCAGTAGTCGCTGAGGACTTGTCATTAGCTTAGCCTAGACATATCTTATTATCTAGCTTTATGAGACATTTGAGATTGTATTGAGATATTGTTTATGGTGTGGTTTACACCGAGACTTATTATTCATATTTGTGACTCTCTGTTGAGATTATCTTATCTTCTATTCCAGCTTAGATATTGTGATTGAGTTGTACCTTATATGTTGTTCTTCTTTCGGAGCATATTCTATATTATGTTAGATGTTGTGACCTAGGACAGCGTTCTACCGTCGACACTGCGGCGTAGGCTGGACATACCCACTTCTCGTGCCCTTACACTGGGTGCGGGTCATGACAGGTTCTGAGTTCTTCAATCTTCTTGTACATGATCTCCAATTCTGATGGTGCTATTCTGTATACTCTTTCCGATACAGGTATTGTCACTGGAATCAAATCAATGGTGAACTCTATCTCTCTCTCTCTCTCTGGCGGCATGTCTGGAAGCTCTTCGGAAAATACGTCAGGAAATTCTTTTACTACTCTGGAAAACTGAACTGCTTCTGCTACTGCCATTCACAATATTGGTAGAGAAGGTTCTACTTCGCCTCTGGAAAACAAAAATTCTTCTTCGCCAGGAACACCAAAAATAATTCTGTCACGTCCCAGTCCCAAATACAAGGGACCGAACCACGTGGCATTGGCCAGCTACGTATTCAACCAGACTCTAGTCTGACTAGAATATGTATAAGCTGTTCAAAAATGGTGTTAATATTACTACCACAACTCTATATCTCAATCCAAGTAACAGAAACATAAGATAGGAAAATATGAATGCTAGTCTGCAGCCCAATAATCATACTTGTCCTAATAGACTCGGAAAGATAAAATGAGTCTATAGATACTAGGCTACTAAGCAGATACAAATAGCAGTAAATGAAACATATAACTCTTGAAGATTGAATACCTGTAATGAATGAATACCATCAATAATCCAGCAAGACGCTCAACCAAAACCTATTCAGCCAACCTGGCAGGAAACTAGGTCCTCAGCGGGACGTAACAAGGTACATAATATGCAAGCCAGGTGTAAACAGTGCTAGAAATGTGAGTATGTAAACTTCATCGAGACAGGGTGAACTAGACAACAACCATTCTATGTGAGATGCTACTTTTGAGGATAATGTTCGATACGTGGGCTTTCCAAATATAAAATCCGTAGCTCCGATATAGAGACTCAACGGGGTGCAAAATTCGTAGCTCCGATATAGAGACTCAACGGTGTATATGAAACAGTGTGTGCATAGTAGCCAAAGCATCTAGTAGCTGTCCTCCCCTCCCATGAGACCGTACGAGTCGAATCTACGACTTGCGTGATCTGATCCTCTAACAGTAACGGTCGGCCATACATAGTAAAGTAAATGTAACATAATCAGGGTCATGAATTAACACAGGTTCTGGACTTCTGAACAACTCTGGAATGCATGGAGTCTGAAAAAATAAAAGTGTACAAACAGTGTCCTATAGTACAACTGTATCCAGGTTGGTACAATCACGGTATCGAAACAGTCTCTAATGACCTATACTAGATGTTACAAATGTACGCCTACACCCGAATTTGCCCCGGACGCTAAGTATTTGATCGACGGTCCTACGTTGGTACGTAATACAACAAATAAAACATATATTTAAGAGATAAAAAATGGAACTGAAATACAAGATGGCAATGTACATTTGCCTATAACCGGAAGCTGAGTGTGAAAGTCTGGCACGAGAATCGAGTCCAAAGAATCCAAGGACCTATAGAATAATTTAGGATTTAAATTAATTATTTGATCTAGTAATCCCTTCTATCAACTAATCTGTTATGAAACCCATTTTATTCACCATTATGTCATGAGTTACACATGACCCTTGGGGTCATGTAACTCATGACCCTTGGGTTATGTAACTCATGACCCTTGGGTTGCCCATTAGCCCTATATATATTGCCCTTGCCATATGATGAAGAGTGAGGAATAAAAATACTATTCTACAAGATCTCGTCTCCCTTCGAACACGTTATCAGCACGATTGCTGAAGCAAGGAGAATCGACGTCCAGATCTCGACGTCATCCTTTCTTTTTCCCTAGTCGATCCGACCAGAGGCTGATAAAATGGCCAAAATAGCGAGTGTCGATTTCGAAGTACTAGATGCTGCTGGAAAAAATTATTTGAGCTGGCACGTGGACCTGAAGTTCCACTTACGTGCCCAGGGCTTATTAGCCACAATTTTAACTCCTCTTCCATCGGCTCCGGCCACTGGTACGGAAAATACAGCAGACACTGCTGTGGTTGTTTCTACAGTGAAAGTCTCTGATATAGATAAGGCGAAAGCCATTATCTACATCAGGAGACACATTGATCGGACCCTGAAGGCCGAATACCTCACTGTAGAAGACCCAAAGGAATTGTGGACTGCACTGGAGGACCGCTATAAACATCAAAAAGATATAATCCTCCCACGTGCAAGGTATGAGTGGGAAAACCTTCGACTTCAGGACTTTAAGTCCGTAGCTGAGTACAACTCAGCTCTCCATAATATTACCTCACGCCTGAAGTTGTGTTGTGAAGAAGTCTCGGAGTATCGCATGTTGGAAAAAATATATACATCCTTCCACGAGAAGGACACAATCCTCATGCAACAGTACCGTAAACGAAAGTTCACAAAGTACTCTGAATTGCACTCCACCCTGATGATGGCAGAGCAAAACAGAGAACTTTTCTTGGCCACTCATAACCTACGCCCTGCAGGCTCAGCTCCTCTCCCAGAAGCTCATTTTTCTTCCAAGAAGCAGAAGAAAAATAAGGTCAGATCTAACATGGGGAATGCCCAAAAAAGGCCGGCCAGAAGTCCACCCCAGAACAACTTTTATCCCCAGAGCAGCAAAAGTGGGGCAAAGAAAAAGTGGAAGAAGACCACAGAACTGATGTCCATTCCCAAGAAAATTTGGGAGGACAAATGCCACAAATGTGGCATGACTGGACACTGGTCCAGAAACTGTCGCACCCCACGACATCTACAAAATCTGTATCAAGCGAGCCAGAAGTCTCAAGTTGAAACAAATCTGGTAGAAAAGCAGCCGTCTACTCAGTTCTCGGCGGAAGACTTCGAGAACGACGACCTACTCGACTAGAGCCACTATCTTATTTCATGCTTTTAAAAACTTGTTGCCGCATTTTCATATTATGCTTCTCTTTTAAATTTCTTGAAAAATGATATTTATTCTTACATTTGACAAAGAAAATTTTACGAAGTCTCTCCGAATAGGCTCACCTATTGGGTATGATGTCAGAAAGAACTTGGGGCTTGGTTCTTAAGAGGTCCCCGGTGACCCTCCTCCCTCATTTTCCCGCCTGGTCATATTCACGTAGAGCTACCGAAAGGGGATGACCGAATTTTTTTTTGCTCAAATTGTATTTATAAATTATGCATTTTTGCAAGCAACTTATTGACCTCTCTATATCGGTCCGTCGATCGATATAAGAGATTTTTTTAAAAAAAAAACAAAAATTGTATTTCAAAACTGTTGTTTTAATTACGATTGTTTGTTGTTATTTTTTCATAGATCTATAGATGATGTGTGAATGCCTTGTGGACAGCGCCTCGACGCACACAATCCTTCGAAAAAAAGCTATTTTTATAGCTTATATAATTATGACGGTCCCGTTATTACGATATCAGGACTATCAAACATAATAGAAGGATCTGGTGAAGCAATTATATTGCTCCCAAATAAAACAAGACTAATAATAAAAGATGTATTATTCTCTCCTAAATCAAATAGGAACCTCATAAGTTTCAAGGACATTCGTTTAAACGGATATCACTTAGAAACAAATGAAATAAATGAGGCAGAATATCTGTATGTTACTCGTCTAAAAGATGGTTCAAAAACTATCTTAGAACGATTCAAGGGACTCCCGTCGGGTCTCTATCATACTCATATTCAATCAACAGAAGCTAACATGATTGTGCACCAGAAGTGTCATTCATCGCCAAAATTTAAACTTTGGCATAATAGACTGGGTCACCCAGGATCAGCTATGATGAAACGAATCATGAGCCAATCCAGTGGACACAACCTGCAGAACCTGAAGATTCTTCATAAGTATGATTACTCGTGTCTACCTTATTTTCAAGGCAAACTTATAACGAGACCATCCCTTTTGAAAGTGGGACTAGAGTCTCCTAGCTTCTTAGAGAGAATTCATGGAGACATTTGCGGACCTATTCACCCCGCAAGTGGTCCATTTAGGTACTTTATGGTACTTATAGATGTATCTACTAAATGGTCTTATGTGTGCCTTTTGTCCACCCGCAACTTAGCTTTTTCTAAGCTATTGGCACAAATAATTAAGTTGCGGGCTCATTTCCCCGATAACCATATCAAAAAATTAAGACTTGATAATGCGGGTGAATTTACTTCACAGGTTTTTCAAGACTATTGTCAAGCAACTGGCATCGAAGTTGAACATCCTGTAGCTCATGTTCACACCCAGAACGGGTTAGCAGAATCTCTTATTAAGAGATTACAATGGATTGCTCGTCCATTGTTGATGCAGTCACAGTTGACTGTGGAAGCTTGGGGTCATGCTATATTGCATGCCGTATCACTTATTAGAATACGGCCTTCTGGAGGTCATATTCTATCTCCGATGCAGCTCGCTTATGGTTCACCTCCAAATATCTCACATTTGAGAGTTTTTGGTTGTGCTGTTTACGTCCCCATTGCTCCCCCACAGAGGACCAAAATGGGTCCACAACGTCGATTAGGTATCTATGTTGGGTTTGACTCACCCTCTATAATTAGATACCTAGAACCCCTGACGGGTGACGTATTTAAGGCACGTCTTGATGACTGTGAGTTTGATGAAGGATTATTTCCTAAACTGGGCACACAGTCTAAGAAGCCAGAAGCTTCTAAGACAATTTCTTGGGACACAAAAACTTTGTCTCATTTTGATCCGCGTACAAGTCAATGTGAAGCTGAGATCCTGAAGATATTACATCTTCAGAACACTATACATCTACTTCCGGATACATTTACTGACAACCAGAAGATTGTCAGATCACACGTCCCTGCTGCCAACACGCCAGCTAGGATTGACATCCCTAAAGATGGATGCAATCCGCCGGCAGCAGAAATGGCAATACCTCAATTAAAAAGAGGACGCCCACCAGGTTCGAGAGACAAAGTCCCTCGTAAAAGAAAAAATCCTGGAGAAATTAAGAAGATCCAAACACAGGATGCTGAGATCAGATCAGCTACCTCTCCCCTCCTAGTTTCCCCTGAAGAGGAACAAACAGAAGAAATATCATTAAATTATGTACGTACTGGAGAGGTACTGAACAGAAAAAGCACAGTCGTCGACGATGATTTTTCGTTCAATATTGCCGTTCACGTCACTGAAAATGACGATGAAATCGATCCACGGTCTCTAGCGAAATGTAAACGCAGAGACGATTGGCCAAAGTGGAACGAGGCAATAGGAGTAGAGCTGGACTCACTCTTGAAACGCGAAGTCTTTGGACCAGTAGTCCAAACACCTGAAGGTGTAAAACCTGTAGGATATAAATGGATCTTCACAAGAAAAAGAAATGAACACAATATAGTTGTGCGCTACAAAGCACGCCTTGTAGCACAAGGTTTCTCCCAGAAACCGGGAATAGATTATGAAAAAACATATTCTCCGGTCATGGATGGGAATACCTTCAGATTCCTGATCAGCCTCTCTTCTCTGAAAAGCCTAGAAATGCAGCTCATGGACGTTGTGACTGCATATCTTTATGGCAATATAGATAAAGATATCTATATGAAACTTCCTGAAGGATATAAAATTTCACCAGAGAAAACAGATAGACCTCGGGACACCTATTCTGTAAGGTTACAAAGATCATTGTACGGTCTTAAACAATCAGGAAAAATGTGGTATAACAGACTAAGTGAGTTTCTTGCTACGCAAGGATTTACTAATGATAAAGTCTGCCCGTGTATCTTTATAAAAAGATCGGGAACAGGATTTGTTATAGTCGTCGTTTATGTCGACGATTTAAATCTCATTGGATCTCCTGCAGAGATCACTGAGATATCTGAAAGCCTTAAGACAACTTTTGAAATGAAAGACCTAGGGAAAACAAAGTATTATCTTGGCTTACAGATCGAACACCTAAAGGGTGGTATCCTGTTACACCAATCTACATATACACGAATATTACTTAAACAATTCCACATGGATAAATGCCATCCCCTTAGTACACCAATGGTCGTTCGATCATTGGACGTAAAGAAGGACCATTTCCGTCCACTGGAAGAGGGGGAGGAATCATTAGGTCCTGAAGTACCTTACCTAAGTGCCATTGGGGTACTACTCTATCTGGCTAACTGTACGCGTCCTGATATAGCATTTTCAGTTAACTTATTAGCCAGATACAGTGCAGTGCCCACAAAGCGCCACTGGAATGGAGTGAAGCATCTTCTGCGCTACCTCCAAGGGTTTATAGACCTAGGACTATATTACCCGAATAGTGGGTCTTCCACTTTACTTGGTTATTCAGATGCAGGTTATAGATCAGATCCCCACACAGAGAAATCACAAACTGGATTTGTGTTTACTTTCGGTGGTACGACTATCTCCTGGAGGTCCGTCAAACAGACCAGTGTGGCTATCTCATCCAACCATTCTGAACTCCTAGCAATCCATGAAACAAGCAAGGAGTGTGTTTGGCTTCGCTCCGTCATTCAGCACATTTTGGCATCTACTGGCCTGAAGACTGGTGAACTTGAGCCTACTGCCCTTTTTGAAGATAATGCAGCATGCGTAGCTCAACTTCAGAAAGGATACATGAAGAGTGACAAGACGAAGCACATATCCCCCAAATTCTTCTGGACGCACGACCTTCAAGAGAAGGGACAAGTCAAAGTACAACAAATTCAATCTTGTAATAACTTAGCAGATTTGTTTACCAAAACACTGCCACGATGTACTTTTGTAAAGCTTGTAAGAGGAATAGGGATGAGGCAACTAAAAGACCTGCAAGCCTGAAGCTTGTATAGATCAGGGGGAGTAAAACTATAGGATTGTACTCTTTTTTCTTAGGACTGATGGTTTTTTTCCACTGGGTTTTCCACAGCCAAGGTTTTAATGAGGCAAACCAAGTTTACTCTGGATCCACCAGTATCCACCCCATTAGCTTATTGAATCCTGAAGTATTTCATAAGTGGATCCAAGGAAATGGATGAATAAGGGGGAGTGTTGTGAAACCCATTTTATTCACCATTATGTCATGAGTTACACATGACCCTTGGGGTCATGTAACTCATGACCCTTGGGTTATGTAACTCATGACCCTTGGGTTGCCCATTAGTCCTATATATATGGCCCTTGCCATATGATGAAGAGTGAGGAATAAAAATACTATTCTACAAGATCTCGTCTCCCTTCGAACATAATCATATTTTTTTAGCTTATCAGAAAATACTAGGGTTATACAGGCCTAAGCCATAAGAATGGCAACAACATTCATTTGTTAGCAAAAAGTTATATTAGGTTAGATATTAACAAAAAAAAAGTTATATTAAGTCGAATCTAGCAAAATGGAAGTAAATCTCAAAGAAAATCACACACAAACTACCACGTGGTTTGAACCCCAAAACCCTTGTATACTAGACTTCCATCCCCCCAGTCCATCCAGCCAGTCCATCCAGCCAGTGGGCTAGTGTTCTCCGCTAGTTGCATATGACTCTATTAGATACTAGACTTTCCTCCCGTAGATTGGAAGGAAAGGAAACACCAAAAAGAAATTGGAAAAAAAAAAAAAAAAAAAGGAGAAAGGCTTAACCCAACGTACGGGATTTGAACCTGTGACCATGTCTAACCTATTCCCTCCACCTACCAAATGAGCTAATGCTCATTAGTTTCGGTATAGGATTACTGCCATTTTGAACTTACAAGGCCCTCTTCTTTTGAACACACGCAAAAAGGAAAAAGAAATCCTCCAAGAAACACCAACACAGGATTTCAACCTGTGACCATGTCTATTCTATTCCCTCACCTACCGACTGAGCTAATATGAATTAGTATTGGAATAGGACTACTGCTTTATTTGAACTTACAACGCCCTCTTCTATTGAACACACGCAAAAAGGAAAAAGAATACCTCGAAGAAACACCAACACAGGTCTCGACCCTGGGAAATCATGCTCCTCACCCTCCTACTCAACCATGTGGGCTAATGACTTCACGTGGAAGAACAGGATTTCTAATTTTATTAAGACTGAAACCTGGGACCCAATTAACTTCCTTCTCCTCTGACTTACTGACACAACCCTAATGCCCACTCGAGCCCATCACTTCCTCCACAAATACGTGTGTTCTGTTATTCTGTTATACTCACGTACACGTTGCAAGCATTAGGAAGGAGAGGATTCTCCTTCATCAAGCACACACCATCTTACATTTCCCTACTGCAAATACTTCACCTAATCTATATGTCATCATCCTACACCCCATTGTAACAGAAATGGTGAAGAAGGATCAGTGTATAGTATAACACCCTACTGTTCATCACTTCGTTCATTTCTAATTTCCTTGATCCAGGGCCGGCCCTGAGTTAATGGAGGCCCTAGGCAAATTTTTAAAATGGGACCCATATATAATATATAAAAATGAACTAAAAAATGATACAGCCAAGGATAGAACCTAGGACCTCTTGTGTACAAGTATAACAAACTACCACAATACCACAAATGTTTTGTGATAAAGGAGGATCATATTATATATTAGTTCTATTTTCAATATAAGATTACTAATATATATATATATATATATACATTTAAATTAATTTTTTTGGGCCCCCAAATTTCATGGGGTCCTGGACGGTCGCCTTGGGCCAGGGCCGACCCTGCCTTGATCTCTACTGCTACTACATGAATGCACAGGTAAAAAGAATATATACGATGTCTGCCCAAGCTAAAGGAAACAATCGAGTTTGAGTGAATTCACAATGTCGAGTCGAACGTTGGGGATTCACGACTGAACGAAACAGAGGGTCTCGTCAGACCGGCAATGTCGAGGCGGGGAACGGTGGCCCTCGGCAAGCTGCTAGGTTGCAACCACGACTGGAGAAACGGAGGAGGAGGCAGTGTGTGTTAGTTCCAGGGCGTAATTTTTGATGGAAAACTGAAAAATAAAACAACGTTTCGTAGCAACACTTCAAAGAAGGTGCACGACAGAGATCCTTGGAGGATTATGGATAACAAAAATCTAAAAAGATTTCGTTATAGCAGCAAACGAATGTAATGCTTATAAAAAGAAGGTACAAATCAAATTGCTAGCAGCAACAATAATTGTCCACTAACAGTTTCTGATTAGATCAGAACAGTTCTCGTTCAGAACGAGTTGAAGTGGATGACAGGCAATGAAGTGGATGGAAGAACAGCCTGCTAGGGTGAATGATTACCGGCGCTCAAAGCTTGATTCGCCCTATACGAACATCTTCCAGGAACCAGCAAGTTCGACGGAGAACTTCGGAACACTCCGCTCTTCTGACTCATCAGATGGCCCGGACTCCTGCGCTAAGTAGCGCTAGTGTACTTCTTCTCTGCTCTCTGGAACTCTGTGAAAATTCGTAAGAAATTGTGTTCTGAACACTTGTGTACTTCTGTATGGAGAGAGAGCAAAGAATCTTATATAGGCCCGCACTGTAACCGCCCAGTTAGAACAACGTTCGGGACGTGGGAAAAACTGTCCCCAACGTTCTGTAACTGCTCAAATTGTGCACTGACACGATTTGAGCCAACTGGCGCACAGTGCGCGCCGCCTGCGCTACCTGTGCCATACGCGCCAAACGTGCACAGCGCTCACTACGCACCTGCGCCACCCGGGCTACACGTGCACCATGCGCTACCTGCGCCACCCGTGCCACACTGTGCGCTACCTGCACATCTGCGCTACATGCGCACTGCGCGCACCCCACGCCAACCGCCGCACTAACTGTTGCACTATCTGGCAGCGCCAACTGGCACGCCATCTGGCCGCACGATCGGCCAGTGCGAACTGGCGCACGAAAGGTTGCGCAAGTGGCTCGCGCAACGAGCACAACTTAAGTACACTATGCGCCTAGCGATGATAATAAGTGCAAATTGTGCCAACAAAACGCCACATTACTCCTCATAAGCCTATGAGCTCGAGTCCGAGTCGCTAAGCACCTACGGGACTTAGCTCCAATGGAATAAATTTCAAGAGCAAAAAGCAAATGCTTTACCATGGAGTCTTATCCTGTCACGACCCGCACCCTAGAATAAGGGCATGAGACGTGGGTACGTCCAGCCTACGCCGCAGTGTCGACGGTAGAACGCTGTCCTAGGTCACAACATCTAACAATATAATACTAAACAGTTTATACTCCCCAAATGGGGGTGACATAGCAGAAAGTAAACTCAATCACAAACTAAGGCAGAAGATAAGATAGAAGATAGATAGATAAAAACTGCTGAAATGAAAGGAAATCCCCAAGTACAAATAGAGAGTCTAGTGTCTAAGATAAATACATATCCCAAGATCAAATATATACAATCATCCAGAGAGTACTGTAATATGAAAAACATCCTAGTCTAGAGGTGTGTCATCCACTGCTAGTGGGACCTGCTGTTGTTCCAGGTCCAACATCTCATCTAAGGTAGCACCATAAAAGGTATCCACACCGGCCTCCTCATCGTCCTCTGTAATATTTTCAACAGGTCCAGTCAGGACAGGAGCGAGCACAATACATCTCAACAGTTCATAGCAGGTTAGAAAATATAATCATACAGTAAAGTAAGATACAAGTACTGAAAGAAAGTACAGAATGTAAACAGAGAAAGCTGTAATGGAAATATATATACTGTAAATAGAGAACTAACAGTGGCTAGTGAGTCAGAGTATAATATAAACATGTGAATGGCATAGAAGATTCTGGGAACTACACTATGGAGTGATTCTAGGAACTACACTACTTGAATATTATTCACATGTTTACTTCTACTCCCCCGTACCCCCAATCAATACACAAGGATCCAGCCAGGTTATGTTATGATTCCATGCAAAGGCCCACAAGGGGTGATACATGGATAGCCCATAAATGAGTAATTCTGGGAATGCCCATAATGGGGTGATTCAAGGAAGACTCTGTGATCATGAGAGTATATGTCACAAGTGATCAATGAACCGTGAAGCATAGTGATACACCATGTAAGTGAAACGTACAAAACATGTAGTATACGATGCTCCCTGAGGGGATAACATCTCAAGAAGGGATCCATATAGTACTAATCCGTGTGACCAACGTGACAGTATCAAGTAAAGTAAATTAAAGCAGGAAAATAATTCTAAACAAGATATGAAATGATCAGAGAATGTACTCGCCTGGTATCTGAGTGTCCAAGATAAAAGTACTGTCCGAGGAGTGGTGTCTGGCTCCTATTTAGAACAGCACAAGTTACAACAAGTCCAGAATGGTGAAATGAAGTACTACAATGCATTCTACATGAATCTAGGTCAATCTAGGCCAAAGTCAACTCTTGGTCAACTCTGGTCAACCGAGAAGTCAAACCTAGGTCAACTATGGTCAAACTAGGTCCAACAAGTCTAAAGTAGGTCAAACAAGTCATTCTAGGTCCTAACAAGTTAATCTAGGCTCATCAAGTCTAAACTAGTCTATCTAGTCTAATCTAGACTCAACCAAGTCTAGCCTTGCTAGCACTTACACTTCAAGAACAACAAGTCAAAAACAAGTCTAGTTAGCTAGTGTACATAGGACCATAGGCTAAGAGCTATCCACACACATCACATCACTATATACACATAGATAGTCTATATGTATATACACATACATAAATTATATAAATCATAGTACACACACATACCTATATTATATGATACTTAAATATGTACATAATATAGTCTATACATTAGATACACATACATATATATGTACATACATTATATGTATATATACATAGGAAGATAGGAAGATTGAGAGTGAGTGTGTGTATATGTGAAGAGTGAGTGAGAGGTGACTGAAACTGTTTGTGCAAGTGGTAGGGAAATGTGTGTGAATAAAATTCAGGAATGTGTGTGTGTAAGAGTGAGAGTGTGAGGGTGAACTAAGGGTGTGTGTGTAATGGTGTGTGAAGAGTGTTTCAGTTCAGGAAATATAAAAGGGAATCCCATTTCAGTTTTCAATAAATAGGAAGGAACCCAAATGACAGTGTCAATGAGAGCTCCTGACAGTTCTCAGGAACTGAAATTCAGATGTGAGAGTGAATGCCAAGGGCAACTCTCAATCTCAGATTTTGTGTGTTAGGCAAAGTGTCAGTGTATTCTTAGGTTTTTAGAATATCACAAATTTTAACATAATCTTAGTGAGGAAAAGAAAAGAAAATCAATACAGTGTTTTCTCAGGTTTAGCATGTGACTGATTATCAACTTAATCACAATAAAAAGAAAGGGAAATCAATTCAATTAACCCACATTATCTTAGGTTACATATGAACTCAGATTTGAGTTCAAAACATCAATGCAATCTCAGGAACCTATTTCAGACTTCTTGAAAAACCAGTCCAACTATTTCTCATTCGATTTCGAAACCAAATCACCACAATTCCAACCCAAAATTAGCATACATGTAAATTACTTATTGGAGAATTATATTAGGATATAAAACTTGAAATTAACAGCATTTCAACTAAACTGGGTGCCAAACTCCATATTTGAAAACTGGAAAAATTAGTGAATGCCACATGCATCAGGAACTTAGGGGAAAATGAAAATTGATTCATAAATCAAACTAAATTGCCAATTCATTGGTTGGTAATGTAAATACTATGTGTGTAGGTATCACAGGAAGTGTCTCGTGTCCACCATGATGTGACATGACGTGTCCAACACGAAATGAACCTAAAACAGCACACACAGACACAGTGCAGTGTGCACAGGCTCGTGTGTGTGCACGCGTGTCGTGTACTCGATACGACACGAATGGGGTCGTGTCCTCGTGCAGGGTGGTTCGTCTAGTGTCCAGCTAGGTGTGTGTCACCCTGTATTAGGTCCTAGTGTGTCGTGTCCTGACTTAACAAGCCGTGTCAGTAGCCTAAAACAGACTGTGTGCGTGTCTGTGCAAACCCAGTGCACGACTGATTTCTCCCTAACCACTACACAAGATCCAACGAAACTTTGGAGGCATGATGTCAGTGCATGCCCCCTCGTGTCCACCAAAATTCGTAACAAAAGAACCCGTGTCATGTCCTACAGGGGGCCCGAGTAGCAGGGGAAGTGCACAGCCCGCGCGAGCGTGTCCACCCGCGTGTACACGTGTCCCAAAACAGCTCGACACGATACCAAATCGATACCAAACCAACAGGAACATGTAAACAACACGAAAATACAATTTTCTATTCAAACACTTACACAAAAATAAATCGAAATGCCCTTTGGGGCATTTCATCGAACACCTGCGCACATCACTGATACGTGTCCGATACGGACACGTACAGGACACGAAAAATCAAAAACCCTATTCCTACAGGACCAGGACACCTAGGGCTAGGTATTTATGAAAAGAAAACCTAGTTTTAATGGTGGAATAGAAATATACCTACGTGTGTTCTTCAACATAAAAGCTTCTCAAAAGGGGATCCTCAAAAGCCACCCAACTTCTCCAAATTGCTATGAAACTGAGATTAACACATACCAACAGCAAGAAAATACTAATTAGAACCTATTGCAATTTGTTTGGATTAAAAATGAGTTAAAATAGATTTTCTAGGAATTTATGAAGATGGAGACTCACCTCTTTCTAAAACTTGTTCTTTCCTAAAGAGGCTTAACCTAATGGAAGAGGATATTTATAGGTGGGAATCCCTAGGTTAGGTGTGGTGGCCGGCCACTATGGGTTTGGGTTAGGGTTTGCTAGTTGGTTGGGCTTTGGGCTCCTATGTGTCAAGTTATTGATTAATGGTTCAACCATAAGTCATGGCTTATGACTTAATATTCTAACTTGAGTCAAATGACTAAACCATAGGTCAACTCTAGTCTAACTAGGGTTGCATGACCTAACAAAGTCCAAACTCAACTAGGGTTAGCTCCTAGGTTAGTCTACCAAGGTCATTGCTTGTCAAAGTCAACCTAGTCAACCTTCATTCAAATAATTCCAAAATAAATTCTAAAAATTCCCATAAATTCAAATAAATTATAATAAATTCAAATAACCCCAAAAATGACAAAAATACTCTCAAACTAGAAATATGGTAGTGACAAATCTACCCTCCTTAAAAGAATTTCGTCCTCGAAATTGAAATGCGAAATACAACTGATGAGAAGGATAGAAAGTATACCTCACGGTCCAAAGAGATATGGGTATCGCTCGCGCATCTCATCCTCCCGCTCCCAGGTAGACTCTTCTGAAGAATGATGCCTCCATGCGATGCGTACCAAAGGTATCACCTGGTTTCTCAGAACCTTCTTCCGTCAATCCAGAATCTCCACTGGCTGCTCTTGATAGCTGAGAGAAGGCCCAACCTCAATGTCCGAATGATCAAGCACATGGCTAGGGTCAGCCACGTACCGTCTTAACTGTGATACATGAAATACGTTGTGGACTCCCACTAGTGCAGGTGGCAAGTCTAGCCTGTATGCCACGTCACCGACTCTTCCGCTGATAACGAAAGGGCCGATGAAGCACGGGCTAAGCTTTCCACCTCCACCAAAATGTATCGTACCACGAGTCGGAGATATCCTCAAGAAAACCTGGTCTCCGACCTAATCACAAGCAAGGTCTCAATTAATTATGATAAACAAAACATGATCAATAAAATACAACAATCAAACCTAAAACTAATCTTACTCTAATCTGTACCTCAAACTCCAAGGGCCTCCGGTGGCTATCGGCCTAGTACCGATGTCTATCCTGTGCCACGCGAAGTCTGTCCCTGATGAGCTTCACCTTCTCGGCTGCGTCAACAACCATCTCTGGCCCTAGTAAAGATCGCTCACCAACATCATCCCAGGATAAGGGTGTACGACACCTACACCCGTACAGAGCCTCGAAAGGTGACATCTCAATGCTGGCCTGGAAACTGTTATTGTAAGCAAACTCCACCAAATATAGATGATCCTCCCAGGAACCTCCAAAGTCCAGGACGCACGTCCGCAGCATATCCTCGAGCGTCTGAATAGTCCTCTCTGACTGTCCGTCTGTCTGGGGGTGGTATGCGGTACTAATCTTGAGTTGAGTGCCCAAGCTAGTCTGCAGACTCCTCCAAAAATAGGAAGTAAAGCGACTATCCCGATCTGAGACGATGCTGACCGGAACTCCGTGAATCCTGACTATCTGCCGCATATACATCTCCGCAAGCCTCTCTGTAGACGTACCCACCTTGAATGGCAAGAAGTGGGCCGATTTGGTCAACCTGTCAACGAAGACCAAAATTGCGTCTTTTCTTTATGGTGTACGCGGTAATCCTGATACGAAGTCCATAGTGATATGCTCCCATTTCCACTCGGGATTAGGCAGCGGCTGCAACAATCCACCGGGCCTCTGCATCTCTGCCTTGACCTGCTGACAGACCAAGCACCTAGCTACGAAGCGAGCTACCTCCCGCTTCATCCCGGACCACCAAACATGCTCCCTCAGATCTTGGTACATCTTGTTGGCACCAGGGTGTATAGAGTACTGAGATCTGTGGGCCTCCTACAGAACCTGCTCTCTGAGCTCTCTGCTGGGCACACATAATCTGGAACCGTGCCTCAAGGCACCATCCTCTGCAAGAGAAAACTCGTCATCCACCAATCCTGCTCGAACCTGCTTTCGGAGACACCGCAGAGCAACGTCCTCAAACTGAGCCGACTTGATCCTCTCCACCAAGTCTGATTGAATCTGCATACCCCATAACTGTATCTGCACTCCGGACACGATCACCTCAATCCCAAGGCTTCCAAATCTACAAGCAAGTATCGATCCATGGTCAAACACATGGCTGTCGGATACCTACTCAAGGCATCGGCAACCACGTTGGCCTTTCCTGGGTGATACTGAAGTAGGATGTCAAAGTCCTTCATTAACTCTAGCCATCTGTGCTGCCTCATGTTCAACTCCTTCTGACTGAACACATACTTTAAGCTCTTGTGATCTATAAAAATCTCCACCCTCTCTCCATACAGATAATGCTTCTACAACTTCAGAGCAAATATCACCGCTGCCAGCTTCAGATCGTGGGTAGGGTGGTTCTTCTCATGGGGACGTAATTGCCTAGAAGCATAGGCAATCACCTTCCCATGCTGCTGCAAGACACAACCCAGTCCCTTCCCTGAAGCTTCACTATAAATAGTGAATCCCTCTGATCCTGAAGGCAATGTCAGAATGGAGCTGTCGTAAGTCGCTTCTTCAACTCATCAAAAGCTGCCTGACACTCCTCTGACCAAACATACTCAGCATCCTTCCGGGTCAACCGAGTCAACGGCTCTGTAACCCAGGAGAAATCCTGCACAAATCTTCGATAATATCCTGCCAGCCCCAGGAAACTTCTGATCTCTGCAACTGAAGTCGGCGCTGCCCATGCCTCAACTGCTACAATCTTCTTGGGGTCAACTGAGATACCATCTCCAGTCACCACATGCCCCAAAATATCCACCCGGTCCAAGAAGAACTCACACTTGGAGAGCTTCCCATAAAGCTGCTCCCTCCTGAGAGTCTCCAGCACTATCCGCAGGTGCTCCTCGTGCTCCTCCTTAGTCTTGGAATATATCAAGATGTCATCAATGAACACCACCCCAAACTGATCCAGATACTGGTGGAATACCTTGTTCATCAGATTCATAAACACTGTTGGTGCTTTGGTTAGCCCAAACGCATAACCAAAAACTCAAACTGCCCGTACCGTATCCTGAAAGCGGTCTTGGGAATATCCTCCCCCTTCACCTTCACCTGGTGATATCCCGACCTCAGATCAATCTTGAAAAATACCCGAGCTCTGCTCAACTGGTCAAAAAGATCGTCGATCCGCGGTAGTGGATATCTGTTCTTGATTGTGAGGTTGTTGAGTGCCCTATAGTCAATACACATCCGTACTGACCCATCCTTCTTCGGCACAAACAATACTGGTGCACCTTGTGGCGACGAACTCGAACGGATGAAGCCCTTGTCCTGCAGCTCATCCACTTGCTTCTTCAGCTCCACCAACTCACTGTTGTTCACTCGATAGATATGCTGAGAGATGGGTTCCGCTCCTGGAACCAAGTCTATCGAGAACTCAATGTCTCTGTTTGGTGGCAATCCAGGCAACTCCTTTAGGAAAACATCCATATACTCTGCTATCAAAGGGTGTGGAATCGTCTGCTCCTCTACCGAGACTCCGCAGAAAACTCCGCTGCGCTGCTCCGCCTGACGTCTGGAGTACTCGAACTCTGGCTCTCCCGGCGCTCTGAAGAGAACTCTACCCCCTCTGCAATCAATGCTAGCGTGATGCCTGCTCAACCAATCCATACCGAGTACTATATCGTAGTTCGGCAGTGGCATTACGAGCAGGCTCACCTCCAACTCACGGCCTCCCAAAACAATACTCCGACCCTTACAAACATCACTCACGAGGATGATGCCACCCCCGGTCGTGATCTTGTAAGTCCTAGGCAACGATTCAGCTGTAATACCATGTCTAATCGTAAAAGATACTGATATGAAACTATGCGAAGCACCGGAATCGAATAATGCAAAAGCTGGACTGGAGTCGAGAAGAATCGAACCTGCGATCAGCTCTCCTATCGCCTCTGCATCCTCAGCTGCCATGGCGAAAGCTCGCCCCGGCTGGCCTCCCCTGGCCTGCTGCTGATGCTGAACAAATTTTCGCTGCTGGGTCGGCAGGGCTGGTCCCCTATGTTGGCCTGTTGCTGCCCTGGCTCCTCCTCCCTGAGCTGTTCGTCCCGTGGTCAAAGTACACTCCCTCATCTGGTGGTCTCCTGAACCACATACCAGGCACTTGCCCAATCTCTTCCTACACTCGCCCCACCCGTGCCCTGGCTTCTTGTAATAAGCACAGGTGGTGGCCTGCTGCCTCGGTGCCTGCTGCTGCACCCTCTGCTGTTGATGTTGCACTGGCTGATGCCTCGGCTGCTGAAACTGATGCGGCTGGAACTGCCTCGGCTGCTGGTGCTGGAAGTGAGGCCTCTTGGCCTGGCCTTCGCTGCTGCTGCCTTCCTGGAAATCTTGCCTCCTCTTGAGCCTAAGCTCAAGATTATCCTCTGCAGCTAAAGCGTCCACTAGGATCTCCTCAAAGGTAGCACTGCGGGCGTTCTTGGTGTAGGACTTGACCTCCTTTACTAAGCCCTTCCGGAACCTCCGGGCCTTCGTCGCCTCCGATAAGCCCTCTACAAATCTGCTCAGGCGGCAGAACTCTCCTGCGTACTCCTCCACAGACTGGCTCCCCTGGACTAGGGCCTCGAACTGAGTCTCGAGGGCTCCCAGCGCTGCATCGGGGAAGAACTTCTACTTGAACAGCTTCTTAAATGCTGCCCAAGTCTGTCCTGCTGTACCAACCCTCGGGTCGGTCTGGTACCATATACGGGCCAGATCCTGCATCATGTTGGCTGCTATCTCTATCTGGAGCCTCGTCGAGATCTCAGCCAACCTGAATATCTCCTCCAAGTGCTCAATCCACTCATCAGCATACAAGATCCCCTATGTTTCTCGAAAGTCTCTCGGGTGCATCTTCTGAAAATCTTGGACGCCCTTCTTCCGTGGCTGGTGCGGCTGCGGGGCTGCCTCTGGCTGAGCTACAACTCTCTCTACTGTGGTCACTGCCAGCTCAATGCCTCGTGTAAGCTCTGCTGTGTGCCTCTGCTGCTGGGTCTGCTGACCCTCCATGTACTGTCGGAAGAAAGCTAACAGCTGAACGGCGTCAACTGTCCCCGCAGGTGGCTGCTGCTGCTGAAGCGCATCCAGAATCACCGGACTCGGCTTATGCCTCACAGGTGGTGGGGCTCTTCCGAAAACAGCCGAAATGCCTACCCCAGCTGGCATGACTGGGGCTGCGGTACCAGGGGCTGGCTGCTGAGTATAAGGGGTGGCAGACCTCTCATCGGCGTCCCCCTGGCCGTGGCGATGCGATCTCGTCTCAACCAACCTAGAGACAGATCAAAAAGAAACAATTGCTGAGAATGAGTCAAAATATCAAAGGAGGACAGCTTAAATTCAAAGAAAGACAATAAGCAGCAAAATTTAGATATACAGAATCTGATAAAGAGTTTTTCCTAATGTGATTGAGTACCTTAAATTTTTTTTCCTAATTCTACTGCAGGCTACAGTGATATTCTGGTTCGAATACCACTACATTTCTAATCTAGACCTGCATGGGCCACCACTAAAAACGTGTCACGACCCGCACCCTAGAGTAAGAGGACGAGACGTGGGTACGTCCAGCCTACGCCCCAGTGTCGACGGTAGAACGCTGTCCTAGGTCATAACATCTAACAATATAATACTAAACAGTTTATACTCCTCGAATGGGGGTGACATAGCAGAAAATAAACTCAATCACAAACTAAGACAGAAGATAAGATAGATAAAAACTGCTGAAATGAAAGGAAATCCCCAAGTACAAACAGAGAGTCTAGTGTCTAAGATAAATACATATCCCAAGATCAAATATATACAATCATCCAGAGAGTACTGTAATATGAAAAACATCCTAGTCTAGAGGTGTGTCATCCACTGCTAGTGGGACCTGCTGCTGGTCCAGGTCCAACATCTCATCTAAGGTAGCACCGTAAAAGGTATCCACACCGGCCTCCTCCTCGTCCTCTATAATATTTTCAACAGGTCCAGTAAGGACAGGAGCGAGCACAATACATCTCAACAGTTCATAGCAGGTTAGAAAATATAATCATACAGTAAAGTAAGATACAGGTACTGAAAGAAAGTACAGGATGTAAACAGAGAAAACTGTAATAGAAATATATATACTGTAAATAGAGAATTAACAGTGGCTAGTGAGTCAGAGTACAATATAAACATGTGAATGGCATAGGAGATTCTGGGAACTACACTTTGGAGTGATTCTGGGAACTACACTACTTGGATATTATTCACATGTTTACTTCTACTCTCCCATACCCCCAATCAATACACAAGGATCCAGCCAGGTTATGTTATGATTCCATGCAAAGGCCCACAAGGGGTGATACATGGATAGCCCATAAATGGGTAATTCTGGGAATGTCCATAATGGGGTGATTCAAAGAAGATTCTGTGATCATGAGAGTACATGTCACAAGTGATCAATAAACCGTGAAGTATAGTGATACACCATGTAAGTGAAACGCACAAAACATGTAGTATACGATGCTCCCTGAGGGGATAACATCTCAAGAAGGAATACATATAGTACTAATCCGTGTGACCAACGTGACAGTGTCAAGTAAAGTAATTTAAAGCAGGAAAATAATTCTAAATAGGATATAAAATGATCAGAGAATGTACTCGCCTGGTATCTGAGTGTCCAAGATGAAAGTACTGTCCGAGGAGTGGTGTCTGGCTCCTATTTAGAACATCACAAGTCACAACAAGTCCAGAATGGTAAAATGAAGTACTACAATGCATTCTACATAAATCTAGGTCAATCTAGGCCAAAGTCAACTCTTGGTCAACTCTGGTCAACCGAGAAGTCAAACCTAGGTCAACTATGGTCAAACTAGGTCCAATAAGTCTAAAGTAGGTCAAACAAGTCATTCTAGGTCCTAACAAGTTAATCCAGGCTCATCAAGTATAAACTAGTCTATCTAGTCTAATCTAGACTCAACCAAGTCTAGCCTTGCTAGCACTCACACCTCAAGAACAACAAGTCAAAAACAAGTCTAGTTAGCTAGTGTACATAGGACCATGGGCTAAGAGCTATCCACACATATCACATCACTATATACACATAGATAGTCTATATGTATATACACATACATAAATTATATAAATCATAGTACACACACATACCTATATTATATGATACCTAAATATGTACATAATATAGTCTATATATTAGATACACATACATATATATGTACATACATTATTTGTATATATACATAGGAAGATAGGAAGATTGAGAGTGAATGTGTGTATGTGTGAAGAGTGAGTGAGAGGTGACTGAAACTGTGTGTGCAAGTGGTAGGAAAATGTGTGTAAATAAAATTCAGGAATGTGTGTGTGTAAGAGTGAGAGTGTGAGGGTGAACTAAGGGTGTGTGTGTGATGGTGTGTGAAGAGTGTTTCAGTTCAAAAAATATATAAGGGAATCCCATTTCAGTTTTCAGTAAATAGGAAGGAACCTAAATGCCAGTGTCAATGATAGCTCCTGACAGTTCTCAGGAACTGAAATTCAGATGTGAGAGTGAATGCCAAGGGCAACTCTCAATCTCAGATTTTGTGTGTGAGGCAAAGTGTCAGTGTATTCTCAGGTTTTTAGAATATCACAGATTTTAACATAATCTTAGTGAGAAAAAGAAAAGGAAATCAATCCAGTGTTTTCTCAGGTTTAACATGTGACTGATTATCAACTTAATCACAGTAAAAAAAGGGAAATAAATTCAATTAACCCACATTATCTCAGGTTACATATGAACTCAGATTTGAGTTCAAAACATCAATGCAATCTCAGGAACCTATTTCAGACTTCTTGAAAAACCATTCCAACTCTTTCTTATTCGATTTCGAAACCAAATCACCACAATTCCAACCCAAAATTAGCATACATGTTAATTACTTATAGGAGAACAATATTAGGATATAAAACTTGCAATTAACCGCATTTCAACTAAACTGGGTGCCAAACTCCAGATTTGAAAACTGAAAAAATCAGTAAATACCACATGTATCAGGAACTTAGGGGAAAATAAAAATTGATTCATAAATCAAACTAAATTGCCAATTCATTGGTTGGTAATATAATTACTATGTGTTTAGGTGTCACAGGAAGTGTCTCGTGTCCACCACGATGTGACACGACGTGTCCAACATAAAATGAACCTAAAACATCACACACAGACACAGTGCAGTGTGCACAGGCTCGTGCGTGTGTGCACGCGTGTCGTGCACTCGACACAATACGAATGGGGTCGTGTCCTCGTGCAGGGTGGTTTGCCTAGTGTCCAGCTAGGTGTGTGTCACCCTGTATTAGGTCCTAGTGTGTCGTGTCCTGACTTAACAAGCCGTGTCAGTAGCCTAAAACAGACTGTGTGCGTGTCTGTGCAAACCCAGTGCACGACTGATTTCTCCCTAACCACTACACAAGATCTAACGAAACTTTGGGGGCATGATGTCAGTGCATGCCCCCTCGTGTCCACCAAAATTCGTAACAAAAGAACCTGTGTCATGTCCTACAGGGGGCCCGAGTAGCAGGGGAAGCGCACAGCCCGCGCGAGCGTGTCCACCCGCGTGTACACGTGTCCCAAAATAGCTCGACACAACACCAAATCGATACCAAACCAACAGGAACATGTAAACAACACGAAAATACAATTTCCTATTCAAACACTTACACAAAAACAAATCGAAATGCCCTTTGGGGCATTTCATCGAACACCTGCGCACATCACTGATACGTGTCCGATACGGACACGTACAGGACACAAAAAATCAAAAACACTATTCCTATAGGACCAGGACACCTAGGGCTAGGTACTTATGAAAAGAAAACCTAGTTTTAATGGTGGAATAGAAATATACCTATGTGTGTTCTTCAACACAAAAGCTTCTCAAAAGGGGATCCTCAAAAGCCATCCAACTTCTCCAAATTGCTATGAAACTGAGATTAACACATACCAACAGCAAGAAAACACTAATTAGAACCTATTGAAATTTGTTTGGATTAAAAAGGAGTTAAAATAGATTTTCTAGGAATTTATGAAGATGGAGACTCACCTCTTTCTGAAACTTGTTCTTTCCGAAAGAGGCTTAACCTAATGGAAGAGGATATTTATAGGTGGGAATCCCTAGGTTAGGTGTGGTGGCCGACCACTATGGGTTTGGGTTAGGGTTTGCTAGTGGGTTAGGCTTTGGGCTCCTATGTGTCAAGTTATTGATTAATGGTTCAACCATAAGTCATGGCTTATGACTTAATATTCTAACTTGAGTCAAATGACTAAACCATAGGTCAACTCTAGTCTAAATAGGGTTGCATAATCTAACCAAGTCCAAACTCAACTAGGGTTAGCTCCTAGGTTAGTCTACCAAGGTCATTGCTAGTCAAAGTCAACCTAGTCAACCTTCATTCAAATAATTCTAAAATAAATTCTAAAAATTCCCATAAATTCAAATAAATTATAATAAATTCAAATAACCCCAAAAATGACAAAAATACCCTCAAACTAGAATTGTGGTAGTGACATATCCTTACCTCCTAGTAAAATCATCCACATGGTTCCCTCTTTAGGGTCACCACCCCATGTGCATATCTTAACAACACATAGCAAGTATATATATTGAGATACCTCATGATACTTTTCCAATGTGGGACTAAAGGTACTAAGCATATTGAGAGCTAGCTCTCTACATGCAAAGGAAAAGCTCCAACAATTCCCCACATATCTTGATATATAGAGTTGAGTGTTCCCCACAGTAACTGTCAATAATGTATTAGAAGAGATGTCGCTGACGACTTGAATCTTCCCGTATGGGTCAAATAATAGACTATAATACAAGAATGGACTAAGCTTTGAATTCTGTACCATAGCTGAAATTCTTTCCACTCACATAATGTAGTTACATGTGCTTCTGGATGCACATTAAAGGCCCTGTGCCAGCCTGGTTTCAATGTATAATTTTGGGTGTCTAAAAGTTTACCCTTAAAAGATGGCCTGCTATCTCTGTCCATACACTAAAGGTGAGTTCTTTATTAAAGAGACATTACATGAAGCCTTGCGCTTTCCTTGTAGTGCTACGTCGATATGACATGGCCTAAAGCCGAGGCATTACCCCTATTCGGGAATCTCATCGTAGTGTCATACTACTGTAGCATGAGGTCACAGCCTCTTTGTAGTGCCATACTACCCAGTATGAAGCCATAGGCTCCCTTGCGGTATTACGCCACAACGACATGGCTTGCAAGGTCGAAGCTTTATCCCTATCTGGGTACCTCATCGTGGTGTCATGCCACTGTAACATGGGGTACACCTCCCCTTTGTAGTGCTGTCTACCCCTCTTTAATTTCATTATACAATATTAGGCTACCTGCCTATTTGCGGTGCTACGCCGCTATGACTTGGCTCGCAAAGCCGAGGCATTACCCCTTTCGGGAACCTCATGGTTGAGTCACCCTACTGTAGCATGAAGTTTCATTCCTTGTAGTGCTGCTCTACCATACTTCTTGTAAAATACACCAGACATTCACTCTGCCTGAGAACTCATTAAGGCGTTTAAGCCAACCTCATCACAAGATCCATTTTCTGCAGAAAATATACAGTAGACAACTGTGGTTGTAGGTTCGTAACCTCTCCATGCCATAGAGGACATATACCCACTATTCCTGATATTTTTCCAGTTAATGGTCCTCCATTGAACCAAAAGCTAGATGCCTAGTAGATTTCTCTTTGAACTAATATCATAAAACTTTATGGTAGGATTGCAATAACATAATATCAGAATACCTTCAAGCCTATTCTACTTGTCGTGTCATCGACTAGCTGGCGCTTGAGGCCCTTGGTGAATGGATCCGCCATGTTATTCTGACTCCGAACATCAATAATTGCAATAACACCTCTCTTGATGAGATCGTGTACTGCCCTGTGCTTTAACCACGCAGTCCTCTTATTCCTGTTGAAGAGGTCATTTGATGCCACTGCCGCAGTCACCTGGTTGTCACAGTATATTGGTATCGTCAGTATTTATGCCCCAACCACTGGAAGATCATACATGAGATCACGAAGCCATTCTGCTTCCTCTGCTGCAGTATCAAGTGCAAAGAACTCAGATTCCATGGAGGACCGTGAGAGCATAGTCTGTTTCTTCGACTTCCACGATATAACAGCTCCACCCATTATGAAAATGAATCCACCTATGGACCTCTCGCTCTCCAACTCTGAGTACCATCTGGCATCACTGAAGCCTTCTACTACCGGCGGATCTCCGCTATAGTGCAGTGCATATGTCTGAGTCTTCTTGAGATATCTCATAACTCGTTTCACAGCTTTCCAGTGCTCAAAGCCTGGGTTGCTCGTAAAATGACTCAGCATTCCTACGACGAAAGCTATATCAGGCCTTGTGGCAGTAGTAGCATACATCAAACTCCCGATGACACTTGTATACTCCAGCTGCCTGACGCCTTCCCTCGAATTTAGCTTCAGCTTCAGATCACACCTGTAAGGCATATCGATCCCTGAAAGATCCTGATACCCATAGCGTGTGATCATATTCTCAGTATAATGAGACTGTGACAGTGCCAGTCCAGTGTCTATCCGGATGATCTTGATCCCTAAGATCACATCAGCTCCCCCAAGTCCTTCATACTGAGCTTAGTTGAGATGAACTTCTTTCTCTCTGTGCACAACCCATATCCCTACCTAGAATTAGCATGTCGTCCACGTACAGACAAACACCTCTTCCATCAACGAACTTTGTGTAAATACACTTGTCCGTTTCGCTGACCCTGTAGCCATTTGACCTTATAACCTTGTCAAACTTCTCATGCCACATCTTGGGAGCCTGTTTAAGACTGTACAAGGATTTCACCAACTTGCAGACTTTATCTTTAAGACCCTTGACGACAAATCCTTCTGGTTATTGCATGTAAATCTCTTTGGTCAGCTTGCCATTTAGGAAAGCCGTTTTCACATCCATCTGATATATCACCAACTTATGTATTGCTGTGAGAGCAATCAACATTCTGATAGTGGTCATCCGAGCAACTGGAGCATATGTGTCAAAGTAGTCGATCCCCTGCTTCTGAAAAAACCCTTTGGCTACCAATCTAGCCTTGAACTTGTCAATAGTTCCATCTGCTTTCTTCTTCTTCTTGAAGATCAATTTGTAGTCGATGGGTTTTGCTCCTTCAGGAAGATCAACCAACACCCAAATGTTATTTGAGGTGATGGAATCAATTTTATTGTCTATCGCCTCCTTCCAGAAAACTGCGTCTCTGGTCTTCATCGCCTCATCATAGGTAAGTGGATCTGCTTCCATATGATAGGTGACAAAGTTATTTTCGAAGTCCTTCGGCCTCCTCACACGCTTAGCTGATAGCTTAGCGAGTTCTGGTTCAACCGTTATTTCCACAACAACATCTTCTTGGACTACATCTTATTGAAAACTTTATTTCCTGTGCACCCTCATTATTCTCCGGAACATCCGCAAGAATAATGTTCTTCTACCTTGCAAATTTGTCATCAAAATATTCTGCGTCGCGAGATTTGATGATATGATTTGATTTAATATCAAAAAATCTCTAAGAATCACTTTTCTCGGCATAACCTAGGAAAATCGTCTTTGTAGTCCTTGTCCCAAGCTTCTGAATTTTCAAATCTGGAAGCTTCACATATGCCAGATACCCCCACATTCAAATGAAATTCAAGTTAGGTCTGACCTTGAACCAGAGTTCATGAGGAGTAACGTCTGAAGTTGCATGAGGCACTCTATTTAGAATAAAAGTGGCCGTCAATGCAGCTTCTCCCCAGTAGCATTTTGGAAGACCCGCAGTCAACAGCATTGAGTTTATTATTTCTGTCAACGTTCTGTTCTTCCTCTATGCTACTCATTTTGATTGAGGAGAGTACGGAGCCGTAGTCTCGTTGACAATTCCATATACTTTGTAGAATGATACGAATTCATGAGACCGATACTTCCACCTCGACCACTTCTTATTCTTTTGAGTTATTGTCCCGTTTGCCATTCAGCCTCGATCTTGAACTCCTTGAACTTCTCGAATGCTTCATCTTTAGCCTTCAGAAGGTAGACGAACACGTACTTTGAGAAGTCATAGATGAAGGTTATAAAATACTTCATTCCGACTTTTGTAGAGAATTGTTTGAAGTCATAGATATCAGAGTGTACCAACTCCAGAAGATCTGTTCTTCGATTAACCCGAGGAAAGGGTTTTCTTGTGATCTTTGTTTGAGCACAAACTTCTCATTTCTTTACCTTACCCCCACATTTGGAGATAAGTCCTAGACTAGAAATTCTATTTATTCTTTTACAATAAAAATGCCCTAGTCTATTATGCCACAACTCTAGAGTATAAGCAGAATGAATGATTGCATTAACAACATTGGACTAATTTATAAGCTGAATTTTAAACATTTCTTCGGTATAAAAAGCTTTTTCGAAGTATGTTCCCTTTATGGACATCACCATTTGACCAGCATTGATGTCCATTCTGAGGCCTGCGTTGCAGAGTAGACCTCAAGAGATCAGGTTCTTGGCAATAGCAGGTATATACTTTACGTCTTGAAGTGTCAGAAATTTTCCAGAAGTCAGCTTCAACACCGCTGTCCCGATCCCTCGTACCTCAGCTTGTGCCTGGTTTGCCACCATAACCACTTCAGAAGTTGGTGTGTAGGTGGTAAACCACTTCTTGCTTGAGCAGATATAGCAGGTGGCACCAGTGTCTATCCACCAGTCAGAGTCAGCCCCTACCGCAGTGACATGCACAATCATCGCAACAACATCAGTGATCATAGAAACCTTGTTAGGCTCACCTTGCTCTGATTGCTTGGTCTTCGCTTTGCATTCACTCTTGAAGTGGCCCTTCTTGCCACACTTGAAATAAAGCATCTAGGACTTTGCCTTCTGATGCTTGAAGGGGGTCCCCTTCACTTTCAAATTGTTGGGGTCCTTCTTCTTGCTGTGGGAAGCCGCCTGCTTTCCTTTGAATTCTTTGGTGTGAACCAAATTGGCGTTAGCTAGCTGTTTGGATAGAGCGTCAACCTTTAGTTGAGCCCTCATCTGGTCCTCAACGTAAATTTTCTGCATGAGATCTTCCAGACTGATCTCCAACTTCTTCCTATGCATTTTTGCATAGAACTTGCTCCACCCAGCGCGGGGAGCTTTGAGACAATCCCTCCAATAAAAAACTTGTCGGGGAGGGGCATCGCCTCATCTTCTAACTTCTGTCGCAGCTTCAGAAACTCCTTCACCTGCGGCAGCATTGGCTTCTCGTCTTCAAAGAACCACTTGTGATATCTTTCAACTAAAAATATCTTGCTTATGTTCTTATCATCTTCATAAAATTTCTCCATAGACTCCCATATCTCTCTGGTAATAGTCTTCTTTGAATATAATTCCGCCAGGGAGTCTTCCATAGCATTTAGGATCATAAGCCTACAAATACTATTATCCCTTCTCTACTTGGCCTGGTTCTTAGTAGCAGCAGTAATTGCGGCTGCAGTCCAGTTTGTGGAACAGTAGGTTCCTCCTCAATAAGCACTTGGTCAACTTTAGAGAATTGAATATTGAGGCTAACCTTCTTTTTCCAGATTTGATAGTGCTCACCATCAAATTGCTCTAACTTTGTGAAGTTATGATTGATTAGCGAAGCACGAAAGTTTTTCATCTTATGGAATCAAGCTTTGAGATTGTTAGTCCCGGGGCATAATTTTCGATGGAAAACTGAGAAATCAAATGATTGTAAAAACAATATTTCGTAGCAACACTTCAAAGAAGGTGCACGATAAAGATCCTTGGAGGATTTTGGATAACAAAAATCTAAAAAGATTTCGTTACAATAGCAAACGAATGTAATGCTTCTAAAAAGAAGGTACAAATCGAATTGCTAGCAGCAACAATTGTTTACTAACAGTTTCTGATTAGATCAGAACAGTTCTCGTTCAGAATGAGTTGAAGTGGATGACAGACGATGAAGTGGATGGAAGAATAGCCTGCTGGGGTAAATGATCACCGACGCTCAAAGCTTGATTTGCCCCACACGAACAGCTTCCAGGAACCAGCAAGTTCGATAGAGAACTTCGGAACACTCCGCTCTTCTGACTCCCCGGATGGCCCGGACTCCTGTACTAAGTAGCGCTGGTGCACTTCTTCTCTGCTCTCTGGAACTCTATGGAAATTCGTAAGGAATTGTGTTCTGAACACTTATGAAATTCTGTACTGAGAAAGAGAGAGAGCAGAGAAGCTTATAGTCCTACACTGTAACAGCCCAGTTAGCACAACGTTCGGGACGTAGAAAAAACTGCCCCGAATGTTCTGTAACTGCTCAAATCGTGCACTGACACAATTTGAGCCAACTGACACAAAGTATACGCCACCTGCGCCATGCGCGCTAAAAGCGTACAACGATCACTGCGCACCTGCGCCATTCGTGCTACACGCATACCATGTGCTACCTGCGCCAGCCGCACCATATACGTAACCTGCACCACATGCGCACCGTATCCACCTCGTGCCAACCGTCATGCCAACTGCAGCGCCAACTGCTGCACCATCTGGCAGCACCAACTGGCACGCCATCTGGCTACATGATCAGCCATCGCGAACGGCTGTGCAAGAGGCTCATGCAACTTAAGCAAGTACAAAGTACGCCAACAAAATGCCATATTACGCTTCATGAGCCCGTGAGCCCTGTTAGCCCAATGATTAGATCATATTTTTGAATATGGCTAATCAATTAAGTTTAACATAATAATATCACTAATATTTATGTAATCACTATCATGTTACTACTTAAACTTAGTATTGTCCTAAATGCTCTGATACCAATTGTAGGACCGATTGTAGGAACGAGTTGTAAAGCGCAATACTCTAGAGGGGGGATGAATAGAGTAGGCAGCAAAAATTAACTATTTAAAAATGTTAGTAACAAGATCACATAATATATATATCACAGATATGTAAATAAAAATTAGAGAGTAGAGAACAAACGCAAACACAAGCATGTATACTGGTTTCCCTCTTGTGAGGACTTGTCCAGTCGGAAGAACTCTAGCTTCCAGTTGAATCCACTATAAAAAATTACCACAAATTTTTATCCGAAGTTCTTGCAACTTCTATAACGCGAGCTTTGATCCGAAGTACTCGACCAACTTCAATTGTGAAGAGTCTTTCTTCAATCAAGCCTCTGATTACAATCACTCTGAAACTTCTAGACTGTACCGTACTGGCAAATCGACTAGAGGATTATAATTGGCTTAGGATTTAAAAATTAATAGCTTATAATACTTTGGAAGAAGTAATAGGCTTATAGAGAAGAGATATGAAAGTGAATTGGTGTACGAGTGAATTAAAATGATCGAAATCCTTCTCTATTTATAGTTTTTTTAAAGGCAGAATTCTGACAGAATTTGGGCAGAATTCAGGCAGAACTCTATGAGAAAAAGCAACGTTCAAAAAGCAACGTTCACTAACCGAACTATGGCCGAATTCAGGCCGAACTCGGGCCGAATTCGCCTAAAGTTCTGTCAGGGTTTTTACAAATTAGTTTTTGGGCTTTTTGAAAAGTCAAGCAGTTAGGAAGTAGTTTGGGCTTTTATAAGTGGGCTTGTTTTTAAAATGAAAGGGTATTTTGAAAACGTTTCTTGGGTAGGCTATTTTCCAGTACGACGCAGTGTACATCATATTCCTAGACACAATAAATTATGGAAAATATATTGATAAAATAGGAAAACCAAGAGCCCTTTGATGACGTCTTTCTTCAGATATTTGAGCAAACATGAAGACGCCTTTTTTACTTGACGGCGGTCGTCCAAAGATAAGCAGATCTGGAAATCTGAATACTTAGGAAGAAATCTTCTTGTATGACGCCGTCGTTGACCCATCATAATTCTCCATTGCATATGTCCTAGTTTGATCATGTTTGATCATGCTTACAGCATGTCTACAAATATATGTTAGGCAAAAAAAATATAACTGATCCTATAATTGGTATCAGAGTGGGTTATACAGGTAAAGCGAGGTAACATTGCTATTATATTCTTATTTATTACAGCTGTTACATAGACCACAGTATCACATATGACATGTATATACTTCACAACTGAAGAGCAATCCTTAAATAGACTCCCACTATTTGATGGAACAAACTATAGTTATTGGAAAACATGGATGAGCTTCTACATGAAGTTTCTAGATTTTGACTTATGGTCAATTATTGTCAATGGCTACAAGAAGCCTACTATAACTTCTATTCTCACATCCTCTATAATTAATAAGCCTTATTATAGTTACACGAAGGAAGAGAAGAAGTTAGCTAGCCTTGATGCAAAAGCTATGCATATCTTTTATTGTGCTGTAGACACAAATGTATTTAATCTTATTAATACTTGCACAATATCTCATAAAATTTGGAAAGTTCTTGAAGCTACTTATGAGTGCAGGTATGCAAGCAAAGCTAGCAACTCCAGAGAGGAGGATAGTCTTCTTAATGACACAAATATGTACATAATGAAATTAGAATTTAAGGTACAACACAATCCATTATACGAAGAAGAGCTTGTGTGTGACAATTGCAAGAAGATAGGCCACATCTAAGAAGATTGTACTACTACAAGAAAGGAGAGTCACTACGAACGATCAAAAGAAGAAAGATCATCATCTCACAAGTAACTAGCACGAGCATATGGTGTGAAAATGAAGCAAGAGATTCTGAAGAAGAAGAAGAGAGACCTCGTCAAGCTACAAATTTATGCTCAATGGCATTATCTAACGAGGTACAAAATAATTTTTTTTCTGAAGAGAGTGAATTTTCTTATGATGAGTTATCTGATGCTTTCAATGATCTGTTAGAAGAACACAAGAAAGTATTAGATAAGTATAAGCAAGCTAGAAAGGGTATTCTATCCTATAAGCGTGAGAATAAAAAGCTTACTTGCTTATTGAATGATGCTAGAAATAGTTCTCCTTCTGATAATTCTATTAAGATTTCCACACTGAAGTTTAGATTGCATGAGGTACTTGATTGAATTGAGAAAAGCACTCAAGAAAATGCTAAACTTAAGGAGGAACTAGAATCAGAAAAGAAGAAGTATTCTATTGCTTCATGTAGAATTGATGCTCTTAATGCTAAATATGATGAGATCTGTGCTACCTCTAAAAAGTTAAAGATTAGACTGGAAAAACAGGTAATACAACCTATGACTCAGTCTAACACAAGACACTTAGCACATCACAAAGTCATGCACGACAGATCATCTAGAAAGAAAGCAAGCAAAGCTAAAGCTGTACATAACCATGCTTTCTATTACAAGTATCCACGCACATCATATCACACTACTGCACGTTCTCATACTGCTGCACATAGTACTAATATTAATACTTTATGTCTTTATTGTGGTATGAATGGACATATTTCTAATCATTGTCAGATTAGAAAACTTGTTGAGATGAACTTGTGCAAATGGGTTCCCAAAGCTAACAAATGTGGATCCAAGTATTGGATACCAAAGTCTTCACCTAATATTGCAGGTGAAGCTTCTCATATCAAATAGAACCATGGAACATGTTGGTGATTGCAAAGCTACAAAGGTCATCTTCCATGCAATTGCACCAACAGAAGTGTGGTCACTAGAACCACTTCGGTAACATGCTTCCTAAATAGTTTTTAATATCTAGCATGTTCTTACTGATGTCTTGCTATTAGCTTTCATTGATATCTTTTAATTATCTTTTTTTAATTAATATGAGACATAATCCTAGCTTGACTAGCTGTTTAGCTTAAATGATCAGTTCATACTATACAGTGTTTATTTTCTACTAGTGTGACACATTTGTCTATGTATGCTCTTTACTTTTAATCTTTATTTTTGAAGCATACATAAGAGCTTTTTTTGGTGAATATGTTTTTAACTCTTCATCTTTAATATTTTTTAATGGTCACTTCTTACTGATTTGTCTTTAACATGTCATATTTACTTTGATTAGTATTTTGTAAGTATGTATGTTTAGCACAAGTCTTCTATTTACTTGAAAAGTATATACATATACTTTTATGTTAACCTTGTGCTTGCATAATATACTTCACTATTGATTCTCATATTTTATTGTGATTAACTTCTTATGAATCAATTACATCTTTGTCTGATAAAGTATATTTATGCATGTTTTTGATCTTATGATTTTTTTATGCTTATTAAGGATACATAATTCATTTTTATTTATATATTGCTGATATGTTTCTTATATTTTTGTATAAATATCTTTATGGGGATATATGAGTTAAGTTCAAGTTCTATATTATATTTTTTTGAAAAGTAGTTTCAAACTTGTACTTATCTTATACTTCAGCTATTGATTACTTTGAACAATTTTTTATGTTCTTATCTTTATTAGCTTCTTCCTCAAAGCTTCTTTTTTTTTGGCTTTTTGGTTGACATTTTGGATACATGATATTTTTAATATCTTGATCTTGATAAACAATTATTTGGGTATTTACTTCTTTTATATTTAAGGATTATGGATTTTGATGTTGTTCGATGATACTGTATATATTCCTTTGAATCTAAGTTCTTAAGAGTAGGGATCATTTTGGGAACAAGCCGAAACGGTCCTTCTGTCATACAGGTGTAAATAGCCTGAAGCGACACGGTGTACTAGTCTTTGGACTACCGCTAGCTGGGAACCGGCCCCGACAGCTAACTCAAAGTGATCAATACTTTATATGCTTAAGATTTATTTAGGTCTAAATGCAACTATTATCTAGTTCTGGATCCAAGGTACTGAACCCAGTCCCCTAGGTTCCAAAATACATCAACGTATCTAGGTCCTACATTTTGATTTACAAATATTTTATATTTTATTGTTACCCAATGATTTTATAGCACATATGGATAAATGTAATTCATACATCTTATGCTGTATGCTACATTGTTCTAAGATTTTTTTAAGTCCATAGAATATAATTTTTTTTTATATTGCACTAATTCTTCTTAAATCTTTGGTTATTAAAGAGGAGATTTGTTTTGGGTACAAGCCTACAAAGGGTCTGTCTGTCACCATGACTACGGTCGAAGCGAAACGGTACTTAAGTGTTTCTCGGTGAACCTCCATTAGCTGGGACAGTACCCCTACAGCTAACCCAAGATTGATTAACGCTTTATAAACTAATGATTTATTGAGATCTAGTTGCAATTGTTATCTGATGGATTTTGGATTTTAGATTTGATGGATAATATTATTTAATGATTTAATTTTACAAAAGGTAACATATATTGATCTTCATAGGTTAATGTTTCTCATCTTTTGATATATTCTTTTTTGTCACACTTTTCGATATTCAGACTTGATGATCTTGTGACTACTCATTGAATATTATGGTCTTATGATTTCGTCTTTAACTTGTGTAATATTCAATGATTTTGAGCTTTATATTATTATCTTCTTATTCAAGTTACTAACTGCCTATAGTAGTAATTCTTTGCGGGGAAAAGTCAAGCAAATTGAATCTCTCTCTCAAAGCGTTTCTTTTCTTTAACCTCACGGTTGTCAGGTGGACACCGTGCTAAGGCTTTAAAAGAGAAAAAATGAACTTTGATAAGAAGACATAATATTTTTGAATTAGTTTCCTACTTCTGAAAATATGTCTCTGAAATTCTTAAATTTTATCAATATTATTATTTTTGGATATAACCATGTAAAGGTGGAACAAGTAATTGTTTCAAGTCAATTATCCCCTTGACATGCCATATATCTAGAATACACTTTTCTTTGGACATTTATCTAGTTATGTTTATTTGTACAAATGGATTTATTTATGATTTATGGATTCTTTTATTGAAATTGTTTCCGTGATTCGAATCGCCAGCTTTCAGTCTGAGGACTAAATGGACACATTCGAACATTTATTAAGACAGTTTTTCGTAATAAATTTCACATTTTTTTAAAAGCCTTTTTGATTTCTTTTTGATTTATTGAATCTGTCCGGCACTCAATTGTTATTATTAAAGACAATTTTCAAAATCTTTTAATGTCTTGAAATATTTTTTTATATGTATATTGGAGATATATTTTGTTTGTTCATCTTTAAGCATTTATTCATTGGATATTTCTTTTATTTGCCTAAAGATGATATTTGTTTTTGGAACTTTATATGCATTTGATCAAAGGAAAGAAAGATCCATATCTTGGATATTCCTTAAATTTTGTTATTATTTATTTTATCTATTGTTTCATATAAATTTCTTCGAAACTAGATACTTATATTTTAAGGGGGAGCAAATTAATTGTTTTAATTCTTTTATGCCCTTAATATGTGGTATACCTAGTTCATCATGGACGTATATTCTTTTACTTAAAATATCTTGTTGAGTTGTTCATGATATTTGGATTTGTATTAGATAAGAGAATATATGATTATTATTATTTAATTTTAATTCTCTCATTCGAGTTTCTAAAAGTTATCTTGCCAAATATATATTTGATTATTCCTTGAGTTTATATTAATTTTGGCATTTTTTATTGAGTTTTATCTCAAAGTTCATGATTATCTATATTTAGATTGATCATACTTTGTGGGGGAGCATTCAAGTCGACTGAATTTCTCCTTCTCAAGTATTTTGTCTTCATTATCTTCATGTTTATCTAATGGATATTCATATATCATGCTAAGGTAATTGAATTCAAATGCATGAACCTTGATAACAATTTTGTATAGATTCTAGTATACGTATTTTGATTTCTTTTCGATGATTATACTCTTTATTGATGTGATTCACTAATTTGTATGAGCAAATTATGAATCTTCTTTTTGTGATCATTGTTAAAAGTCTTATTATATTTTTGACAACTACTATATTGATATTTTTTTTGGTCTATTTCAAAACACAATATGATGAACAAAATATGTTTTGAATGTCATTTTTGGATTTCTAGTTGGTAAACTATGTATTTATTGATTTCAATATTTTTAAGTTCAACCAACTATTTTTGACAAGTTTTTCTACTATAGTTATGCAATTTTCTAAACTTGTCGTTACACTGTTCTCCTAATCCTTGATCATGATTATTTTTGCTTTCCTCCTTTACTTATGCTTGAGTTCATTTTAGCTCTAATTACGAGGGAGCTTATTTTTGATCATATCAAAGGGGGAGAAATAAGTTTAAGTTAGCACACAATATTCTAGTATTATGTGTTTATTAGTGATACATGCATCTATTGTATATATATTAAACTTAACTGATTTGCCATAATCAAAAAGGGGAGATTGTTAGCCCAATAATTATATCATATTTTTGAATATGGCTAATCAATTAAGTTTAACATAATAACATCACTAATATTTATGTAATCACTATCATGTTACTACTTTAACTTAGCATTATCCTAATATTCTGTATCAGTCATATTATTTTGTTTGCCTAACATGTATTTGTAGACATGATGTAAGCATGATCAAACATGATCAAACTAAGACATATGCAGTGGAGAATTATTGATATGTCAAAGACGACGTCATACAAGAAGATTTTTCCTAGGTATTCAGATTTCTATATCTGTTTATCTTTGGACGACCGTCGTCAAGTGAAAAAGGCGTCTTCATGCTTGCTCAAATATCTGAAGAAAGACGTCATCAAAGGGCTCTTGGTTTTTCTATTTTATCAATGTATTTTTCATAATTTATTGTGTCTAGGAATACGATGTACACTGCGTCGTACTGGCAAATAGGCTACCCAAGAAACGTTTTCAAAATACCCTTTCATTTTGAAAACAAGCCCACTTATAAAAGCCAAACTACTTCCTAACTGCTTGACTTTTCAAAAAGCCCAAAAACTAATTTGCAAAACCCTGACAGAACTCTAGGCGAATTCGGCCCGAGTTCGGCCTGAATTCGGCCAGAGTTCGGTTAGTGAATGTTGCTTTTTGAACGTTGCTTTTTCTCATAGAGTTCTGCCCGAATTCTGTCAGAATTCTGCCTTTGGAAAAACTATAAATAGAGAAGGATTTCGATCATTTCAATTCACTCGTATACCAATTCACTTTCATATCTCTTCTCTATAAGCCTACTACTTCTTCCAAAGTATTCTGAGATATTCATTTTCAAATCCCAAGCCAGTTACAATCCTCTAGTCGATTTGCCAGTGCGGTACGATCTAGAAGTTTCAGAGTGATTGTAATCAGAGGCTTGATTGAAGAAAGACTCTTCACAATTGAGGTTGGTCGAGTACTTCGGATCAAAGCTCGCGTTGTAGAAGTTACAAGAACTTCGGATGAAAACTTGTGGTGATTTTCTATAGTAGATTCAACTGGAAGCTAGAATTCTTCCGACTGGACTAGTCCTCACAAGAAAACCAGTATACATCCTTATGTTTGAGTTTTCTCTCTACTCTCTACTTTTCATTTACATATCTGTGATATATATATATATATATATATATATATATATATATATATATATATATATATATATATATATATATATATATATATATATTATGTGATCTTGTTACTAACATTTTTAAATAGTTGATTTCCACTGCCTACTCTATTTACCCCCCTCTAGAGTATTTCTGCTCAAACCAATTGCTCCTACATGCCCGAGTCCGAGTCTGAGTCCGAGTTTTTAAGCCCCTACGGGGCTTAGCTCCAATAGAATAAATTCCATGAGCAAAAAGCAAATGCTTTACCATGGAGTCTTATCCTTACCTCCTAGTAAAATCACCCACATGGTTCCCTCCTTAGGGTCACCACCCCATGTGCATATCTCAACAATACATAGCAAGTATATATATTGAGATACCTCATGATGCTTTTCCAATGTGGGACTAAAGTTACTAGGCATGTTGAGAGCAAGCTCTCTACATGCAAAAGAAAAGCTCCAACAGTGTGCATCGTCGAGGGCTCGCCAGCACTCAATTATTGCGTCTTGTTCGAGACTAACACACCAATGCTGCTAAGTCGATGACGACGACAATGACAATGGCGACGACGACGACGGTGTGGGGAGGATGAAAATGATGAAAATGAAGTGGTCTGGTAATCTTGGCGTCTAGGTTTAGGATGGGGGAGATGATGAATATGAGGAATTTATATAGATAGAGATAGGGCCTTGGTCTGAAGAGGAAAGGGAGAGGAGAAAGCCTGTTGTATATTAGAGAGGGTGGAGGCTGTCATTGTGCGGAGGAGAGCGGTGGAACCAATGGTCGCTAAAATGCTCTGCATGTGCCTGATGTTGCAGAGCCAGAGCCAGCTGATATGTGGAAGAAGCACAGTTCATTTCATTTGAAATAACATATGGGTTATATGGGTTTGCCCGGATTTCAATTATAAGGTAGCCGTTTGGAAAAAGAGGGTTGAGACTGCTAGCGAAAGCCAAGGCCAAAAGGGTGTAAGGGTTTACGGAAATGGCTTATAAAAATGCGAAGCCTAATATAAGAAAAAAATGTATAAAATTTCCTCCTCTAAAAATCACTTATAATTACTCAAACATATCTGTTAAGTCCAACATTAATAAGTAAAATATTTCTAGGCTAATATTAACAAAAAATGCTAATTATTATCCTTGTTACAAAAGATGTGAACAAATAAAATTCTAAAAATAATATGTTTAGGACTAACCCTAAATAGTAGCTAAGAAAATAGTGATTTTTCTAATTAAGCTATAACTATAGGTTTAACCATCTTACCTCAATTTAAATTATCATCAGAAACCTGTTAATAAAATTATAGAAGAAAAAAACTTAAAAACATGGGGCTCACATCCTCTCCCCCTAGAAAATTTTGTCCCCGAAATTAAAAGAAGAAGGGCGCGATTAAGGCAACGAGTTCTGAAGAAATATTACGGTAATGAAAAACAATACGTAAATTCGTACCTCGATCCTCGAACAAATGAGGGAAGCATTTTTGAATATAGTCCTTATGCTCCCAAGTGGACTCGTCCGGAGAATGATGCTTCCATGCAACCCGGATAAGTCGAACCGTCTACCCTCTCAAAACCTTCTCGATGCGATCGAGACTTGCAACAAGCTGCTCCACATATGATAGGCTCCGTCCAACTGTAATCTCTGAATGGTCCAGTACGTGACTAGAGTCTGCCACATACCTCTTCAACTGTGATACGTGGAAAACATCATGCACACCCTCAAGTGACGGGGGTAATGCTAGACGATAAGCTATCTCGCCTACTCGCTCCAAATATCGTAGGGCCTGATGTACCTCAGACTCAACTTCCTTCTGCTGCCAAATCTGATAGTCCCTCGGTTTGATGATATCCTTAAAAATATGTGGTCGCCTTCTTTGAACTCCAAAGGTCGGCAATGTGCATCAGCCCAGTGCTTCTGTCTATCATGTGCCGCTCTGAGGTGACTCTGAATCTGCTTCACTTTTTCTACTGTCTGTGTCACCAACTCTGGACCAAGTGTCTGACGTTCTCCAACGTCACTCCAACAAATTAGAGACCTGCACTTTCTGCCGTACAGTACCTCGAAGGGTACCATCTGTATGCTCGCCTGGTAACTGTTATTGTATAAGAACTCGACCAAATGTAGGTGATCCTCTAAAGTCCAACATGCATGCTCTCAGCATATCCTCAAGTGTCCGGATCGTGCACTCTGACTGTCCGTCAGTCTGCGGATGATAAGCTTTACTGAACTTGAGGCGGGTCCCCAAACTCTTCTGCATACTCCTAAAAAAATATGAAGTAAATTTAGAATCTCGATCCAACACAATACTCACTGGTACTCCGTATAGATGCACTATCCGCCTCATGTACAAATGAGCAAGAATCTCCATAGATTGCCCGACCCTGAAGGACAAAAAATGAGCTGACTTGGTGAGTCGATCCACGATGACCCAAACTGCATCCTTTCCACTAGGGCTCCTCGGAAATCCAGTAACAAAGTCCATCGTGATGTGTTCCTATTTCTACTTAGGAATGGGAAGTGGCCATAATAGTCCTACAGACCTCTGGTGCTCGGCCTTGACCTGTTGACAGACCAAGCATCTCGCTACAAATCGAGCGATCTTCCTCTTCATTCCATGCCACCAGTAGTTCTGATGTAAATCTCTGTACATCTTCATACCTCCGGGATGAATAGAATATATCGAGCTATGCATCTCGGCCATCAGCTCCTGACATAGCTATCCACTTCGAATGCATAAGCGATCTCCATACCTCAATGTCCCGTTCTCATGAATCTGCAGTCCTGTCTGCTCGTCGACCTCTGTCCTCTCTCGGAGTCTCCTGAATCTCGCATCTCTAGGTAGAGCAGCCTTGATCCTCTAAACCAAAGTAGACTGCACCCCAAGGGTAGTCAACTATCCATCCATCCCTAGCAGTACAACCTCTATCCCCAACTCCTGGAGATCCTCCAATAAGTAACGCTGAGTCGCCAAAAAGTATGCCATGGGTTTCCTGCTCAAAGAATCCGCCACGATATTTGCCTTGCCTGGATGGTACTGCAATTTGATCTCAAAGTCCTTCATCAGCTCCAGCCAACATCTTTACCTCATGTTCAGCTTCTTCTGTGTGAAGACGTACTTCGGGCTCTTGTTGTTAGTAAATATCTCTACCCGCTCTTTATAAAGATAGTGCCTCCATAGCTTTAGCGCAAAAATCACCACATCTAGCTCCAAGTCGTACGTTGGGTAGTTCTTCTCTTGTACCCTCATCTGTCTCGATGATTAGGCTACAACCTTGCCATGCTGCATCAGAACGCTTTCCAATCCGCTCTCGAATGTATCACTGTATGCTACAAAGCCTCCATATCTCGAAGGTAGTGTCAAGAAAGGTGCTGACGTCAGACGCTTCTTCCGCTCATCAAAAGCCATCTGACACTCCTCCGTCCATATAAAATCCTGATCCTTATACGTCAAATGCATCATAGGCTCAGCGATCCTCCAGGAGTTCTCTACGAACCTTCGATAATATCTAGCAAGTCCAAGAAAACTCCTGACCTCCATAACTAATGTCGGTGCAGGCCAAGTCTTCACTGTTTTAATCTTCTCTGGATCCACAGCTAATCCATCTCCAGTAATGATTTGCCCAAGGAAGGATACCTTGCTCAGACAGAACTCACACTTATTGAGCTTGGCATAGAGTCTTTCCTTCCTCAATGTCTCTAGCACTATCCTGAGATGCTACTCATGCTTCTCGTGGCTCTTAGAGTACACCAAAATGTCATCGATGAACACCGCCATGAACTTGTCCAAGTACTGGTGGAACACCTTGTTCATCAGACTCATGAATACAGTTGGTACGTTGGTTAAACCGACCGGCATCACAAGAAACTCATAATGTCCATATTTCGTCCGAAAGGCCGTCTTCAGAATGTTCTCCTTCCGAACCTTGATCTGGTGATCAATCTTCAAAAACACACAAGCACCACATCAACTAGTCAAATAATTCATCTATGTGAGGCAAGGGTACTTATTCTTCACTGTCACTACACTCAATCCTTGTAGTCGATGCACAAACATATCAATCCTTCCTCCTTCATCATGAACAAGTCCGAAGATTTCTATGGTGAAACATTTAGCCTGATAAACTTGGTTCTCTATCTCTGCTATCGGGACCTTCAGTTCATACAACTCATGCTCCTACCCCCTCTCGAGCCTGGTCATCCCTATCACTACAGCAAATAGGGCATACAATAGCAGTTTATCTATAGCGTTCAAGCCTCCCTGCTATAGAATGTCATCATCAATAGCGTTCATTCCGCAGTGCTATTAAAAGAGCGTACAATAGCAGTTTATCTATAGCATTCGAGCCTCCCTGCTATTATAATATCATTATCCATAGCGTTCATTGTGAAGTGCTATTAAAAGTTCATACAATAGCAGTTTATCTATAGCGTTTATGCCTCCCTGCTATTTTGCTGTTAACAGAACTTTATATAGCGTGTTATGAATACTGTTAAAGGTATATTTTTTTTGGACGCTGCTTATGTTGCTATGCTCGTATGTCAAAGTAAGGTATCCAGTTCGATTAGTAGCGGCATCGTATTCTATATATTTTACATGATTAAAATACTATAACATATTTGACGTGAAAGCATACAAATTTATAAAACCCACGTCCAACATTTACAAAACCCATAGCCTAAACCCCCTAATATCACTACAACCACTACACCGAAAGAGAGATTTCCTAACATATATATTTTTGATTACTAACGGTTTTTGACTGTTACTAACAAATAAAACTAAAAAAGTGTTAGAAAACCAAAGAAACCGTTGGTATAAATAAAAAAACTAAAATGTAATATAAATATTAATAACACATAATATTAATATTACAACAGTTTAAAATGGTTGGTAATCTAATAAAAAATAAACAAACTCCTTTCCGTGTCTTTCACGTGTTTGAAAAAAGTGTTATTTGGGGGAAACACTTTCTATTCCCCCCATTTTCATCGAGAGACCTAAAATCTCTGCTCCCGTCTGCTTTCCCCCATTTTCCTCGAGAGCCCTAATGCTTCTTCTCTCCAGCTGATGCTTTTTCCCGTGAGCTTCTTCTGAGTCTAGTGGTGCTTCTCCGAGCGTCTCTCTCACTCTGAAGGTACGTCTCTCTCCCTCTTTGAAGATAATTTTTTCAATTTTGACATTTTTTTGCGTCGACCTCTTTATCGATGTCATCTCAAGCTCGTTGGACATTGACAAGCCAGTCCCTGATCTGCCTGAGGGTGTCGCCAGTGAGCACCAGGGAGGAGGCGATAGCGGCCTGCTTATGAGAAAATCGGACAGCGACGACCGGTGCTGGCCGTCGGTCGGTCCGGAGGAGGAAGAAGAGGATTTGGGGGGCCTCCGGGAGCAGCGACCTCCACCTCCTCCTCATTCTTTAAAGATATTTTTTTTAATTTCGACTTTTTTTGGCAAGAACCAGTCATAGTCATTTTTTCAATTCTTAGTCCATTGGTGTTGTCCAATCAGATCATTAATTTTTTTTATAATTGTTGTGACAACTAGAACCGTAACAAAGAATGTTACAAACCAAAAAAATAACATGAATTACAAGCGACGGGACAGTGTTACAAAGTGAAAAGAAGGAATTCCTCCTCTTTCTTCTCACTCTCCCTCCCACCCAAGGATGAAATTTTTTCTTTCCCTCTCTCATTTTCATCTTTCCCCCTCTTTCTTCTTACTCTCACCCCAAATTCCTTCCCTTAATTTGGTCATTCCCCTAGATTCTTCCTCTCTCTCTCTCTCGATCTCTCGATCGAGTAGAATTGCAGCGCCCGCCCCCGACTTCTAGAGAGTGAATCTGCGCCCGTTTGGTTAGGCTTTTGAGTCTTCTCTGATTTTAGTTTGTTTAGGGTTTTGATTCTCTCTGTCGCTCTTTGATATCTTGTTTCTTTGATTTTAGGGTTTTGTCATCTCTCATTCTTTGGATGTCAAGCAGACTACCTGCCACCAGCGACCTACCTGGGTACTCTTCTCTCTCATTTCGGTCATTCCCCTCTATTTTATCTTGATTGTTTTTTATCATATGCTTTGAATGTGGTTTTGTGCTTCAAATATGCAAGTTTTTATGTGTATGTTTAATTGCCTGTCATTTTTTTTCTCATCAGTTTGCTTAAGTGACTAGTATATATGAAGAAAATTATTTTTTAGAAAACTAATCCCAAAATGACTACATTATGTTGGATAATGTTGATTACATACCATAAAAGAATTGGCATTTATACATTGATATACATTGTTTGGATTTGTGACTTTCTATATGGGTTTGTGACTTTCTAGTTTGTAACATTCGAGACTGGTGGTGGTGTAGAACCTTCTTGCGAAGGTTGGTGTTATTAGATTTTTTTTTTCAATTCTAGATATCTGTTTGAGTATTAATTCATATATCCTTAATGCCAAGAGTTGAGGTCGAGTATAAATCGTAGTTTGCACTATTGTTCGATACGGCCGATACTAGTTATTATTTGGCATATGTTCTGATCCGATGCTGATAGTGACCGATACCGATATTTGGGGTCTCTTTTCCAGTCAACTTGATGAAAAAAATTGAACGAAAAAGACCAATCATCAAGGATGTAAAAGCATCAAAGATTTTTAAAATCACTTTAAAGCACGTTTCTTGAATTGTGTGAATTTACACAAAAGTAAACATATTCTATTAATAGCTCAGAACTTCTACATTCTCCAAAAAATAGTAGATTTTAGAACCAAACTTCAGTGAATACATTTATTCACAGAGTATCAGTTCTTCCAAATACTTGCATTCTTATGCCTCCATTACTTAAGAAGTTCGAATACCACTTAGCCAAAAGCCTGGGGTACCTTCTCCTATCTTTGTGATTGAAGTGGATTCCATAGAGACTGTAACGAGCAGTATAGCCAAATGCGAGCTCGAAACAATCAAGAAAGGACCACAAGAAGCAACCATGTGTTTTTGACCCATTCCTGCACATATAGAGAGAAGATCTAGTAACATGTACTTGAATACTTGTCCGCATTGTAGTATGATATTTTATAACCATTTGCCTAATGATTTTCTTCTTATACTTCTCTGTATTTGATCAATTCAAATGTAATTTTTGAGACAGATTATTGGAATATTTGGAGAAGTCTCCAACTAGTTTGTTGTTTAGTTGAGAGGCCGTTGCGATTTCCTGAGAACTTAAAGTTCTGATGTCATAATATTTTGATGATGGTTTAAATTCTAAATATTAAAAATTAGCTAATGATATAGGCTCATAATTGAGCCCGAATACATGTGGAGCTTCACACTTGAAGTCTTGTTATATTTTTAAATTGTATGTTAATCCTTTCTAAGATACATCATCACTATATCATTATTTCCTCTATTAAGCAATCGGATATCATTATGTGTATCATATAGATCAGGCAACTCACAATTTGCTAGATTTCATCTGTCTATACAATTTGGTGCAAATGCATGTTGTTGCAACTGTACTGCATTTATTGCAGAAATTGTTGTTGTTATCTTCCTGTGCTTACTGTAGTTTGAAATTTCAGTTGCTGCACCTCTGCAGACAGAATCTCATCTAAAACCTGTGGTGTTATTTGTTATTGCAGGCTGCTGCATCCTGTTTACTATAACTGCTACTTTACCAAATAGGTTCTGATCTCTCAGGTCACCAGAAAGATTGGTCCATTACTCATTTCCTTGTAAGCAATATTGAACTTCTCCTACATTATTTATATATAGTATCACTTGTCTGCGGCTCTGTGCTTCCTAAATGTTAGTTAAACAACTGTACCCATAAAATCAAGCTTAAAACCTGTAGCAAGGCAAACATGCACACACACACACACACACACGTGCTTTTACCTATCGTCATATTATATTATATTATATTATATTATATTATATTATATTATATTATATTTAGTCTTCAATCTGCTGACACTTAGTATAGCCGATCATTCTGTTTCTTCAAAATTTTCTGTAGGAAGACCAGTAATAATCTTTCTCAGTTGATGACATGCCCTTTTTTATACAGGTTTCAGCAGGTGACATCGGATCTAAGGAGGAAAGCGATGAGATGGAAGTGCCTACAGCTGTGTTAAGTCATGTTTGGTACTTCCCTGCTTTAGTTGGTATGACAACAAGAACAACAATACAACATCTTCATCCTTCATTGGGTGTCAGCTACTCCTGATATAGTAATATAATTGATATGTTGGTGGTAATAATGACCAGACATCAGTTTCCACTGTCAATTTTTGGACACTTGCTACAGTGAACAACTAGGTGGTGGTTCCATTTTTTGAATGTTTTCCTTTTAGTAGCTCATGCAATGAAAACATTTTTTGAATATTTTTTGAATTTCAACTTCTCACTCTCTGGACTTAATATTTGGAAGTGTTCGCTCTTATTGGTTATGGTGAGATTAAACGCTTTCCCTTGATAACATAACGAGACAGAGAATAAATCTTAAGCTAGATCGAATTCGAGATTCTTTTGTATTTTTAATTGACATGCTTCCTTCAGACGCCATACAAGTTTTCTAGTTGACTCCAGTCGCTCCATCAAAAAAATTATGTAGGCATGCTCATAATACATAAGGGTAAGGAGTATAAGTTTCCTTATCACGAAGCTCATGTATATTTTTTATGATATAATACAACTTTTCAGGATTTTGTGTAGTAAAGTGTTCACAAAACATGGTTGCAGCAGGTAACTGCATTCAGTGAGTGGGTTTATCATCTCTATAATTTGTATGCAGTTTGGAAGTGCAAAATTAATGGGTAGTGCTTGTGTACAGCAGGAAATTGGGGATGAAACAGTATACAACTGTAACAACCTGATACACGACAATAACAATGAAGTCACAAGACAATTTATTTTGGGCATCACTATCATGAAGTTAAGCTAGGCTAGGCATACATATCTTTGGAGGCTAACAAATTACCTTCAATAGGTTTCTGAAGCATATGTTAGCAGAAACCGGAGTACAATTATTGTTCCTGCAGGAAGTTCTGGCGAAGAAGGATGGACAACATTCAGGAACATTTTGCTTAAGATCAATGAAGAGGCTTTACGATTATTTATTGCATCAAATCAGGTAATCTGAAAAGTTACTCTTCTATAGATGTATCCTAATAGTTTGGGAGTGTATCTCCCATGCTTACTTCCAAGTGTCTATTTGTCAAAAACAGCAACATGTTGAACCTTCCAAACATCTTCGTGGACTTTCAGACGATGTGGGTGCTGGATTCATATCAGGCCACAACAACCAATCTGCATCTAGGCCTGACTTGAAAGTCAACGACCGTTTGGTTGAATTCCACTCTCTAGATGATTTTGGAGGATGGGGATGTCTAAAGTGATCAGGGTGGATCAGAAAAGGTTTTTCTTTGATCTAGGTAGCAACAATAGGGGCCATTTCTTGAGGATATCAGAGGTATCATTGAATTACAAGTTTCCAACTTTTTTTGTTGCTCTATATTCAAGCTGCAGTCATGCCTAATTTTGCTTTCACCTAATGTTGAAAAAGCAGGTTACAGGGCCAATTTGATATCTTTATTAGGGCTTGTTTAGCTGTTAATATTTCAGACACTAATATTAAATATCTTATTTGTTCTGTCATATTTTAGGCAAAAATAAGTATCGACTGAGCGCTTTCAAGCTTCACTAGTTCAATTATAAACCTGCATCCCCAGCTACTAAATTCAGCAAGGTAAATATTGTTTGTTTTTGTAAATATGGTTCTCATTTTCCATCTTGATGTAATCATATTAATACTCAATGCACTTTATTGGTTCATATACTTGCAATGATTTTATTACATTGAATGCAAGGCTAAATGAAGTTTGGAAATATTTCCTTAAATTTCTTCCAAAATTCATCTTGTCTCCAAAATTTCAACCTTCTACCGGAAGACTAGTCTTCTGACATAACTATGTTCCTAACACTGGCGAATTTCTGACAGAACTATACTTTGTTACTATATTATTTTTTTCTTATATTTTAAGGGGTCATCAATGATGAAGAAAGACTTTAGTCATCCTGGTACTGCGATATTGCATGAAGATAATTTTGGGGAAAGTGTAGGCTGAGATGTGTGAAACATGGATTAATAATTACATTCAGGGTTATACAATACCTACTTATGTACATACATTTATATGTACATAAGTACATGCAGACATTTACATTTCTCGGTGAATCCAGGATCATGGTGATTCTAAGATGTATTACTCTAATTTTATTTTAGATTAATTGGTATCTTTATATTACTACTCTTATAGAACACTTCACACATGCATAAAATTCTGCAGTAATAATGCAACTGCACATGCACATATGCTGCAGTAATAATACAACTGCACACATGATCAAGCCACGATGGAGGGAGAGAGCTCTATCAATGAAGCTAATATAGAGAGTATCAAGAAGACGCAGGCCCTACATGTGAGATGAAACTATAAACTCTACAGAAACTAAGCCTTTAACCTACAATCAGAAGTATTGATTTTCTTCATTAGATGTTGCTTTAGGGTAATGATACTTTAGATAAAGTACTTGTCGTCTCAGAAGAGTAGCTGATTTCCTATCATATTATCTTTTCAAGCATATATGTTTGCTCCAGTACTCAGTTAATTTTTTATTAAAAAGACAGTCCTTACTTTTCATAATATCCTATAAAACCACAAGACATGATTGTATATTTTAACCTATATTTAAATCTTTGAGCTTTATTTCATGTATTAGTGGATTGCTCATTGAACTAACAATTCAAATTTGGATTCATGCTTAATGAAATACAACTGAAGCTATTTATTGACATCCATATTTAAAATGTGTTCCTCAGGTTCTAAAGAAATCTTTAATTCGGCATGGGTTCACCTTTGAATCAGAAATTGACATGGACATGGAGGTAACAGTTCCTTTTTACAAATATTTTGTCCAAATATTATATCTTATTCAGTTATGTGCTTCTCATAAATTTTTCTATGACTGATAATTTCTCTGGGCTACCGGTTGGGCTCGTGTACGATAAACTTTTCATTTCATGATCTTGTGTTCAGGTTATTATTAGTTTTTTATTATATTTTAAAGCAACAAGTACAACTTACAAGTTCTGGCACAACAATTACAAGCCCAATTTTATTAAAGCATTAATACATAGGTTACAACTTCTGGTACAGCAACTACATAAAACAAACTTTCATTCTTTACTTGATTACTTGGATCAACATGCAACTAATGCCAATTGGCAAAATATAAACAATAACGCATTTGTGTAAAATATAAAACAAACTTGCAACCTGGATCAACCTGCAACCTGGATCAACCTGCAACCTGGATCACCTGGATCAACCTGCAACTTGGCAAAATATAAACAATAACCTGCAACCTGCAACCTGGATCAACCTGCAACCTGCAAAATATAAAACAAACTTTCATTCTTTACTTGATTACTTGGATCAACCTGCAACCTACAACGACTACATAAGACTCAATTAGTGCACTGGTAAGGCATCACTTTTCCTATCCCAATAATTTACTTTTCGTCAATTGTCTGGATCGGCTCGAGATGGTTTTTTATTTACACTAATGATTTACCCCCTATTTTTGTGTAGGTTAGATGAAGGAAGATGATGCTTTCTGAGGAGTTTTGGTTGTGGATAGGCTCGAAGGGAGCTAAATGTTAGATAGTCAATATTTTGGGATATATGTAGCTGACTACACTGTTAATATGTAATTTTTGGACATATATTTGGTACTACTTCGTTGTTCTACATGGAGAAATTAAGGATTTTGAATGTTTGGTACTACTTCGTTGTTCTACAATATTAGACAGTAAAATTAATGAATTTACTTATGTTCGGAATTCATTCTGTGATTGATTCGCTTTTAAATTTTTGAATACCTGCATTTTGTTAACTGTGGCATTATCTGCAATAGTATTCTGATGTGCTGCATTCTGCAAATTTTTTATTACAGAATTTTGACTCTGCAATAGCATTCTGACATACTATTCTTGCACATATAATAGCAGGAAAGAAATGCTATAAAAAGCAGATATATATCGAAATGCTATTAACAAACAATAACATACAAGAACGCAATTAAAAATAAACAGCGTTCAGGAATGCCATAACACATTTATAGCGTTAACAAATGTTATTAATGAACTATAGCGTTCGAAAAGGCTATGTAAACTATATAGCATTTGTAAGTGCTATAACATGTCTATAGCGTTCATGAACGCTATAATATATTAATAGCGTTCATGAATGCTATTACAGTTCTATAGCGTTCCTAATTGCTATAACTATTATATAGCGTTTCAAAACACTATACATTTTTTATAGCGTCAATGAACGCTATAATCCATGAATAGCGTTCGTGAACGCTATACCTTTATAGCGTTCTTGTACATGGGGTTATTATAGCGGGGGCATATATAGCGGGCGGAATGTGCTATAATATGCATTCTACAGCGTTCAACGCACGCTATCATATCCCATATTTGTTGTAGTGTATCCTAGTTCTTTCAAGATACCGTCTTGAACAACCCAAATCCTAGCATTCCTTACTTCTATATCTGACATACTTTATGTCTATGGTTTCCAAGTTTATAATTTAACTTTCACATAGGTTTTCTTCAGCATCTGTTTAAGCCTCAAGTTAACCATCTATCTCTCTCTTGATCTTGTAGCTCTTCCCTACATCTTGTATTTATCATATTTTCTCATGTTAAGCATAGCCATAGGCTCAAACTCTAATATAGAGCTCCTCCTACTTAATTTACAATTACCAGCTTTTCTGCACCTTTCATTATTATTCCATTGTCATGATTCCACTCTTTATCGTATAATTAATCTCATCTCAAATAATCCCTAAAGCATTTATCGACATTCTTAATCCTCAATCTGATATTCTTAAATACTACTATCCATCATTCTTTTATATCCTTCGATTACAGTCGTAATATGTTGCTATCATGTAATACTCAATAACGTTTTCAGGATTTCATCTTAGGTATATGTCACCAACTATGTCATCCTAGTTGATCCTCCACCTAATTTTTTTATATCTTAGCCTATGTCATATATCAATTCTTATTCCTAAATTTGTTTCGTTCTATCGTTTTCATTCTGAGTCATCCAAATATAAGAACTGGTACAATCCAACACGAGTTTACCCGAAACCCTAACATCAGAAAATATTCTTCAAGCTTAGAGCCTGAAGTTTTCGTTTTCTTAAGTCCTTATCACATTTCCTCATACCATCTTGAACTATAGCTAACCCTAACATCTAATTGTGCATTACCATAATTCATCACATAGAACTTGAACTTCTATCATTCAATTCCTTTTAGCTACCAATACGTCTAAATCACTTCTAATTTAGGCAATGGATAGATTTTATCTAGTAGGTCCAAACATTACAATAAACCTTAGACCGTCAATTCTTTCTAGCCCAACATCTGGAAAACTATCTAGTCTAACCCTTTTTACTATGGATAACTATTTTCTAACCAAATATCCAATCAAGTATGTCTTTTCGTCTTGTCGAGGACGTGCATTTGGAGATAATCACCGCGCATGAGCATTCGTCTCCCCGAAGTAGTAGGAGAAGGCAAGAAACAAAAATAGCAATTTTTGAAGGAGAATGAACGAATACAATTATGAAGTTCAAGGAGGATAATCAATGCAAGGGAAGTTTTCAAATCAACTGTGGATTGAGATCATATGCTCTCTTAATCATAACTATAGGCTCGCTCAGTACAATAACGTAACCAAAGCGATAATCGAGACCTACATGGGCCACCATAAAAACTATGTTACGCCCCAGTCCTAAATATGCGGGATCGAACCATGTGGCATTGGCCAGCTACGTATTCAACCAGACTCTAGTCCGACTAGAATACATATAAGCTGTTCGAAAATGGTGTAACTATCACTACCTCAACTCTATATCTCAATCCAAGTAATAGAAACATAAGATATGGAAATATGAATACTAGTCTATAGCTTAATAATCATACTTGTCCGAATAGACTCGGAAAGATAAAATGAGTCTATAAATACTAGGCTACTAAGTAGATACAAATAACAGTGAATACCTGTAATGAATGAATACCATCAACAATCCAGCAAGGCGCTCAACCAAAACCTACTCAGCCAACCTGAAAGAAAACTAGGTCCTCAGCGGGATGTAACAAGGTACATAATATGTAAGCTAGGTGTAAACAGTGCTAGAAATGTGAGTATGTAAACTGCATCGAGACAGGATGAACTAGACAACAACCATTCTATGTGAGATGCTACTTTTGAGGACAATGTTCGATACGTGGGCTTTCCAAATATAAAATCTGTAGCTCCGATATAGAGACTCAACGTGGTGCAAAATTCGTAGCTCCGATATAGAAACTCAACGTGATGCAGGATCGTAGCACCAATATAGTGACTCAACGGTGTATATAAAATAGTATATGCATAGTAGCCCAAGCATCTAGTAGCTGTCCTCCCCTCCCATGAGATCGTACGAGTCGAATCCACGACTCGCGTGATCGGATCCTCTAACAGTAACGGTCGGCCATACATAGTAAAGTAAATGTAACCTAATCAGGGTCATGAATCAACACAGGTTCTGGACTTCCGGACAACTCTGGAATACATGGAGTTTGGAAAAATAAAAGTGTACAAACAATGTCCTATGGTACAAGTGTATTCAGGTTGGTACAGCCACGGTATCGAAATAGTTTCTAATGACCGATACTAGACATTACAAACGTACGCCTGCACCCGAATATGCCTCGGACGCTAAGTATTCGATGGACGGTCCTACGTCGATAGGTAATACAACAAATAAAACAGATATTTAAAAGATTAGAAATGGAACTGAAATACAAGATGGCAAGGTACACTTGCCTGTAACCGAAAGCTGAGTGTAAAAGTCTGGCACGGGAATTGGGTCCAAAGAATCCAAGGAACCTAAAGAATAATTTAGGATTTAAATTAATTATTTGATCTAGTAATACCTTCTATCAAATAATCATAATTTTTATTTTATCAGAAAATACTAGGGTTATACAGGCCTAAGCCATAAGGATGGCAACAACATTCATTTGTTAGCAAAAAGTTATAAAAGGTTAGATATTAAAAAAAAATTATATTAAGTCGAATATAGCAAAATGGAAGTAAATCTCAAAGAAAATCACACACCAACTACCATGGGGTTTGAACCCCAAACCCCCTGTATACTAGTCTTCCATCCCACCAGTGGGCTAGTGCTCTCAGCTAGTTACCTATGACTCTATAAGATACTAAACTCCCATAGATTGGGAAGAAATGAAACACCAAAAAAAAAAGTAACAAAAAAGATAAAGGCCCCACCCCACACACAGGATTTGAATAGGATTTCTAATTTTATTAACACTGAAACCTGGGACCCAATTAACTTCCTTCTCCTCTGACTTACTGACACAACCCTAATGCCTACTCGAGCCCATCACTTCCTCCACAAATACACGTGTTCTGTTATTCTGTTATACTTGTTATTCCCGGGGAGTAATTTTTTGATAGAAAACTAAGAAACGAAACGATTGTAAAAACAACGTTTCGTAGCAACACTTCTAAGAAGGTGCACGACAGAGATCCTTGGAGGATTCTGGATAACAAAAATCTAAAAAGATTTCGTAACAATAGCAAACGAATGTAATACTTCTAAAAAGAAGATACAAATGAATTGTTAGCAGCAACATCGATTGTCCACTAATAGTTTCTGATTAGATCAAAATTGTTCTCATTCAGAACGAGTTGCAAGTGGAAGGAATAAGATAATGGCCTGCTGGGGTGAATGCAAAGCTTGATTCGTCCCACACGAATAGCTTCCAGGAACCAGCAAGTTCGACAGAGAACTTCGGAACACTCTGCTCTTCTGACTCCTCGGATGGCACGCAGGCTCTGCTCTTAAAGGACCTCTCTTCTCTGCTCTAAACATAGAAAATTTTGTAAGGAAATTTCTGATACTTGTGTACTTTGTCCTAAGAGAGAAGAGAGGGACTTTATATAGGTGCGTTCAGTAACTGCTCGGTATCTAGAACGTTCAGGATATGGAAAAAACTGCTTTGAACGTTCGACAATCGCTGAAATCGTACACAGACACGATTGAGCAAACTGGCACACAGTACGCGCCAATTAGCGCATAGCACGCACGAACGACGCATAGCGTGCACCGCTACACCAACTGGGCACACGTGCACTATGTGCCAACAGTGCGCTATCTGGTAGCGCCAACTTGTCGCACCACTGGGCAGCGCCAATTGGTCAGCGCCAACTGGTCGCACCATCTGGCCGCATGATCGGGCCACGGGAACGGGAGTGCGATTGGCTGCACAGAGGCTCGTGCAACGAGCGCAACTTAACCGTACTATGTGCCTAGCGATGATGGTGACGTGCTAAGTGCAAAGTATGCCAACAAAATGCCACATTATGCCTCATGAGCCCATTAGCCCGAGTTCGAGTTCGAGTCGGAGTCAGAGTCCGAGTCAGAGTCGCTAAGTCCCTACGGGGCTTAGCTCCAATGGAAATTAATTTCTAAGAGCAAAAAGCATTAAGCTTTAACATGGAGTCTTATCCTTACCCCCTAGTAAAATCATCCACATGGTTCCCTCCTTAGGGTTATCATCCCATGTGCACATCTCTACAACATACCACAAGTATATATAGAGATACTACTCATGGTGCTTTTCCAATGTGGGACTAAAATTCACTAGGCATGTGTTGAGAGCAAGCTGTCTTCACATGGTAAAGAAAAATCTCCAACAATCCCCCACATATCTCGATATATGGAACTGAGTGTTCCCCACAGTAACTGTCTATCATGCATTAGGAGAGATGTCGCTGATGACTTGAATCTTCCCGCATGGGTCAAATAACAGACTATAACATAAGAATGGACCAAGCCTTGAATTCTGTATCATAGCTGAAATTCTTTCCACTCACATAATATAGTTATATGTGGTTCTGGCTGCACATTAAAGGCCCTGTGCCAGCCTGGTTTCAGTGTATAATTTTGGGCGTCTACAAGTTTACCCTCAAGAGATGGCCTACTATCTCTATCTATACACTATAGGTGAGTTCTTTATTAAAGAGACATGGCATGAAGCCTTGCGCTTCCCTTGCGGTGCTACGCTGCTATGACATGGCCTAAAATCGAGGTATTACCCCTACCGGGAACCTCATCATAGTGCCATACTACTATAGCATGAGGTCACAGCCTCCTTGTAGTGCCATACTATCCAGCATGAAGCCTTAGGCTCCCTTGTAGTATTATGCCGCAATGATATGGCTTGTAAGGTCGAGGCTTTACCCCTATCTGAGTACCTCATCGTGGTGTCATGCCACTGTAACATGGGGTACACCTCCCATTTGTAGTCTGTCTACCCCTCTTTAATTTGATTATACAGCATTATACTACTTGCCTATTTGTGATGCTACGCCGCTGTGACTTGGATCGCAAAGCCAAGACATTATCCCTAACCGGGAACCTCATGGTGGAGCACCCCACTGTAGCATGGAGTTACACTACTTGTAGTACTGCGCTACCGTGCTTCCTGTAAAGCACTCCGGGCATTCACTCTGTCTGAGAACTCATTAAGACGTTTAAGCCAACCTCAACACGTGATCCATTTTCTGCAGAAAATATATAGTAGACAACAGTGGTTGTAGGCCCGTAACCTCTCCATGCCACAGAGGATATGTACCTACTGTTCCTGATATTTTTTTAGTTAATGGTCCTCCCTTGCACCAAAAGCTAGATGCCTAGTAAATTTCTCTTTGAACTAATATCATAAAACTTTATGGTAGGATTGCAATAACATAATATCAGAATACCTTCAAGCCTATTTTACTTGCTGTGTCATCGACCAGCTGCCGCTTGAGGCCCTTAGTGAACGGATCCGTCGGGTACTCCTGACTCCAAACATCAATTACTGTAATAACACCTCTCTTGATAAGATTGTCTACTGCCCTGTGCTTTAACCGCACAGTCCTCTTCTTTTTGTTGAAGAGGTCATTTGATGCCACCGCCGTAGTCGTCTGGTTGTCATAGTATATCGGTGTTGCTGGTATTTGTGCCCCAACCACTGGAAGATCATTCGTGAGCTCCCGAATCTATTCTGCTTCCTCCGCTACGGTATCAAATGCAAAGAACTCAGAATCCATGGAGGACCACGAGAGAACAGTTTGCTTCTTCGACTTCTATGATATAACAGCTCCACCCATTATGAAAATGAATCCACCTGTGGACCTTTCGCTCTCCAACTCTGAGCACCAGCTAGCATCACTGAAGTCTTATACTACCGACGGATCTTCGCTGTAGTGCAGTACATATATCTGAGTCTCCTTGAGATATCTCATTACCCGTTTCACAGCTTTCCAGTGCTCAATATCTGGGTTGTTCGTAAAACGACTCAACATTCCCATGTCAAAAGCTATGTCAGGACTTGTTGCACTAGTAGCATATATCAAACTCCCGATGATGCTTGCATACTCCTGTTGCCTGACGCTTTTCCTCGAATTAGGCTTCAGCTTCAAATCACACCTATAAGGAGTATCGTTCATTGGAAGATCCTGATACCCATAGCGTGTGATCATCTTTTCAATATAATGAGTCTGTGACAGCGCCAGTCCAGTATCTATCCGAATTATCTTGATGTCCAAGATCACATCAGCTTCCCCTAAGTCCTTCATACTGAACTTGTTCGAGATGAACTTCTTTGTTTCTGTGACACAACCCATATCCGTACCTAGAATCAGCATGTCGTCTACGTACAGACAAACGATTATACCTCTTCCATTAGCAAACTTTGTGTAAATACACTTGTCCGACTCGCTGACCCTATAGCTATTTGACCTTATAACCTTGTCAAAATTCTCATGCCACATCTTGAGAGCCTATTTAAGACCGTACAAAGATTTCGCCAACTTGCAGACTTTGTCTTCAAGACCCTTGACGATAAATCCCTCTGGCTGTTGCATGTAAATCTCTTCGGTCAGCTCGCCATTTAGAAAATCCATTTTCACATCCATCTGATGTATCACCAACTTATATATTGCTACGAGAGCAATTAACATTCTGATGGTGGTCATCCGGGCTACTGGAGTGTACGTATCAAAGTAGTCGATCCCCTGCTTTTGAGAAAACTCCTTGGCTACTAGCCTAGCCTTGAACTTGTTAATGTAGGAACGAAATCGTAAAGCAGAATACTCTAGGGGGGTGAATAGAGTAGGCAACAAAAAATTGCTAATTAAAAACTCGATAGTAGTTAGATCACAGCTATAATGATAATCACAAAATAAATGACTGTAATAAAAAAGAGTGATCAGAAGACAAACGCAAACACAGAAATTTATACTAGTTTCCCTCTTGTGAGGACTAGTCCAGTCGGAAGAACTCTAGCTTCCAATTGAATCCACTATTGGAAAATCTCGCAAGTTTTCATACGAAGTTCTTGCAACTTCTAGACACACGAGCTTTGATACGAAGAACTCGACCAACTTCAATTGTAAAGAGTCAATCTTCAATCAAGCCTCTGATTATAATCGATCTGAAACTTCTAGACCATACCGCACTGGCAAATCGACTAGAGGATTGTAACTGGTTTGGGATTTGAAAATGTAAGCTTTTTAGAACTCTTTGGAAGAAATGTAAGCTTTAGAAGAGAAGAGATTGAAAGTGAATTGGTGTGTAGAAATGATCAAAATCCTTCTATATTTATAGTTTTTCCAAAGGCAGAACAATGACAGAATTTGGGCAGAATTCGGACAGAACTCTTTGTAACTAACCGCAACTGAAGAGAGACCAAGTTCAAAATCAAACGTTCACATAACGTTCAACTTGGCCGAACTCTGGCCGAACTCTGGCTGAACTCTGGCCGAGTTCTGTCAGGGTTTGGTCAGTTGATTTTGTGAAAAATAATTTTGGCTTTTTAAAAAGTCGTTCAGAAGCTTTTTATAAAACAGATGTTCTCAAAAACATAGGTCATTTTTGAAAAGATAGGTTAGATTGAAAAATATTTTCGGATAGCCTATTTGCCAGTACGACTTGGTGTACAATGTATTCCTAGACTCAATAAAAATAAAAGTTACATTGCTTTGAAGAAAATACATTCTTGAGTGGCAAAAAGCTTCGGTCTTGAACTGAGTAGATATCCATCTTTGGTCAGTATCCAAAACATCGTTAGTAAACATCTGAATTGATTAGTATATCGAGACATAGTTTGTTCAATTATTAAAATCAGGTTTGACCATGACCAATGGGCCAACAATCTCCCCCATTTTGATAATTGACAAACCTTGATTGATATAACATCTGGGTTCTGATCAATTTAAGAGTGTACCGAAATATAAATGAAAAAAATTGTTCATAACCTGTATCTATGAGAGATATTAGATCCTATTTCTCCCTCAATGTCACTTAGCAAAATAATTACAAAAGAGAAAGCTCCCCCGTAATAAATGCATAAGTAACAAGCAAAACACAATAAAAAAATATTCATCATAGGCATTGTATAAACATTAAGAAGATAAACATATATGGTACAAACAACACATGCATGGTATTTGTCACAAGCAGTTTATATGGAATCATAAAGAAAGATAATGCTATAATAAAGCTGAAAACAAATAGAGTGCTGAATAATAAACGAAACTGATGCCAAATTGAGGCATAAAAATATATGTCTATCAAAGTCACAAAACATGTCCAAAATAAAGAGTACTGATAATATCTTGGAATGTCGGAGCATTTCCAAGTAAACATAAGACAAAAGAAACAGTCTCAAAAAGTAACATCTCAAAAATCATCATCCTCATCCTCATCATCATCGGCTGCAGTGCCAGCATGTCCAGATGGACCAGCTCCAGAAGTGCCAGCTCCAGAAGTATGTGGAGTATCACCAGAAGTACGATACCAATCGTATGTGTTTCCTGGCTAAAACAGAGAGTGGACCTCCTCATCGACAATGCGGTAGCCAGAAACAGAAGGGTCTCGAGGAAGAGAGCTAGCAGAGTGACCCGTCTATGCAAATCTCAGATCGGCGAAGGAGTTGGCAATAGCCTGGAACCGAGTCACGTCACGAAACTCATGTTCCCTGAAAGTGTCAACAAAGAATGGCTGTAGATCTGAAAGATGCTGGTGAATACCCTCAAAGGTCATAGCGCAAGATTGAGGAGGACCAGGTGCTATGGGAGAAGGTATAGGAGGAGGAGGTGTAGTAGGTGGAGGAACAGTGGCAATGCTGCGATGAGAAAGCTTGAGGAACTTGGGCTCAGGGTCCAGAGCACAAGTGGATAGATCAATATCAAATCTCTGAAAGATGCGTGGAATGATCATCGCATAAGAGAGGTTGCAATCTCTACCGCGACATCTACCCATCATCTGAATGATAGTCTTAGGGACAGAAAAAGGAATTCCCTTAAGAATATCATATAAGGTAGAAAGCTCAAGTGTAGTGACATCAACTTTTGAAGTTGATTTTGGAAGTAGAGTGGAATAGATGATGCGATGTAATTCGTAGTTAAACAAGTTCAAGTTATTAGCCTTGAACTTTCCAGGACGAGCACGTGCGGGCGCACAAAGCACATTCTTGAAACTAACGAGAGTCGTATCCTCAGGGAAATCGAAATCAGTGATATCATAGAGCGGAGCACCTTCGTTTGGAAGACCAAGGATTTTTGCTAGCAATTCATCATTGAACTCGATATCTATCCCGCCGATACGAGTTCTCGCGGTAAAAGTGTCTAACACGAAATTACAGTAGAATAGTCTAATGGCATTAGTAACTATAGGGAATTGTAAATTAACAAAGTGATGTAACCCTAATGCCTCAAAGTAAGGATGGTGGTCAGGAAATACAGTCCATTTGATCGGAGATCCGGTACATATAGTACGCATAATGAAGTCGGCATACCAAAGTAATGCTTGGTCGGGAGTTTTGAAATAAAACTCGTCTGATGCACGTCATCCGATTAGACCGAAGAAAAGAGGGAATCTGTATGCGAATCAGAAGACGATGCCTCTTCACTGGCATGGGTCTTCTTCCTCTTGAATGGATTGAAACCCTTAGGCATTATATCCCAAAAACTAGAAACCCTAATAATTTGAAAGTGGAGGAAAGAAGGAATTATACCTTCTGAGAATCAGGTATGCTGTAGAGGACGAGATTCTCCACACGAATCCAAATTTTGGACGAAGATCTCTACGTAGATTGGAAGAAGGAAGGTGGAGAAGAACTAGGGTTTTCGGGGCACGGTTGCTGCTGTTTAATGAGGTTTGGAAGAATGAAGAAGATGGGGGCTTCGGGTTCTGACTGATACATATATATACCACGCCGAACTCTGGCCGAATTTGGACCGAACTTGGACCAAATTCACCATGGGTTGCCTGGCTATATAATTTTTTTTTTATGGGGCCACATCTTTTTTATCAATACATTTCAAATATTTAATTCAAAGTTTAGTAATTTTAAATTTTAAATAATATAATTAATATTATTTTATAAATTAATATTCTTTACTCAGCTTCTATTTCAGATTAGCTGTAGGAGTACTGTCCCAGCTAACGGAGGTTCACCGGGAACTCTTAAATACCGTTTCGCTTCGACCGTAGTCGTGGTGACAGACATACTCTTTTTAGGCTTGTCTCAAAAATAGTTATTGAGTATTGAATAAATTAATTAATAAAACAAAATTAATTAATATTATTGACATCTAAAATTCTTAATTCTCGACGTAAATAATTGAAACGATCTTTCGCTAGAGGTTTTGTGAGAATGTCAGCTAATTGATTCTGTATGTCTATGTATACAAGGTCTATATCTCTATTTTGTTGATGATCTCTAAGAAAGTGATGTCGAATCTCGATATGTTTAGTACGAGAGTGACACACTGGATTCTTAGTCAAATTAATAGAACTAGTGTTATCACAAAAAATGGGTATGTGTGTAAAATACAATCCATAGTCTTCTAAGCTTTGCTTCATCCATAAAATTTGTGCACAACAACGTCATGTGGTGATATGTTCAGCCTCGGTTGTTGATAATACGACAGAATTTTGCTTTTTGCCAAACCAAGAGACTAGAGCTTTTCCTAGGAAATAACATGTGCCGTTGGTACTTTTTCTATCTACTTTGCATCCGGCAAAATTAGCATCAGAATAACCGGTTAGGTCAAATGACGTGGTTTTGAGATACCAGAAGCCGACATAAGAAGTGCCTTCAAGGTTTCGAAAGATACGCTTAACTGCGCACAGATGTGATTCCTTAGGATTGGCTTGAAAACGTGCATATAAGCAAACACTAAACATAATGTCTGGTCAACTAGCAGTTAAATACAGTAAGCTATCGATCATACCTCGATACTTATATATGTCGACGGGTTTGCCTTGTTCATCAGTATCAAGTTTTGTTGAAGTCGCCATTGGAATGCTAAGTGGCTTGACTGCTTCCAGGTCGAACTTCTTTAATGGAACTTTTGTGTACTTTGCTTGATTTATGAACGTCCCATTGTTGGTTTGTTTGATTTGTAGTCCGAAAAAGAATTTCAGCTCTCCCATCATGCTCATCTCAAACTCATTCTGCATACACTTTGAAAATTCTTGACAAAAAGATTCATCAGTAGATCCAAAAATAATATCATCTACATAGACTTGAATCAAAAGAATGTTGTTATTTAAAGACTTTATAAACAATATAGTGTCAACCATTCCCTTTGAAAAACTGTTATCAAGTAGAAAAGAGCTTAGACGATCGTACCAAGCTCGAGGAGCTTGTTTCAATCCGTATAAGGCTTTTTTCAACTTGAAAACATAATCAAAATTTTTGAATTTAGTAAAATCGGGAGGTTGAGCTACATAAACTTTTTCTTTTATAAAACTATTTAAAAATGCGCTTTTGACATCCATTTGAAATAACTTGAAATTATGAAAACATGCAAATGCACATAACATACGAATGGATTCTAATCTCGCAACTGGGGCATAAGTCTCATCGTAGTCGATACCTTCTTCTTGATTGTATCCTTGAGCTACTAGTTGAGCCTTATTACGAGTAACTAAACCATTCTCGTTCAGTTTGTTTCGAAATACACAACGGGTGCCAATGACCGAATGATCAATGGGCTTGGGAATAAGTTCCCAAACTTGATTTCGTTCGAATTGGTTTAATTTTTCTTGCATAGCATCTAACCAAAAATTATCACTACATGCTTCTTCAATATTTTTGGGTTCAAACTGCGAAACAAAAGCAACACAAGAAACTATATCTTTATTAGAAGAACGAGTACTTACACCCTTGGTAATCTCACCAATTACCAAGTCCTTTGGATGATCAGCCAAGAATCTCATCTCTTTTGGCGTATCCTCAAGATTGCTAGTTCTGACTTCTTTGCTTGAAGGTTTAGCTGGTGCTTGGTGTGACGGTTCTGCATCTTTGTGTGAGGGTTTTACAGTAGCTGTACTTGGTGTGATTACGTCTTCATTTTCATCATCGTCTAAGTGTTGATTTAGCTCATCAAACTTGACATTGATTGATTCTTCGATGATTATGGTTCTTTTGTTGAAGATTCTGTACCATTTGCTCTTTGCTGCATAACCTAAAAATATACCTTCATCGGCATTTTCATCAAATTTACTCAGATTGTCTTTTGTATTAAGAATAAAGCATTTACAACCAAAAATCTTAAAATATGAAACATTGGGTGTTCTATCAAACCATAGTTCATAGGGAGTCTTCTTCGATATAGGTCGAAGTAGAACCCTATTTAGAATATAACATGCTGTATTGACAACTTCAGCCCAAAAGTATCTAGGTAGACTAAACTGGTTTAACATTACTCTAGCCATTTCAGATAGAGTTCTGTTCTTACGTTCTACAACCCCATTTTGTTGTGGAGTCCTAGGACAAGAGAATTTATGCAAATAACCGTGTGTGTCACAAAATTGGTTGAATTCTGCATTCTCAAATTCGCCGCCATGATCACTACGAATGCGAGTAATCATGAACCCTTTTTCATTCTATACTTTCTTGCAAAAGGTGACGAATTCTGATAATACATCGTTCTTGCGTGCAAGAAAATAAACCCATGTATATCTAGAGAAATCATCTACAATGACAAATGCATATAACTTACCACCTAGGCTAGAAATTCTACTTGGTCCAAATAAGTCCATATGCAACAGTTGTAGAGGTCTAGTGGTACTTACAGCGTTCTTGGATTTAAAAGCGGATCGGGTAGCTTTGTTCTTTTCACATTCACTACATACCGTATCCTTCTTGAAAGATATGTCCGGTAAGCCGCGTACCAACTTCTTTGTAGATAGTAATTAAATTGTATCCATGTTTGCATGATCGAGTCTCATATGCCATAGTTGACTCTCAATGCTTTTGGCCATCAAACATCTACCTGCTTTGTTAGCATCTTCCAACAAATAAAAAAACATATATGTTGTCTTCCCTGATACCTTCAAAGATAGTACTACCAGTTGAACTATCAACTATAGTATATTTGTCTTTGATAAAGTTAATGTCATAACCGTGATCAGCTAAATGGCTTATGCTGAGCAGATTATATTTTAGCTCGGTAACTAGATAGACATCCTTAATCACAGAATAGGGAGCCTTAGCAATGTCACCGATACCAATTATGTACCCTCTTAAATTATTATCGAAGGAGACGTATCCTTCTTTATCTTCTTCGACAGTATTGTGAATAATGAAGCATCATCGGTCATGTGCCGTGAGCAACCGCTGTCGAGGATCCATTTGCTCCTAGCATGTGAAGGACGTCCCACCTACAAAATAATTTGCAGATGAAACTCTTGGTACCAATTTCTTATAGGGTCCTGACTGGTTAGTTTTTGGTATCCATACATAAACATTTAAATCTACTAACTTTCTGATTCTACATGCAGAAGATATATGACCAATGAGGCCACAATAATGACATTTTGCATGTTGAGTGTTGAAAGTTGTGTGATGTGCATGATTGGTAGGTTTTGGTTTTCTAGTGTAGAAGAATGCATGCCTATTAGTCTTCTTGGGCATAGGTTTGGTATGGTTTGGGGTAGAACAAAATTCTCTACAATATGGAACCATCAAAACTTGGAAATAATAATGTTAAGTAGATCAAAATCCAAGAAATCCGAAAATACTATAGACTTAGATCTACACAATTTGATCCATGGAAATTAGAAATGCTAAGTACTAAAGTGTGTTAGAATCTCGAGAGGAAGAGAATAGAACAATAAAAATGAAGTTCCTCCATGAAGCAAGCTACACTTGCCTAAGCTATCTCTCTCTCCCTACTGGTGGTTGAAGAAGTAATGGTGGAGAAGAAGAAGTAAATGAAGAGAGAGAATGAGGGAATAGATAATAAAGGATGATGGTGGTGGTAGGTAGGGGTTCTCCCCCTTGGTTCATGATGAACCAAGGCAACCCAAGCCTAGCCGAACCAACCCAAAATAAACCTAGCCATGAAATGCCAAGATAAGCCAAGCAAGGAATCATATAATACAAGAAAATACGTACACGTATTCCAAAATATATAATACGAACTATAGGCATTACAACACTACCCACCTTAAAAGAATTCCATCCTCGGAATTTAATTTAGAGGCTAGAGGGACAAGAACAAGCTATACTATTCACAGGCAAGCTATACTAATCAAGCTATCAAGTAATTATTCATGCAAGCAAGGAATCGAAGACATGAGGCATAAGAAAGATATTATACCTCACGAGTCAAACATGTCGGGATATCGCGATCGGATATCATCCTCACGCTCCCATGTTGACTCACCCAAAGAGTGATGACCCCAAGCAACTCGGACTAACTTGATAGTCTTGTTCTTGAGTGTCTTCTCTCTTTGGTCCAATATAGACACGGGCCTCTCCTCATACGAAAGGTTGGTACCAACAACCAATTCTGAATGATCCAGGATGTGTCTCGGATCCGGGATATACCGTCGTATTTGGGATACATGAAATACATCATGCACCTCACGTAGCGATGGTGGAAGAGCGAGACGTTAGGATACATCTCCTACTCGCTCCAGAATGTCAAATGGCCCTATATACCTAGGACTAAGCTTTTCCCACACGCCGAAATGAATGACGTCACGGTTAGGCAAAATCCTCAGGAATACATGGTCATCGACCGAGAATTCAAGGGGTCGCCGATGAGAATCGGCCCAATGACGCTGGCGATCTTAGGCAACTCGAAGATGGTCTCTGACTCTCCTGACCACCTCAACGGTCTGAGCAATCATTTTTAGACCGAGCATCTGCCTCTCTCCGACATCATCCCATGCTAGCAGGGATCAGCACTTCCTACCATACAGTGCCTCGAACGGTGCCATCTGGATACTAGCTTGGAAACTGTTGTTGTACGAGAACTCTACCAGGTGCAGGTGATCTTCCCACGAACCACCGAAGTCGAGTGTGCAAGACCTCAACATATCCTCAAGTGTCTAGATCGTACATTTCGACTGACCATCTGTCTGCGGGTGATATGCTGAACTGAACTGGAGGCGAGTCCCCAAACTCTCTTGCACGCTACACCAAAAGTACAACGTAAATCTGGAATCTCTGTCCGAGGTGATACTGACTGGTACTCCATGAAGTCTGACTATCTGTCTAAGGTACATCTCTGCTAGCTGAGCCGTCGACTGACCAACTCTGAATGAAAGAAAGTGAGCCACCTTCGTGAGCCTGTCAACTATAACCCAAATAGCATCCCTACTGGTCGAGGATCGAGGTAATCCAGTCACGAAATTCATGGTTATTTGGTCCCACTTCCATTCTAGAATCGGCAAGGGCTGAAGAAGTCCAGCTGGCCTCTGATGTTCAACTTTAACTTGTTGGCAAACCAAATATCGAGAGACAAATCGGGATATCTCCCTCTTCATGCCATTCCACCAAAAGTACTGACGAATATCACGGTACATCTTCGTACCGCCGGGATGAATGGAATACTGCGAACTGTGAGCCTCTGTCATGATCTCCAGTCTGATATCTCTACTGGGTACACAAAGACGCTTCCTATGTCGAAGTATACTGTCTTCATGGATACATAACTCTGGTCTTCATCCTGTCTTACACTCTGCTCTGAGTCGCTGAAGCTTGGAATCTACTGACTGCGCTATCCGGATCCTCTCGACTATAGTGGACTGAACTTGCATGCTGGCCATCAATGCCACACTAGAAGAGAGGACAACTTCTATACCCATCTTTTGAAGATCAACTAACAGCTCTGGTTGTGCTATTAGGAAATAAACTCCGACTCTCCTGCTCAATGCATCTGTAACGACGTTGGCCTTTCCGGGATGATACTGCAGGTTGACATCATAATCCACAAGTAGCTCTAGCCACCTCCTCTGATGTATGTTAAGATCCTTCTGGGTGAAAACATACTTCAGGCTCTTGTGGTCGGTGAAAATCTCCACTATGTCTCCATACAAGTAGTATCTCCAAAGCTTAAGTACAAACACTTCTGCTGCCATCTCCAAGTTGTGGGTCGGGTAATTCCTCTCATGATCACGAATTTGTCGTGACGCATAAGCTATTACCTTCCCATGCTGCATCAAAACACATCCTAAACCTCTGTCTGAAGCATCACAATACACTGAGAATCCTCCGGTTCCATCTGGAAGCGTGAGAATAGGAGCCGTCATCAAGCCTCGCTTCAACCTCTCAAAAGAATCCTGGTACTCTGTTGTCCAAGCAAACTGTACATCCTTGCGGGTCAACTGGGTCAATGGCGCTGAAATCCGAGCAAAGTCCGAAACAAATCGCCGGTAGTAGCCGGCCAATCCAAGAAAACTACGAACTTCTGCGACTGTGCTGGGCACTGGCCACGACTCAATAACTACGATCTTCTGGGGATCCACCTCCACTCCTCCTCTGGTGATGATATAACCCAAGTACGAAATACGATCGAGCCAGAACTCGTATTTACTGAACTTGGCATACAACTGGTGCTTCCTGAGAATCTGGAGGACGATTCTGAGATGCTGCTCATGCTCTGCCTCACTCTTGCTGTAGACCAGGATATCGTCTAGGAACACAATCACGAACTGATCCAAGTAAGGCAGAAAGATGCGATTCATGAGGCCCATAAATACGACCGGCACATTGGTGGCTCCAAATGGTATCACAAGGAACTCCCAATGCCCATATCTCGATCTAAAAGCTGTCTTCGGGATGTCCTGCTCTCTGACTATGATCTGATGATATCCGGAGCAGAAGTCGATCTTCGAAAATACTGCTGCCCCTTGGAGTTGATCAAACAAGTCATCTATCCTCGGGAGAGGGTATCTATTCTTGATTGTCACTGAGTTCAAGGTACGATAATCTACACATAACCTGGACGTACCATCCTTCTTTTTCACAAGAAGCATTGGGGCTCCCCAAGACGATCCACTAGCACGAATGAATTTCTTAGTTCTGAGTTCTTCAATCATATTGTACAATATCTCCAATTTTGACGGCGCCATCCTGTAGACTCTCTCTAATACTGGGCAAGTCGATGGTAAACTCGATCTCCCGCTCTGGTGGCATCCCTGGAAGCTCTTCTGGGAAAACATCTGGAAACTCCTCGACTATCCGAGATAACTGCACTGCTACTACTGCCATCCGCAATACTGGAGGAGAAAGTTCAACTTCGCCTCGAGAGAAGGAAAACTCTGGTTCGCCTGGAATACTAAAAACAACCCTGCCAATATGGTAGTCTATCCTAGCATACTGGTCCCTCAACCAATCCATTCCTAAGACCACATCATAATCGGCCATCGAGAACTCTATCAATCTAGCAAAAAATTCTCTACCGCTAACTACGATCCGACACGAGGAAAACACCCTATCTACTCCCACAAGTCCATTACCAGTAAGTATATTGAGCCTTACTGATAATGACTCGGGCCCCAGTCCCATCCGTGTCGCGAATCGTGCAGACATAAATGAATACGAGGCACCAGAATCAAATAATACTGAAGCTGGAAAGGTGTTGACGAGAATAGTACCTGCCACTACCTCACCTGGTGCTACTCCTTCCTCTCCCATGGTCAAAGCCAGCACTTGACCATGCCCTCTGGGTGCGGGTCCCCTCTGCTGGAAATTCCTCTGCCTGCTCTGGATTAGGGCTTGGGCCTGAGCATACTGCTGCGGTCTCTGTTGCTGGAATGCCTGGGCCTGCGTCGACAATGGCCTCGGAAACAGGTACTGCTGCTGCTGCTGGACTGGTGCTGGTCCTCTAACTGAAGGACTAGAGAAGGCCGATGAACTCCCCCTGTTCGGGCAGTTCCCAACCCTGTGGTCCGGGGCACCACAAACAAAGCATAAACCCTGTGCTCTACGACACTCTGATACCATATGCCCTGGCTTTCCGCAGTGTGAACATCCCACTACGAAAGACTGCTTCTGCTTCTGCTGCTGAAGGTGCGTCGGGATGGAATGCTGAACCGACGTCACTGAGGCCGCCCGCCTCGGAGCTCCAATGGTCAAAGCCCTGGCTGCCGGGGCTGGTACTGATGACTAATTCATCTGGCTATGGGATCGCTTCCGATCTCCGGTCCTATCCACGATCCTCTGGAAGGTATATTCATACCTCCAGCCTGCTCTCAACACTGCATCAAAAGTCTGATGCTCAAACTGCTCCACCGCCAACAAAATCTCCAGGTGAAGCCCTTGCTGGAATTGCTGGGCTCTATCGAACTCGGTTGCTACCAGGGTGGGAGCAAACCGACTAAGCCTGGAGAACTCGGTCGCATATCCGTCGACGGCCCTGCCTATCTGCTTCAGATTGGTGAACCTCGTCTGTAGATCGTACCGAGCTACAACATCAAAATACTTGGTCTGGAATCTCTCTCTGAATACTGTCCATGAAATATGGGCCACTAATCCATCGGCCTGTACTGCCCACCAGCTGCGGGCAAGATCTAGTAACTGCAGGCGTACTACAGCCACCTTCTCGTTCTCTGAAGTCCTGGCTGCTTCTAGAATCACCTCTATGTCCTGAAGCTAAGCATCTGCAGCGATCGCATCTTTACTGCCGTCGAAGAAGGGATGGTTCAAGCGCTTGAAGTCGTTGGCCACGCTGTTACCCTGATGACCCCCTATGGTCAAAGTATCTTCCACCGCCTGGTACAAGGCATCTCCGTGACGATCCTGGGAAGCTAATAGGGACCTGATGAGACCCACCAAAGTTCCATCATCAGGCTCTACAGGTTGGACGGGCTGAATTAGTAGTTCTCCTCCGGTAGGCACGACTCTGGAGGCTACGCCTGAATGCTGGACTTGATCTCCAGGTTACGGTTGGTCCACGGGAGGTGCTCCGCCTTGCTGATCGGCAGGTCCAGGAACAATACCGCTGAAGAAGACGACATAGGGAACAATAAGGAAGGACCAGGATAGATCAACGATACAAGCATGTGATAAGGTCAAGATTCTCAAAGAATTGAAGATACGAGCAGAGATCAAGGGCGAATACTGATTGAGACATCTATTTGACAAACCCTCACATATCTTGATTTACAAGACCTGTATGGGCCACCACTTAAACCATGTAACGCCCCAAAACCAGAATACTGGAGAGCGGGGACGTACACAGCCAGCTACGTATATTGAAGTGCAACCCACCTCGCTATACGGTCACGACTGTCTAGATACATGAGGGTTTAACTACAAGCCAACAGTCTCATATGGTCATGAACAAGCCAATTGTCTCAATCTCAAGCAAGCAAATAATAGTTATAAGATGTCCCATACATTACATATTCGGATGATCATGAATCTAGTTGTACAAAATATCTGGACTAGCAAAAGTTTCAGTCATACATGATCAACCCTAGGATTCGTCAATCATGTTACAGCCCGTAGGCAGATAGTAAATAAGGTACAATACGAGCTAACATGTGCTCGCCGGTTAAACGCCTTAAAATAATAATTTTATAAATAAGTGGGAGGACAAAAAGAAACCCACTCGTTGCCAAGGTTACGCCTGGTGGTCACCATCTGGCTGGTAGACAGGTGGATCCTCTGGTGCTGCTCTGATATCTGGCCACACAAAATCAGCTAGGTCAGACTACAGAAAGAGCAAGTGCCACAAAGGAGGCTTCACTTAGGAACTAAAACCAGCATATCACAATAGAATATTAACGATAATAAATAAAGAACTGATAATAATAATAGAGATAACAACAGTAAACTGAGTACGAAGAAACCATTCAAGTAGCCAGGTCACAACCCTTAAACCAAACAAGGATCGTGGTTGTAACCCTTCCCCTGAATAGAAATCCGTCTCAAATACTATTGGTACAGTGAAGACAATAAACGAAGAGAGGACACAGAACTGCTCCGGGAGCCAGGTTACAACCCTTAAACCAAATAAGGACCGGGGTTGTAATCCTTCGCCTGAACAGAACTGGACCCCTAATCTTTATTGCTAAGGCCAGCATAAATAATTATGGTATTAAGGTAAGGTAAAACATGACGAACATGGCATGGGATTGCAACAAGACAATAAATGAAGAGAGGACACAGAATCGCTCCGGAAGCCAGTTACAACCCTTAAACCAAATAAGGACCGGGGTTGTAACCCTTTGTCTGAACAGAACTAGACCCCCGATCGTTATTGTTAAGGCAAGCATCAATAATCATGTCATGTCACAATCTTGCACAGGATCAAGATAAGACTAAGCTGGAATAAACTCCATCCAATCAATCACGACCAATCAAGAGTACAACTTGATACTTTTAACTAACTAGGGTTATCACATGCCTAGTTACTAGCAAGATGCAATGAGATTATTCTAACAGCCACAAGCCCTGCAGACCATCCAGGTTATCCGGGTCGAATGTCCGTTTATGAAGAATGCAACATGTAACTGTGTGCTGGAAATGTGCCCTACTCGTCGGTAGGCTACAAGTCCACTTAATGCGTCCAGATAATAGGATTTCCTGTAGCTGGGAATCTCTTCATATCTACTAAATTATTCTAGTTTATCAGCCTTAGTCAATTACTGTAGGTATCCCTGACCGTGGTACTCAGGGATCCCTATCCTAGACATGATGCAAGACAGTACCAGTTTATTTATACAAACACAATCGTCTACGGTGTCCAGGTCATTCCTATTTGTCATGTCAGGCTAGCTGTCGTAACAGCATGTCAAGGTTATCATGTAGGTTACTTATCAAGAGTGCGCCACGATGGGCTACTATCATGTCGTGTTCCAAAATATAATCCTGTCATGAGGGTTGCTGCGAAAGACTGGCCGCATGAGTTGCCGCAAAAAGCTAGCCGTATGAGTTGCCGCATAAAGCTGGCCGCATGAGTTGCCGTATAAAGCTGGCCGCATGAGTTGCCACAAAAAGCTGGCCACATGAGTTGCCGCAAAAGCTGGCCGCATGAGTTACCGTATAAAGCTGGCCGCATGAGTTGTCGTATAAAGCTGGCTGCATGAGTTGCCGCAAAAAGCTGACCGCATGAGTTGCTGCAAAAAGCTGGTCGCATGAGTTATCGCATAAAGCTGGCCGCATGAGTTGCCGCATAAAGCTGGCTGTATGAGTTGCCGCAAAAGTTGGCCGTATGAGTTGCCGCAAAAAGCTGGCCGTATGAGTTGCCGCATAAAGCTGGCCGCATGAGTTGCCGTATAAAGCTGGCAACATAATTTGCCGCATAAAACTGGCCGCATGAATTGCCGCATAAAGCTGGTCGCATGAGTTGCCGCAAAAGCTAGTCGCATGAGTTGCCGCAAAAGCTAGTCGCATGAGTTGCCGCATAAAGCTGGCCGCATGAGTTGCCGCATAAAGTTGGCCATATGAGTTGTCGCATAAAGCTGTTCTTCTTCTCCAAAGAAGAACCATGGAAACCATGGCTTCAAAGCTCCATTAATCCTTCATTTAATGTCAAAATCAGGACTTCCATAGGTTAAAATAGGGTAGAACGAAATTCTCTACAATATGGAACCATCAAAACTTGGAAATAATAATGTTAAGTAGATCAAAACCCAAGAAATCCGAAAATACTATAGACTTAGATCTACACAATTTGAGCCATGGAAATTAGAAATGCTAAGTACTAAAATGTATTAGAATCTCGAGAGGAAGAGAATGAAACAATAAAAACGAAATTTCTTTATGAAGCAAGCTACACTTGCCTAAGCTCTCTCTCTCTCTCTCTCTCTCTCTCCCTCCTGGTGGTTGAAAAAGTAATGGTGGAGAAGAAGAAGTAAATAAAGAGAGAGAATGAGGGAATGGATAATAAAGAATGATGGTGGTGGTAGGTAGGGGTTCTCCCCTTGGTTCATGATGAACCAAGGCAACCCAAGCCTAGCCGAACCAACCCAAAATAAACCTAGCCATGAAATGCCAAAATAAGCCAAGCAAGGAATCATGCAATACAAGAAAATACGTACACGTATTCCAAAATACGTAATACGAACTATAGGCATTACACTATTCTTGCATGATGATCCTTCAACCAATCTATTCCTAGGACCACATCATTGTCGGCCATCGAAAATTCTATCAATGTAGTGAAAAATTCTCTACCGCTAACTATGATTAGACGCGAGGAATAGATTCTATCTACTCCCATAAGACCATTACCAGTAAATATATTAAGTCTTACTGATAATGACTCGGACTCCAATCCTATTCATGTTGCGAATCATGCAGACATATATGAATGCGATGCACCCGAATCAAAAAATACTATTGTTGGAAAAAAGTTAACGAGAATGGTACCTGCCATCACCTCACATGATGCCAATTCTTCTGCTACTGTCAAAGCTATAGCTTGACCCTGTCCTCTTGGTACTGATCCTCTTTGCTGGTTACCTTTCTGCCTGTTCTGAACCTGGGCTTGGACCTGAGCATGCTGCTGCCGCCTCAGCTGGAATGCTTGAACCTGAGGCTGCAAGGCCTCGGAGGCTGGTATTGCTGCTGCTGCTACATTTGTGCTAGTATCTTAACCGATGGACTGGTTAGGGTTGACAAAAATGAACTGGCTCTATGTAGACATGAGCCTATCATGTGGTCCGGTGCCCCATAAGCCAAACACAATCCCTATGCTCTGTGACATTCTGATACCACGTGCCCAGGCTTTCTACAATGAGAGCATTCTATTGTGGAAGATTGCTTCTACTTCTGTTGATGAGGATACATCAGAGTTGAGTGCTGAACCGACGAAACTATGGTCGCCGTCCTAGGAGCTCTAATTGTCAATGCCCTAGTTGCCGGGGCCGGTACTGATGACTGGGATATTTATCCATGTGGCCTCTTCTGTCCTCCTGCTTGATCTACTATCCTCTAGGAAGTATATTCGTGCCTTCTTGCTGCTCGTAAAATGGCATCAAAGGTTTCATGCTCAAACTGCTCTACTGCTAGAATGATCTCTAGGTGGAATCCCTGCTGGAATCGCTGTGCCTGGTCCAATTCGGTCGCCACCAAGGTGGAAGGAAACCGACTAAGCCTTGAAAACTTGACTGCATAACCATCGACCGTCCTTCCCATCTACTTGAGATTGTTGAATCTTGTCTGCAGATCATATCGAGCTACTGCATCAAAGTACGTCTAGAATTTATCACTGAATATCACGCACATGACAGGCATCACCAATCCAACTGCTTGTATCGCCCACCAGCTGTGAGCTAAGTCTAATAACTGCAGGCGCACAATGGCCACCTTCACTTTCTCTTGAATCCTAGCTGCCTCCAGAATAACTACTATGTCTCGAAGCGAAGCATCAGCAGTAATAGGCTGCCATCAAAGAAAGAAAGGTTCAGGCGCTTGAAGCTGTTGGCAACAATATTTCCCTGATAACTGACTCTTCCCATAGCATCTTGTACTATTCGCTATAGAGCATCACCTTGACGATCTTGTGATACAAGCAAGTCCCGGATGAGTCCCACCAGGGTTCTATTGTCAGGCTTTGCAGGCCGGGCTGGCTATACTGGTGGCTCTGGGTCCCGAAAGGCATGACTTGGGATGCTGCTCCTGATTGCTAGGTTTGGTCCCCAGTTTGCTGCTAGCTCACTTATTGTGCTCCACTGGCTGATCGGAAGGACCAGGAGGAATGCCACTGAAGATATGACATAAAGAACAATAAGGAAGGACCAGGATATATTAAGGATATAAGTATATTATTAGGTCCAGAATTAGGAAGATTAGAAGGCACGAGTAGAGATCAAGGACGAATGCTAATTGAGACATCTATTCGGTAAAACCATCACATATCTTGATTTACAAGACCTGCATGGGTCACCACTCAAACCGTATCACACCCCAGAACCAGAATATTAGAAAGCAGGGGACAGACACAACCTGCTACGTACATTGAAGTACAACCCACCTCGCAATACGGTCACGGCTGTCTAGATGTATGGGGGTTTATCTATATGCCCACAATCTCTCATGGTCAAGAACAAACCTAGTGTCTCAATCTCAAGCAAGCAAATAAATGTTACAAAATGTTAGATCATCAGAAATACAAAGTAAGGCATCCTAAACATTACATATTCAGATGATCATGAAGCTAGTCATACAAAATGTGAAGACTAGCAAGATTTAAGTCATACAGGATCAACCCTAGGATTTGTCGATCATGTAACAGCCCTTAGGTAGACGAAAATTATGTTTCAACCCGAGCTAACACTTGTTCGGCGGCTAAACGCCTCAAAAGAATAATTTACAATATAGTGGGAGAGCAAAATAAGAAAACCCATTCGTTGTTACGGTTACTTCTAGTGTTCACCATCTGGCTGGAAGACAGGTAGCTCCTCGAGTGATACTCCAAAATTTGGCCACATAAAACCAGCTGAGTCAGAACCCAAAAAGAGCAAGTACCACAAGGGAGCACCACTTATAAACTAAAACCAATATTAACAATTAAAAGAACTGATAAAAGAACATAATTAAATAATATGAAAGACAAAGATAGAAGAACACACTAACTTGCATTAGGAAAAACAAGAGATGGAATATAATTCCCATGTAATCATGAGACAATCATTCAGGCATGACCAATCAAGTCCTACGGCATGCTATCGTTAGCTAACTGGGGTTATCACAGTCCTAGTAACTAACAAGATGCAGTTCAGATGTTTCCGCAGTCACAAGCCCTGCAGACTATCCAGGTTATCCAGGCGAGGGCTAGCAGAGTTATCAGGGTTAGTAGTATACTTAAGTACTTAGTATTTTAAGAAGTGCAGCACATAATAGTGTGCTAGAAATGTGTCATACTTGACGCAAGCTACAAGTCTATAGGTGTGGCCGGGATAACATGATCGCCTATAACTAAGAAAATCTCTCTATATGAACTACTTGATTATTCTAGTAATTATCTTAGTCAAATTCATTATGAATCCCTGACCGTGGTAACCAGGGATCCATGTCCTAGACATGATGCAAGATGAGGGAGGTAGCTTGTACGGTCACTGTAGTGCCCCGCTCCGCAAAAGCACTAGATAAACAGAGAGATCAGATTGCTGGCTCTACAACAGAAGATGATTGATTTGGGTGAGTGAACAAAGATGTATTTTATGATTCGCTTACGCCTAATAAGAATCTGAGTTTTTGAATGATTGTTGTTGCTAATAACAAGATGGTAAGTTATTGAGAATGCTAGTCCAAATCAGTATGCTTATATCACATGTTGCTATGCTAAGAACAAGAAAAGAGTTAACCTGTATTCTAAGAAAAAAATGTTGCCTGCTAAAGTGTAACCACCATATTTTTAATTTAGGCGTATTTTAGTAATTATGTATTTATTTGAATTTTCTTATTAATTTATTAATTAATGTGATGCTTGTAGCTTGATTGGTGTTTTGAGTAGCATCAGGTGGTTTGACCTTAGTCACCCTTTATTAAGAGCTTAATATGATAATTAGAATTATTTGTTGACCTATAGAATTAATTTCAGAATTAATTTTATTTTTGGCAATGAATTAATGATTTAAAGTCATTTTTACATAGGCCTTTTTAACCCTTTTTGACATGGGCCTTTTAACAACTCATGGAGTGCTTGGCACATGTGCAAACCCTAACCCTAATACCCCCCTATCATGGCCGGCCACAAGCAGCCCCCCTCTCTCATTTGTAGAAACTCATAGCCTCCACAAGATCTAGAGCAAACCCTAATCTCCACTTTCTCCAAAACCCTAGTTTTCTCATTTGGAGTCCGTTTCACCTCAAACGAATTACATTGCACTCGTTGGGAAGAGGAGGACTTGTTGGAGTACTGCTAGCAAGGAGGATGAGGCATTTGCTCGGGAGAAATCGGTCGACAAAGTGCTCGAGGAATTCCTTTTATTGAGATTCCGACTCTCAATAAGTAAACCCCGATCTATCTTTGTTTCTCCTGAATTTTCTTTATTATTTCATCCATATAGGCACCCACGATCTGTGTATAAAGTTTGGTAGGATTTTGGCTTCGTTTGATAGCGGTATCGGACACGTATCGGTCATTTGTTACACGTGTTCGGCAAAATGCCACTTAGAACTGAAAGGTGTTAAATTTCGATTCTGTTTTCACAAAATCCTTTTTTATATGATTTTAACAACTTTTGTGAAGACGGATCAGAAATCAACATGATTTTGGCATCCGAACGGACACGGACACGCGTGCACGAGATCCCGTGTACGGTCCCGTGCATGCCCTGCTGTCTGTGTGTCATAACTCGATGCACAAAGCTCCCTCTCCCATAAAATTTCATGAGCATGTGGGGGCAAACTCTTTCCATATGCTCCAAAAATTTTAAGACGTTTCGTCGAGCGAGCGCAGAAAAATTCGACGTGCACTGGTCAACCCACATAGTGCACGTGGCTGAATTTTGTCGCTGACACGGCCTTCGTACGCGGATACGGTACGTCGAGGGCCCGTTCCAGGAGCACGAGCACATAGCCCTATACCTAGACTATCCAGGGACCGAATCCCGAGTCGCGGCGTGGCTCGAATCGTGAGCCACGAGGCACGTACGTGCGCAGGCTGCACAGCTGTTCACGGGTAGCTGCATCGCGTAGGCACGACATGGTGTCATGTCAGCGTATCCTAGCCCTACCCCGGGACCCTACCTAGCTGTGTGTACTGTTTTCCATTGATTATAAAAGAACAGAACTGTTTTATGGGAGGACTGGACTTTTACTTCACAATACAAACTCGCTCGTACAAAAGAGAGCCTAGGAACAAAACCTAAGAAAAGCAATCTAAAGTACAATTGTTTATTTTTGATTTGGAGGGGTGACGGTAGAGGCTCGGGAGAGTGACGGCAACTCTGCCTTACTCCTTGGACGATCGAACGCAGCTTCGGCTCCGGAAAAGAAATGCTCTTTGTGTGTGCGGGGGTAGCTAATCTCTCTGCTCGGGCTCTGTGCGTATGACTCTGTGTCTCCTCTCGTCCCTGCCTCCCTCTGCTATTTATAGGAGTGGGGTATACAGTAATTGCCCCTTAAAAAGCAGGTGGTTAGGGATTCGTTAAGATTTGTCTTGATCCTGCCTGTTGAAAATTAATCCGGATTATTTATGTTGATTGCAACAAATCTGCATCATTTATTGGGAGTTAATCTAGATAGTTATGATGATTGCAATAAATCTACATTAGGCAATTATAAAGATTGCAATAAATCTGCATTGTTATGATTTGCTAGTAGCAACAAATACGAGTGGATAAGTCTTGGTCAATCTCGTGCCACGTGTCCCAACTGCCTGTTATGTTGAATGCCATAAATCTGAATTGTTGAGATTTGATCAACTCCTGCTACGTGTCCCAACTACTACAAGCCGTATGGAGGACTGTCATAGTTGAGCCACATAAATGTGGCCTTTAACTGAACTGCATAAGGGTGGCCTTATCTGAACCGCATAAGGGTGGCCTTATCTGAACCGCATGGAAGTCCTTATAACTGAGCCGCATGGAGGTCCTTACAACTGAGCCGCATGGACGTCCTTACAACTGAGCCGCATAAAGAGCTTTGGAAATGGGTGGATCGTGCCAGCTATAAAGATTTTCCTCGTCTCTCTAGGAGCACGTCAAGAGTCATCATTTCACCTTTATGTCAGAGCCATCAATCCGTTGTGTCAGGGCTGCTGCATTGCGTTAGAGCATTAAATGAGCCAGCTGCACATAGTAATGATGGCCAGCTGTGGATGCCTGCTTTTGAACTACCCACGGCCACGAGGCTTTTTCGAGCCTCATAGAGCTCTCGGGGACTTCTGAGCCGCATGAAGCTCTAAGGGACTTATGAGCCGCATGAAGCTCTAAAGGATTTGTGAGCCGCATGAGACTCCCACTGCTTTGAGCCGCATGGATTTTACTTGTTCTTTTCCATGCTTCAACATGCACGAGCACGAGGCTTCTCGTTGCGTGTGCGGTGCTCAATCAAGCGATATACGCGCTCTTGACACGCAAAATCGGTTCTCCGATACGCATTCTCTGGACACGACACGAATACGGTTTCGACTCCGTGAGTACCCGAGCATGTCTCACATGTCGAGACCATCGTGTTTGCCAAATTTTGTGGGTTCTAGTTGAGTATTTTGCGATTTGGATCTTGATGTGGATTTCATGTTTTTTGACAATTTAAGCTTTGAATCGATTTGTGATATTTTGATTTCCTGAGTTTTAAACTATAACTTCTGAGTTTATAGTTCGAATACGAGATCCTGGACTTGCGGGAATTCGTTGTTGGTTTTATTTCCTAATTTTCTATCATATATGTGTATATATTCCCTTTTTTCTCTATGTATAAGTATATATATATGTGTATATCTATATTTCAACCTATAACTATACATGTATATATATATATATATATATATATATATATATATATATATATATATATATATATATATATTATATATATATATATATATATATATATATATATATATATTTTTTTTTTTTTTTTTTGGTGAATGTGTGTATATATATATATATATATATATATATATATATATATATATATATATATATATATATATATATATATATATATATTTGGTGAATGTGTGTTGAGATACTTCGATTCTCAGATTTGTACATTTGTTTCCTCTTCACGGTTTCACTTTCTTTCTTCATGTATATATATGTTAGTATGTGTATGTATATATATATATATATATATATATATATTTAATATATATACATTTTTTTATATACATATTTAATATATATATATATATATATATATATATATATATATATATATATATATATATATATATATATATATATATATATATATATATATATTATATATATATATATATATATATATATATATATATATATATACTTGTGTGTATATATATATATATTTTTTGTGTGTGTGTATATATATATATATAATATATATATATATATATATATATATATATATATATATATATATATATATATATATATATATATATATATATATATATATATATATATATATATATATATATATATATATATATCACTCAAGTAATATATATATATATATATTACTTGAAAAAATATATATATATATTACTTGAGTGATATATATATATATATATATATATATATATATATATATATATATATATATATATATATATATATATATATATATATATATATATATATATATATATATATATATATATATATATATCACTCAAGTAATATATATATATATATATATATATATATATATATATATATATATATATATATATATATATATATATATATATATATATATATATATATATATATATATATATATATATATATCACTCAAGTAATATATATATATATATATAGGATCCGGATCAAAGGCCCCGCCCGCGGAGCCCCGTCGAAGCCCCGCCCCCCCTGCACCATCGGATCGCGCGGGGCCCGCGTGAGCCCGCGCGATCCAACGGCCAAGGGGGGCGGGGGCTTCGGCGGGGCTCCGTAGGCGGGGCTCCCGATCCGCTCCCATATATATAGATATAGATGGAGAGAACGGGTGGAGCTCCTCTGCTCCCCACTCCGCCCCTTGCGGTCGGGTGGCTCGGCTGGCCGGTCGGCCTCCTCGGCCCGGTCGCCCCCCTATGTCTCCTCCTCCCCTAGGAGGCCCTTTCTCCTCCCCTCGCCTCCCCGGTCGGCAGACCTCTGCCTGGCCCTTCCAGCTGCGGGGGGCTTCCGTCGGATTCCTCCTACCGTTCGACTTCCCCTCGCCGGACTCCGTGGGACTTCCCTTTTCCCCTCGCTGGCTTATCGCTTTGGCGCCGTCGCCCTCAGCCTCGTAGGCGTCGCCGAGCTCGGCGTCAGATCCCAGCTCCCTCCCTTCCCTCCAGGTCCTCGCCCCCTCCGTCCGTCGTTTCGGCCGCCGCGTCGCTCCCACCCTCGGCCGCGGTCCCGCTCCCCGCTCCCCTCTCCCTCCGGCGAGCATCCGACCTGGCTCCTCCCCTACCCTGGCTTTCGGCGTCCCCACGGCGGCTCCCCTTTTGGCCCCCGCCGCCAGGGCCTGCTCCGCCCCCTTCCTCGCGGTGGCGTCTGTCACGCCCCAGAACCAGAATACTGGAGAGCGGGGGCAGACATAGCCAGCTACGTATATTGAAATGGATTCCATCTCGCTATACGGTCACGGCTGTCTAGGATACATGAGGGTTTATCTACAAGCCAACAGTCTCTTAAGGTCATGAACAAGCCTAGTGTCTCAATCATAAGCAAGTAAGTAAGAGTCACAAGATGTATGATCATTAAATATACAATAATAAGTGCGTCCCAAATATTACATATTCAGCTGATCATGAAGCTAGTCGTTACAAAATGTTAGGACTAGCAAGAGTTTAGTCATACATGATCAACCCTAGGATTTGTCAATCATGTTACAGCCCGTAGGCAGACAGTAAGTAAGTGCAATCGAGCTAAACAGGTGCTCGTCGGCTAAACGCCTAAAAAGAATATTTTTACACTAGAGCGGGAGAGCCAAAAATAACCCACTCGTTGCCAGGGTTCCGTCTAGTGGCCACCAACTGGCTGGGAAGTCGGTAGATCCTCTGGAGCTGCTCCGAAATCTGGCCACACAAAACCAGCTGGGTCAGACCCCAGAAAGAGCAAGTGCCACAAAGGAGGCTTCACTTAAGAACTAAAACCAGCAATCAGCACAGGAATATAAATATAAATAAAATAAGGACTGGAATAAAAGGAAACATATCAGGATGATATACGACGAGATAACCATGGAACTATTCAGATAGCCAGGTTACAACCCGTAAACCAAACAAGGACCGGGGTTGTAACCCTTCGTCTGAACGGAGCTTGGTTTCTCACCATTTATCGGTAAAATAAATACAAGCATTCTGGTCATTCAATAGTCTGGAACAGGGTTAGGGCAAGACTAGACTGGTTAGACTCCATCCAATCACTTCACGGCCAAGCAAGAACTACGGCTTGATACTTTAACTAACTAGGGTTGTCACAAGCCTAATTACTAACAAGATGCAGTGAGATTATTCCACAGCCACAAGCCCTGCAGACCATCCAGGTTACCCAGGTCGAGAGATTAGGGTTGAATTCAGGTGGGTACATCGTCCAGGAAACGCATGTACCCTTAAGCAGTTTGAAGGGTGCAACACATGACAGTGTGCTGGAAATGTGCCCTACTCGACGGCAGGCTACAGATCCCAAGCGCGCCCAGGTAACGGGATTGCCTGTAGTTGGAAAATCTCTTCATGACTAATGTATTAATCTAGTTGTTAACCTTAGTCCATTTTAGTAGGTACTCCTGACCGTGGTACTCAGGAGTCCCCTTCTAGATATGATGCAAGACAGGACTGGACTATTTGTACAAGCACAATCGCCCACGCTGTCCAGGTTATTCATACAGGTCATGTCATGTCAGGTAGCCGTCGCAACAGCTTATCAAGATATAACATGTCAGGTTTATCATGTCAAGTGTACTTGTCAGGAGTACGCAACGACGGACCACTATCAGGTCATATCAGGTCATTTTGTCAGGAGTGCACCACTACGGTTCACTATCGTGTCATGCTCAGGTATCATTTCCAAACATATTAAACAAATCCATAATTATCAAGTTCAAGGCAAAAGGCGTAAGGATATAAAATAGACGTTAAATATCTAATAAAATATCAATATACAGGGCTATAGAAGATCAAGGGTAATCAGGCTACGCTCAAGCCAGGCTACGCTCAGGCTAGCGTACGCTCAGGTCTGCGTACCAAAGGATCCATATACTTCCAATGGGAAGCGTACGCAAGGGTCAGCGTACACAAGGGCACGCTCAAGCTATGGGTCAGCGTACGCTCAAGCTAGCGTACGCTCAAGACTGCGTACGCTCGAGCTAGCGTACGAAAGGGGCCAGCGTACGCCTTGCTCGCTTAAGCTAGCGTACCAAGGCACGCGTACGCTCAAGCTAGCGTACGCTCAAGACATGCTGCCAACAGACAGCGTATCAAGGCTATCGTACGCTCGCTAAAGAGCAGCGTACACAAGTCAGCGTACGCTCGCTAAATAGCAGCGTACTCAAGTCAGCGTACGCTCGCTAAAGAGCAGCGTACACAAGTCAGCGTACGCTCGCTAAAGAGCAGCGTACACAAGTCAGCGTACGCTCGCTAAATAGCAGCGTACTCAAGTCAGCGTACGCTCGCTAAAGCGTAGCGTACAGCTCAGTGGCGTAAGCTAAAAAGCTAGCTCACTGTTCACTGTCTTCTCCAAATGGCAAGAACAGCAAGAACTCTAAAGTTGAATCTAAGCTTCAATTGTCCAAATCTTGGTCAAAACAAGTCCGAATCCAACTTTCCAAAGGTCAAAATTGGGTAGAATGAAATTTTCTAAAACATGGAACCATCAAAACTTGAAAACAAGCAAGTTTGATAGATCAAAACACCAAAAATTTGAAAATAGCAAAACTCTAGATCTACAAGAATTAAAGCCTCAAAATAGAAAATGACAAGTTCTAATGTGGTTTAGAATCATGAGGAGAAGCTAATGAAACCATCAAAAGGAGTTCTCTGGTGGAAGCAAGTTGCACTTGCCTATGGTGTTCTTGGTTGGTGGAGAAGAGTAATGGTGGGGGAAGGAGAAGTAAATGAGAATTATGGAGGAGAGAGAAGGTTGGTGGGGATAATAAAGAGGAGGGTTGTGGTGGAAATGAAGGAGAAGCATAGGCTAAGGTGTTCCACCCTTGGCCCATGATGAACCAAGCATTGGGTCGGCCGAACCAAGCCAACCCAAATCGAGAGTTAAACCAAGCCGAGAGCTAAACAAGGAATAATACAAGAAAAGACACGTACACGTATTTCCAAAATACGTACTACAAACCACAGGCATTACAACTCTACCCACCTTAAAAGAATTCCGTCCTCGAAATTTAATTAAGAGGCTAGAGGGACAAGAACAAGCTATACTATTCATAGGCAATTATACTAGTCAATCAATCAATCATGCAAGCAAGGAATTGATGGCATGAGGCATAAGAAAGACATTATACCTCACGAGTCAAACAAGTCGGGATATCGTGATCGGATATCATCCTCACGCTTCCACGTTGACTCCCCCAAAGAGTGATGACCCCCAGCAACTCGGACTAACTTGATAGTCTTGTTCTTGAGGATCTTCTCTCTTCGATCCAATATAGACATGGGCCTCTCCTCATACGAAAGGTTGGTACCAACAACCAATTCCGAATGATCTAGGATGTGGCTCGGGTCCGAGATGTACCGTCGTAATTGGGATACATGGAACACGTCATGCACCTCGCTTAGCGACGACAGAAGAGCGAGACGATAGGATACATCTCCTACTCGTTCCAGAATGTCGAATGGCCCTATATACCTAGGACTAAGCTTTTCCCGTACGCCGAAATGAATGACGCCACGGTTAGACGAAATCCTCAGGAATACATGATCGCCGACCGAGAACTCGAGAGGGCGCCGATGAGAATCGGCCCAATGGCGCTGGCGATCTTGGACAACTCGAAGGTGATCTCTGACTCGCCTGACTACTTCAACGGTCTGAGCAATCATTTCTGGACCAAGCATCTGCCTCTCTCCAACATCATCCCAGGCTAACGGGGATCTGCACTTCCTGCCATACAGTGCCTCGAACGGTGCCATCTGGATATTGGCCTGGAAACTATTGTTGTATGAGAATTCTATCAGGTGCAAATAATCTTCCCATGAACCACCGAAGTCAAGTGTGCAAGACCGCAATATGTCTTCAAGAGTCTGGATCGTGTGCTCCGACTGGCCATCCGTCTGCGGGTGATATGCCGAACTGAACTGGAGATGAGTCCCCAAACTCTCTTGCAAGCTACGCCAAAAGTGCGACATAAATCTTGAATCTCGGTCCGAGGTGATACTGACTGGCACTCCGTGCAATCTGACAATCTGCCTGAGGTACATCTCCGCTAGCTGAGCCGTCGACTGACCAACTCTAAACGGGAGAAAGTGCGCTACCTTGGTAAGCCTATCTACAATGACCCAAATAGCATCTCTACTAGCTGGGGATCTAGGTAATCCAGTCACGAAATCCATGGTCACATGCTCCCACTTCCATTCTGGAATCGATAAGGGCTGAAGAAGTCCAGCCGGTCTCTGATGTTCGGCTTTAACTTGTTAGCAAACCAAACACCGAGAGATAAACCGAGCTATCTCCCGCTTCATGCCATTCCACCAGAAGTGCTGACGGATATCACGGTACATCTTCGTACTGCCAGGATGGATGGAATACTGAGAACTGTGCGCCTCTGACATGATCTCCTGTCTGATATCTCAATTGGGTACACAAAGACGCTTACCATGTCGAAGTGTACCATCCTCATGAATACATAACTCTGGTCTTCGTCCTGCTTCACACTCTGCTCTGAGTCGCTGAAGCTTGGAATCTGCCGACTGCGCCATCCGGATCCTCTCGACTATAGTGGACTGAACTTGCATGCTGGCCATCAACGCCACACTGGAAGGGAGAACAACTTCAATACCCATCTTCTGAAGATCTGCTAACAGCTCTGGTTGCGCTGTTAGGAAATAAGCTCCGGCTCTCCTGCTCAATGCATCTGCTACGACATTGGCCTTCCCAGGATGATACTGTAAGCTGACATCATAATCCATAAGAAGCTCCAGCCACCTCCTCTGACGCATGTTAAGATCCTTCTGGGTGAAAACATACTTCAGGCTCTTGTGGTCGGTAAAAATCTCCACCCTATCTCCGTACAAGTAGTGCCTCCACAACTTAAGTGCAAACACCACTGTTGCCAGCTCCAAGTCATGGGTTGGGTAATTCCTCTCATGATCACGAAGTTGTCGTGACGCATAAGCTATTACCTTTCTATGCTGCATCAGAACACATCCTAAACCTCTGTCTGAAGCATCACAATACACTGAAAATCCTCCGGTTCCATCTGAAAGCATGAGAATAGGAGCTGTTATCAATTTTCGCTTCAACTGCTCAAAAGAACTCTGACACTCTGCTGTCCAAGCAAACTGCGCATCCTTGCGGGTCAACTGCGTCAATGGCGCTGAAATTCGAGCAAAATCCGAAATAAACCGCCGGTAGTAGCCGGCCAATCCAAAAAAACTATGAACCTCTGCAACTGTACTGGGTACTGGCCATGACTCAATAGCTACAATCTTCTGGGGATCCACTTCTACTCCTCCTCTGGTGATGATATGACCCAAGTATGAAATGCGATCGAGCCAGAACTCGCATTTACTGAACTTGGCATATAACTGGTACTCTCTGAGGATCTGAAGAACCATACGAAGATGCTGCTCATGCTCCGCCTCACTCTTGCTGTAGACCAGACCAGAATGTCATCCAAGAACACAATCACAAACTGATCCAAGTAAGGCATGAAGATGCGATTCATGAGGTCCATGAATACTGCCGGCGCATTGGTTGCTTCAAATGGCATAACAAGGAACTCCCAATGCCCATATCTCGATCTAAAAGCCGTCTTCGGGATGTCCTGCTCTCTGATTCGGATCTGATGATAACCTGAGTGCAAATCAATCTTCGAGAAGACTGAAGCCCCCTTGAGTTGATCAAACAAGTCATCTATCCTCGGAAGAGGGTATCTGTTCTTGATTGTTACTGAGTTCAAGGTACGATAATCAACACATAACCTGGACGTACCATCCTTCTTTTTCACAAGAAGCATCGGGGCTCCCCAAGGCGATCCACTAGCACGAATGAATCCCTTGGTTCTCAGTTCTTCAATCGTCTTGTACAATATCTCCAACTCTGATGGCGCCATCCTGTAGACTCTCTCTGATACTGGGGCTGTCCCGGGAATCAAGTCTATAGTGAACTCGATCTCCCGCTCTGAAGGCATACCTGGAAGCTCCTCTGGAAAAACATCTGGGAACTCATCCACTATCCTGGGCAACTGAACTGCTGCTACTGCCATCCGTAATACTGGAGGAGATGACTCAACCTCACCTCGAGAGAAAGAAAACTCCGGCACTCCTGGAATGCTAAAAACAACCCTACCAATATGGCAGTCTATCCTAGCATACTGGTTCCTCAATCAATCCATCCCTAAGACCACATCATAATCGGCCATCGAGAATTCTATCAATCTAGCAGGGAATTCCCTACCGCTAACTACGATCCGACACGAGGAAAATACTCTATCTACTCCCACAAGTCCGTTACCAGTAAGTATATTGAGCCTTACTGATAATGACTCGGGCTCCAATCCTACCCGTGTCGCGAATCGTGCAGACATAAAAGAATGCGATGCACCAGAATCAAATAAAGCTGAAGCTGGAAAGGAGTTGACGAGAATAGTACCTGCCACTACCTCACCTGGTGCCAACTCTTCCTCCACGGTCATCACCATAGCCTGACCGTGCCCTCGGGGTGCTGGTCCCCTCTGCTGAAACCCTCGCTGCCTACTCTGACTCAAGGCCTGGGCTTGTGCATACTGCTGGGGGCTCTGTTGCTGAAACGCCTGGGACTGAGGCGGCAAGGGCCTCGGCAATGGATACTGCTGCTGCTGCTGCTGGACCGGTACGGGTGCTCTTACCGAAGAACTAGAAAGGTTGGACGAGGATGAACCACCCCTGTTCGGGCAGGATCCAACCCTATGGTCTGGTGCTCCACAAGCCAGACACAATCCCTGTGCCCTGCGACATTCTGCCACCACATGGCCTGGCTTCCCACAATGAGAACAACCCACTGCGGAAGATTGCTTCTGCTTCTGCTGCTGCTGAGGGTGCGTCGGAGTTGAATGCTGAACCGACGTTACTGAGGCCGCTCGCCTCGGAGCTCCAATAGTCAAAGCCCTGGCTGTCGGGGCCGGTGCTGAAGACTGATTCATCTGGCCGTGAGATCTCTTTCGACCCCCGGTCCTATCCATATTCCTCTGTGAGGTATACTCATGCCTCCGGGCTGCTCTCAAGACTGCATCAAAAGTCTGATGCTCAAACTGCTCAACTGCTAACAAGATCTCCAAGTGAAGTTCCTGCTGGAACTGCTGGGCTCTATCATACTCGGTTGCCACCAAAGTGGGAGCAAACCGACTGAGTCTAGAAAACTCGGCCGCATATCCGTCGACCGTCCTGCCTCCTTGCTTCAGATTTATGAACCTTGTCTGTAGATCGTACCGAGCTACAGCATCAAAATACTTGGTCTGGAATCTCTTTCGGAATACTGCCCAAGCAATGGGGGCTGCTAATCCAACGGCCTGCGCTGCCCACCAGCTGCGGGCAAGATCTAACAACTGCAGGCGTACAACAGCCACCTTCTCGTTCTCTGGAGTCGTGAAGGAAACTTTGAGATAGCCATTCCATACATTGCACACATCCTTCAATATACAATAAAGTACTCCAGTGACTGGAATGGAGGGACGTTGAGCCATCTTCCTTGGACAATTGAGAGTCTTCAAAAGTGGAGTTACGGGACAAGTCTTCGACGCACGGCCGAAGCTTCAAAATCACGAGCGTCGCCGAGCTAGTTGGCACGTCCTTCCTGATTCGCGGGACCTGCAAGAGTGAGGATCAGTACGATCACATGTACTAGTGAATGACTAATTAAAATCCAAGCTCTACATTTGATTCAAGCAGTTTTATAAACATGTTAGCTAGCTATTATGTGATCTTTCTAACCATCCTGATCAATTAGCATGTCAACATATTTCGAGGCAAGCATATGAATTTGTAAGCATTAAGCAACCATCATATTCATCCCGTGTCACGTGCATTTGTTAAGCAGTGAAAGGATGTGAAGGCCACTGGCAATGTCAAGCCATCACGGACTATAGCTGGGTTAGACGGCGACCCTTTTACGGCGGATAGCGACCCCTGTGCGAAAGTTTCTGAATAACCCACGCCGATGTAAGGCTGGCGCTTGCTATACTCGTTCCTCCCGGGCCGAATTGGTCCCTTGGCCTAGGCAACCGTTCGAGGAACTACACCTTGTCGATATGTTGTCCAATGACTGTTTTCAGAGTCTTGAAATATGCTATCTCTTTTCTAGAACCTTATTATTTCTCTTTTTTGTGCAAAACTTAGCCTTTGTTTTGAACTTAGTCTATTTACTCACTTAGCCATATTGTTGCGTTAAACGTTAATCGATTCATTTATTGTCTTGCATAGGCTAAGTAGAATTGCATGAGGAAGCATGTTTTCCATTTTCAATACCGGCAGTTTGATAGCAAGTGTTTCGTGAAGAATCGTGCCCCGATTTTCTTTAATTCTACACTATTATGACAAGCATTCATTTACTTCACATATTGATTTTGAAGTAGAGAGACGAGGCGAAGGAGGTCAGCCACTCGCCTTAGACTTGCTTCAAGCGAACGACTGGTTGGCTGCGCTGACGTCGCCTACACGATCACTTGCAATCACATAAGCAACTGATTAGAATGCTGTATAATTCAAGGAATTACGTTATGAATGCGAAGCTCGAACATGCAAGTCACAAAAACCCATCGGAAACATTCACGAAAAATGCATTCACGAAAACCAAAGCCAAATCTAAATCAAGTGTGGCATGAATATCAGAGCAATGTGAGGTCTCTCCCGACTCAGCCGCAGAGCCAATTCTTGAGACGCAACCTGCTGAATATGGGACTTGGTTCCAAAGAAGCCATTCCATAACGTAGAATGGATCTTAATTCAACCGTTCCCGTTCGATCGACTCGGCCGATTCCGACCTATCGGTCCCGACCGAATCGGTAGCGACATTGTTCCTTTCTCGCGTACCGCGTGGACGAAAACGAGGCACGATGTAGGGACGAGGCACTACAACGATCTCAAAGCTCGTCATATAAAGTATGACTTGGGCGATGGAAATACTGTAAACATGTCGGGACTGTAGGTCAGCGGCAGGTTTGGACGTGTGAAGATGGGCGATGGAAACACTGCACCATGTACCGAGTTTGCGCTACAACTTGATTTCGGTAGGGAGGCTGGCAGATGATGGCTGTCGCAGTCTATTTTGGGACAAGGATTGGATGCTTGTGAAGGGTTCCCAACAGTTGACTCATCCAAATCAATGGGGACTCCTATGGCAACAACGATACAACTTGATAATGATGAAGACGGTATCTCGGTCGACATTCTTAAGTATCGAGGTATGATCGAGAGCTTACTCTATTTAACTGCTAGCCGACCCGATATTATGTTTAGTGTTTGTATTTGTGCACGATACCAAGCAAACCCGATATTATGTTTAGTGTTTGTACTTGCACTTCCATTAAATATGATAATACTAGCTCTATAAATCTTACGATAAATCCGATTTGTCACTCACGCACGAAACACATTAAGATTAAGCACCATTTTCTTCGTGACCATCAACATTAATAATACTAGCTCTATAAATCTCACTTCCATTATTGAAACTAATATTAATACTAAAGTTTAAATTAGTTTTTGATTTAACATTTAAACTTAGATTTAAATTCACAACTTAAAAGTAGTTAAAGTTAAAATTCCATTCTTTTTATTTGCAATCTACAATATTATTGGAACTAGCATTAATATTAAATCTACAGTAGCATTTCTGTTAATTTAAAATTTATAATATAATTGAAACAAATATTAATACAGTGGCATTACCGTTATTTCCAAATAGTTTTTTCCTTGTTCGGTTACACCCCTCCACGAGCGGGTTACACCCCCGAAACGAGCGGGTTAAATAGCATTTTCTAAAGAAAAGAACCCATCCGACTAGAGAGAAACAAAGGAGAGAAGAAGAAGAACAGTCGCAATGGAGAGGAGCAAGAGCAAGATCAACTGCAGCGGATGGGCCGTCATCCCTACGGAGATTCTCTCAATGATACTGGTACTGTCGGGGATGCCGGCGGACGAGGTAATGTGCAACGTGGCCCCAGTTTGCCGTTTGTGGTGGAAGACGCTCACCGGTCCCTTAGACTATTGGTCCAACGTCGACTTGGTACAGTGGTGCCGGAGGATCCAGCAAACCGCTAAGATTAGTTTGACCGTAAAGAAGCTCGTGGCTCACAGTGGGGGATATCTATTGTCCTTCTCCGCGTACAAGCTCGACGAAGCAGCCTTCCCTTTTGCATGTTTAAGGCCTGTGCAAAATTTTATTTAGTCTTATTCTAATACTTTATTTTTTCTATTACAAAATTTTACGTATACTTTGTTAATTTCTATTGATCTTTTTCCATTTTTATAATATAGTGGGAAATTTCTAAGGGTGCTGCGCATTCCGAAGTGCGACGTGAGTGATGAAACTTTCGTGAGACACTTGGAGTTTCTTCCGGTGCTGGAAGAACTCGACATTAGCTACTGCCTCTATATCACGTCGATTGGAATATTTTCTGTCGGAAAGTATTGCCACCGTTTGGTCAAGCTGAGGAGGAACATGCCCCCTCCATATTTCATGCTCAGGAACAGATTTGTGCTGAACACGTCGAACGAGACGGAGGGAAAGGCCGTAGCTAATTCGATGCCGCGTCTCGAGCACCTAGAGATGGGATTAGGCATGTTCAATGGAGACATGATGCGATCTATCATATGCAACTGCAAGGGTCTTCGCGTGCTCGACATACGTGGGTGCTTCAACGTGCACTTCGATGACGATCTCAGGAAAATTTGTGATTTAATACAGACGTTTAAACGACCCTTTGATGATGTAATCCCAGGAGAACCTGGATACGAGATGTATAGTGATTTAGATCTCATCAATCAGTCCTGGGGTGAATGGTTCTTCTGACATTAGCATGCATGCATGCATTTCTTTCTATTTTTTACTAGTCTACATATACGTACTTTGTACGTATTTTAATTAGAATATTATAAAGTCAGTTGTCATCTTTTTGTCTTTTTCAGGTGACTATTTATATGTCAAGAGATTCGAAGTACAATTATTTTTTTAAATTTTTATTATCTATTGAGAATAATAACCTTTAGAAAATGGTAATGACATAAAAATTTATTACCATTGGAACATAATGTTATATAGAAAAAATAAAACTTGCATGCAAACTTTATTTCTTTGACTCTTAAACATAAAGGTCATGAAAGTTGACATAATAACATCATGTTTATAAATACTCAAGGGTAATTTAGGAATTCAAAAGTTTCACCACCAAGTTTTCTTATTATATAGTAGAATAGATATAAAAACGTATAATATGAATTTTATCCAATTATAGTTAAATATGCTTCTAACTCATTTGGTTAAGGTGCAAGGTGCAAGGTATTTTTTTTTGAGTTCGATTCTCCATTTGACAAAATTTTATTTTTTCAACAATTTTTTACATGATTAATTTTTTTAAATAAAATGGACTGTGATATAATGACGCCTAAGACGGCTCACTTTTGAGCCGTTTTGAAACCTCATTATATAGTGGAAGATATGATATCAGTATCTTAACATTAATACAACATCTCAGTGTAATCATATCCAAGGGATTTCGACATTTTTCAACACGGATTTTACCTTCTTCAAGATGAATTTTGGCAGTGCAAATTCCACTCATATTAGTGGTATCAGTGCCATTCACCATAATTAATGGTGATCGATAGACATTTATACAAGAAGAGTGGCCTGGGGGAGATACGAAAACATTGGTTTCTTTTTCACAGCCCTTTAAAATCTATTTATACAGCCAAACAGCCAAACTATTCATTTTCACCAGCCTTCAAAACCAATTTATATAGATTCAAAACAAAACTAAATAGCCAAACTATTTAAAATTCACAACCCTTCAGAACAGTCTCAAATGTACCATTCTCCGTCCTAAATGTACCATTCTCCGTCCTAAATGTACCATTCTCCGTGTTAGATGTGAGACCCGTCTCACTGTATCAGTATTTTATACGGATACATGTTTATTTGAGCCGTATTTCGTATTTATCGATTTACGTGATATTTTAAATTTTTCCTAAGTGTAGGATTTTCATGACTTGGTTTAACTTGGACTTGGTTTTATTTGGTTCGGTTCCATTTTGACTTGGTTTGGTCTAGTTGGTTTCTCATGAGCTGAGGTGTATGGCTTAGATTGAGTGAAGAGGAATGAATGGTGGAGATCACTTGAGCTTGTTATATAAGCCACTTTTCTCTCTCCCTCCTCATTCACCCTCATTCATTTCTTTTCCACCAAACCCTAGCCATTGGAGAGAGGCAAGTACACCTTGTCGAATGTTGGACGATTTCAATTTCGTTTGTTCCATTCTCTTCCTTGTTATATTCTAAGCATCTTTAGAACTTAAAATTTTCGATTTTACCGAGTGGATTGTTGTAGATCTAGCTTTGTGGTATTTTCGGTTTTCCTGGGTTTTGATCTGTCAAACCTGCATATTTTTGCTAGTTGATGGTTCCATGTTGTGGAGAATTTTGTTCTACCCCATTTTGACCTATGGAAGTTCGAATTTGGACTCTGGATGACGATTTTATGGAGCTTGGAAGTATGGCTTCATGGTGTTTTCCTTCTCTGAAGTGAGGAGAAGAACAGTACTTGACCACATGACTATTTCATGCGGCAAGTGGTTTTTCTAGCCGCATGGCCTTGCAATCATTAATTTCATGCATGCATTAAATATTTGCTTGATAAGTGCTTGCTTGCATGCAACAGTTAGTGGCCGCATAGGCCTATGGATATTTATTATTTATTATAATATGGCTTGCTCTTAAATATTACTTACTTTTAATATTTCCTTGCCTGCATGCAATCTACAGTAGCTAGCCGCATATGAAACAATGAGCCGCATGGAGACTAAGCATTAGAAATAATGCATTAGCACACGATGTATATTTTGCTTGAAACACTAAGCCTGGCCGCATTGAACAATTCCATGTATTGCCATGCATTTAATGTATTGCCATGCATTAAATAAAAGCATTAAGCATTGCATTTCAATTGCTTGCATCAACAAGCTTTCCCTGGAAACAAATAATGTGAGCCGCATAGGCTACTGTAGATTCAATACTTAATGCATTTAAGTCCCCACTTTCATACTTAATGCATTTTTTGTCCCCACCTTTATACTTATTAGTATTTTGTCCTTATATGTTTTTGTCCTTATATGCATTTGTGCTTGGAAGCACACAGCCGCATAGGCTTAAGTAACTTAAATGCCTTTTTGCATTTAGACCCTTTAATACTTAATGCTTTATCCCTAAGGCCTTGTATTCTAAGGTGTTTTTTTTGTACTATGCTTTAAGGCTTAATGCACTTAAGTCCTTAGTAATTAATATTTTAGGCTTTAATGAATTGGTTTAAGCCTTGGAAAAAGTGGTAAGCCGCATAAGACTCTGATGGTTGAATGCATTTTTGCATTTAAGACCCTACTTTATTATTTAATGCTTTAAATGCCCTTCCTTGGTATCAACCGCATGGCCATTTTTAGTATTTATTTATTTGGTTGTACTTTCATGCAAGCAAATGTGAGGGTGAGCCGCATGGACATTTACAGCATTAATAATTGCTTGATGCAGAGCCGCATGGCCTTTGGCCATTAAATATATTATTATTACTTGCATGTTGTATTTTTGCATAAAATCTAATGTGAGCCGCATAGGTTCTCTTCCCCCACTATCTAATATTTTGGCCACGTGAGCCACTCTTTTACTGGCAGTCATCATTTTATTGTTTGGCCACGTGCCCCTTTTTCCATTATCTTGCTTGCAAAGTGGAAGCTTGCATTCATTGCGGGTCTCACTCTCTTTGTCTTTTCTGATTGCGGAAATGTTTCTTGCTGGCATTTAATTTTGGAGCCGCATGGCCTCCCACCCATTCTTGGCCGCATGGCCCCTTTTGTTATTTTCTGGCCGCATGGGTGGCCTCCCACTCTCTATGATCGCATATTTGTTCTCCCACTTTTGGACCGCATGGGTCCCACTTTGATTGTTTAAATATTTTATTTGCCTGAATTGTGGTCAGAATTTCTTCCCACTCCCAACATGAAAATTGTAGAATTTCTCCTTGACTTCAAGAATATATATATTATTAATATATTATTATTTAATTGTGTAAGTTTCTTCCTTCTTTGATAAATGACATGACACGACGGTGACCCGTAGTGGTGCACTCTTGAAATGAACTTGACATGATATTCTTGACATGATATTCTTGACTTGATAATTGACAGTGATAACTTGACATGATATGCTTGACCTGATTCTTGATAGTGACCCGCCGTGGTGCACTCTTGACATGATAACTTGAAATGATAAATAAGAATGACTTGATAGTGGCCCGTCGTGGCGCACTCTTGATAAGTAATAATGATAATGATAGTGGCCCGTCATGGCGCACTCCTGACAAGAATTAATTAGTATCCTGACACCGTGGGTGATTGTGTTTGTACAAATAAACTCGTCTCGTCTTGCATCATGTCTAGGACATGAATCCCTGGTTTCCCACGGTCAGGGATTCATACTGAAATCGACTAAGGCTAATTACTAGAATAATCCAGTAGTTCATGGAGAGACTTTCCCAGTTACCTGTTGCCCCTTTGATCCCGGCCTTATATATATATATATATATATACATGGGATTTGTTGCTATCCGTCGAGATGAGCGCACTTCCAGCCCGCCGTCGAGTGTGGTACCTTAGGACACATGTATCTTACTACAGTGTGTCTGCTATAACATGCTATCTTTTTCTTTTCTTTGCTGGGGTCATTCAGGTAGTAACAAACGGGTAATTGGACTTAGAAGAATCTCATTGCATCTTGCTAGTAACTAAGCCTGTGATAATCCTAGTTAGTTAAAGTATCAAGCCGTACTTATTGCTTGGCCTTGATTGATTGAATAGAGTCTAACTCAGTCTAGTCTTGACTTGATCCTGCACGAGATTGTCACATGACCTGATTGTTCATATTCGCCCTGTCCTGTACATGATCGTTACATGTACTGATTTCTTATTTTATCCTGCCGATAAATGGTGGGAGAAACCAAGTTCTGTTCAGACGAAGGGTTACAACCCCGGTCCTTGTTTGGTTTACGGGTTGTAACCTGGTTATCTGAATAGTCCCATGGTTATCTCATCGTATATCACCTGCCCAGTTTTATTTATTTAACATGTTCTCCAGTTTACTTACTGTCTTCCTATGTTCGGGATAAGTGCATTGGTACTGCACGAATCTCGATCCTCCCTTACTTATTGCTTGTTGTTTGCTATTGATTGTTGGTTTAAGTTCATAGTTCGGCCTCCTTTGTGGTACTTGCTATTTGGGGTCTGACCCCACTGGTTTTGCATGGCCAGGTTCTAATAGAAGAGTCCGAAGGATCTACCGTAACATCTACTCGACGGTGACCAGCCGGAGCACCAGAGTGCCTCAGTGGGTTTCTTCTTCATTCTCTCACTGATATGTAAATTCTCCTCTTGTAACATTTAGCCCCGAGCACGTGTTTAGCTCGTGTTTGGTATTTTTTTGATATTGTAGCCTACGGGCATAAACATGATATGTGTATTCTAGACTATAGCTAGTCCTTATCGTGTACGACTAATATTCTAGCTAGTCCTCAGTTCTATGGTACTGGCTTCATGATCATTCATGTATATATGGTTCGGGACGCCTTACTATTGTATGTATGATGATCGTACTCTTTGCTCTTGTATAACTGCCTGTGATTGAGATACCTAGGATTGTTAAACCATAGGATTGACTGATGGCTTGTAAAGTAACCCCCATGTCTTGATAGCTTATACGTGATTTCAGAGTATTAACGTACTTTGGGATTGCGTAGCTGGCTGTGTCCGCCTCCGTCCAGTATTCTGGTTCTGGGGCGTGACATGGTTTTAGTGGTGGCGCCATGCAGGTCTGAATCTCGATTTTCAGATTTGTGGGGGTTACCATGTTTAGATATCTCAATCACGATTTTCCTTATTGATCTCCTTCGGATTATTCTCTACCTCTGATACTTAACTTGATATCTGTTTTGATCATTGATCATTCCTGTTCCCATAATTTGATCTTGTGTCCTTCAACTTTCAAGGGCACTGTTCTTGATCCTTCTGATTATCTTGTTCGTGTTTTGCCGATGGCAGCTCAGCATTCTTCAGCCAGGCCAGTTATGGAGGACCAGTCTCAGCATGCAGGCAGAGATGTCAGTCTATTCCGATCAGCCAGTCGCTTCTGTCTTTGTATCTTGAGACAGGTAATAAAGTTCAAGTATCTGTTTCAACTACGATGACACGTTCTGGGTAGAGTCATGTCTTGAACTAAGTCATTGGTACCGACTTACCTTGAGGCTTGACTTTTATCCATTTTTGGGAGTCAGCTTAGGCCAGCAAGGACGTTGGTTTCTACACAACTGACTCAGGAGTCATATTGATCCATATGCCTCCAGCCCTTCTTGATCATGATTGTATTTGTTCTTGTGCATTTATTTACTGCTTACGCGTTTATTTACATTACTGATTGTTTTACTTACTTACTTGCCATGCTTGATTTATTGAGATTGTTGAGTTTCCTGGAGCTTTTGTTTTGTTATCTTGCTCGACTAGCCTCAGAAAATTTCGAGGACGGAATTTTTCTAAGGTGTGGAGAGTTGTGAGACCCGTCTCACTGTATCAGTATTTTATACGGATACATGTTTATTTGAGCCGTATTTCGTATTTATCGATTTACGTGATATTTTAAATTTTTCCTAAGTGTAGGATTTTCATGACTTGGTTTAACTTGGACTTGGTTTTATTTGGTTCGGTTCCACTTTGACTTGGTTTGGTCTAGTTGGTTTCTCATGAGCTGAGGTGTATGGCTTAGATTGAGTGGAGAGGAATGAATGGTGGAGATCACTTGAGCTTGTTATATAAGCCACTTTTCTCTCTCCCTCTTCATTCACCCTCATTCATTTCTTTTCCACCAAACCCTAGCCATTGGAGAGAGGCAAGTACACCTTGTCGAATGTTGGACGATTTCAATTTCGTTTGTTCCATTCTCTTCCTTGTTATATTCTAAGCATCTTTAGAACTTGAAATTTTCGGTTTTACCGAGTGGATTGTTGTAGATCTAGCTTTGTGGTATTTTCGATTTTCCTGGGTTTTGATCTGTCAAACCTGCATATTTTTGCTAGTTGATGGTTCCATGTTGTAGAGAATTTTGTTCTACCCCATTTTGACCCATAGAAGTTCGAATTTGGACTCTGGATGACGATTTTATGGAGCTTGGAAGTATGGCTTCATGGTGTTTTCCTTCTCTGAAGTGAGGAGAAGAACAGTACTTGACCACATGACTATTTCATGCGGCAAGTGATTTTTCTAGCCGCATGGCCTTGCAATCATTAATTTCATGCATGCATTAAATATTTGCTTGATAAGTGCTTGCTTGCATGCAACAGTTAGTGGCCGCATAGGCCTATGGATATTTATTATTTATTATAATATGGCTTGCTCTTAAATATTACTTACTTTTAATATTTCCTTGCCTGCATGCAATCCACAGTAGCTAGCCGCATATGAAACAATGAGCCGCATGGAGACTAAGCATTAGAAATAATGCATTAGCACACGATGTATATTTTGCTTGAAACACTAAGCCTGGCCGCATTGAACAATTCCATGTATTGCCATGCATTTAATGTATTGCCATGCATTAAATAAAAGCATTAAGCATTGCATTTCAATTGCTTGCATCAGCAAGCTTTCCCTGGAAACAAATAATGTGAGCCGCATAGGCTACTGTAGATTCAATACTTAATGCATTTAAGTCCCCACTTTCATACTTAATGCATTTTTTGTCCCCACCTTTATACTTATTAGTATTTTGTCCTTATATGTTTTTGTCCTTATGTGCATTTGTGCTTGGAAGCACACAGCCGCATAGGCTTAAGTAACTTAAATGCCTTTTTGCATTTAGACCCTTTAATACTTAATGCTTTATCCCTAAGGCCTTGTATTCTAAGGTGTTTTTTTTGTACTGTGCTTTAAGGCTTAATGCACTTAAGTCCTTAGTAATTAATATTTTAGGCTTTAATGAATTGGTTTAAGCCTTGGAAAAAGTGGTGAGCCGCATAAGACTCTGATGGTTGAATGCATTTTTGCATTTAAGACCCTACTTTATTATTTAATGCTTTAAATGCCCTTCCTTGGTATCAACCGCATGGCCATTTTTAGTATTTATTTATTTGGTTGTACTTTCATGCAAGCAAATGTGAGGGTGAGCCGCATGGACATTTACAGCATTAATAATTGCTTGATGCAGAGCCGCATGGCCTTTGGCCATTAAATATATTATTATTACTTGCATGTTGTATTTTTGCATAAAATCTAATGTGAGCCGCATAGGTTCCCTTCCCCCACTATCTAATATTTTGGCCACGTGAGCCACTCTTTTACTGGCAGTCATCATTTTATTGTTTGGCCACGTGCCCCTTTTTTTATTGTCTTGCTTTCAAAGTGGAAGCTTGCATTCATTGCGGGTCCCACTCTCTTTGTCTTTTCTGATTGCGAAAATGTTTCTTGCTGGCATTTAATTTTGGAGCCGCATGGCCTCCCACCCATTCTTGGCCGCATGGCCCCTTTTGTTATTTTCTGGCCGCATGGGTGGCCTCCCACTCTCTATGATCGCATATTTGTTCTCCCACTTTTGGACCGCATGGGTCCCACTTTGATTGTTTAAATATTTTATTTGCCTGAATTGTGGTCAGAATTTCTTCCCACTCCCAACATAAAAATTGTAGAGTTTCTCCTTGGCTTCAAGAATATATATATTATTAATATATTATTATTTAATTATGCAAGTTTCTTCCTTCTTTGATAAATGACATGACACGACGGTGACCCGTAGTGGTGCACTCTTGAAATGAACTTGACATGATATTCTTGACTTGATAATTGACAGTGATAACTTGACATGATATGCTTGACCTGATTCTTGATAGTGACCCGCCGTGGTGCACTCTTGACATGATAACTTGAAATGATAAATAAGAATGACTTGATAGTGGCCCGTCGTGGCGCACTCTTGATAAGTAATAATGATAATGATAGTGGCCCGTCATGGCGCACTCCTGACAAGAATTAATTAGTATCCTGACACCGTGGGTGATTGTGTTTGTACAAATAAACCCGTCTCGTCTTGCATCATGTCTAGGACATGAATCCCTGGTTTCCCACGGTCAGGGATTCATACTGAAATCGACTAAGGCTAATTACTAGAATAATCCAGTAGTTCATGGAGAGACTTTCCCAGTTACCTGTTGCCCCTTTGATCCCGGCCTTATATATATATATATATATACATGGGATTTGTTGCTATCCGTCGAGATGAGCGCACTTCCAGCCCGCCGTCGAGTGTGGTACCTTAGGACACATGTATCTTACTACAGTGTGTCTGCTATAACATGCTATCTTTTCCTTTTCTTTGCTGGGGTCATTCAGGTAGTAACAAACGGGTAATTGGACTTGGAAGAATCTCATTGCATCTTGCTAGTAACTAAGCCTGTGATAATCCTAGTTAGTTAAAGTATCAAGCCGTACTTATTGCTTGGCCGTGATTGATTGAATGGAGTCTAACTCAGTCTAGTCTTGACTTGATCCTGCACGAGATTGTCACATGACCTGATTGTTCATATTCGCCCTGTCCTGTACATGATCGTTACATGTCCTGATTTCTTATTTTATCCTGCCGATAAATGGTGGGAGAAACCAAGTTCTGTTCAGACGAAGGGTTACAACCCCGGTCCTTGTTTGGTTTACGGGTTGTAACCTGGTTATCTGAATAGTCCCATGGTTATCTTATCGTATATCACCTGCCCAGTTCTATTTATTTAACATGTTCTCCAGTTTACTTACTGTCTTCCTATGTTTGGGATAAGTGCATTGGTACTGCACGAATCTCGATCCTCCCTTACTTATTACTTGTTGTTTGCTATTGATTGTTGGTTTAAGTTCATAGTTCGGCCTCCTTTGTGGTACTTGCTATTTGGGGTCTGACCCCACTGGTTTTGCATGGCCAGGTTCTAATAGAAGAGCCCGAAGGATCTACCGCAACATCTACTCGACGGTGACCAGCCGGAGCACCAGAGTGCCTCAGTGGGTTTCTTCTTCATTCTCTCACTGATATGTAAATTCTCCTCTTGTAATTAGCTCGTGTTTGGTAATTTCTTGATATTGTAGCCTACGGGCATAAACATGATATGTGTATTCTAGACTATAGCTAGTCCTTATCATGTACGACTAATATTCTAGCTAGTCCTCAGTTCTATGGTACTGGCTTCATGATCATTCATGTATATATGGTTCGGGACGCCTTACTATTGTATGTATGATGATCGTACTCTTTGCTCTTGTATAACTGCCTGTGATTGAGATACCTAGGATTGTTAAACCATAGGATTGACTGATGGCTTGTAAAGTAACCCCCATGTCTTGACAGCTTATACGTGATTTCAGAGTATTAACGTACTTTGGGATTGCGTAGCTGGCTGTGTCCGCCTCCGTCCAGTATTCTGGTTCTGGGGCGTGAAGAACGGAGAATGGCCATTACCCCTCCCAAATTGTTCCATACTAAGTTAAAAGTATATAATAGCACCCAAAAAATGTTAACAATAGAAAAATTCTACAGAACCCACACACCAGACTCGAACCTAGGCCTTCCATGTAAAAGTCAAACAACACAACCAACTAAGCTTGGAATAAGAAGAGTCACTGGAGGTCATTGAATATCCCCAACTTCCAATAAGGAATAAGAAATTGAATATCCCCAACTTCCAATAAGGAATAAGAAATTGAATATCCCCAACTTCCAATAAGGAATAAAAAGAGTCGGTTATGAACGTGTATATATATACATAGGGGTCCCCATTCATTAGAGTAGGTTGCACATTTAACATGGCTCCAAAAAGATCATCTGGTTGGGAACCATGGCCAGAGTCTTCTTCCAGTCGTCGTCGAGCCTCTCCGCATTACGCACCCTCTGCGCCGCCTCCGGCCCATGACTGGTTGGCAGAGGCTGCGGACTTTCTGACCTCCTGCGGGTTGTCACTGGAGGTCATCGCTCGACCTCTTTATCCGGCGCCCAACTTTGACCTGTTGCCGATCACTTCGGAGGAACGAAATTTTCTGGAGAAGAGGGAAGGGTTTCGCCGCCTGTGCCATAGGACAGGTGTGCGCACCCTGCAGAACTTTGCAGAGATTCTCCGCGAGGCTAGTGAGAGGTAGACCTCTTATTTTTCTATTTTTTAGTCTTTTACAGTTTTTTTTTCTCCTCTTGTATCCTTCGCCGGAGAATGTTCTGACGACAAAGCTGGGATTTAATGCAATATAATATTTTGTTAACTCAATTTGGTTTCGGCTATAAGCGACTAGCTATTTTACCTATTTTTCAATTAACAAATCTTGATAAGTCACATCCATATATCAGCGACGATATCCCCATCAATGACTTGTTACGTCATAGAATTGATTATGCTGCCAGCATCAATCTTGCCGTCAAATCCATCTTAAATATGATTACAAAGTAAACTAGAGGATAACTTTGAGTGTTTAAATTTTACTCTTTTCAAGTACAAAGTCTTGTTACCAAGTCGTCAAACGTGAAAATTTTGGGATGACAAAAATACGAGTATAGAACGGCTCAATGCAAAAAAAATACGTTCAAAAATTTAATCAAATATTCGAAAAATGGAAATATTGAGATTAGAAACTTCACATTCTTAAATATGTTGTCAAATTTTGCTAATTACACATGTTTCCACCACATTTTTTGTGCCAAATTTTTCAATAATTTATACGGAACACGTGGATATATACTAGTAATAAATTTAATTTTGGAAAGTAGTTTTTAAAATTAGGGTCTTAAAATCCCAAAGGTTTATGTAGTGATTTCACATGGATATATACTATTAATAATAGTAATAAATTTAATTTTGGAAAGTAGTTTTTAAAATTTAATAGTAATAAATTCGACCGTCTTATACTAGTAATAAATTTAATTTAAGACTCAAAACTATTCTAATTTTTTCCACTTTCCAAGGTCATATAAGACGGTCGAATTTTTCCTCTTCTTCTCTCAAACCCTCTTCCTTCTCCCAAACCCTCTTCTTATCAAAATGTCGCCAAAGAAACAACGACCATCTCCGAAGGGAAAGAATCTACAAAGGACGATACAGGCCTGAAGGGCAGAACTTGCAAGGACGGCGAAAGCCAAGATTATGGTCGCAAGGGCAGAGGCCGAAAGGGCCGAGGCGGAAGCAGCGGCAGCGACGATGAAAGCGGAGGCGGCAGCCAAGCCACCTGCAAAAAAGGCTAAAAAACTCATTGCTCGACAAAGATCGAAAAATCTATCTTCGATACAGAGTCGTCGGAAGACTCAACTTATGAAGATCGAAGGCGTACTCAAGCGAAGGCTAAGGTGGCAACAGATACAGAGTCATCAGCGTACTCTGAGGATTTTAAATCCTCATCAGAAGAGAAAAAATGAAGAGGAAGAGCAATCATCAAATAAGTTCCAGGATGGAGAGGAGGTAAAAAAATTTAAAGACTCTAAATCTAAGAAGATTTACAATAAATATTTTAAGAAAAAGGCTGTTATGCTTGAAAGATCAATTAAGATGGATGATGTCGAAGACGAAGCTTTCCTGGATATATTAAAATTCTATCAATTGGAGAAACTGAACAAATCCTGTCTTGAGAAAATCTCCCAAACAATAGTAAGAGAATTTTACTCAAATCTTCCGGCTGAAATTAAAGAAAAAGAAGAGGATCAACAACTGGTGTTTCTGAGAGGGAAACTGATTAGGGTAAATGCTGCTGTCATCAACGAATTTTATGGATTTGATCCCGTTCCTGAGTTTGATATGAAAGATATTGATAATGTTTCCACGAGGGATGCAATTCATGAGATTACAGGTATATCAGTGGGTGCCAAGACCCCTCAAAATGTATACAAAGTAAAAAACTTTGTATAAATTATTGCATGCCTACGTATCTCAAACACTCAACCCTACTGGACATGAGTTTTTCATCCATCCCAAGAGAGTAAATTTTTTTTATTATATGGGAAAGAAAAAAAGGATGGATATAGGTTCCTACATGTTCAGTAGAATGATGCATCTCGTGGGAAAATCAACTGCAAGAACAACTCTCCCTTTCGGAGGATTTGTATGCTCGATGGCTAGTAAACATTCTGTCCCAAGCTTAGTAGGGAATGTTTATATTAAAAACAAAGGCCCCATGAGAAAACTAACCTTCACTCGAATGTTTGGAAAACGGGCAGCAGCTGCAAGCAAACCATCAACATGTGGAAAACCATCAGCTTATGGAATCAAAAACACTAAGGACAGGGTTGATGATCTATACAATTTTGTTGCTGCAAACTTTGAGAATGTCTTCAAAGAGATGAAGTCTATATCCGACAACCAGAAATTGATTCTGGATAAGATTAACCAGATAGAGGTTGAATTTGCTGACCAAGAATAAGATTTTCCTTCCCTCGTGAAGAAGGTAAATGGGGCTAGCCCAAACTCTTATGTAAAAATACACAGTGTGTACATTGACACTTTAATGCTAGCTATCACTTTGATACTTCTTTCTAGATGTCATTTCTACATATACAGTGAGTCCATACTGACTATAATTTTTTTTATTCCGTCCCTCAAGGTGTAGGTGAAGGATATTTTAAGGAAGAAGAAGAAAAAAAAAGAAGAAAGAAGAAGATGGAGATGGCTATGAAGATTCATCTTTTGAGTTTTGAAGCTTTTATTTCAATTTGGAAGTAATATTTGAATTGTAATATGGTTCTGAATATTTGATGGTCTTGGCGGTCAAACTAAATTTTGTGTTTGAAATATTGTAAGACTAAACTTTTCACTTGTATTAAGTGCATAGTTCGTAATTTGTTTGGAAAATGTAATATGGTCTTGAATTTAGAGTAGGTCTGATATTTATTTGGATTATTGTATTGTGAATTATGCAGGTTCTATGTTGAATTACTAACGTGGATTGGGCAGATTACTGTAACGTGGATTATGCAGTTTATTGAACTTGGAATGAAGTATACTTAATTTGATTATAATTTTTTGGTTGAAGCGTTTATTTGATTTGCAGTTGGCCTTTACAGATGATATTGATATTTTGGTGTATTCCTTTGATTTGCAGACGCCCTTCACAGATTTCATGAGTCCTGGGTGCATTCCTAGGGTTTACAGATGGTCTCATTACGGATGCATTCCTGGGATCACTAAAACTTTATTTGATTGTAATGTGTTTTGCTTTCTGTAAAAAATTATTACATCGATGCTACCAGTATGAATTCGATGCCAGTGTAATGCAAAATTGTAATCCTGCCTGTTCATCCCTTGTTATTGCTGAAGCAAAATTGTAATCCTGCATGTTCATCCCTTGTTATTGCCATCAGTACATCGATGTCATCAGTATGAATTCGATGCCAGCGAATGCATAATGTAATGTAAGAAAAATTCTCTTGGATAGTAGGTTAATTATATTCAAATACTCGCAAAAAATTTTGTGCAGCCATACAGTGGAAGCCTGATAAAATGATATTCAGATTTTCTTGAACATGATTTAATATTAAATGAATATACTTTGGTAAATGATATTAAAAATACTGTAAATATTTGGTGAAAAATATATGAGATACTTGAACATTTCCAGTCCTAAATGTACCATACTTTGTTAAAAGTACAGAGAGTGTCCATTCTCCGTGTTAAAAGAACGGAGAATGGCTATTCTCCGTTTTAAAAGAACGGAGAATGGTCATTCTCCGTTTTAAAAGAACGGAGAATGGTCATTCTCCATGTTAAAGGAACGAAGAATGGTTATTCTCTTTGAGAATGGCCATTCTCCGTGTTAAAAGCAAAGAGAATGGCCATTCTCCGTCCAAAAAAAATATTCTCTTCAAAAGTATTATCATTAGAAAAGCAAAAAATATTTCGTCCGATTAATACAGATTTTTTTTTAGGCTTAATTGCACTTTGATACCCTCAACTATTCCTCTTTTTCAAGTTGATACCTCAACTAATTTTTTTTTTCAACTTGATACCCTAAAATTTTTTTGGACAATAATGCCCTTACTCAAAAATTAAAACTACCACTCAACCTCTCCCCCCTCTCCTCCTCCAGCCCCTCACCCCTGCACAACCAATACAGCTGGCAACTTAATTCATCTTCTTCTTCTTCCTCTGAATGAAATTTTTAGTGTTTTGATTGCCAAAAAAAAAAAAATTGCACAACCAATACAGCTAGCGGACTCTACTTAATCAACAGTTCTCCTTCGATTGTTTCCTTAATCATCTTCCCCACACGTACGAGGCTTAGCAAGTAGTAACAAGTCTAGTTTCCTCCATACCGACGTCCTAAAATACTCTTCCATGTCCAAATATTGCGGTTGCATCCCGTCGGGGAGCTCCCAGTCGAAGTGGTAGAGGAGTTGGGCCAAGGCGAGCTCCACAATGGCGAGCCTGAACGTGATCCCTGGACATACTCGTCTGCCACCTCCAAACGACAAGTACTCAAAGCCGCCCGTCGTCGTCCCTCTGCAGGCATCGAAGTTCCGGTCGTCCTCAAATCTCTCGGGCCTGAAGCTCTCGGCGTCGTGCCCCCAGCACTTGGGATCTCTCCCCATCGCCCAAGCATTGACGAGGACTCTGCACAAACCCTTGGTCGTCGCTCCCCTCCACCCTCCCACCCTGCCTGCACCCTCCCCCTCCGCCTCGCCCGCACCCTCCGCCCCTCCCCCCCTCCGCCCCTCCCCCTCCTTTCCCGACTCCACCATCGTCGGAGAGGGAGGGGGGGTCGCCGCCGAGGGAGGGGGGAGGTGGTCGCCGGAGAGGGAGGGGGGGGGGAGGTGGTCGCCGGAGAGGGAAGGGAGGGAGGTGGTCGCCGGAGTGGGGAAGGGGGGAGGGGGGGAGGGGAGAGAGAAGGAATAAGGGCATTTTGGGGATTTTTAAAATTTTAGGTATCAAGTTGAAAAAAAATAATAGTTGAGGTATTAAGTTGTTGAGTAAAAAAGTTTATGATATCAACTTGAAAAAGTGGAATAGTTGAGGGTATCAAAGTGCAATTTAGCCTTTTTTTTAAAAAAATATGTTAGCAGATGATCCGCCCGACCTCAGAAGTAGGTTTCCTTAGTTCACCACCACCACCATGACATGTAGCTTTATTAACAAAATATTAAATTGTTAGATGAAAAATAAAATTTCTGACAATGGCATGGACAGTAAAATTAGAGCGGCGCCGCTGGTACTTGTTCGAGGAGGTCTCGACGACATCCGACGCGAACCGGACTGATTCTTCTCGGCGCAGCTGGTACTCCTCGTTCTAGGAGGGCTCGACGACGTTCGACGCGATCCGGACCGATTTTTATTTCCTTCTTCATCTCCGTTTCTCTTTCCACCACCACCACCACCACCACGGCCTGTAACCAAAAAAATAAAAAATTACAAAATTTATACGTTGATGCACAAAATATTAAATTGGATGGACGAAAGAGAGAGTAAATTGAGTTAATTTAGGGTGTTCATTGAAAAAATTAAAGTGAAGAATAAACTGCTAAAGCAAGTTACCAACAGGTCAAAAGTCAAAATCAGCATTAAATGATGTTTCTACTCTATTATTTAATCCGAACCATTGGATCAACATCCAATGGTCCAGATTTGTGATGTATCGATATATCCTTTTCCAGGGGATGTATTGTAGAACGACCCATATATATATATATATATATATATATATATATATATATATATATTATATATATATATATATATATATATATATATATATATATATGAAGAGATAATTATTGTTACAATTATTAGCCATCAAATGACCCTCGACTTGGCCCCCGAAAACTTACAACTCACTCAACTCGGTCCCGAGGGGGTTATAGCTCTCTCAACTCATCCTGTAGACTACAACTCAGCCCATAGGCCAAGCCCTGCTTGTAAGTGTAGTGCCCCGCTCATAGCAGGGGATACTGTGTGGGCTTGTAGTTTGAATAACAAGACGAAATAAAATCATTGTGGAAAAATCCTTTCAGTATCAGTTGATTGGAATAAAGTAAATTAAGACAATTTCCCATCTATATATTGACTTATTAGTATTGAGTCCAAAATGCAATGAATCGTGTATAGGAGAACGAATTCTATATAAGAACTTCCTCCAAAAATTTCATTGAACGATTTTCGCTGTTGTTGAATACTTTTTTGTTGATCAGCGATCCCTACTTTTCTTTGATCTTATGCCAACAATTAGGACTGTTTATATTGTTGTTCCTACTGCTTAGCTGTACTACTTACATTTTTATTTCCAATTTTTATAACAAGTTGTACATATTTCACATACTCAAAATTGTCAAAAGTGTCAGAGTTAATATGTAATCGACTTAAGTCCATATAGATGTAAAAGGAAGGTTCTCCTTTTATATTGGAAATATATATGTATTCCATCCACGATCAATGACATGTACCAATTTTTTTTTTCCTTATATAAGTACATCTTAGCATTTTTAGTCCTTTATAAGATAACTCTACTAGTCCTAACCACCTTAAGTTGGTTCTCGGACAAAACAATAACTCATCTTCTATGACAGAATTGTCCAGGGCCCTCAATAGAGAGGTGCTATAAATTGATTAAATTCTATAAACCTGCAAACTTTCACGCATAGTTTGCAGTATCGGCAGATACTGATCCGATAGTATCAATTACCGATACAATCTGCTATCAGTACTAGCCGAATTGACCGGGAAATAGACCACCAACTTTCGAGCATAATTTGCAGTATCGGATGAACCAAAAAAAAGCTTATTTATCACAAGTAAACCAATCAACAAGATTGACTATTCTTGCATTCAATTTCAAAACTATTAAGAAACAACACAATAAATACTTAAAATTACGCATAAAATGTATAAAATATTTCTTCTAATTTTTCTAGTTTATTAATAATTATTTGCTTTTTGATAAAAAAATATTCGATACTCCGACCGCCGATCCCGTTCTTTATAGGAAGGGTCCGATACCGATATTACAAACCTTGCTTTCACGATAATGATTATTAAGACTAATTATGTATATAATACGTTTACCCACAAAATTAGGGCACAAATGAAAGCTTCAAAATATGTTAATCCTTCCTAATAGTTCTAAACAACCTGCATAGTGGTTAAACTTGACTAGCACTTACACTGGTGAGACCAAAAAAAACATGGGCTTGCTTTGTTACCTGTACCTATAAGTTCTCTACAATAATTTTCCTCCTTTCCATGTATTAGATATTACACTGAGATACGCATAGGCTTGGCCTTCTGCAAGGATGAAAAAAAGGAAAACAAAGACAAAAAGAGAGAGGAGGAGGAGGGGGGAGTTGGGGGGGGGGGGGGGGGGGGGGGGGGTGGGGGGGGAGGTGGGGGTGGCGAGATGGAGAGAGAGAGAGAGAGAATGATAAGGAAATGTTAGTGCAGAAGACGAGCTCTATACTGTACAAAATAAATTTACACCGACCCCTTCATATGGAGTGTTGCTATCTTTACTTCATAAATTGTTAGACCACGAGGGGCGTCTCGCTCAACTTCTATGGTCAGTTGTGGAAACCGTCTTTATGTTGTATGAGATGTGTTCTGAGGCTGGACTCATGCATCTGTTAAATAGCATATTATCAGCACCGATTTCCTACAAATATACTTTAGTGAACCATATTTTAGAAAAATAAATGTACTTGACCAGGGCGTACAATGAATTGATTGGTATTTAGTTTCAGTCTAGTTTTCTAATCTGAAGAGAATGATAACTCTTCACAAGTATCAGATATTGTTAAGCAAAAATAGAATACAAACACAATTTATGTATGACAGGTATTCATAGAAGAATCATGAAACAATGTAGAGCATGACCCACAGTGTTAAAAAAATGTTAAATACAAAATATGCAACTCCTTGCATTATGTAAGGTAGATTCACTTACATTGCCTCTGAATTCATCAATTGCAATCTAGGAACAATGTGCTTATAATGCTAATAGCAGCTTTAAACTCATGAAAAGATATCTGGAAGATGATACTGGAAGCTTCTATAAAATAACCCACTTGAACGTGCCTCAGCTCCGAATATTGTTGGAGTCCAGTCTGAATTTGGTAATAACATATTTATGGAGCTCAAATCTGATTAAATATTTGATTTAATTTGATTTGGATGTCCATAATTAGTGCTGGACTATTTTAGATACAATAGGATTCTTATTTTAGGGTTTCCTATTTAAGAGATCCTATTATAATCTAAAATAGGATGTTGATGGGCTATTTTAGGTGTAGTAGGATTCTTATTTGAGAACTTCCTATTTAAGAAATCATATTATAACCTAAAATAGGTTTTTCTCATCCTATATATATGGGGTGAGGGTGGAGGCACAAAGTACAGCACAAAAGTGGAGATTCGAGGTGCTCGTCCACAAAAAATCTAAGAGAAAGTTTCGCACTTTGCTCTTAGGACTTCGCCATCCAAGACAGAAGGAAGAAGAGATCTAATCGAGGGGTCGTCAACTTCGGTTAGGGAGATTGCTACGGGTTGGTGAGCGATTTCAATTGTAATCTCTTTCTTTTCTTCTTGAGTGTGGTGAGGGGGTTGAACCTATTAGGGCAAAGGGTTCAACATTAGTTTTTGTCAATCTTGTAATTTCTTCTGAGTTATAGAGATTGAGATTTGTCCAGGTGACGTAGTCACCGTCATATACTTGTCTTTAGATGTGCTTGGTGTCCGTTAGACGGGGGTTGGTTATTTCAGGTGGGTTGGCCTAAGTTTTCGCTGCGGCAACATCTCAGACACGATATCGGAGCGCAGGAGGACGTATCCGATTTCCAACATCTGGTATCAGAGCTTTGGAGGTTCTGACAACCATGTCTACGGAGCAGATGAACACTCGTATGATCACCATCGCAGGGGAAAATTGGACGATTTGGAAGCTAAGGATGGAGGATCTACTCTGGTGCAAGGACTTGCATGGTCCGTTGGAAGGCGACAACGCAAAGCCAATGGACAAAGCTGCTGAAGACTGGAAACGACTGGATCGGAAGGCCGTTGGATTCATCCGCCAATGGTTGGATGATTCGGTGTTTCACCACGTGTCCATAGAGAGTTCAACAAAAACATTATGGGAGAAGCTGCATTCGCTGTACGAAAGGAAGACGGCTGGCAACAAGGCGTTTCTTATTCGCCAACTCGTCAACTCGAAGTACACGGAGGGTGCCTCAGTGGCACAACATCTGAATGAGGTTCAGGGTATCATCAATCAGCTGTCTGCGATGAAGATAGTGATTGATGATGAGCTTCAGGCCCTACTGCTCTTGAGTTCTCTGCCGGAAAGCTGGGAGACGTTGGTGGTTTCGGTGAGCAACTCCGCGCCTGATAGAGTTGTCACGATGGAGGCAGTCAAAAGTAGCTTATTGAATGAGAATGTCCGATGCAAACAAGTGGAATCGTCGTAGGAATCCGCTCTGGTGGCTTCCCACGGGAAGGGAGGACCCAATTCACAGGCGAGAACAGGGGTGAGTTCTCGGAATCTTGCGATTGTGGACCGCAAAGAAGGCTGCTATCACTGTGGCGAAAGGGGTCATATCAAGAGGAACTGCATGAAGCTCAAAGCTGAGAAGACAAAAGGCAAGGACGATCATGAGGATCTCACAACAATGGGAGATATCATCATCGCAGCAATCGACGCAGAGGAACCTTGTGGCATGTGTCATGACGGCGACTGGGTCATGAACACGGGGGCGCCGTATCACGCCACTCCACATAGGAGGATCTTCATGTCAAACCGCGACGACAGGTTTGGACGTGTGAAGATGGACGACAAGGGGACAGCTGCAGTTGTATGCATCGGTAATGTGCACTTGACAACGGAGCTCGGTGAGAAGCTCGTTCTCAAGGGTGTGCGACATGTACCGAGTTTGCGCTACAACTTGGTTTCGGTAGGGAGGCTGGCAGATGATTGCTGTCACAGTCTGTTTGGAGACAAAGATTGGATGCTTGCGAAGGGTTCCCAACAACTGGCTTGGGGAGATTTGTGTTGTGGCATGTACAGGCTTAAGCCGTTGAGCTGTACAGGTAGGCCACAAACACCGGATGGAGGCTCGAGGGGTGCTCGACAGGAGGTGGATCGTCGAGAACTTGCTGAGGAGGGGCTTTTAGGTACTTTGAGGGATACGGAGGATTCGGTTCGTCGAGACAAATCGACGGATAGTGGTGAGTCAAAGATTAAGGGTCAGTCTGTCGGTCACATGACAGCTGGTCGGTCTCTAGGTGGGGGTTGCTCTACGGATCCGGTTTTGGTGACGGGTGGTTTGCCAAAGCTTCACGGAGCGACATCGGTTTCAGTAGTTCGAAGCCAGGAAGGAGATCAAGGTTTGCAACAAATTCAATCTGAGACGGGAGCATCATTATTCATACAGTTCAGGGGGAGCTGTGGGTCATCGACAACATGCACAGTGCGTGATATTCTGCTCAAGGATGCATGTGTATGGGGGACCTTCAAGTTCAGACACGAAGGTGGGCAGGTTCAGGAGTTCGAATCTCAGGAGGACCGCACCGTCTGCTTGGTTGGGCCAACCAAGGATAAAGAAGCTCGTCGGAACGTTAACATTTTCCGGTGGAAGACATAAGTCGGGGACAGACAGTCGAGACTTGCGGTGAGGCTGATCGTCAGGGACTTCGGTCTTGATCATGTTATTGATGTCGGCAGGATCCCAATGGTGCAAGAGGTGCTACGCATGGCAGCTAGCGTTGACGTGACGGTCGAGGAGCTGGAGACGAAGGAAGATGCAAAGCAGCTCGGGGGATCGAAGATCAGTGGCATGGGGGAGCAGGAACTCTGTCGCATGACGACAGGCATGGAGTCCAGTTGAGGAGCCATGGGATCAACACCCTCTCATCAGACTGGAGGGAGAGATTGTTGGAGTCCAGTCTGGATTTGGTAATAACATATTTATGGAGTCCAAATCTGATTAAATATTTAATTTAATTTGATTTGGATGTCCATAATTAGTGCTGAGCTATTTTAGATATAATAGGATTCTTATTTGAGGGTTTCCTATTTAAGAGATCCTATTATAATCTAAAATAGGATGTTGATGGGCTATTTTAGGTGTAGTATGATTCTTATTTGAGGGCTTCCTATTTAAGAAATCCTATTATAACCTAAAATAGGTTTTTCTCATCCTATATATATGGGGTGAGGGTGGAGGCACAAAACACAGCACAAAAGTGGAGATTCGAGGTGCACGTCTACAGGAAATCTAAGAGAAAGTTCCGCACTTTGCTCTTAGGACTTCGCCATCCAAGACAGAAGGAAGAAGATATCTAATCGAGGGGTCGTCAACTTCGGTTAGGGAGATTGCTACGGGTTGGTGAGCGATTTCAATTGTAATCCCTTTCTTTTCTTCTTGAGTATGGTGAGAGGGTTGAACCTATTAGGGCAAAGGGTTCAACATTAGTTTTTGTCAATCTTATAATTTCATCTAAGTTATAAAGATTGAAATTTGTCCAGTTGACGTAGTCACCGCCATATACTTGTCTTTATCTGTGCTTGGTGTCCGTTAGACGGGAGTTGGTTATTTAAGGTGGGTTGGCCTAAGTTTCCGCTGCGGCAACGTCTCAGACACGGTATCGGAGTGTAGGAGGACGTATCCGATTCCCAACAAATATTTATAGTACCTTGTTTTGGAAAAGCAACCAGGGTAGGGCATTTAGCTAGAGTCCTAAAGTTTAGATCCAATTTCATCTTCCAATACCTTGTTTTGGCTATTGTACATGGAGAAATACTGAAATAGTTTGAATTTATGTTTCACGGACAATACGTACAAGGCCACACAAGGCAGACATATTTTTTGGCATGTCTAGCATAAAAGTGTCTGGGTGGGTCATGTCCACTACATGTCCACTACAACAGAATACAGCAATGATATCAATTTTTGGGGGGTGCCTGTGCTCCGTAGGTTGACATTCCTAATTCAGAGGTGGCACTAGTCTTCTTCTTAGAGGAGTCCACCTGATAGGTTGATGATAGGGCTGCAAACGAGCCGAGCCGAACCGAGCCGAGCTTTTGTAAGTTTGAGCTTGGCTTGACTAGAATTATTTGAGCGCGAGCTTGATAAGTTTTTTATTTTGAAGCTTTTGGCTCGAGCTTGTTTATATTAAGCTTGAGCTTGGCTTGGTTTGAGCTCGAGCTTGGCTTGATAAGAAAGCTTGATTTCAAGCTTGATAAACAAGCTCGATAAGCTTGAAATCAAGCTGGTAATTTTATTTCAAGTTTATTAAGTTTGATTTCAAGCTTAACGAACTTGATTTCAAGCTAGTTAGGTTTAAATTCAAGTACATGAAAGATTAACAATTTATTTATATAAATTTGATTAAAAAAAAATCCTTAATACCACTTGTTAAGGACACAAATATATAATACATATAACCATATATATTGTTGGTATATTTAGTAAAGGAATATGTTATATTTAGTATGGAAATATGTTATGTTTAGTATAAGAATATCCTGAGGACATATTTGGGATGCCAGAATATGCCACAGGATATTCCATTGGATATTCCATGATGTAAAGCCACCTTTCCAAAAACCCTATGAGACTATCAATGAAATCATCTCATCAATCAATTACAACATGGTATCAAAGCCACATTTCCACAAACCCTAGCCGCCACCAAACTCTAACCTTTTCCTCTCCTCCCTTTCTCTCCCCTCTACCAAAACCCTAACCTGAAGCAGCCCTCCCTTTCCCCCGCGGTCGCAGCAGTCCCCCCCTTTCCGCGCGGCTGCTGCTGCGACTGCTGCTGCGGCTGCTGCCGCCAAGGTGGCACGAGCGCCGACCGCTTCCCCACGTGCACGCTATCCCACCCCCTTGCCGTACACAACGGCGCCTTTGTTGTCATTGTTAGAATCATTCCGAAAGAGGATACCGATGCCTAGATCTGATAAAAACATACATGTTCGGATCTAGGAACGGACGACGAGGACGAGCGTGAATCGTGGAGTGGACGTTACATGATCAGAGAGGAGAAGCATCGATGGAGGAGATTATCAAGAAGCTGGATTCTGCAGAGGTCGCGACGTTGATGAAGTTGATGAAGATGTCGGCTGGTGAGAGCACGACACGAACGCCGTCGAAGTTGGAGCTTCCCTCCATCGATCTGAAGCTGGATGGACCAGCCACCTATTTGAGTTGGTCACGACGGGTGAGAAGAACCCTCGCAGGAAAGAACCTGGAGGGGTTCCTGACGGACGAGAAGACATAGCCGGACGAGGGCTCGGCAGGACGCGACGAGTGGAAGTCCACTCATATGGTAATCTACATCTGACTTCTCAACTCCTTAGTCCAGTCTATTGCCGCCACAGTAGATGGCATTGAAATGGTGAAGGATGTGTGGGAGAAGTTGAGGAGGACCTATGATGGTGTGGGGAACAACTTACGGATCTTCCAGATAAAAGGGAAGATCGATGACACCGTACAGGGAGAAAAGACGGTGCAGGAGTATCCCACGGAGGTGGAGTGTCTGTGGTTGGATTATAATCACTCCTCAAAACGGACGAGCTGCGGGAACCCGAAGTGTAAGAAGAGACTTGTCTGTCTGCAGGAGAGGACGATGAAATTTCTCAAAGGGCTGACTGCAGCATTCGCACAGAGGACGGCCTTACTTCTCGCCCACCCAGAGATCCCTAGTCTTGAAGAGGCTATCTCGGCCATGATCCAGGAGGAGACACGCATCAGACTGCAGGCGGGGGCAGGTGGTCCCTCCGAAGCAAAATCAGCACTAGCGGTTACCAGCTCGGGTGACACATGATCCAAAGGAGAACCATGGCAGCACAATCGGCAGTGCTACAACTGCGAAGAGATGGGTCATCATCGGTGTGCTTGTATCAAACTACCTAGGGAGGGAGACTCAAGTGGTGGACGTGGACAGTCCGGTGTACGAGGATATATTGGAGGACGTGGTCGTGGTCGAGGGGGTCGACGAGGCGGCCAAGGAGGTTATCGGGCAAATCTACTGGTGTCACGCCCCGTTCCCAGAATACGTATTTTGATACGTGTACTGCTTGAATGTATTTATTTAATATTTGTCATACATTTGTTCTGTATTTAATTCTTTTAATTTTTTGCTAATTATTTTTCTGTATTTTATTTTCGGCTCTTAGGTTCGGCTTGGGTTGGTTTATTTTTCAGATTTTTGTGGTTCACCATGAACCCGACCAACCACCTACCACATCTCCATTTAAAGCCCAACCCTTTCTCTCTCTTCATTACTTCTCTTTTTCATTTACTCTTCTTCTTCCTCATAACTCTCTCCACCTACCAAGAGCTTAGGCCGCAAGTACTTCTTGCTCCACATGAGAACCCATAGTTTTATGGTTCATTTATCTTCCTCTCGTGATCCTAAGATAATTTAAAACTTGACATTTTTCCTTTTGAAGTCTCATTTTTAGTAGATCTAGAAATTACTATTTTTTTGGATTTCATTGGTTCTGATCTATCAAACCTCCTAATTTCCAAGTTTTGTTCGTTCCAGATTGTTGAGATTGTGTTATGCGCCATTCTAACCCATGGAATCCCATTTTCGACTTGGAATGAAGGTTCCATGGAATTTGGAGTTCGGGAGGAGTTTTACGCTCACGATATACGTGCTCGCGTAAGCATTAACTTTACGCCCACGTTTTTACGTGCTCGCGTAGTATCAAGCTCTACGCCCACGATCATTCGTGTTCATTCGTGTCAGGGTGAATCTGTTTTAACGCAAGTCGACTTGGCTTGGCGTATTACTCTTTACGCGTATTCATTCGTGCGTAAACTTGACTCTTTACGCGTGTAACCTTTACGCGTGGCTCGACCCGTTACGCATACAATGTTTTACGTGTAACTTGACTCTTTACGCGTACAATGTTTCACGCGTAACGTTATTCTTTACGCGTACAGTGTTTCATGCGTAACTCTATTCTTTTACGTGTACAAGTCTTATGCGTAACCCTGTTCTTTACGCATAGCTCTGTTTTACGCGTACTTCTTGGCTTGGCGTAATTCCTTTATGCGATTTTGGTTTACGCGTAATATTATTCTTTTACGCGTACGAGTTTACGCGTAACGTTACTTTCTTTACGCGCGTATTTGCCTTAGCGTAAAGCTTGGCGTAAACCGGTGGCCTTAGCGTAAGGCTTTGGCGTAGACTAGTCATGGTATAGATTAGCCTTGGCGTAATCCAACCTTGGTGTTCCTATTGCTCTATACTTTATTTACTTTATGTCGGCATGGCATTTCTCCTATTATATCCTTACGCCTTTTTGACATGAACTCGATATAATCATGATATGCTAATATTTTAATACATACTGTGGTGTGGAATGTGTCCTGTGTCCCGATTGGTTTATAGATACCCAGTATGACTGGAACTTAACCCTGAGAGTTATAGACTCGATCATACTGTAATACTAGTTGACTTTCACGCCTTGGCACGAATCGACATTAATTGTTACCTTGACTAAATGATTGATCATGCGTTCCTAGTTGGAACTAAAGAGACTGGCTAGTCGTCTTATTAAAATTGAATGAGACACGTTCATATTAATTATGAACCATTGCAATCGACTAGCCGATCCCGAACATTGGCATATGGACACGTGCAGGCTTCAACTGATTTTCTACAAAAACGGCATGTGTACCTTACAGTCAAGGCATGATTATTCCATGACTAGGTTTGATTGTTGCATTACGCTACGTAAGACCTACAACATAACCGCACGGGCATCGTTGTAGAGTTATGCATATCGTACTTTGTACGAAAGTACTCATTCTGAATGACCATGATCCACGGCATGAGATTTCAATTAACATAGGGACTACTAAGTTAAATAAAATAACGATTGCATGGAGAGAATGGATTCCCGAGTTCTTATATGGCAGCCATCCTTGGGGAAAATAGTGCCCCGACATGCCGGCTGGTTCCCACAGATACTGCAAATCTGCCACACGGACAGGGAGCGGTATCTGCTTATATTTATTTACTGTATACTGATGACGGACGTCCCGCTGGGACTCGTCTAATTCATGATTGGCGCAATTGATTATTGGGTAGACTAGCCTTGCTTGTGCATAGTAAGAACTGAGGAATCCTTATTTGCATATTTCCAGGATAACTTGGAACTCACAGTTAGCAAGCTGTAGTAGTTATATTGCCGTTAAATTAATTTGTTTGCGTATTGTACCTACTCTGTTAACTACGGAGATGATCAGAATGTCAGGACATGACGGGCCAACTTCTGTCCTTGTTTGGTTGGGAAGTTGGTTTGAAGTGCCGTAATGTTGTGTGAATCCTAGTAGCAAGCGGAAACTTATTATTATATTTATAACTCTTATCACTGGTTTTAGTTCTCATATCGTGCTTCCTTGTGGTACTTGTTATTAGAGGTCTAACCTCTCTGGTTTTGCATGGCCAGATTTAGAGCCAGTTTCCGAGGACTCAGCTTACTTCTACCTCCAAGATGGTCAATACTAGAGGGATGATCGCAGAAGGACACGAGTGGATTTCTTGCTTCCCTGCTCGTTTGCTACTTACTTTACATTTTGCCACTTGGCACCGACATGTTAGTCGGATAGTCTTGTACTTACTTTTACATAATTGTAACTAAGTCAGACTGCAGCTGATAGCGATTATGTATACCTTGTTATATCCTCTGGCTATGTCTTGTACCGCCAGATCTCAAGATCATTTTGACTGAGCGTTTGGGACGCCTTACTGCTTTATCTTACATGTTCTTTATTATTGCTTCTTGTTTGAATAATTGAGACAATAGATGTTGATTGACCATAGCGAAACTTTCATGTAGTATGCACCCCTCGTCTTTTAGACAGCATTGATCGTATTATACGGTATTCATCTACCCGTAATACGTAGCTGGCTGAGTCACTCTCCCGCTCTCCGGTATTCTGGTTCTGGGGCGTGACAAGGTTTTAGTGGTGGCCCATGCAGGTCTGATTTCAGACTTGTGGGGTGTTTTAATTTATAGGATGTCTCAATCATACATGTTTCCCTTTGATCTCATGATTCATTATTCTCAACTCTAGCTTGACATTTCGGTATTCTTTGACTTCATTGATCTTTCATGTCCGATCGTTTGATTGTTCTCTTGTCCCTTTTCTTAGGGGCACCTCGTCCGCATCTGTCAGAGCTGGACAACAACAACAAGGGCAACATAAACAACATGACCATGCTGGTCAGCAATGAAGGCCAGTACTACCCCAAGAGAACATCCAAGAAGAGGTGATAGTGGAACCGACAGCTGGACCGCAGTATCTGGAGGTTCCAACACCACCAACAGTTCTGTCTACCCCTATAGCAGTAGACACACCAGCCCTTTGGAAATCATAAGAGGGATGATGGCTACTCAGCAACATCAGATGTTGGCTCTGCAACACATGCATACTCAGCTACAAGAGCAGAATGTATTACTCAACCAAGGATTGCAAACGGCTTTAGAAAGAGGGGTGAGGACAGATTCAGGAGCATCAACCAGATTTTGCAAGTATAACTCCCGTCGTTTCGAGGGCACGGAAGATGCCATTTCAGCAGATGCATGGCTTAAAGATATTGAGGCTATTCTGACAGCAGCTAAGGTACCGACGGAAGAACGTGTGGATCTAGTGAAGCTGTTACTTTAGGACCTCGCACATGATTGGTGGGAATCAGAAGAAGTGGGCATCAGACGTCCTGTTGCTTGGGACGATTTTACTGCAAGGTTCAAGACGAAGTACTATGGAGTTGTGGCACAGTTCGAGCTACAGCAGAAGTTTATCAACCTCAAGCAAGCTGGCAAGACAGTGGATGCTTATGCAGCAGAATTCTGCAAACTGAGTAGGTTCGTCCCGGAGATGGTAGCAACGGAGAGCCAGAGGGCTATGAGATTTCAGCAAGGATTCTACCTTGAACTCTTGCAATTGATAGAGGGGCATAACTACCAGACTTTCGATGAGGTATTGACGGCAACTCGAAGGCATAAGATCACCATCCAGAGGATCACAACAAGGACTGGAGGTCAGAAGAGATCTCACAATCAGATGGAAGGAGGAGGGGGAGTAGCGCCCCGAATAACAGCACCATCCCCTAGCATTCGCATTCACGATGTGGCGATGCGAGGGCCAGCACCACCAAGACAGCAGCAGCAGCAGCAGAGGAAGAACCAGCAACCCCCAGTGGGCTGCACCTATTGTGGGAGGCAGGGCACACTAGAGGCGTGTGTCGGGCATTGAATGGATAATGTTTGGTATGTGGAAGTCCAGATCATCGGATTTCCACCTGTCACATGAATTTGAGGTCAGGAGGACCAGTGCAGCAATTTCCTGCGCTGCCAGCACCAGGGTCAGGCCAGTATCAAGGACCAGCGGTAGCAGTGAGGCCGTTGGCACAACGCCCGTTCATGTCACAGGCTCAGATGTTTCGACAGCAGGGACCGCCGATGCACCAACAACAACATAGACCACCCCAGCATCACCAAGGCAGGGGCCAGCAGCAACACCAGGCTAGGCCGCAACATGGGAACCAACAAGGAGGCCGAGGGCAGGCATTTAATCTGTACTTGGAAGAGGCATTGGCATCGGGAGATGTTGAGGCACGTAACATTCTCGTCGCCTCATATCCCGCAGTAGCATTGTTTGAATCGGGAGCATCACACTCATTTATATCTGCACAATTTGCGACACGACTAGGAATGGAATTCGAGGCATTGCCAGGGAGGTTGAATATACTCACTGGTAATGGGCTCGTAGGAGTTAGTAGGATTATTCTAGCGTGTAGAGTTGTAGTTTGCGGGCGTTCCTTATCCGCCAGATTAATAGAATTTCCTGTTGGAAATTTCGACGTTATCTTAGGCATGGACTGACTGAAAGACAGTTATGCGACAATAGATTGCCGTAGAGGGAGTGTATCTTTTAATATTCCAGGCATGAAGCGGTTTACCTTAGTCAGATCAGAGACATACCAACAAGAAGAAGGAATAGTAGCGGCAATGGAAGAAGTTCAAGTTCCGAAGATAGTTGAAGAGTTTCTAGATGTATTTCTCGAAGAACTTCCAGGTCTACCCCCGGTTAGAGATATTGAGTTCAGTATATAATTGGCACCTGGAACTAAACCGATATCGGATCGAGATTACAGAATGGCGGATTCAGAGCAGGCCAGGATGTATCAGCACATAGAGGAACTGAAGGAGAAGAATTTTATTCGAGTTAGCGAATCGCCATGGGCAGCACCAGTAGTACTTGTAGGGAAGAAGGATGGGTTATCAAGATTGTGCATTGACTACAGAAAGCTCAACGCGGCAACAGCAAAGAACAAGTACCCACTACCAAGGATCGACGACTTGTTTGATCAGTTGAGCAGAGCAAGGGTTTTCTCCAAGATAGATCTTCGATCAGGGTATCATCAAATGAGGGTTCAGAAGGAGAATATTCCCAAGACGGCATTCAGGTCCAAGTACGGGCATTACGAATTCTTAGTAATGCCGTTTGGTTTGACCAATGCTCCAGCAATATTTATGGATTTGATGAACCACATCTTTATGCCGTACTTAGATCAGTTTGTCGTTGTGTTCCTCGACGACATTCTCGTATACTCAGCTAGTGAAGAACATGAAGATCACCTCAGGAAAGTGTTACAGGTTCTGAGAGAGAACCAGTTGTATGCCAAGCTCAGCAAGTGTGAGTTTTGGACGGATCACATTTCATTTTTGGGACATCATATCAGGGGCTGGAGTAGCAGTGGATCCCAAGAAGGTAGAAGCAGTAGAAAGTTGGCCAGTACCTAAGACCGTAGCGGATGTGCGTAGTTTCTTGGGATTGGCAGGATATTACAGAAGGTTTGTATCAGACTTTGCGAGACTTTCAGCACCCATGACCCGCTTGGCACGGAAGGATGTGTCGTTCATTTAGTCGGCAGAATGCCAGGCATCATTTGAGAATTTGAAGCAGAAGTTGATAATGGCACCTATTCTTACATTACCGGTTGGACCCGGAGGTTTTACTGTATATTGTGATGCGTCAGGAAAGGGACTTGGATGTGTCCTAATGCAACATGGAAAGGTGATAGCATATGCATCTAGGCAACTTCGAGACCACGAGAAGAATTATCCAACTCATGACTTGGAGTTGGCGGCAGTAGTATTTGCTTTGAAGCTATGGAGGCATTACTTGTATGGTGATCGAGTGGACATGTACATAGACCACAAGAGTCTGAAGTACATCTTTACTCAGAAGGAACTGAACATGAGACAGAGAAGATGGTTAGAGTTGATCAAGGGTTACAACGTAGAGCTTCAGTATCATCCAGGCAAGGCTAATGTGGTAGCAGACGCTCTCAGCAGGAGAGGCGGTGCATTTATGTTAACATCACAAAAGCATATATTAGAAGATCTTCAAGAGATGTGCATCGAGGTTATACTTCCTAATGATGTAGGAATTCTGGCAAGTCTACGAGTTCAATCCGACTTGGTAGACAGGATCAAGGCAGCTCAGGCACGGGACCCAAGGATTCAGAAGCTTAGGACAGAATGTGAGTCAGGACTCAGGAAGGAGATGAACATTCGCGAGGATGGAACACTTAGATTTGGATCACGTCTATGTGTGCCAAGTGGAGATATCAGACAGGAGGTTATGGCAGAAGCCCACAGTTCTCAGTATTCTATACACCCCGGAGGGACCAAAATGTACAAAGATATCAAGCAGCACTTCTGGTAGAACAGAATGAAGAGGGAGGTAGCTAGATTCGTTTCTCGTTGCTTAGTATGTCAGCAAGTGAAGGCAGAACAACAGAGGCCAGCTGGATTATTACAACCGCTTCCTATCCCAGAATGGAAATGGGAGCACATCACAATGGACTTTGTGACCGGTTTACCAAGATCACCAAATGGTAAGGATGCTATTTGGGTGATAGTAGATCGGCTTACGAAGGCGGCACATTTTCTTCCTTTTAGAGTAGGACAATCTACAAAAAAGTTGGCAGAATTGTATATGCAGCAGATAGTCAGGCAGCATGGGGTCCCTGTCAGTATCGTGTCAGATAGAGATACCCGTTTTACGTCACATTTCTGGAAGAGTTTACATCATAATCTGGGTACCAAGTTGAGGTTTAGCACGGCTTATCACCCACAGACGGACGGGCAATCAAAAAGAACAATTCAGACTTTAGAAGATATGTTACGAGCTTGCACCCTAGATTATGGAGGATCTTGGGAGAGTCACCTGCACTTAGTTGAATTTTCGTACAACAACAGTTATCAAGCCAGTATCCAGATGGCACCATTCGAAGCACTATACGGTAAGAAGTATAGGTCACCACTGGCATGGGACGATATCGGGGAGAGGAAGATGTTAGGCCCAGAGATGATTGTTCAGACGGTTGAAGTGGTTAAGGGGATTAGGGAGCGACTTCGAGTTGCGCAAGATCGGCATCGTCATTGGGCGGACCAGCATCGTACGCCGCTAGAATTTTCTGTTGGGGACCACGTGTTCTTGCGGATCTCACCTACTCGTGGGGTCATTAGATTTGGCGTTCGCGGAAAGTTGAGTCCGCGATACGTAGGCCCATTTGCTATCCTTGATAGGGTAGGCGATGTTGCTTATCGTTTATTCCTTCTACCGTTACGAGAGGTGCATGATGTGTTTCATGTATCTCAGTTGCGTAGGTATGTGTCGGACCCAAGCCATATCCTCGATCATTCTGAGCTGGTTGTTGGTACCAACTTGTCTTACGAGGAACAGCCGGTGTCCATTTTGGACCGAAGGGAGAAGATACTCAAGAACCGAACAATTAGCCTTGTCCGAGTTGCTTGGGGTCATCACTCCTTAGGAGATTCAACGTGGGAACGTGAGGATAATATTCGATCACGGTATCCACACCTATTTGACTCACAAGGTATATTTCTTTCCGTGTACCTTGATTGTCTTGATTCCTCATGCTTATCACCCTATGAGTAGAAATTGTTTGATGACGTAGATTGATAAACATAGATATATTACTTGCTATTTGGTATTGTAAGATGATTGCTTGCTCGCTAAAATTGTTGTACTTAGATTAGTTTAGCCCTGATATTTCTATCCTGCTTGGATTTGAAATTCCGAGGACGGAATTTTTCTAAGGAGGGTAGAGATGTCACTCCCCGTTCCCAGAATACGTATTTTGATACGTGTACTGCTTGAATGTATTTATTTAATATTTATCATGCATTTGTTCTGTATTTAATTCTTTTAATTTTTCGCTAATTATTTTTCTGTATTTTATTTTCGGCTCTTGGGTTCGTCTTGGGTTGGTTTATTTTTCGGATTTTTGTGGTTCACCATGAACCCGACCAACCACCTACCACATCTCCATTTAAAGCCCAACCCTTTCTCTCTCTTCATTACTTCTCTTTTTCATTTACTCTTCTTCTTCCTCATAACTCTCTCCACCTACCAAGAGCTTAGGCAAGTACATCTTGCTCCACATGAGAACCCATATTTTTATGGTTCATTTATCTTCCTCTCGTGATCCTAAGATAATTTAGAACTTGACATTTTTCTTTTTGAAGTCTCATTTTTAGTAGATCTAGAAATTACTATTTTTTTGGATTTCATTGGTTCTGATCTATCAAACCTCCTTATTTCCAAGTTTTGTTCGTTCCAGATTGTTGAGATTGTGTTATACGCCATTCTGACCCATGGAATCCCATTTTCGGCTTGGAATGAAGGTTCCATAGAATTTGGAGTTCGGGAGGAGTTTTACGCTCACGTTATACGTGCTCGCGTAAGCATTAACTTTACGCCCACGTTTTTACGTGCTCGCGTAGTATCAAGCTCTACGCCCACGATCATTCGTGTCAGGGTGAATCTTTTTTACGCAAGTCGACTTGGCTTGGCATATTACTCTTTACGTGTATTCATTCGTGCGTAAACTTGACTCTTTACGCGTGGCTCGACCCTTTACGCATACAATGTTTTACGTGTAACTTGACTCTTAACGCGTACAATGTTTAACGCGTAACGTTATTCTTTACGCATACATTGTTTCATGCGTAACTCTATTCTTTTACGCGTACAAGTCTTATGCGTAACCCTGTTCTTTACGCGTAGCTCTGTTTTACGCGTACTCCTTGGCTTGGCGTAATTCCTTTACGCAATTTTGGTTTACGCGTAATATTATTCTTTTACGCGTACGAGTTTACGCGTAACGTTACTTTCTTTACGCGCGTATTTGCCTTAGCGTAAAGCTTGGCGTAAACCGGTGGCCTTAGCGTAAGGCTTTGGCGTAGACTAGTCATGGTATAGATTAGCCTTGGCGTAATCCAACCTTGGTGCTCCTATTGCTCTATACTTTATTTACTTTATGTCGGCATGACATTTCTCCTATTATATCCTTACGCCTTTTTGACATGAACTCGATATAATCATGATATGCTAATATTTTAATACATATTGTGGTGTGGAATGTGCCCTGTGTCCCGATTGGTTTATAGATACCCAGTATGACTGGAACTTAACCCTGAGAGTTATAGACTCGATCATACTGTAATACTAGTTGACTTTCACGCCTTGGCACGAATCGACATTAATTGTTACCTTGACTAAATGATTGATCATGCGTTCCTAGTTGGAACTAAAGAGACTGGCTAGTCGTCTTATTAAAATTGAATGAGACACGTTCATATTAATTATGAACCATTGCAATCGACTAGCCGATCCCGAACATTGGCATATGGACACGTGCAGGCTTCAACTGATTTTCTACAAAAACGGCATGTGTACCTTACAGTCAAGGCATGATTATTCCGTAACTAGGTTTGATTGTTGCATTACGCTACGTAAGACCTACAACATAACCGCACGGGCATCGTTGTAGAGTTATGCATATCGTAATTTGTACGAAAGTACTCATTCTGAATGACCATGATCCACGGCATGGGATTTCAATTAACATAGGGACTACTAAGTTAAATAAAATAACGATTGCATGGAGAGAATGGATTCCCGAGTTCTTACATGGCAGCCATCCTTGGGAAAAATAGTGCCCCGACATGCCGGCCGGTTCCCACAGATACTGCAAATCTGCCACACGGACAGGGAGCGGTATCTGCTTATATTTATTTACTGTATACTGATGACAGGCGTCCCGCTGGGACTCGTCTAATTCATGATTGGCGCAATTGATTATTGGGTAGACTAGCCTTGCTTGTGCATAGTAAGAACTGAGGAATCCTTATTTGCATATTTCCAGAATAACTTGGAACTCACAGTTAGCAAGCCGTAGTAGTTATATTGCCGTTAAATTGATTTGTTTGCGTATTGTACCTACTCTGTTAACTACGGAGATGATCAGAATGTCAGGACATGACGGGTCAACTTCTGTCCTTGTTTGGTTGGGAAGTTGGTTTGAAGTGCCGTGATGTTGTGTGAATCCCAGTAGCAAGCGGAGACTTATTATTATATTTATAACTCTTATCACTGGTTTTAGTTCTCATATCGTGCTTCCTTGTGGTACTTGCTATTAGAGGTCTAACCTCTCTGGTTTTGCATGGCCAGATTTAGAGCCAGTTTCCGAGGACTCAGCTTACTTCTACCTCCAAGATGGTCAATACTATAGGGATGATCGCAGGAGGACACGAGTGGATTTCTTGCTTCCCTGCTCGTTTGCTACTTACTTTACATTTTGCCACTTGGCACCGACATGTTAGTCGGATAGTCTTGTACTTACTTTTACATAATTGTAACTAAGTCAGACTGCAGCTGATAGCGATTATGTATACCTTGTTATATCCTCTGGCTATGTTTTGTACCGCCAGATCTCAAGATCATTTTGACTGAGCGTTTGGGACGCCTTACTGCTTTATCTTACATGTTCTTTATTATTGCTTCTTGTTTGAATAATTGAGACAATAGATGTTGAGTGACCATAGCGAGACTTTCATGTAGTATGCACCCCTCGTCTTTTAGACAGCATTGATCGTATTATACGGTATTCATCTACCCGTAATACGTAGCTGGCTGAGTCACTCCCCCGCTCTCCGGTATTCTGGTTCTGGGGCGTGACAACTGGTAGCAGAAGAGAATGGAGGAGCTGTTGGCACTTTTACTAAGGAGGATCAGGCACTGCTGGACCTGTTGGAGAGGAAGCAGAGAGCGTCCACCGAGGGAGACATGAGGAGTGGAACAAAGGAGGCATCCACCTCATTCTTCATTGATGGCAACGCCGCTATGTATGCCCAAATATCAGAAGGTACTGACGAGTCACTTATTCTTGCATCTACGTCTTCCGTTAAACGTCAGACTGGATTATCGACCCGTGAGCATCTGGTATGTGACAGGAAATGCTAGCAAGTTTTCTTCTTACACTCACCTAGCATCAGCAAATAGCATTCAGACAGCAGATGGCACTTTCCAGCCAGTGGTCGGTAAGGGTACTGTTAATTGTACAGGTTTAGTAAGATTATCCAATGTTTTACTTGCTCCATCCTTTCCAGTAAGTCTCTTGTCTATTAGTTCTATAATTTTTCAACTTAAATGCATTGTTTCTTTTGATATTCCTAAGGTGATCTTCCAGGAGAAAGGGACGGGACGAAGACTTGGGACTGGCACTTGGCATGATGGACTGCGGTACCCAGATCGAGAATGACTGGACTCAACACTGGTATCTATGGCAGAGAAGGCTGGAATGGGAGGACTGCAACAGAGGACTGAGGAGACTTTGATACTTCATCATAGGAGGATAGGACATTCTTCCTTTGATACTTTAAGTAAGTTATATCCAGAGATTTATGTAAAAACAGATAAAAAAATTAGTATGTGATGCATGCGAGTTAGGAAAACTTACTAGAAGCTCATATGTTGGTACGGGTCATAGGAGCTCTATTGCTTTTGAGGTAGTACATTCCGATGTTTGGGGTCCATGCACTATTAACACTATGAATGGGTATAAATATTTTGTTTCCTTTATTGATTGTGCCTCTCGTGTCACCTGGCTGTATTTAATAAAAAATAAGAGTGATGTACCTGCTTATTTTCGGGATTTTCATAAGCATGTCCAGACTCGGTACAACGCAGTTGTGAAGATACTGAGGTCTGACAACGGAACGGAATATACCAACTGGACGCTTGCAGAATACTTGTCAGCACACGGGATCCAGCATCAGACCACCTGTGCATACACACCAGCACAAAATGGAGTAGTAGAAAGGAAGAACCGACACCTTCTGGAGGCCGCAAGAAATATGATGATCGACATAAATGTCCCACAAAGTCTGTGGGGGCATGCAGTGTTAACATCAACTCAACTCATCAACAGGATGCCTTCGAAAGTCTTGGGATGGAAGTCCCTATATGAAATATTACAAGACAATAATAGTGGGATACTTCCACTGAAGGTGTTCGGGTGTATGTGTTTTGTGAAGGACAACAGACCATCAGTTAGGAAACTTGACCCCAGAGCGGTCAAGTGCATCTTCGTGGGCTACTCAACAACTCAGAAGGGGTATGTGTGCTGGAGTCCAGTAGAAAAGAAGAAGTTTGTCAGTATGGATGTCCACTTACGGAAGCATGAGCCATACTACCGCAAATGAGGGAACTTCACACAACACGCCTAATACTACCAATATAAGACGAGAGGGGGAGTATAGGGATCATCGTGAAAAAAGATGAACTTCTCCTAATAAAATCTCAGAAGAAAGCGGCAGGGACAAGGAAATGTGGTTGTCCATTCAAGTTAGTGTTGGGGTGCAAAAATGACGAGAAGTGGACAGTTGTGGTGAGGAATGGGATGCACAATCATCCTGTGTCGGACACGCTTGTTGGTCATCCCTACGCTGGGAGATTGAACGACGATGAGAAAAAGTTAGTTAAAGAATTGTCAACTTCCGGAGTTGGTCCTAAAGAAATTTATTCTGTGCTGCGTGAGAAGAATGATAAGAACAAGTCCAGTTTGAGGACAATATACAATGCACTAGCTAGGTCGAGAACAAATACTCTAAAAGGAAGAATGGCGATGCAGCAAGTGTTGAAGGTACTTGCCGAAAATCATTACGTGGAATGGGCAGTCCAGTCTCTATGTTGGACTGCCCAACTCTCTGGCAGTCCAGTCTCGATGTTGGACTGCCAGAAGAATGGGAAGTCCAAGTCAGAGCATGTTTAGTTTTGGACTGCCCAACTCTCTGGCAGTCCAAACTGTATGTTGGACTGCCAGAAGAATAGGCAGTCCAAGTCACAACATGTGTAACTTTGGACTGCCCATTCTTCTGGCAGTCCAGTTTCTATGTTTGACTGCCAGAAGAATGGATAGTCCAAGTACAGCATGTGTAATTTTGGACTGCCCAACTCTCTGGCAGTCCAGACTGTATGTTTGACTGCCAGAAGAATGGGCAGTCCAAGTCACAGCCTGTGTAACTTTGGACTGCCTATTCTTCTGGCAGTCCACGATAAGGATTGGACTGCCAGAAGAACGGGCAGTCCATGTCGACACAGACATTCTCAGTTCGTGAGTGCTATTTTGATTTAAAAGACTATAATTCCCATCGAAATACTTGCAATTAAAACAATGAATGAAACAAAATGCACACGAGATTAATTCTAGGGTTTCGAATGGGGAAAATTTAAGAAATAATGGGTACCTTGTTTACGAGGAAGCTTTCGGTGCCATTGGTCTTCTTCGAAAGAGGAGGAGGGCGGAGGAGAAGTCGACGACTGCCAGCAGAGGAGAAGATGAAGACTGGAGTGGAAACAATGGGTGAGGGGGGTGAGGGTTTTGGAAGAGAGAAGTGATTTTGGAAATAAAATAGAAATAATGGGTTTGGGGGGAGAAGGAAAATTTGGGACAGCCCAGATCAAAATTTTTGGGCTAGCCACAATCCGGACTAGCCATAATCATATTTGGTTGTGCCCATATAAAAAGCCCTAAGTTTATTGGACATTTAGTTAAGCTTATCCTCCACAACTTTTTGAATTGGTAACTGTGGTCTTATCCGTATCACTGAATTTGAACACTACATATAAAACCTGGTTCCGCCGGGTGAACAGCCTTGCCTTGTCCCTATTATCTAACACACAACTATATAAACATGAACCAATATGTAGTTGTACACCGTGTTGGAATTATATTCAATAATAGGGACCACACATGTAAAATTAATTGTGTTGGGCTATCTAAATAATTAAGCCAAATTAAAGTGGTTTATTTGAAAAATTGGCTTAAGGGTATAATTGTCATGGAAATAATATATAGATACCGGAGATAAATCTAATTTGATGAGAGGCCAAATTAGAAATATCAAAACATATAAATATATATGTATTCATTAGGGTTATGGTCTCCAACTTATACGGCCACCAAATAGAAGGTTTTCTCTTATTCTCTTCTGCATCCCCATCAACAGAGAGTGACAAAATATCCGGATTCCTCTTTGTCATTAAGGGTCGTAGCAAGTTGGAAGATCGAATCCCATAAAGAGACGTCTGCTTCAAGATCCATTAAGCCAATCGATGGATTCAGGTACGCTTCCGTATTTATTTTGTTCTTCATTTCATGAATCAACAGGCAATAAATTATAACAAGTGGTATCAGAGCCTCCCTGTTTGATTTATGAGATCGAAGTTTCAGAATCAAATTTTGTTGATTTTCAGGAACCCTAGATCATTCCATTTAATTTAATTTAGGGTTCCGATTGCTCGATCAAAGTTTTTATGATCCACTAGATTAAATTCCTCCTTATGTATAATGTTTTTTTAATATAATCAAATGGAATCTGGACAATTATATGATAACAGAGAAGTAATAAATTTCTTTGTCGTCTGTCGAAGTTTACCAATAGAGTAATACTGACATAATTCATGGATCGATTCTGTTACGGTGTTACCATTATTATATTAATAATTAGGAACAAGCACATATGTTATGAACATAATTGGGCTTTTGGTATGTTCCGTTACTTCCGTATCACTTTAATCTTCCATTTTTTATATAAATCAATTATGTTGTCGCTTTGGTTCATTATGGCTATTGTACATATATTATAAATCAAATCAATTATGCTTGCTAAAAGCAAGGATGGAAACACGGATTGTATAAGATATTTGATTTGTATGTATTCTTATAAATTTAGTTGATGTGATGTTTAAAGATGCATACTCTTTGAAGATTCTGTAGTTATTCAAACTAAGATTTGCAAATAAACCCCCGAATTTAAGAGTTACAATGGTAATGTTTGGATTCAACATTGGATGGTAGCTATGTTTACAAATTAATTTATTGATTCTCTGGAAGGGATAGTTTTGGTCTAAGAAGTACAAAGAACTGAAATACTAGTCCGAACCATCCTAAAGCCCCCACTTGGATTACAAGCTCAGATCAGCAATATTTGTGTTGCAATCTAATTTTGAACATGATTAACTGGTACCATCAAAATTTTTTTTATTTTGGCAAACTCAATTTTGTTTTGTTTTTCAGAATTAAGTCCTATTTTAGTTTACAATTCTGATCTTACAATTGAGTTTTTCAACTGGAATGGTACTTTAAGTGCTGATTGTCGAATGATTGCATTTTGCTATGACATAAACCCTATTTCAAACTTCTGTTGAATGCTTGGATATCAATTTTGTATATGTTGTATAATGAGGATGGGTCGGATAGGTGTATCTTACAAAGGAAGTTCTTTGAAAGCAACTATGGTAAGCTTGTTTAGTTAAAGCACTTCATTTTTTGTGAATTATTTTCGGATGTTGTTGAAAAATTTCGACTTGTGCATATTCATTATATGAAATATTGATCTTAGAAATTTGCAGTAAATACCATTTGCCAAATTTCTTGTTGTTGAAATATTTCAATGACATGTTTATGTCAAAACTTTTCGGTCACGCAAGAGGATTCACATGCTTATGATTATTTTATTTAATCTATAAATTTGTGAATATGCATGTAAATAAGAATTCAGTCAATGTTCAAATTTTTTGTGCCTTTTGTGACTAGCAATAGTTGTCTAATATTCTAAATAGACTCATTGAAATAAGATGTCACCAAAGTGACCTATTTTGCGTAGATAGTCTATGAGAGATGTTGGATATTTTTTTGTGTACATTCATGCGAGTATTAGCCGGCCCAAAGTAAGGTTAATACTTGGCTGAATTGCACACATACTTGTGATGATAAATGTGTAATAATTATAAGGTTTACATGTGAATAATAACCCGATCCAAAGATAGGCTTATTATTTGACATGTCTTATTGTCAACGTTTGATCATTACACCAAGAGTACCACCAGAGCCGGCCCGGAGGTTTAGGTTGCCCTATCCTGGAGCTAATTTTGGTTGCCCTTTAACCCTTTGGTGGGGTTATGCTGAGCCTAAGGGGTTGCCCTAGCAGAGAGGGATTGTCCTAGCAGAAGGGGGTTGCCCAAGTCCCAAGGCTTGTCCGGCTTACCCCAGGGCCGGCCCTGAGTACCACTTGCAGTTAATATCACTGTCCCAGGACTTGATATTAATGATGTACTAGGTATCTTGAGATGGGGTTCACCACTATTTGAATTTGTTTGACTATATTTTATTCTTTGGTTATTAATTAGAGCATGTTTGTTTTGTTGTTTTGTTCTTTTTACCGTTAAAGTTGCTACAATATCTGCCAATAAGAATTCAATTTCCATGTTATATGGAATAAACTTTAAAGGCAAAAGGAAATGAATACATAAGCTACTAAGGATCCAGCACAAAAGAAACAACAATATGAAACTAAGGGTTATTTCTTTTGTGACAAGCCAGGACACATAAAGATAAAATGTACAAAGTACCACACATAGCGTATAAAAAAGTACATTTCTAAATTTAGTCTATTCCGAGGTTAATTTAGCTTTAATATCAAGAAACTCATGGTGGATAGATTATGGTGTGACTATCCACATTAGTGTTCTAGACAAGGTTGTCTGAGCTACCGAAAGCCAATTGATGGTGAAAGATACATCTATGTGGGTAACGACAATTCGGTAGAAATGTAAGCAATATGACATTTTAGGTTATTATAGGAACTGATTATTATTTGGATTTGATAGGCACTTTTATTGTACCGACTTTTAGACGAAATTCAGTTTCATTTTCCTTAATGGACAAATCTAGTTATCATTGTTCATTTGGAAACAATAAGTTTAGTCTATCTTTAAATTCAAATATTATTGCTAACGGTTCTCTTAAGGTTTATGATAACATATATTCACTTGAAACTATTGCATCTTACAATAAAACATTGTAAGTAGAGTTTTGTGGTACTAAACGCAAAATTAACAATATTTTTTTGCCTCATTATGACATAAGCGATTAAGTCACATCTCTAGAAATAGAGTTGAACAACCTGTGTCTGATGGGATTTGGATTCCATTAACTTTATAGACTTTAATGTCTATATTGAATGTGTAAAGGAAAGACAGACCAAAGTTAAATTGTGTACAGCTACTTTATTGGCTATGCTGACAGATCAAGGGGTTAATAATTATACGATCCCACACAAAGGAAATTTTTTCAGACGAGAAGTGTAATATTTTTTAGGATGTTGAATTTGGGGGAGAAATAAAGTCAGAGACATTGTCTTTGAGGAGGAATCGATTGCGATTCCTACTATTACTTTTGACGATAGTGTAGAATTTTGTATCCGTCATTGATCAAGAAATGAATTCGGAGTCTCAACAAGACAATGTCGAATTACTTCTACAAATCGTTGTTGAAATACCTTAACAAGACAACGTAGCGGCACCTCCATTCAAGATAAGGTAATTATTCATAAGGAACAAACTCAACAACCTCAAGAACCGGTAGTGTTAAGATGGTCCACCAGGGAAAGGAGAAATGTAATTTCGGATGATTTTTTTCATATTTCTCCATAAACATGAGGAAGAATGTGGAATATTGGAATACGATCCAATCAACTTCCATCAGGCCATGGAAAGTTCCAATTCTCAAAGTGGATTGATACAATAAATAAGGAGTATAAGTCTATAGAAGACAATAAAGTTTGGGAACTTGTCCTATTACCAAAAGGTGCGAAGTCCATTGGTTGCAAATGAATATATAAAACCAAGAAGAATTTAAAGGGTAATGTAGAGAGGTATAAAGTACGTATTGCAGCTAGTGACTTTACTAAAAAGTTAAGAATTGATTTTAAAGTGACTTTCTCTCCGGTTTCTTCGAAAAACTCTTTTAAAATCAATCATAGCACTTGTTGTACATTTTGATCTTGAGTTACATCAAATGGATGTCAAAACAACGTTTTTCAATGGTAACATTGACGAAATAATTTATATGGTGCAACTAGAAAATTTTGTGTCAAAAGACCTAAAGAATATGGTTTGCAAACTAACAAAATCTATTTATGGACTCAATCAGATTTCTCGTCAAAGGTACTTCAAATTTCATCAAGTGATTATCTCGTTTGGTTTTGAGATAATACTGTTGAAGATTGTGTGTATCACAGGTTCAGTGGGAGTAGATATATTTTTCTGGTTTTTGTATATCGATTAAAGTACTTAATGCAAACCAGGTAACACATGTCGCTAAAGGAGACAAGTTCAGTCTTAATCAAGTGCTCTAAGATTAGCCTTAAAATTAAGAAAATGTAATAGATTTTTCGTTCATGATTAGTTGTAGGGAGTCTAATGTATGCTTAAGTATGTACGCGTCAGGATATTGCGTATATAGTTGGGATGTTAGACAGATATTTAAGCAAATATGGGATGGATCATTGGATAGCAGCCAAGCTACTTAAGTAATTAATAGAGAACAAGGAATTATATGCTCTTTATAGGAGATCGAATAATTTTGGAGATCATAAGGTATTCCGACTCCGATTTTGCTGGATGCCAACACAGCAGGAGATCCACATCAGGTTATGTTTACCTGTCGATTGGTGGAGATATTTTTTAGATGAGTGTCAAACGGGCACTCATAAATTCTTCCACCATAAAAACAAGGTTTATAACGTGTTGTGAGGCATCCATTCAGGGAGTATAGTTGTAAAATTTTGTCACAAGGTTGCGCCTACAGGAGAGTATTGAAAGACCACTCAAATTATGGTGTGACAATAAATCAACAGTACTATATTCCAATAACAGCAGAAACTTGTATAAGTTAAAGGATATTGACATAAAGTTTCTATTTGTGAAGAAAAGAATTCAGAATGGTTAAAGTGTCCATATAGCACATTAGGACAAACTCCATATTAGCAGATCCGCTCACAAAAGTATTATCACCCAAGCTCTTTCATGAGGATACTGCTCATATGGGTGCTATCTTAATTAAGAATATATCAATATAGTGGGAGTTTATATTTTATGTATTTGGGTGCTATTTAGCTTCGGACACATTTATGTATGAAAGTATTTTGGATATTTATCCAGATATATGTAAAATTCAGTTCATTCTGTTTTTATTGTGTTAAAGTATTGATCTCACTAAAGTTAAGGAGGACCAGTTGAAAATAGACATGTGTTGATCATATTGCGTGTAATTTTCATGCTACGCATCCATGACTGATCTATGTCGTTTAGCTATATTGATATATGTGACCACTGATGGTTTAGTTACAATAAATGTGACGAAGGCCGCTTTGATCATATATTGATATGGTTAATGGATGAGATTGTCCGGATATACCCGAAGGATTAAGATAGCAATTTATGAGCTCAATAAAGTTAACACAGTTATAAGGTTACATATGTGGCCCAGTGGAAGATTGTTGGAATTATTCAATAATAGGGCCACACATGTAAAATTAATTGTGTTGGACTATCTAAATAATTAAGCTAAATTAAAGTGGTCTATTTGAAAAATTGGCTTAAGTGTATAATTGTCAAAGAAATAATGTGTAGATACCGAAGATAAATCTAATTTGATGAGGTGCCAAATTAGAAATATCAAAACATATAAATATATATGTATTCATTAGGGTTATGATCTCCAACTTATACGGCCACCAAAGAGAAGGTTTTCTTTTATTCTCTTCTGCATCCCCATCAACAAAAAGAAAGGGACAAAGTATCTGAATTCCTCTTTGTCATTAAGGGTTGTAGCAAGTTGGAAGATCGAACCCCATAAAGAGATGTCTGCTTCAAGATCCAGTCAATCGATGGATTTAGGTTCGCTTCCGCATTTATTTTGTTCTTCATCTCATGAATCAACATGCAATAAATTATAACACACCGAACTCAGCTGGCTCTTGTGGTCAGCGAGGAGAGGTATAACCTCCTTGGCTAGGGGGCGGTCTCGGGATTGAACCGCAGGGGAGGTGTGGGGGTGTGTGTAAAAATTGGGACAAGTGGGCCCAAATGGCATGCAAGGTAGCGTGCACAAAGTCCCGTGCCTTATGCCGAGCATCGCAAAAAGAAGAAGATATATGAGTATACAACACGGGGTTGTGTTTTACCTGCATTGTTGCTGTTGAAGCCAATAGTTCTCTACACTCATCAAGCATGGTCCTTTCTTTTGCTGCAACAGCTGAGAACTCAGAAATTAGAGCTTCTGTACCCTCTACCTGTAAAACATAAGTTTCCAGTAACGAGAAATACATTATGACCAGATTATAGCTGTTTTCAAATTATACGGTAGCAATCAGTTTTTGCAGAAATTGATCTCCTTGCTTGACCCACCTTGTTAACAAAACAAGTTCATTCATTATTCAGGAATGTCCATTATTGCTAGAATATAAGTGTTGCTTGTCTACGTTGATCCATTTACCTTGTATATTTATGTTTAGTTCACGAGATTTTATACCTTATTCTATTTTTCCATTCCATACTCAACTTGATGTATTTGTATATAAACTCTATCAACCAATAAAGAACATCAGCTTTCTTCCTTAATTGTGTCTCACTTCTTTAGCAAAATAATGTCAGCTTAAGATGTTAGCCTTGACCATCAAGCTAACACTCATATCTTAGATTTCAACATTTTGGCTAATAATGTTCACAAATAGCATATGCAACACCTTCCGAAGAATGTGAAGAGAATTTTCAATGCAAGTAATTGATGAAAGCAAAGTTGACATACTTATGCTATTGAAAGTAATGTTCACAAATATCATATTGAAGAATACGAAGGACATTGCGTTAATAATCTTCAATGTAAGTAATTTGACATAAGCAAAATTAATATACTTTTGCAATTATCTGATGGAAAAATAGTTTTTTGTATTAACATTAAGAAAATGGTTCAACATGACTTCTCAGACTCATCTAGAACAAAAACTAGTAGATAATATCATAGTGTTAGGTGGGTTTTAAAGATCGTGACACCCAGTTTACAGTTAGAGGCTGATATAAACAAACAAAATAATAAACTATGTAGTTTGTTCCTTGCCCAATAAAATGTATAGCTTGTCTTCTTAGTTGAACAAATTACCAAAAAAAAGATGTTTCCTCTAAAGACACGGCGGTAGCCCCTCCCTTCAAAATCTAAATATTTATACTCTAGCGAAAAAGATAAACAAAAAAAGTAAAAGATATTAGAAGACATTTACACCACATAAAACATACTCCTTAAGCTCACCTTTGGTAGCAACTGAGAGATGGAGGAACCCATTGCTTGCATTACATCAACTGCTGAATTAATAGCATTTCTCACAGCACGCACATCCGCCTGTAAAAGCAACAATGAAAACATAATGTGAATGATTCTTTTCCTACGGAAATCTCTCTATGATCATATAATAGCAATTTACAAAATCCACTATGCAGGAACACGTAATTAGAACTCGTGTTTCCAGACATCCTTTCAATCACAAGAGAATAAATAATAACAGTACATAACATACCTTTGTTCCTTCTGTAACTGGGAGGCGAAGTGTGCTTGCATTTAGAGCTTGAATAGCTCCTGATAATGACCGATAATGTTCTCCATCCAGTGCGGCCCATTCTTCAAGATATACCAACTGCAATGGACATGAGATATCATGCAAAATCTCAGGTCATCCATGCAAAAGATTTCCTATACGAATTCAAAGTGGGAGGAAGTATGGAACAGAATAAAAAGTTAGAACATTGACTGCATCCATGAGAAGGACTATGGATGATTGAGAATTGGGGATTTTGTAGAAAGATTATATATGAAGGATTTGAGAGTTGTGTTTGGCAATATCACAGGCAACTAATAAATAGACTTCCCATATTCTTTCCAATGATTAAAATTTCAGACTTACATGTTTGACATATAGGACATGATGGTTAAGAAAGATTTCATAACCAAATTAATTGCAACTTATCTTGAAACAAACTAACCAACTAAAAATAAACCCAATCTATCAAACCAACTAAAAATGAACAAGGAGCAGTAAAATAACCCACTGTCTCAGTCTCAAAATAGATCAGATCCACCTGAACTCGGACTGGAATGGTCCTCCATCAATCGTACTTGGCAAGCAAGCCTGGGTCGAACAGATCAACGTCCCCATTCTTACGTCTCCAAAGAGGTGATAGTGGAACTCAACACCACTGCCTTCATGGTGCAACTAATGGAAGAAGCAACCAAGAAATTCCTGGAAGTCTGAAAGGTTTCTAAGGTGGGTACTAGTAGTCTTCGGGGACGAAGCAACACTAGAAATCTTTGAATAGCGACAACTACCCCTAACAAGAAGACGATGGAAATAGTGTTGACGGTTCTATGTTGATGGTGGAATGTGGAAGTGACTTACGGTAGAAATTTAAGTTCCCCACATCAAATAACCTGTCTCTAATTATCAACTAATGTAACATGTTATGATCATCTGCTAAAGATATGCACGAATCATCGCTCACAAATATACTACTATAAATCTCTCATGGGTAGGCTATGCAAATGACTCAATGGACTCGTGTACATGATTGTATCAAGACACTCACTAGACAGGCTTAATATACTGATCTACAGGTTCAGATAAGGCAAGCGAACACCTATCGATGTATATAAGTTCATCAACCGTCACTAAGCTTCTGGCTCATCGTCATTATCCGTGTCATCAGATGTTCTTCGAGTGTTCCAAAGAGGAATCATCAAGCGAGCTGTGGCACCACTAGAGTTAGTCTACTCACCTAAATGTGTCTTCTTTTTGTTATCCACAATGTCTATCCTAAAATTAGCCAATTGATAACAGAATATGGTGATCATCTCAACAAATCGGTATAATGTATTTTTCATCATATTTTGGAGTACATCTTTTCCCTATATTTCTTATCACTACGTAAAATACAAATACATAGCCTACGCTTTGATACTCATTTGACGCAGGACAGGTGTACTATCGGCACTTTGTATAGAAGCAGCTGAATAAGTGAGATACAGATGTTTGTCTGTGGCCTTATGTGGCACCGGAAATTACTATGAAGCAACTCTAATCTTATTTTTTGACTGGAAATGTGGCACCAAAGATGATTTTATAACAGAAAACAAGCCTAATGTTACAATCATGATGTTCTTATGTAGCAAAAAAGATTTGTTGAATAGATTAACCAACTGAGCCTGCTAGTTTTTTTTTTTTCCATTTTTAATATCTTGCAAGTCTTAGTACTAAATGTCAGTAGGATAGATAAAGGTAAAAGTATTTTGCCTAAGCAACAGATGCATCATATACATCATGGCATAAATTAATTAGCTCCTAACATATAGACCATTTACATGTCAATATTATCACTTTATATAGGCCCTATCATATGGCATAACTTTTGTAGAAAATAATGGTTGAATGATTTTATTGATGGACTACTTCACTACTTATAGGGAGTCTAGCTCCTCTACATACTACATATTCCGATGTGGGACTAAAAGTCCCTTATTGATTCTCAACACTCCCCCTCAAGATGGGCGATAGATATTGATCATCCCCATCTTGTTACATAGCTTCGACAGACTTAATGAACTAGGACCCTTAGTCAGACAGTCTGCAACTTGTTCTTCTGAGCGGACATGGTCAATCTTCAGTATCCCTTGTTCCAGCTTCTCCTTGATGAAGAATCGATCAATCTCGATGTGCTTCGTTCTGTCGTGCTGAACTGGATTGTTAGCTATACTTATTGCAGCTTGACTATCGCTCAGAAGACGCAATGGTGCTCCCTTATCCAGCTGCAACTCTGTCAGCAATGCTTTCACCCACAGCAACTCTGACACTCCCAGAGCCATTGCTCTGTATTCTGCTTCAGCTGTCGACCGTGCTACCATTGACTGTTTCTTGCTTCTCCATGAGACCAGATTTCCTCCTACAAAAACACAGTATCCCGTTGTAGACCTTCTGTCGTCTATGCAGCTCGCCCAGTCTGCATCACAGTATCCCTCAACTTCTATGCGTCCATTCTTCTTGAACCATAGCCCCTTTCCCGGCGTTCCTTTCAGATATCTCAAGATCTGAAATACTGCTTCCATATGACCCTTTCTTGGATCATGCATGTAGCGACTCACTACACTTACTGCAAATGAGATATCAGGGCGAGTGTGCCCCAGATAAATCAATCTCCCTACAAGTCGTTGATATCTTTCACGATCAACTGGCTCTCCTGCTTCTGCTCCCAACTTGCACTTCTGGTCAATTGGAGTGACTGCTGCTTTGCATCCCAGCATCCCTGTCTTCTTCAGCAGATCTAGTGTGTATTTTCTTTGTGATAGAATAATTCCCTGTTCGCCTTCACACACTTCGATACCTAGAAAGTACCTCATCGCCCCTAAATCCTTCACCTCAAACTCCTTCGCGAGTTTTGACTTCAGCTTAGCGATCTCGACTTCATCATCACCTGTGATCACTATATCATCCACATATACAGCAAGTATAGTGATGTGGCCTCTTGCATACTGGAGGAAGACCGTATGATCTGCATTTGTTTGACGGTATCCCATGCCTGTGACAGCCTTTCTGAATCTGTCAAACCAGGCTCGAGGAGATTGCTTGAGCCTGTATAGCGACTTCTTCAGTTTACACACCTTTCCTTGCGACGTCCCTCCGTTTGATTCCGTCGCGTAGCACCCTGGCGGGAGCTCCATGTACACTTCTTCTTGCAGGTCCCCATGAAGAAAGGCATTCTTCACATCCAGCTGGTATAGCTTCCATCCATAGTTCGCTGCAATGGAGACCAGAGTTCTCACGGTGCTCATTTTTGCTACTGGGGCAAACGTCTCATAATAGTCTATGCCATATGACTGTGTGAATCCTTTTGCAACCAACCTCGCCTTATACCGCTCTACTTTTTCTTCTGGCGTCTCTTTCACTGTGTACACCCATTTGCATCCCACAGCTTTCTTCCCTTTGGGTAATGGAACCAGCTCCCATGTCTTATTTTTCTCCAGTGCCCCAAGTTCTTCCATCATTGCAGCTTTCCACCTTGGATCTTTCTTTGCTTTCTGCCAACACTTGGGCAACGAAGTAGAGTCTAACGATGCAATGAAGGCTCGATAATTCGAAGAAATGTTAGAATAAGACAAGAAGTTGGCAATGTCATGTTCATAATCATCAAAACGACTAGGAGCCTTACCCGCATTGATGCGAGAAGATCTCCTTAAGGGAGCAATAGGTGGTGGAGAGATCATACCATCCGAGTCGGAGAGATCCGCATCAGAATCCGAGTGATTCAGTGCGGGGGCAACATCTTCAAGAGTTGGAGCAGGAGTAGACGAGGGACTTGGTACAGTAGGCACAGGACACGACATAGGCACAGTACTGGACTTCTGTTGTCTCCTTCTGTAGACTTGGAGCTCCTTTTCCCTTGTCTGCTGCTCCCCCTGCGTAACATATGTATCTTCTTCTTCATTCTCTGTATCTGAGTCACTGTGCTCTCCCCCTTTCGTCCAGTTTTCTACAACCGGACACGGAACCGATCCGACGACCACATTTGGGCTTATTATCTCCCCCTCACATCGAACATCACCTGTGTTAGATGTGTCACCAAATGCTGAACCTTCATCCGAACCATAGTATGGTTCGAGTTCTCTGAATGTAACGTCCATGCTGACAAACATCTTCCGCTCGACTGGACTCCAACAGGCATATCCCTTCTGAGTCGTCGTGTAACCGACAAAGACACATTTAACTGCTCTAGAATCCAGTTTGCCAACGTCGGGCCTATTATCTTGGACAAAGCACACACATCCAAAAACTTTTGGTGGAACAGTGTATGTAGTTGTCCCAGTAAGCATCTCCAATGGTGTCTTCCAGTCCAATACTTGAGACGATATTCTGTTGATGAGATACGAGGTCGTCAAAATAGCCTGCCCCCATAAGTGCTTCGGGACATTCATAGCCAGCATCATCGTCCGTGCGACTTCCAGCAGGTGTCTGTTCTTTCGTTCAGCCACACCATTTTGTGCCGGAGTATAAGTACATGAAGTTTGATGTAGTATTTCATGGGTGGAAAAATACTCAGCAACCTGCTTATTAGTATACTCCGTCCCATTGTCAGACCGGAAACACTTAATTTTAGCGTCATATTGTGTTTCCACCCGGCGATGAAAGTCCCGAAAAGTCTCAAGGACGTCACTTTTATTCTTCATAAGGTAGACCCATGTCACGCGGGTATAACAGTCAATGAAGGTGACGAACCATCGAAAACCGTTAATTCCGGTTGTAGGACAAGGGCCCCATACGTCCAAATGTATCATGTCAAAAGCAGCTGAACTCTTATTCCCCGAGCTTACATACGAGCTTCTGGTATGTTTTCCCAACTCACAAGTATCACAAAATAACTTCTCTTTATCAGCCCTTTGATATAAGGACGGATACATTCGACTAATAACTCGAAAAGAGGAATGACCGACACGCTGGTGGTGGAGTAGCAAGTCGGCTTCAATACTGCGACAGGAAGCTTCTGGTGGTGCGTCTGCTACCAAGGATGCCAATGCGTTGTCCAGTCCAGTCCTGTCTAAATACCACAGTCCCTTATGCCATGTGCCAGCCCAAGTCGTCGTCCTGTCCCCTTCTCCTGAAAAGTCACCTTAGGAATGTCAAAGGAAACAGTACAGTTAAAATCAAGTATAATGGCATTAATGGATAAAAGATTGACAGGAAAAGATGGAGCATGTAAGACATTGGTTAGAGTGATGGAAGGGGTGCATGCGACAGTGCCTGTACCCACTACAGGTCTGGATGTACCATCAGCGGTCTGAATACTCTCCGGCAATGGTAGCTGAGTATAGTCCTGAAACGCACCACGGGATTCCGTGACATGGCGAGATACCCCAGAGTCCATTATCCATCCTGGCTGATGGACAGATGCAAGAGCACGTGCAGAATCACCGGTGCCGGTTTGGGCAAAGTAAGTGATGTGATCTCCTGAGGTCGAAGACGTCCCATGTCAATCCCATTTCCTGTATTTCGTATTTGTACTCGTAATTTGATTTTGGCACGTATTTTATTTTCTCGACTTGTGGACTCGGTTTCTCGTAAATGGGTTTTGGACCATGGCTTGGTTTTATTTTGTGGAGTTGGTTTGGTTTGGTTTGGTTCATCATGAGTGGAACACCTTAGCCTATTCTCCACCTCCATTCCATCACAACCACCCTCATTAAAACCTACCAACTTTTTCTCTCTCCTCCATAACTCCATTAATTTCTTACAACTTCTTCTTCTTCCTTCTTCCACACAACTCCCCAACCCATAGGCAAGTGCACCTTGCCATCAAATAAGCACCACTTTTTATTTGTCCATTAACTAGATTAGGCCATGGAGAACAACTTTAGAACTTGACATTTTGTGATTTGGAGCTTTCATTTTTCTATATCTAGGTTTTAACCATTTTCGAAAATCCTTGGTTTTGATCCATTAAACTTCGATTTTTGCATGTTTTGATGCTTCCATGTAGAAGAGAATTTGATTTTACTCAAGTTAGAACTTTGAAAATCTAGATTTGGTTTTGATTTGGCTAAGTTATGAAGATTTGAAGTTTTGGTGTTCTTGAGGAGTTCATCTCAGCCTTGGTGAAGGCTCTCGGCCAGTGCTCTTTAGCACTTGACCGTTTGCGCACCCCGGCCTGTGCTCTTTAGCGCATGGCCGATTGCGCATAGGCTCAGCCAGTGCTTTGCGCTGCGTTGGATTGCGCTGGCACAAGCTAGCCATGCGCAAACCAGCCATGCGCAAGGTAACCCCTGCGCACTCGACCATTGCGCAGTCCATACTCTGCGCAGTCTACCCTTGCGCAATCCTCCCTTGCGCAATCCAATTGATGCGCAAGGCATCCCCTGTGCCCCTTTAACCCTGTGCCCCTTGACCCCCTGCGCAGTCTACCCTTGCGCAAGGTAACCCTTGCGCAAGGCAACTCTTGTGCAGCTCTTCCATGCGCAGTACATACCCTGCGCAGCCCAACCCCTGACCCCCCTGCACAACCTACTTGTCTATGATGAATTGTTTATTTCTTTAAGCTTGGCTCTTCTATAGTCCTATATATATTGGTATTTATTTAGATATTTTACGCCCATTTTATATCCTTACGCCTTTTGTCATGAACTGATTTTACTTAATATGTTTGGAATGACTATTGTACATGGCTTGGTATGGCAAGGAACTAGCATAACACGACAGTGACCCGTAGTGGTGCACTCCTGACATGACCAACCTGACATGATAGTGGCCCGTCGTGGTGCGCTCCTGACAAGTACCCTGACATGATTTATCTTGATAACTTGATAGTGGCCCGTGGCGGCGCACTCCTGACTTGACTTGTAACTTGTAACTTGACTCGTATAATCAACTTGACACCGTGGGTGTTCCTGCTTGCTTGCTTGTACAATCCACTTGTCTTGTCTTGCATCATGTCTAGGACGTGACTTCCTGGGTATCACGGCCAGGAACTTGCGCTAAATTGGATTAGGCTAATGATTAGATCAAACTAGAACATGGAGAATTCCCAGTCACAGGCAATCTCGTTATCTGGGCGCTTTAATGGACTTGTAGCTTGCCGAAGAGTAGAGCACATTTCCAGCACACTGTCATGTGTTGCACCCTCTAAGTCACCTAAGGGTACATTTGTCTCCCGGGCAATGTACCCACCTATAACTCTCAACCTGCGGAAGGATAACTGGATAGTCTGCAGGGCTTGGGACTGGAAATTCTCACTTGCATCTTGTTAGTAATTAGGCTTGTGATAACCCTAGTTAGTTAAAGTAGTAAGCCGTAGTACTTGCTTGGCCGATTGTGAATGAATGGTGTCCAGCTCTGTCTAAGTCTTGTCTAGCCCCTGTACCTGGAACTCTTGATCATGATTGTTTTACTTATCTCTAACGATAAATGGGTAGAGACAGTGAGCTATTCAGGCGAAGGGGTACAATCCCGGTCCTTGTTTGGTTTAAGGATTGTAACCTGGCTCCCGGAATGGTTCCACGTCCCTAGTCGTTTATCGCTCTGTGTACTTTTATTACTTGTACTTTCCTTTTATTCTTTATGTTCTGATATGCTGGCTTTTGTTCTTATTTGTGGCCTCCTTGTGGCACTTGCTCTTTCTGGGGTTTGACCCAGCTGGTTTTGTGTGGCCAGATTTCGGAGCAGCTCCCGAGGATCTACCAAGCTTCCAGCCCAATGGTGAACACTAGACGGAACCCGGGCTACGAGTGGATTTTCCCTTTTTGTTTCACCCACTTATATGTAAATTTATTCTTTTGAGGCGTTTAGCCGACGAGCACCTGTTAGCTCGATGCACATTTACTTACTGTCTGCCTACGGGCTGTAAACATGATTAACAAATCCTAGGGTTGATCATGTATGACCGAACTCTTGCTAGTCCTATCATTTTGTACGACTAGCTTCATGATCATCCGATATGTAATATTTGGGACGCCTTATATATATATTTGATGCTCTAACATCTTGTAACTCTGTTAATTGCTTGAGATTGAGACAATAGGCTTGACCTTAAGAGACTGCTGGCTTGTAGTAAACCCTCATATCTAGACAGCCGTGACCGTATAGTTGAGATGTATTCTGTTTCAATATACGTAGCTGGCTATGTACGCCCCCGCTCTCCAGTATTCTGGTTCTGGGGCGTGACACCCCAGGACTGTCGGCCGAAACCAGCTTTGTGCCTCGCAACTTCTCAAGGAACTCCCTCTCAAGCGAGGTTATTTCAGCCAGTAGATTCTCTCCCCCTTCCTCCACCAGATTCGCTTTGTGTCCTCCCCGTCTACCAGCATATCCTCCTCTATTACCCCGTCGGCCGCCACGACCCCGTCCTCGATCAGTAGACTGATTTCGCAAGGGTTTTGGACAAAATCGGATGTAATGTCCGAAGTCACCACAATCGTGGCAAACACCACCAACAGATGGAGGTTGATTGAAGGCAGCAAGGGCAGACTTTTCAACCTCGGCTCGCTCCCCCTGGTAGGATCCCTTGTTGGGCATCAACTTCAGTCGAGCTTCTTCCTGTGTCATGACGGCTATAGCTTCTTCCAAGGTCGAAAGCGTGGATTGGGATAGGAGGATATTCCGTCTCTGCTCAAATACAGGGTGTAGTCCCTTCAGGAATTTCATCATACGCTGCCGCGAAATATAAGCCAGGAACGTCTGAAAGTACTTCGCGAATGCCGGTTCGACTTGTGCATCTTCCATCCCAAGAGGATCATAATGATCTAGATCAGACCAGTACTTCTTCAACAGGACTGCGTACTCAGAGGTGGTACGTTCGTCTTGGGCCACCCTATCGAGTTCATCTTGCAGTTGAAAGACTCGCATAGGGTTGCCGGAGCCGGAGTACATATCTTTTAGAGTCCGCCATATATCAGCAGCAGCCTCCATTGCCTCGACATTGCCCGACACCTGGTCGGTTAATGAGGCAGTCAACCACGCAGCCACTACGTTGTTGACAATCTCCCAAACAGCAAACTCCTTTGCGGAGTGATCGGCTGGCGCCTTGGCTTGGCCAGTGACATAGCCAACCAAGCCACGTTCCTTCAGCGTCCGCATCGCCTGTCGCGACCACTTCAAGTAGTTGGACGTTCCTTCCAACTTCGTCTCCAGCTTCTCCAATTTCCCCATTTTGTAAGGTGACGGATCCACATCAGTATGGATCGCACGTGGGGTTGCCTCGGTTAATCTCTTTGATAAGATATCATCAACCAAGGCCTGCATCTCTTCGGCCGTCAGTTTGCCACTGATTGAATCCATGCCTTCTTCAACTGTGAACCCTATTCGCCGTCTTCTTCGACGTCGGAGTCGGCAAGTTCCCCAACGTCATCGTCTTCTCCGTCTTCGTCGTTTTCTTCGACGTCACAGACTTTACGAATGCGCTACTAACATGGCCAGCACCGGCGCGCGCATGTAAAGTAAACACGTCAGGACACCAGAGAAGACATGATCAGTCTCTGTAGAGATCTCGATGTGAAGAAGGAATAACAAATAAAGCATTTGTTAGTTCCAAACGGCGTAAGCGATGATCAGAGTTGGTGCAAATAAAGTATTTGGCAGCCGTCTGACTTCGAAATACGCCGTTGTTTTTTTTTTTTTTTTTTGTATAAAGACGGCTATGGTTAGGGTTAGGGTTTGGATGGGGCTGCTAGGGCTAGGGTTAGGGTTTCCATTACAGGAGAGGGAGAGGGAGGAGGGGGGGCGGGAGGGTGCTGGAGAGGGGCGGGAGGGGGGGAAGGGTGCTGGTCGGGGGGGGGGGAAGGGGGGGGGGTCGGCTAAATTTTTTTTTTTTTTTTTTTGCGGAGAGAGAGAGAGAGAGAGAGAGAGAGAGAGAGAGAGAGAGAGAGTTATGGCTCTGATACCATGTAGAAAATAATGGTTGAATGATTTTATTGATGGACTACTTCACTACTTATAGGGAGTCTAGCTCCTCTACATACTACATATTCCGATGTGGGACTAAAAGTCCCTTATTGATTCTCAACAACTTTTAATCATTTGAACACAATGAATTTGATAAAGCTTAAGTGCAAATTACACTAATTAATCCTACTATGCACACCATTTACTTTACTATTTGGGACACTGCCGGATCATAACAGCGTTAATGCTCTAGAGAATATTTTTTCACATAATTGATGCTGACTTTGCAAATGCTTAAATTAAATGCTATGAAAAGTCAGAAAGTACACATTTCAGGAAGCCTAGTGAGTAACTGGTTCATATTTTTCTGGTGATGCAAACTACATGAGTTCTTGCAAGCAAATGCATGAAAATCCTCCTTGTTCTTTACATGAAGATCATCCAAAAAAATTTACCAAATGATCTAGCTTAAATTTACTGGAGATTTATCCAAAAAATAACAGCTAATTGAATAGATCATGATGATGTAAAAATTAGCTACTCTTAAACTTAAATGCCTTTATAGAGTAAACTGTGTAAAGGAAGAGTAATTGAATATATAATTTATAAGCCAAAAGGTTGGAGAATCAAATAAAAGGATTTGTAACAAAATGTTGAAGAAAACCGTAGGAGTTTTACCTGTTTTATTAGAATTAAGTTATACTTCATATCTCCCTTTAGGTGTTGAAGATTGATCCTCTTCAGAATAACAGCATCACGCAATTCTGAAGTATTGCTCCACACGTTTCGTAACGTACTCTGTTTAATTTGACAAAATAAAATCATTCAGGCTCAGGTACTGAAAAAATCAACAAGACCCAACTGTATAAGTAAAAACTAAGTTAACCATACATTCAAAAGAACAAAGCCTTCATCCCAAAATTTTGGGGTCAGCTTTTTGAATCATTTTATTCCGTTCAGCTCTTTTAAGGGCCATGTCCTCTGTAACACTAACAAAGACCATATCCTTCTTTAAAACTTCAATCCATGTTCTTTTAGGCCTATCTCTAATCCTAGCGGCTCTTTCAACTACTTTCTTATCACACCTTACTTGCATATGCCGAAATTACATAAGATGATTTTCTATTTATCTTGTCCTCAATTGCTCAGAAACTATGTTAAATATAACAAACAAAAATAGCATTGACTTTTTCATAAGTTAACTGTTAAATGTAGATATATGAATCCAAATAAGATGATGAAGTTTTATAATCAAAAAATAATTAACCAACAAATAAATACAAGAAACCAAGTGGACCACTAACGATGAGGGCCAGTCAAGCAGCGATCTTGGCAGACAATGAGAGATTAGACTTGCATATTCGTTGATAATGGCAACTAAGGCTAGCTCCATGGTAAATAAAGTAACTATTGAATTTGATATTGCTGGGATTTACAGATATCACAAAGGGATCATGTCTATCCTATAGCTAGGCCAAGGACAACCATAGATGTTAGTGGTCAAAAGGGTGCACAAAATTTCACGAGGTGTGGTTCCCATAATATATAGATGCACTTGATTGGACATGAAGCAAATTTGCAGTGGATCTAACAGTGGAAATAGGCGCGAGCATAGTGCCTGAGAACTAGTGTTGCCAAGGCCAATAGTCGTCATGCAAATTGTTACAATCAAAGGAAGTCTTGGAAATGCAAGGTTCTTGTACACATCTGTCATGACAAGATTAATCTGAGAATCATGTAACATCTCCAGACAAACCTAGTGTTGGGGTACAGTGAAAATAAATCCAAGAAATCAAAAAATATCTCAGAGAAAATTCACAACCACAAAGACAGTGATTTACGTGGTTCGACCAAGATGCCTACTTCCACAGACGAGGGTGATTTAGTTCCACTATGAAGAAGAAAATGAATTACAATAGCTCTCAACACTTCTCTCCTCGCACTCTAGAACTCTCTATCACAAAAATAAAGAAAAAAAATCTCAAACTTTTGTGTTGAACTTATTCAATAACTTTAGCTCTCTTGTGTTTAACTTATTCAACAACGTTCATTGAGCACAATGAGATGTCTCAAGGAGAACCATTAGATCCCTTTATATAGCATGACATGTGGCCATATATGGAAATCCAATATTATGTAGGCTCACCATATATTCAACAACTTTAGCTCTCTTGTGTTGAACTTATTCAACAACTTTCATTGAGCACAATGAGATGTCTCAAGGAGAACCATTAGACCCCTTTATATAGCATGACATGCGGCCATATATGGAAATCCAATATTATGTAGGTTCACTATACATTAGAAATTCATATATGGAGATATCTCATATATGGAAACCAAATAAATATGGAAAACCAATTAAATATATGGTCAAAGTCAAAAAATGTCATGGGCCTATTTTGGACATATTCCTTCATATCTCCACCTCGGCAAAATTTTGCCACAAAATCGAGCCGACACACTTCTCCACTGCACAGCTTCACCATATCAACCACTCGTCAGTCTGCCTCTAAGGGCTCTCAAGCAATAGGTAGGACTTGGAGCAAGACCAAACAATGATGGAACTTAGCTCTGGGAACAACCTTAGTCAATATATCAGCGGGATTGTCTTTGGTATGCACTTTTTCAAGTGCAATGTTACTGTCTTCTACAACATCCCGTATGAAGTGGTAGTGAACATCAATATGCTTGGTCCTCACATGATGAACTTGATTCTTTGCCAAATATATAGCATTCATGCTATCACAATGCACATCAACTACATCATGCTTCACCCCCAAGTCATTAATAAAACCACGAAGCCATAGGCCTTCTTTCACTGCCTCTGCCTCTGCCACTGCCATATACTCTGCTTCCGTACTCGATAGGACAACCGTAGCCTGCAATATAGACCTCCAACTGACTGGTGTACCATGTAAAACAAATACGTATCCAGTAGTTGACCTGCGCCTATCCAGATCACCAGTATAGTCCGAATTCGCATATCCACTGACCTGACTAAAGTCTCCACTTCGATGTAATCCCATATCAATGCTACGCTTCAAGTACCTGAATATTCACTTCACAGCCTCCCAGTGTTTCTTCCCTGGATTAGCCATAAAGCGACTAACCACACTTATGGCTTGTGTAATGTCTGGTCGAGTGCACACCAGGACATACATTAAGCTTTTAACTGCACTCACATAAGGAACTCGAGCCATGTGCTCCTTCTCCTCATCTGTAGTAGGGGATAACTTGACTGAGAGCCTAAAGTGGCCAAGAAAGGGAGTAGAAACTGACTTTGCATCTTCCATACCAAAACGAATAATGATCTTCTCAATGTATGATTTCTGAGACAGAGAATTTTCGTTTCTCCCTCTCCCTTTTAATCTCCATCTCCAAAATCTTCTTGGCTCCACCCATATCTTCTATCTCAAACTCCAAGCTAAGTTGAGATTTCAGTTTATCTATCTCTACCATGCTTTTTGAGGCAATAAACATATCATCCACATAAAGCAATAGATAGATATAACCTCCACCACGAAGTTTATGAAACTAAACACAACAGTCATACTTACTTCGGGTCAAATTATGTCGTGTCATGAAGGTGTCGAACCACTTGTACCACTGTCGAGGTGACTGCTTCAACCCATACAACGATTTTTCAACAAACACACATGATTTTTCTTACCAACCACCTTGAAGTCCTCCGGTTGATGCATATAAATTTTTTCGTCAAAATCGTCATGCAAGAATGCCAGCTTCATATCGAGTTGCTCTAACTCGAGATCATGATGAGCTACCAAGCTCAACAATACGCGAATAGAAGTGTGCTTGACCACCGGAGAAAAGATCTCATTGTAGTCCACTCCTTCCTTCTGTGCGAAGCCCTTTGCCTTTAATCTTGCCTTGAACCAAGTGCCACCTGACTCTGGAGAAGCTTCCTTCTTCTTGTACACCCACTTGCAGCCTGTAGCCTTCTTGCCTTTGGGCAATGGAACTAGATTCCATGTGTAATACCCTGCTCCGTGCGAGGCATTTGGGTGACATATTGGATGCGATCAGAATGTCAGACCGTGACTTGTGTTGGAATATCAAGAGAATTGAGACTGATGCGGTCTCTCTTAACTGGCTGGATGAAAAGAGTATTGGAACGTGACTCGCTGGTAGGGGCTATGTCTAGTGGGAATATGTGTGATCGGAACATGAAGACCCTTTATGTAAGTGAGTGGAACTGTTCCTTCTTCCCTACTCATTCATGCTCAATAAAATGGAGTATTGTGTTGCTATGAATTGTCCCTAAATGTTGCATGTTTAGTTGCTAAATAATAGAGATGCTTATGATGAGAATCGTTGAAATAAATAACACATGAACATTGAACTGCTGAATGAATAACACTTGAACTGCTGAATGAATAACACTTGAACTGCTAATGTGACTTGATGCCTGAGAATGAATTGAAAATGTCCCTTATGCCTAAATGATGCTCATGCTAACTGCTACTGAACTGAATGAAACACTGAATCATGTACACTCTGTGTAACTGTTGCAAGATATGAAAGGCTGCTTGTTTTCTTATAAGCAATGAAGGATATTGTCCCTATGAAATGAATGAGATGCTACACGTCCCTTGAGAACTGAATGATGTGATAATGCTTCAATATGAACGAATAGATGCAATGAGAAATGATGAGGCTTGGGATCGTCTAACGATGGAAATGAATAAGTCGTTGAACATGACTTGGATGAGATGAGATGATGCACTATTGCCTTTACTTTCTTTTATTATTTTACCATGCGTTATGTTCATGATCGAGTCGGACACGCATTTGCATAGTCATGGACAACTTGTGCACAAGGTTTGAGATAAGTTTCCTCGAACAGTATCCAGAGTGCTGGGACCGATTTGGCTTAGGAGAAAATATTGGCGTACTTTGGTAGCACGGATTTTACGAGACACTCTTAGAGGCTAGCTACCTACATTTAGTGGACATTGCAAAACCATTTGGTATTGCGAGTCATTTTTAGAGGCTAGCTACCTACTTTTTTTGTTCATCGCAATACCCTTTGGAGTCCTATATGTCAAAAGTCCGTATGGTATAACAACGCCAGTGATCATGTAGTCAGGATGCACCCTAATGAATATTTTGTGCAGACAGAGTAAGTATAACACATAACCTGTATTTGATTCATGTACGAGAGAGTCGGCTATCGGTAAGAAATCACTTAAATGTGATATGATTATTATACTTGTTAGTTCAACTTGCCTGCTTAACCTGCTAAACGAAATGATGCTGCTAACGTTGTCTTTCCATAAGAATTACTATAACATGCTTAGTATGCCGAATACAATATTGCTAAATGTTGCCTTTCCACAAGTGTTGCTATAACTTGCTAGACATGATAACACCAAGGATGCTGAAATGATGCTTTGCTATAACACTGCTTAATCATGACATATATGCTAAACTGATGCTACAAGGGTGAATTGTAAAAATACATGTTGTCCAAGATTTACTGTTGCTTTTACATGAACAAATGCCATTACATATTTACATGTCTTTCAAAGATGCTGCTATGAACTGTAAAATGATGCTAGGCCACAAACACAAAGATCACTCTAATAAATGTTTGTTCAGATAACTACTTAGTGTTGGTTTAGGCGAGTGGACTGGTTCTGCTCTCCAGTACATATTTGATGTACTGACCCATGTTGCGGGCACTCTTTTTAGGTGCTCGTGCTTGGGAAGTTTAGTACACAAAGATTTGGATCGACAGTCCTGCGACATCGAAGATTTGTTAGACATGCAGAAGCTCTCCTTGCAAAAGATTATGTCTTCTGTTTATAAAGGACATAATGTATGGAACATTGTAAATCAGTTGTACCAGTGAATTGTAAGCCACGTCGGCATATCCAGTTGTAAGTTCATGTATCAATTGTAAGTCTAAATGGCAGATGTTTCAGTTGGCTATCAAATGTAATGTGACTTGTGTTATAAAATCTGTACTCCGGTGCAAGCCTTGTACTATTTCAAATATCAATAAAGAGAACTTATTTCTATATCTCTCTGCGTGACTTCAAGTTATCTTCAAATATCAGTAATGTGTTTCCATTTAATAAAAAGATGTCATCATTATCTTCAATTTGTTTGCTTGTGCCGCTGCGATGTGTCCTTTTTTGAAGATTTTTAATTTGTACCGTCTTTGTCTTGTACAAGTGCAACACCAGACTTGTACGACATCACATCCAAGCGAGGACGATCGGTTCCCAGAGACTAAATGCGAGGACGAATGAATCTGCAGAATCGGGACGTGACACTATGTACAATTTTTGTGTAGAGACTCAATCTCTTCCTGCATAGCCACCATCCAGTTCTCGCCAATATCTTTGATAGCCTGCCTAAAGGTGATAGGCTCGTCATCCACCACTGGTAGTGCATATACCACCACATTTAATTGTCCATAGTGTTTCACCGGTTCATCAAAGCCATACATGTGCACTGGCTTGACTGGTCTCCTTAGCCTAGTGGTGGCCAAGGAATCTTGCTGCTGGTGCTGCTTTTCCACTGGTTGTTGTTCTTATGGGACTTGATGAATATCGTCAGAAATCTCTACCTCATCCGATGTATCCTCAAACGACTCAATCTCAACAGTTTGAGATTTGCTAGATACGCCACCATCCTGATCGGACTCGCTCTTCTTGCTTGAAGCCAACACTGAAAACTCGTCGAATGTGACATCCATGCTGATTAAGAACTTCTTATCCTCCAAGCAGTATAGACGGTATCCCTTCACTCATTGTGCATATCCCAAAATATAGCTTTATTGGCTCTCGGATCCAGCTTATCCTTATTGACATGATAATAAGCTTTGCATCCAAATACGCGAAAAGTGTTGTAATCTGCTGGTTTGTCGGTCATCATCTCATATGGAGTCTTACAGTCTATAGCCGAAGTTGGTGATCTATTAACCAAGTACCGTGCCATGTGTATACATCCGCCCACTATTCCTTGCCTAAACCGACATTGGAGAGCATACATCTTGCTTTCTCAAGCATAGCTCGGTTCATACTCTCTGCTAACCCATTCTGTTGCGGCCGTTTCTGACAGTCCAATGTCACATGATACCTTCTTGAGCACATAAACCTTTGAAAGGTCCATAGGTATATTCAATACTATTATCATACCTTAATATCTTAACCTTTTAGTCCGTTCTGTTCTCCACCATCGCCTTCCACTGCTTGAACTTTTCGAACACTTGATCCTTGGTTTTGATGAAATACAACCAAACATAATGTGTATAATCATCAATAAAAGTAACATAGTACCTTACTCCATTCTTGGAAAGAATTCTGCTACGTCCCTATACATCTGTATGCACATAGTCGAGAATATCTCTTATCTTCTGCTTGTTTGTACTGAAGGTCACCATATGCTGCTTGCCATAAACGCAATGCTCATAGAAATTCATACTTTGCTTTTTCAAGTTCTTCAGTAACCCTTGCTTGTTCGGTAAGAACATGCCTTTCTCACTCATATGTCCAAGTCGCATATGCCAAAGATGCGCGCTATCAAACAAATCATATGTACTGACTACTAAAGTTCCAGTTACAGTGCTTTCCAATAAGATATAAAGATTACCATGTCGGTGACCTTTCATCACCACTAAAGAGCCACGAACAACCCGCAAGACTCCACCTTCGGCAGCAAACTTGTTACCATTTGAGTCAAGCGTGCCGAGAGAAATAAAATTTTTCTTAAGGTCGGAAACATGTCTGACATCGGCCAAAGTATGCACAATTCCATCATGCATCTTCATCTTGATAGACCCAATTCCAACAGCTCGACATGCGTTGTTGTTGTCCATTAACACAGAGCCACCATCTATCGCCTTGTAGGAAGAAAACCACTCTCTTTTTGGACACATATAGTACGAGCATCCAGAATCAAGAATCAAATGATCACTCATGTTGTCATGTGCCACCGAAAAACAGACTCCGTCACAATCGGCTTATGAAGCACAGTTTGCTTCATCACCTTCTCTGTTTGTCTTATTCTCCTTTTTCTTGTTCTTCTTCTTTGGATGAGGACATTTATTTGCATAATATCCTTTTTCGATGTAGTTGAAGCACTTTACCTTCTCAATAGGTGTTTTAGACTTAGATTTTGACCTTCTGCTAGAAGTTGCTCTATCGTTTGTCCTTCCTCTTGTTGTCAAACCTTGGGCTTGGTCTCCCCTGTTTCTGCCATTAGATGCCAACCTTCGCACCTCATTAGACAATAAGGCACCCGTAGCTTCTACGAAAATTGAGTCCTTTCCGTATAGTAACATTTGAATAAGATTCTCATAAGAATCAGACAAAGAAAATAATATGATTAGCGTCAAACGATCATCTTCATGTATGTCAACATCCTTCAAGTCAGAAATATTCGATTAAATTTTAAGATATGATCTCGAATTGATGTACCTTCATCTATCACTAGTCTGTAGAGTGACTTTAACATATAAAATCGGTTGGTAAGAGTCTTCGTCATGTAGAGTGATTCCAACTTCAGCCAGAGCCCAACGGCGGTGGTTTTGTCCTTCACAGAGTACACGACATCCTTTTCCAAACACAGGCGAATAGCGACACATGCTTCGAGATCTATGTCGTCACAATCATCATCGGTCATGTCAGTGAGCTTCTTAGACTTTTTCTGTAAAGCATTGTGAAGCTTTTGAGATATGAGAACGTAGTTCATCTGACTTTTCCAAAAGCCAAAATCATTCTTCCCATTGAATTCTCAATTTCGTACTTCCCAACCTAGATTGACGGAGCCATCTTAAAAAATCTACCAAATTTTTCTCTGAGAACTTTGTCGGATATTTTGCTAGAATCCCAAAGCTCTGATACCAATTTGTTGGGGCACAGCGAAAATAAATCCAAGAAATCAGAAAATATCTCAGAGAAAATTCACAACTACAAAGACAATGATTTACGTGGTTCGGCCAAGATGCCTACTTCCACAGACGATGGTGATTTAGTTCCGCTATGAAGAAGAAAAGGAATTACAATAGCTCTCATCACTTCTCTCCTTGCACTCAAGAACTCTCTGTCACAAAGATAAAGGAAAAAAAACGGTCAAACTTTTGTGTTGAACTTATTCAACAACTTTAGCTCCTTAAGTTGAACTTATTCAACAACTTTCATTGAGCACAATGAGATGTCTCAAGGAGAACCATTAGACCCCTTTATATAGCATGACATGTGGCCATATATGGAAATCCAATATTATGTAGGCTCACCATAGAAATTCATATATGGAGATATCTCATATATGGAAACCAAATAAATATGGAAAACCAATCAAATATATGGTCAAAGTCAAAAAATGTCATGGGCCTATTTTTGGATATATTTCTTCACCTAGCAAGGCTCATGTTAATAACTTCTCAAATTAACATCCTGTCTGTAAAGATGAGAGGCTTTTGATTTCATATCATTTAAGGTTTACTGAGTTCTTCAACTAGTCCATTAGTCACCAAGAAATGATGCCTTGAGATTCTACTTAGTATATTTCTCTAAAGATCTATTCTTATAGTATGCAATATGATTTATCCACGAAATCTGGGAAAGTTGAACCATGAAGCTTGTCGAGCAAATTAGAAAACACAATACTAGAAAACATTTTTGTTTTATCTTTTGCTTCAACTTCGTGCATATTCAGCATAATTATGTCCTTTGTTAAATGAGATAAAAAGCTGGAGTGTAGGAAATAATAATGCCTTGTTCTCATTGCTAGGATTTGTTACAATATATATAGTGTCTACATTTGGGCTTATGGGTATGGGCCATATTTACATTACAAATATAATCTAACAGCCCCCCTCAAGTTGGAGAATGCAGGTCACAAATGCCCAACTTGGGAAGAAAAAAATCAAACACTTGCTTTCCAAGGGACTTGGTGAAGATGTCAGCCAGTTGAGAAGAAGTAGGAACATGCGAGGCTATTACGGTGCCATCTCTAATAGCATCGCGAACAAAATGCAAATCCACCTCAATATGCTTACTGCGCTCATGAAATACCGGATTCTGAGCCAGGTGCAGGGCTGACTGACTGTCACAATACACCGACATAGCAGACTCCTGGCGAACGCTCAAACACACCAATAACTCCTTCAACCATTTCAACTCACAAACAAGCGCAGCAAGAGATCGGTATTCAGCTTCAGCGGAAGATCGAAAAACAGTTGATTGCTTCTTGGTCTTCCAAGAAATAGGAGACCCCCCCAGAAACACCAACCAGCCTGTAACAGAACGGCGAGTCAAAGGACAACTTGCCCAGTCGGAATCACACCAACCAGAAAGATGGAGATCACAATCAGCTTTCAAAAGAATACCCTGTCCTGGTGCATTTTTGAGATATCTGACAACTCTCAAAGCAGCATGCCAATGATCTTGTCGAGGCTCCTGTAAGAATTGAGATAAGATATGCACAGCATAGGCCAAGTTAGGGCGAGTAAATGATAGATAAATCAACCTCCCAACTAGTCTCCGATAAGTCTCTGCATCCGCCATCCTTGGACTAGTCGATTCTGCCAGCTTGTGATTGGACTCCATGGAAAAACCAGCCGGGCGAGACCCCATCAAACCACATTCTAAAATGATGTCCAAAGCATACTTCCTTTGACACAAGGAAATTTCTTCCGCACTCCGAGCCACCTCTATGCCAAGAAAGTACTTCAACACACCAAGGTCCTTCATGTGAAAGCAAGAACTAAGGTACTTTTTGAAAGCATCTAAAGCACATGTGTCATTACCAGACACAATTATATCATCCACATAGATCAAAACATGCAACTCTACCTTCCCCTTAAAAAAAGAGAAAAGGGAATAATCGGAATGTGATTGAATAAATCCATAGGATATCAGAGAAGTAGTAAGCTTAGCGAACCAACAACGTGGTACCTGTTTCAATCCATATAGAGACTTACGCAGGCGACACACTTTGTTGGGTTCACTATGCGAAAAGCCTGACGGCAACTGCATATATACTTCTTCTGTCAGATCTCCATGAAGAAAAGCATTGTGCACATCCATCTGGTGCAAAGTCCAGCCTTTCACAGCTGCAACAGCCAAGAATGTCCGAACTGTAGGCATCTTAGCCACCGGGACAAATGTTTCTGAATAGTCGATCCCCTCAACCTGATGATTACCGAACACAACCAGTCGTGCCTTTAAGCGCTCAACACTGCCATCAGATTTGTACTTTATTTTGTACACCCATCTACTTCCTAATGCTTTCTTCCCAGGAGGCAAATCGACAAGACTCCATGTCCCATTATCTTCCAGAGCCTGTATTTCAGTTTGCATGGCTGCACGCCAGCCTGAATCTCGCGAGGCCTGGCGATATGAAGTAGGCTCAACACCGGCAGTGATAGCTGCAAGAAAATTTCTGTGTCCAGCAGTAAATTTCTGCAACAGCCAAGAATGCCCGAACTGTAGGCATCTTAGCCACCGGGGCAAATATTTCTGAATAGTCGATCCCCTCAACCTGATGATTACCGAACACAACCAGTCGTGCCTTTAAGCGCTCAACACTGCCATCAGATTTGTACTTTATTTTGTACACCCATCTACTTCCTAATGCTTTCTTCCCAGGAGGCAAATCGACAAGACTCCATGTCCCATTATCTTCCAGAGCCTGTATTTCAGTTTGCATAGCTGCGCGCCAGCCTGAATCTCGCGAGGCCTGGCGATATGAAGTAGGCTCAACACCGACAGTGATAGCTGCAAGAAAATTTCTGTGTCCTGCAGTAAATATGTCATAACTTAGAAATTGTGTTAGAGGATACGAAGTACCTGAGGAAGTGACGGGAACAGATGAACTGTGGTGAAGGGGGGGACTTTTACTTCGAACAGCATTCGTCACAAAATCATGTAATCGCACTGGCTGTGATTTCTTTCTCATTCCTCTCCCCAATACTACCTCATCTGGCACCTCTGGCAACACTGTATCTCTTGTATCATTAGCAGTATCCGCATCACCCCCAGCGGACTCTCCTGTCAATACTTCTGCATCTACCTGTGCATCCTTGCCACTCGGTGCCGAGCCACCAACAACCACTCTGGTTTCAGCAACCGTGGCCGGCACCATCCCAAAAGCCTCCATATCATCTCCCGGCACCTCAACAGATGTATGGCGTGTCGCAGAAGACATCTCGCTAGCAGAGCCACCCCCAGGAAATTCTTTTTCATAAAAAGTAACATCACGGGACACAAAAAATTCACCAGTCTCCAAATCATACAGTTTCCATCCCTTTTTATCAAGTGGATACCCAACAAAGATACATTTTCTGCTCCTGCTAGTAAATTTATCATGTCGGAATTTCAAATCATACGCATAGCACAGACAACCAAAAATACGTAGATGATCATACGAAGGAGCCGAACCATATAAAACTTCATACGGAGACTTAAAATACAAGATACTAGAAGGGGTCCTATTTATCAAATAACATGCACCCAGAACACATTCCCCCCAAAAATCCACAGAAAGAGAATCCTGAAATCGTAAGGCCCTGGCGACATTTAAAATATGTCGATGTTTTCTTTCCACTACATGGAGTGTTATTCAACACTACATGCATATGAACCTTCAAACTGCAATGTTCTTTCTTTACCTAGCCATTTATCCAGGATAACTAATTATATCATAAAAAGGAAGTATGTTCTCTGCAGGCGTATAAATTTCTATGGTGGATAAATAACAAGAAAGAAAAGAAGAGTGAAATACTTCAGCTCATTAGAGAGATAAAATGAGAACATGTTGTGAATCGACTCAATCGATTCACAAAAGAAAGCAAATAAAACAAAGAACAAGAGGAATAGAAACAGAATGATCTTTAATATAGGAAAAGAACAAAACTCCCAACTTTGATTGAATGGAACAAAGTAATAAAATCTTTCTTGATGACACTTGAGAGAGTTTTCTCAATCCAAGCATAAAAGTAATGACGGCTAGCCCTGACTATAAATAGAAAAGAAAAGCAAACCCTAGGAGGGTTATTGTGGTGAAAGACCACAA